>OY744604.1:65069655-65112155 GCA_963556255.1 Allolobophora icterica | reverse complement strand
TCTCTCTCTCTCTCTCTCTCTCTCTCTCTCTCTCTGTTCATTTCTTCCTCTTCCTGTTGCAAGGTATACAAGGTTGCAAGGTCAGACCACGGTGCAGGGCACTAGGCCAACCTATCAAGCATTCTTTACTGCGCCTCAGTAAAAGATCACTGAACGCGTTTTCAGTGCATGGACGACTGCAAAATGTGCATAGACCTCACTTGGGGTCACCTTACCTTGCTTACCTGAGTAACCTTACCTCATTTTACCTTAACTTGCCTTACGTGACCATAAATCATCGTCCCTGATCGTACTTTAACTTACCTTATATTACATTACCTCATGTAATGTAACCTATCTTAACGTGACTGACCCTGCATTATCGTACCCGAACCTAACACACCTTTCCTTACATTAAAGCTTGCTTTATCTCACCTTATACCTTATCCAATCTCATCGTACCTGACTTAATCTAACATTCCTGTATACCTGTCCTTTATATCTCCGTCTTTCTTACTAGTAATAGTCCTGTTTAATGAATCAATCGATGATGAAACGGGAATGACAACGGCTAAATCTGAACAGGTCAAGTCTTGTGCGGACCGGTCATGATTTATTCCAAGTCCCGTATTCGTATACGTATAAAATGCCAGACAGGGTTTCCGATTTCGCTCAGGAGTTCGGGTTTCACCTGAGCTCAACTGAATTTTCTTCAATCGACAATTTAATTACAATTCGTTTCGCCCTTCTCTGTCTCTCTCTGTCTCTGTCTGTCTCTGTCTGTCTCTCTCTCTGTCTCTCTGTCTCTCTGTCTGTCTCTCTGTCTCTCTGTCTCTGTCTCTGTCTCTGCCTCTGTCTGTCTGTCTGTCTGTCTGTCTGTCTGTCTGTCTGTCTGTCTGTCTGTCTGTCTGTCTGTCTGTCTGTCTGTCTGTCTGTCTGTCTGTCTGTCTGTCTGTCTGTCTCTCTCTCTCTCTCTTTCTCTCTCTCTCCCTAATCCCGGCGCCTAACTGTAAGCGACGCTAACTCCATTTAGCTCTATTCAACTGAGTCTGTTCTGAATGTGAGGCGTTGTCTTACGACTTCCTGCAATCGCACTCTGCTGCGCCCACGCCGTTGTTCCGTCGATTCTCAGATCTGTTACGTCTTTTGTCAAATCGGATCTCTCGGGGTCTCACGGGGAAGGGGTAGAGAGAGAGAGAGAGAGAGAGAGAGAGAGAGAGAGAGACAGACAGACAGACAGACAGACAGACAGACAGACAGACAGACAGACAGACAGACAGACAGACAGACAGACAGACAGACACAGACAGGCACAGAGACACAGACATATACAGAGAGGCAGAGACAGAAATACAGAGAGAGACAGAGTTAGAAAGAAAGACAGGCAGACAGACAGAGGCAGAGACAGAGTTACACAGACAGACAGACAGACAGAGGCATGTATAGAGACAGAAAGAGTAGGATGCTTACAGACGAGGAACGGAGGGATGGTTTGGCCGCAGTGTCGCATATCATCTTCGCCTGTTTAGTTAGGCGTTTAGTCCGGCGTAACTTCAACACCAAGCCTACATTATACGATTTACCAACACATCGATCTTTGTTATTCCATCTCCCACCAACAGAGGCGACAACGGCGACCTGTTTAATCCCGATGACCGGGACTTCTTTCATCTCTCACTCACTACCTTACCAACCAATCGAACGAAACGAGGTCTCTGGGAAGATGCGGAGATGTGTGGGTAGCTGCGTGTATATGAGTGTGAGGGTGTCACGCTCCTTGGGGAGGGGGAGGGCCTGGTGAATCTCCTGAGACTCGACTTGCGGTCGCTTTCTCACGTTTCCTTCGCCTATAGACTTCAGACTTCACAAGGTGTCTGACGCAGCAGATTCGAATTTCAAGCCGGACGAATTATAATAATGATGACGAAAGAGGGCATCACCGGCGTCTCGAGTCGTATTCGCGACCTCCGATGATAATAATAATAATAATATTATTATTATTATCAGTGCTCCGTTCCTCAGATGGTAAATATCCGCCTTTAATTGCGTCTAGGCCGAGGTAGTAGACCCGAGCGCTGGCGGTTGCGAGGCCCCATGCATCGCGTGGCTTCGGCCACGTCGACGGAGCGCCTCTAGCGGCCGAAGTGAGTCGACAAGAAGCGGCGTTTTCTATTGGCTGGCAAGACAGACGTCAAACGCCGCCCCAGCGCCTTAAGTAAAGCAGGTCTACGGAGTCTACGGCCGTAGGAGCGTGAAGAGCAAGAAGAGGAGGAGGAGCAGCCGACGCTTCTGGCCGTCGATGTCTGTAGAGAGGACGAACAGTCGCTTGCTCGTCAGTTGCCGCCCTGCTGTCTGTGTAGGTTCACCGAAGAGCATCATCGTCTGCTGATCAACTGAGATAGACAGACAAGACGGACGGACAGACGGCGAAGAAGAAGAAGGAGAACGACTTAAGAATTAGGAAACGGATAGAGAAAGGATTAGGTCTTCTGCGTTTACTTCTTCTTCTGAGTAAGTAAATCTTAATTATATTCGGCGATTTACTCTTTCCGTTACGATTCGTTCTGTGGTTTTTCTGGCGGAGATTTCGTATACTCTGTGGGCGCGCAGCTGTCTCCTTCGATTGGTTATGTTGTGTAGTTTCGCAGCCATGTTGTGCGGCTTCATTAGCAGCGATATCTACTAGGCCTATAAACCACAGTTCTACAGAAGTTCCTAGATTATATGAGAATTTCTTAGATTATATGAGAAGTTCTTAGATTATTTGAAAAGTTCGTAGATTATATGAGAACGGACAGAACATGCATGCATGAACAGCCTTAGAAATATTTTGAGCCGTATAGAACTTTTCTTAAACTTCTAAGCAACTATTTTGAAATGCGCAGTTACTTTGCGGTTGTCATTGACTTGCAGCGCCATTGCCCGATATCTGCGTGTTACATAAACTACAGGCGCTATAAAAGCGCGTATTGCTCGGGAGCCGCGGGTATACTGTTATAATTAAAGCACAGCTGTCAACAGGGGGCGCCATTTCTGTTGCTGGCTTCAGTCTCTGGAATTTTCTTCCGATAAAAGTTCGTTCTGCAAAATCTGTTCTGGCCTTCAGATCTTAACTAAAAGTAATCTTTTCCTGGACTCGTTTCATCCGTAGGCTGTTTCCATATCTTCTCGGATTCCCTTCTTGGTTGTCGACTGGACTCATCCTAGAATTTGCCTTGCACAACGAGTTTATATAGCTACCACTGACTGATGCTTTGGGCTTTATTACTGTGTCGCTATAGGAATTCCTACAGGTTAGATTCGGTTGCATTACTTTAGCGAACAAAATCTCACATAGGCCTCTAACAACTTACAACGGTGATACTTTTAAAATAACTGATGACCCGTTACACAAGAGCTCCCTCTTCCGTGTGTTTCTGAGGTCGTGAGTTAGTTGGGAATATCACTTTGCTTTAATCTCGCATGCCATGCATGCATGCACCGGTAGGCCTATACAATTAGCTGCAGGCGTTATTGTTATCATTAGGCCTAAACGGATTTGTCAGAAATGTTGATAAAACATTAGAGGTAAAGATGGCCTCAATTTCCCCGGGATTTTGCTGCCTATATATAGGTCGCCGACTCGCTGTTGATTTTAATTCGTCATTCTTACTACGCTTAGTCACCACCACTACCACCACCACCACCACCACCACCATCATCATCATCATCATCACTGGCGGCGATCTTGTTTGGCAGGTGGGGGGACAAGGGACACTTTGAACTGATCTGGAAAAAAAGAGGTGCAAATTTTTTTGACTTTTTTGGTGTTTCTTCAAAATTGGGGGAGGACAACTGTATATTGTGTCCCCCACAGTTAAATGTGGGGTCTTGTCTCCCTCGATCCCCGGGATCGCCCATGATAATCATCCGATTATGATGAAGATGACGACGACGATGATGATTATGACGACCATGGTTATTATGGCGATATGGAGATTATGAATATCATGTTGTTGCTAATGACGGTGATGAAGATGATGATGAAGATGATGATGAAGATGATGATGATAACGATAATGAAGAAGAAGATGATTATGACGATGATGATGATGATAATGATGATGATGATGCTGTTAATGATGATAATGAAGAAGAAGATGAAAATGAAGATAAAGATGAAGAAGAAGATGAATAAGATGATGATGATGACGACGACGACGACGACGATATTGATGATAATGATGATGATGGTACTGAATATACCGATGTTGCTGTTGAGAATGACGAGAGAAGATGGATGCAACTTGTTAAGTTATTTTAACTCTGTTAGAGAAAGGCGTTTCTTTCCTCAAAGCAGATATTGGTGGCATGCGTGTAACTATGTATACCTCCCATCCTGATGTCAGGGTTCGATTCCCTGCTGTTGCCTTTGACCCAGGGTTACCGTTCCACAGCGCCCTCTACTGCAGCGGCGTAGCCAGGATATATTTTACGCCCGGGTACGAACTATGAAATCGGCGCCTCCTCCCTATTTTATTTATTTCACATTTTCCAAATACATCAAAATAATGGCCATTTAAATTTTAATGAAATAAAATATGAAAAATTCAGATAGTATATATATATATGGTGACCCTTAGTGCTCAATGGGGCGCCAAAAATCATACCTGAGAACTGGTTTGTAAGTAATGAGGATATAACTGGATATTATTGGGGCGCCAAAATTAAATCTGATAAAAATTTATTTGGGATAGATTAGTTAAAATTGCATCAAAATTAAGAATAAAATTATTTATTTTAACCCTCATTTTTTTTCGCCCCATTCCTTAGGCGCTCGGGGACACATGTACCCTCTGCACCCCTAGCTACGTGACCCTCTATAACAAGCACCGATGCTATAGATTGGAATGACATTTGATGAAAGATAATAATAACTTGCGGTGAATCGTGCGAAGGCTGCAGTCGTCTTATGCCCAACTCATCTTCTCCCCGGACTCATTTCCTCCGTGGGCTGTTTTCTTGTCGTCTCGGACTCCCTTCTTGCATGCCCATAGGCGTAATTTGTGGGGGTACGAGGGGTACCCGCACTCCCCATTTTTTGGACTGGAGGGTACCGTACCCCCACTTTTTAAACAATGTTACTCAATATTTTTTATTGTGCCTTCCCAGAGATCGCAATCTCCGCCTTGCTTCGTGTATGTAAGAAATTTGGTACCCCCACTTTTTAGACCAAAGTTACGCCCCTGTGTATGCCTTTCGACTGGACTCACCCTGGAATTTGACTTTTATAATGTTTTTGCATCGACTGATGTCTTGTGAATTTTGAAAGCGGCGCTACCGAAGTCAGTATAATAGATATCAGGTGACAGCAAGTTTCCAAAGTATACGTTACAGACTTATCAAAGTTTGCTCGTGTGAGCAACAGTGGCAGTGTTCTTTAGTTCCATTGTTGGTTGCGACTTGCAAGGGAGCGTTCTTAACGTTTGTTCCATTCACAGCTGCAGCGCCACACCAGTGAAGCTGAGGCAACATGTTCATTTGTGTTCGCCCTGCAGCATGCGCTCCATGGATAGAACTATACTCGGGCTTTTCTAAAGGCCAATTGTTCGTCCCTTTAGATTCGCTTCGCTTCATCTGGGAAACTTTCCCGCAGAACCCGAACAAGACTTCGGTGTTTGGTTTGCCTCATGAGAAGCAGAATTCGTGGTCGCCGGCGTCGCTCCTTTTTGTTCCGGATGAATGCGATCGATCCCACTCGTGGCGGCTCAAGAGCTCGTTTACTTAACACGTGTCATTGTTGACCACATAACTAAGTGCCATCAATTAATGATGGCATCATTGTTCGCGTAAATACACGATGCCCACTTCTTGAAAAGCAGCTATATATATAGGTATATATTATGTAAATATTATGATGGTGTGTGTGTATATATGTATGGTAAGTGGTGTCAAAGGATATGGCAGAGAAAGGAAGCAACAGCTGGAGATACACAGAAATGACATAGAGATGAAGGGACAAACAGAGAGAGAGAGAGAGAGAGAGAGAGAGAGAGAGTGTGTGTGTGTGTGTGTGTGTGTGTGTGTGTGTGTGTGTGTGTGTGTGTGTGTGTGTGTGTGTGTGTGTGTGTGTGTGTGTGTGTGTGTGTGTGTGTGTGTGTGTGTGTGTGTGTGTGTGTGTGTGTGTGTGTGTGTGTGAGGATGAGGGTAAGGGTGATGGTGAGAGGGTAAGGGTGAGGGAGGCAAGGAAAGAGGGAAGAAGTATAAGGCAGATACTATAGTATAAAAGGTTAGATATCGTTTTGTGTTTCATCAACGAGTTTTTGTGGTCATTGAACCGGTCTTAACTTACTGTCATTTGCAGGGAGAGTATCTATAGATCCGAAGGGGAAGTGTTGTTCTTTTGTTCGATTCTGCAGTCGATCCACAGAGGAGGAGGATCCACAGACGCCGAAATAATAACCGACTCCCATTCACTTATCACGCCCCAAGCCAAGTCAGTTCCTATGTCAGCCGAAGTCGACGGAGCGTGTCTGTCACGCTTGCCTTGCGTCAACAGCGCCGACGCCGCACAGGTAGACTCCTTGGAAAACGATCAGTACCATCACGAGTACGTGCCCGTGGCACCGACCGGCGACTTGGACCGCCCAGCGGCGCCACCTGTTAGCGCGGTTCCACCGACGAGCGCCAAAGGCTGCAGCCCAGGAACCAGCAGCAGCAGCCTGCACAGAGTGGCAGACAAACTGAAAGAGAAGCTGAGTCGACAGATGGAGTCTGAGGATGCGGCTACCGGACAGAATTCGGATGCTGCGATGTCCAACTCGAACCAGAGTCCAAAGACGAAGGACCTGACCCCGCTGCAGCGGGCACAGAAGACGTCGTCATCCGAGGCAAGGTCACAGTACCATTCCATCCTGAAGCTGTCTTCGCCCTCTTCCAAGTCCTTCGGAGTACCTTCCAGCTTCTCGTCGCAGAACTACGACTTCTCGACTGGACCGGCGAGGTTCTTCGGCCATCCGTCGGACATCTACCCACCGACCGTGGCCGACACCCTGGACATGCTGCGGGGGATGATGAAGGGAAGCGACGCGAAGAAAGACCCCACCGGGGGCTACAACAGCATGAGGCATCCCACGTCTGGCAAACAACTGGTCGACTACTGTGACTACGACGACCGTCTGATGTTCAACGATAGTAAGTACGTCTTCAGCAACAATTCGGACGACGACGAATCCTTTCAGTCGGAGACGATGCCAGACAGCGTCTCCGCTGACGACTTCAGCGATGCGGAGATGAACAAAACCTCATCAGCCACAGCAGCTGCAGCGACCTACAGCCGGGGCAGTCGCTCGAGCTCCGTTTCAAGCGAAATAAGACGACCGCTGAAGGAGGAGGAAGATGACGAGGAGGAAGATGAGGACGAGGATGATGAGGAAGCGCGTCTGAGGAACAACGGCGCCGATGGATCCGTCTGCAGTGATGGAAGTTTCGAAGACAAGATGGAGGCGAAGAAGGCACGCGTCGAGAACATCATCAGCAACATGAGGCCATCGCCGAACAGCAAGACGACCCCCGGCAGTCGTCAGGCGACCGCGACAGAAGCGGCTGCTGCCACTCTGGGGGTTGACGACGGCGATCACCACCAGAACGGGGTGGCGGTGGGAGTGGCAGCACCCGTTGGCTACGGTCAGATGACGGAAGTGAGGCGACCGAAACGGAAGCAGTACATCCCGCAGCAGCACGAGGCGCGGGAGGACGAGATGGACGAACCACCTGCGAAACTCAGAAAGGTCGAGAAGGAAGTGATCCAACAGGAACTCCAGCAGATGCACGAGCAGCTGGCTGAGATGCAGCAGAAGTGTCTCCATCTTCTCGATCACGAGGAGGACCAGCAGCAGCAACCAACCGCAGCATCCGACCGACCGATGGCCCTTCAGGACTTTGTCGAAGGAGGAGGAGCAGGAGGAAGAGATGATCGCTGCAGGAACCCATCGAAGCTGCTCAACGCCGCTTCCGACCTCAATCGAAACGACCTCCAGAAGATTGAGACGATCCACGCAGACGGGAAGAATCCAACCGAGAAGGCAAATAAACAATTCGATGACCACCAGCCAACGGATTCGAACAAAGTGGCCAGTCTCAAGCACCTGGCCAAACTCCTCAAGGCAGAGATAACGAGCAGCGTTGGCGCCTTGGTCGACAGCATTGTCAAGAACTTCATGGCCAAGCACGCCGAACTGCAGAAGGAAATGGCCAGGGAACAACCAGCGCAGCCGAAAGGATCGTCCAAGACAAACGCCTTCGAGCAGGTGCCTCCGCCTCTGCCGCAGCTAAGAGAGCCAACAGGTGGTGTCTTCAAGCAACAGCGGGATGAACCGTCGTTCATGACGGTGACGAAGCCACCGCCGCCGGTACTCGACGCCTCACAGCTTGCCATGTCTCGACCACCCTGTCTGCCGCCGACGCTGCTGCCCCCGCACCTTTCACTTCCGGTCCACCCACCGTTCTCCGAGCACAACAGTCTCAGCCAATCCGTCAAGCAGCAACAGCAGCATCAGCAGCAGCAACGGGAACTGGCCGAGAAGTACATCCGTCCGTACTTCGACCTTCACGGGAAGACGGCCTTTGAGATCCCACAGGCGCACCTGCCGCTCTTCGCGCCGCACGCCTTCTACCCGCCGCCGATGGCCAAGTTCCAGCCGCTGTTCGTCAAGGAACCGGAACAGACGGAAGCACTTCCGCTCGTCGTCAGCACCCCGAAGAAGAAGCGAACGAAGGTGACGGACACTCGCCTGTCCCCGCGGGCGGCGCGCGCGATGCTCCAGGAGAGCCTCGGCCAGCATCCTCATCACCACCACCATCACCATCAGCAACAGCAGCAGGACCATCACTCGCATCAGCAGCAGCAGGCGAGAGCAGGCGACCGGAAGCCGTTTCCGCACCATCATCATCACTACCCGACGCTCGGTGGACTGCACGAGGCTTTTCCACATCCATCCATGCTGTCCATCGGACTTCCAACGTCCGTCGCCATCCACAATCCGAGCCTGCAACACTCCGATCTACTGCAGGCCATGTACTCCTCGCAGCAGCAGGCAATGGGACACAGGGACGGCCAGCCAGGCGGACAGGGAGGGCCACCCAACGGACCTTGCAAGAGACCGTCGTCCAACTCGTCCGATCTGGCCAACACTCCGAATTCTCTGATGAAGTGCGACTCTGATGCTTACGACCAGATGATGTCCGACTCCATGATGTCCTACGATGGACACAGTCTCATATCCTTTCACTACGATCACGACGACTTAGCCAGGTAACCTGCAGGAGGAGGAGGAAGAGGAGGAGGAGGAGGAGGAGAAGAAGGAGGATCAGAAGCAGGAGGAGGAGGAGGTAGAGGAGGTAGAGGAGGAGGAGGAGGGGAGGAGGAGGAAGAGGAAGAGCAGAAGCAGGAGGAGAACAGAAGGACGAGGAGGTAGAATAGGAGGAGGAGGAGCTAGAGGTGGAGAGGGAAGGAGGAGAGAGGAGGAAGAGAGGAGAGAAGGATGAGAGGGGAGAAGGAGAAGGAAGGAGGAGAGGGGAGGGGAGGGGTAAAGGAGAGGGGAGGAGGAGAATGACTGCTGCAGTGAGGACCATGGTGGTCATGATGATGATGTTGGTGATTGTGATGATAATGGTGAGAATGGTGGTGATGGTGACAGTTGTGATGATGGCGATGATGATGATGATGATGATGATGATGATGATGATGATGATGATGATGATGATGATGATGGTGGTGGTGGTGGTGATGATGATGATGATGATGATGATGATGATGATGATGATGATGATGGTGATGATGATGATGATGATGATGATGATGATGATGATGATGATGATGATGATGGTGGTGGTGGTGGTCGTGGTGGTGGTGATGATGATGATGATGGTGGTGGTGGTGATGATTATGATGATGATGATGATGATGGTGGTGGTGGTGGTGGTGGTGGTGGTGGTGGTGGTGGTGGTGGTGATGATGATGATGATGATGATGGTGGTGGTGGTGATGATTATGATGATGATGATGATGATGATGATGATGATGATGATGATATCGAAGATGTTGTGAATAGTTGTGTTGGTGACGATGATGATGATGATGATGATGCAATGATGATGACAATTATTGCAATGCTTGATGGATGGTTAGAATGGAGTGACCATGTACTTGGAAATATTTATGATTAGTGTTTTTTTTTATCTCAATGTTCTTTCGTTGGCACCTTAACCGGCACTTACACCAGCACCTTGACTCCGATGCACCTTCGCAAGGCCAAGCTCATGTTCTTCTACGTCCGATATCCGAGTTCAGCGATTCTCAAGATCTACTTTCCGGACGTCAAGTTCAACAAGAACAACACGGCACAGCTCGTCAAGTGGTTCAGCAACTTTAGGTAAGATTATTAAGATTAAGGAATGCCATCCCCCAATATTATATATAGCAAGGCGGGGTATACGGACCGAAGGTATGGTAAGATAGGTTAAATAAATAAAAGGTATGGTATAAGACAATGTGTGGGAAGGTAAGACAGCATAAAGTAAGAAAAGGGAAGGTAAGAAAAATAAGGGAAGGTAGGAAAAGTATATGAAGGTTAGAAGAGTATAATGGAAGGTAGGAATAGCAAGGGAAGGTAAGAAAAGTAATGTAGGGTAAGTAAAGGTAGGTAGGAAAAGCAAGGAAGGTAAGAAAAGTAAGGGAAGGTAATGCAGCGTCATGGAAGGTAAGACAACGAAGGGAAGGTAGGACAAAATAAAGGAAGGTAAGACAGAGTAAAAGAAGGTATAAGACGATGCAAGAGAAGGTAAGATATACGGTTAGCAGTGATGGGCACTAAACTATTTTTTTTTAGTTAAACTAAAACTATTTTCCAACTAAAAAAATAGTTTAACTAAAGTTGGCAACTGATTTTGGAAATTAGTTAACTAAACTTTAAAAAAAGTAGTTAAACTTTTTCCAACTTTTTTCCAACTTTTGACGACAAACATTTTCACAATAAAAGACGTTATAAGTGAACTGTAATAATGCAAAGCGTCAATGACAATTTTACCTTCAAACTATATGCAATCTGTACTGTTCTGGCATACAGTTACATGTGTATTGTAGGTAGTGTATGAATTTGAAAGCACAGGCTGTTAATGCTAAAACCATGCAGTGTTAAAATGTTTTTTGCTGACAGTGTTCAATGTTCACTGTGGAAAAATAGTTGCGTATTGCTGATTTTTTTACTTAAACTTTTTAGTTAGCAACTAAAATTTTTTAGTTAAACTATGGTTTAACTAAACTATTTTTTTAGTTAAACTTCTTCCTTAACTAAATTTTTTTAGTTAAACTAAAAGTTAGCAGCTTTTTAGTTAAATATTGCCCATCACTGGTGATATGAAGCTCTGAAAAGTAGCCAACGAAAGCAACATACTGCGAGGAAATCAGGTCTGGGAAGGCAAGGACATCGACGGAATCATTCGTGTTTTAAACGGCTTTGTCTATAAATATCCCTGTCTCTCCGTTGAAATGTAAAGGTGACGTCAGCAATCCAACAGTATAGAAGCTGGAAACTCGTTGATTCGTAATTCCATTTGCTATAGACTGCGAACAAATTTGGTTTAATCTCGGTCAGATTCCAGTGTTTTCTTAACGTTGAATGCCTTAACCGGCTTCAATTTTTCTGTAGACTTTTAATTTAAGTGAATTGATTTGAACGTCATTCAGCCAAGACACCTTTTGACGCTTCATATATAAGCGCTGTGTTCTACACACAGATATAGTTGAATTGTGTGAAATCGCGAGGCCTCTGTAAGACGATTGTTTGGCATTTGTGCGTTGTACTGCCACTCCTTCCTCCTGCATAACTTGTGATCTCGTCGTTCAGTTATTCAGAGCCACAACGGCTCAGTTCGGTCGTTTTCGGTCCTCCCGGTCTTTAGATAAACCTTAGCCGTTCGTATGAAAGTGCGGATCGCTTTCCATCTTTGATAAATATTCGGCCGTTCTGATCAGTTTATCTGATGAGCCAGCAGCGGCAGCAGCAGCAGCATTGCCCTCAACTGAACGGCCGACCTTAGACAGCAGCCGGACTTTGATTAAATATTCATGCTCTTGATCTCTTCTGACCTCTGCTCCATCGATGCGTTGCGTTGATAATAAAGTCAGACTCTGATCAAATAATGCAACACGAAACAAGAAATCGACGCCTTGCTCTAACCAAGTTTCACGTCTTGCGTTCATCTTTATTCTTTATTCTTCTTCTTCTTCTTCGTCTTCTTCTTCTTCTTCTTCTCCTTCGTCTTCTTCTTCTTCTTCTTATTCTTCTTCTTCTTCTTCTTCTTCTTCTTCTTCTTCTCCTCCTCCTCCTCCTTCTCCTCCTCCTCCTTCTTCTTCTTCTTCTTCTTCTTCTTCTTCTTCTTCCCATTCTTCTCTTCTTCTTCGCATTCTTATTCTTCTGCGCATTCTTCATCATCTTCTTCTTCATCATCTTCTTCATCGCATTCTTCGCATTCTTCTTCTTTGCATACTTAACCTTCTTCGCATTCTTCAACTTCTTCTTCCTCTTTGCATTCTTCTTCTTCGCACTGTTCTTTTTCTTCATCATCATCTTCATCTTCTTCGCATTATTCTTCTTCTCATTCTTCTTCACCTTCTTCTTCACATTATTCTTCGCATTCCTCGTCGCATTCTTCTTCGCATTCTTATTTTTCTTCACATTCTTCATCATCTTCTTCTTCTTCACATTCTTCCTTTTCGCTTTTTTTCTCTTGTCCTCCTGTCTCTCTTTCGCATTCCCTCCACACATCCTTTGTCTTTACGTCCTTGATCTCATATTCCTTGTTCTGCTGCTTCTGATGAAGATATTACGTCTCTTGCTGCTTCTTCCAATTCTCATCCTCTATACATCTCCTTCTTCTTCTTTTTCTTCTTCTCCTCCTCCTCCTCCTCCTCCTCCTTTTCCTCTTCCTTCTCCTCCTTCTCCTCCTGTGGCTGTTGCTCCTTTGCTTCTGTCCTTTCTTTCCTTCAACTCAGCGACAAAAGTTAATTCATAAAGCTTCCACTTAATGACATCGTCTGCGTTCAGGCGTTGTTTCATCGTTGTCTCATTCACACGTTGTCATCATCACCACCCCCACAGTTCCCAACCCTCTCCCTCCCCTCTCCCTTCCCTTCCCCACCCCTCCCCTCCCCTCCCCAGCCGCGTCGTCTACGGTACAATCGGCGTTCAGCCACGCACGCGTCGTCGTCACTTGGGTCTTTTCAGAATACCACCTCCCTCGGTTTCTGCGTTTCTCTGCATCTGCCTCTTTATCTGTCTCTATCTGTCTGTCTTCTGTTCGTCCCTTTCTCTCATCCATTTTTGATGATTAGCGATACATCTCGTGGGAGAAATGAGCTTTAAAGGCGATCTTCGCCTCGTCTCCGTCTGTCCCCTCGACCGACGACGTCGTCGCTCCCTTTCTCTGTTGATCGTCGGGTCCCCTGTTGCGATCACAAAAGCAGACGCTATTGACTCGTAGTCCGCCTCTAATGATTCGCGCCTGTTGTTCCACGGTCGACGCCGGACCCTACAGCAGCCACTGCCACCCCCGCCGCCGCCGCCTTAGATGGATTAAGTTATTAATATTAAATCAGGATATTATTCGGTCCGTAACTTATAACCGTAACGGATGTTCAGCGGTGGCCCACCCACGTCGCTCGATTCCAGGTTGAGGTCGTTGTAGATCCATCTAATTGCTAAGAAATGGGTTTTTAGGGAGTGGTATTCGGTTGAGTCCGGGCTGAGGTCGTCGTAGGTCCATCTAGCTGCTAAGAAAGGGGTTTTGGAGAGTGGTAATCGGTCGATTTCGACCGCACCGCTGGGATCCATGACAGCTCCGTTGGCTTCTGTATAGCTTATGTGCGAAGGACGTTAGTAGCTGGCAAAGAGAGAGACGGTGGTTCTTATTGTGCGTCATGAAGATATGTAACTGACCGAATACGATCTTATATGAATAGTTTCGTAGCATTACTTAAATCAATAGTATACCCTGGGCGCATGTATCAACTTTGAATGTAAACATATAAATTAAGGAATATTCCTAATAAATCCAGAATTGCAACACGATAGGGCCTACTATAGAACCTTAAGTCATAAGCGTTATTTTCTGGATATCCGGGGTACTAGTGCCCCAATTTTGTAACTTATTGTACCGTGGCCCATCTTTCAACCGGCAAATAAGCAATGCCCCATAAAAACTTCGTTTATTCCTGTTATTCTCCAGGCATTCTGTTCTTCTCATACTATTAGTCAAACGGTAATTCTTAGTAGGAAGGAACCAAATTTCTAAGGCGCTACTAGAAAGCTAAGCGCAAAGCACCAGCATATTCACGAACGCTGCATCGTATCAGAGGAGTTGTCCAGATATGTCCAGTGGAGTTCCGACCTCTATTGCCAGAGAGCTCCGACAGAGTAGGCGTTAAGGCAAATTTCGTTGAGGACGAGAAAGCTTGTTATTTATTTTCCAATTTTCAGTAAAAAAATCCTATCGTAATCGTGCAGTACGTTTAGACAGTTTTTAGTTTTCCCGCGACTTTGATTGAAAGCTATGGATTGAAAGCCGTTCCTCTGCGTCAATCAATCATCTGAGAACGCACATCAAACGAATCAATTATCAGTCGGGTCTCAATCTTCAACTTCTTTGCCTTCGCGTTTTCACGCTTGGCCGACCTGCTAACAGGCACCGCCTTTCATCCGTAACGCCTCTCGGTCTTCGCCTCTGTCCGCCTTCGACGACGTCGTCTTTCAGAAGTCGTGGTCGCGGTGCATTGTGGGGCTTCTGTTGGCATCAGGCTTCTTTGATCGACGCCTTTGTCCAATTCTTAGTTCTTGTGTCTCTGTCGTCGTCGTTCTGACAATGATAGTCGACGACTCGACGCTCCGTCTTGTTATGTCGATGCCATCTCTCCTCCTCTGCCTCGCTGTGTCTCTTTCTCTGTCTGTCTCTGTGTGTGTCCGAGAGTCTCTGTCTATGTGTCTCTGTCTGTGTGTCTCTCTCGCGGTATCTGCGGCTTCCGCTGTCTTGTTTGAGACAACGAACTGATGGATTTCCGGGTTCAATGACTTCAGAGAGTCTTCGAGTTACAGATGATGATGATGATGATGATGATGATGTTGATGCTGATGATGATGCTGATGCTGATGCTGATGCTGATGACGACGACGACGACGATGATGATGATGATGGTGATGATGATGATGATGATGTTGATGATGGTGATGATGAGGGTTTAGCAGACGATGAAAGAGTTTTGGCGTTATCTTCTTAACTATGCACTCGAAGTAAAAACTGCGATGACGATGATCACTGTCATTGTGAAAAAGTCATTGTCATTATTATTGTTTATTATTAATTATTATTTTACCCAAGAGAGTAAGAATCCCTCAGGAATTGAAAAAGTTTCATTGTTTGTGGTTATACAATGGTCAACCCTCGCTGCTTTAATTAATTTGTAACTAATTTTTTGATTTTATTATAAGTGTTATTATTATTATTTATGCCCCGAGGTACACAGGATCACTCAAGAACTTGAAACTGTATTAAGAATAGGCCTAATGGAAAACGTCTTAAACGGCAGCTTTTCAGTATTATTATTCATTAATATTATTCATAATTATTTTTTTAGTATTTTTATTAGTAGTAGTAGCATAGTAGCAGCAGTAGTTGTAGCTACTATTAGTAGTATAATTGTAGTAATAACTTAGCATTATTTTATTATGTTTATAAAACAGACTTGTGGTTTTCTCTTTGTTACTGCTTTTATTGGATGTTCCCAAACTATATTGTTTTAGTTGTGCAGAATCACAACTCTTGGCTCCACATACCTTCATTGTGTAAAGTGTAACACAAAGTCGTTACATTTACGCATTACAAAATGACCCAGAAGTGCCATAAGTGCATTGAAACCAAGATGGAGCAGAGGGTCTGTACAAGGGCGAGGGGGGCTGATCATGAAGGATGGGTATCTATTTGGAGTGTATACGAGATTTTTTATTGATTAGAATCACAGGGCGATTGAGTCGTTATGAAAGTCATTAGGGGAGGTTGAGTCAATTTTCCTAAAATTCCTCAGTCGACCGTTGGACGTCGATACGTGTCGAGCAAATTGCTCGCGTCAATAAAACTGGTGCAGCGACTGGAGAGGGAGGAACGGGAGGAGGATTTGTGATGGCACATGGCTAAAGAGGGATCATTTATTATCTCATTTCCCGTGGAGGAGGCGGGAGCAGCCAGCCTTCTCCCAACCCCGCTCTGTATCTGTCTGGCTGTGCGTGCGTCTCCTGGTCTCTGTGTTCCTCAGTCTGTCTCTGTCTTGCGCTACATGTTATGCTCATTCTTTCATCGTGTGTGTTGCTTCTTGTGTATTTGTGTTTCTCTATGTCCGTGTCTGTGTGCCTCTTTGCAATTTTATATTGCTCTATGTTTATGTCTCCCAGTTTCTCTGTCTCTGCCTTTGTCTCTGTGTCTCTGTCTCTGCCTCTGTCTCTGTCTGTCTGTCTCTCTCTCTGTGTGCCTCTGTCTCTCTGACCATCATCTAATTACGTTTCCGTTCTTCACTTGTTCGTCGGAAGTGCAGTCTTTATTCTCTAAACGAGATTCAGGATTCCTCCTCCTCCTCCTTCTCCTCCTCCTCATGTTTCTCCTCATCATCATCCCCTTCAACAATGCCCACCCCTCTGCCTCCGCAGTCAGCGATGCTTCCCCGGCACTGCCGCCGCTAGTGCCGGGATCCGGGGTTAAATGTGTCACGGATATTTGCCGGAACCTGCTTTGTTCCGCTGGACTCGTTCCATTTCTGACCTCCACCGGGTCGGCTGCAATATCTTTCGGAGTCGCCATTATGAATGTTTCATTATGTGCGGCCATATTGCGCCGAGCGAGTTCTTAATATCGTCGCCTCTGTCTTTCTATGAGATCGAGAGACGACAAGTCTCTTTGTAGCGACCTGGTGACCGATGGCGAATGTGTCCATCCGGTTATTGTTCGTGTTCCGCGCGATCGATGTCCTCTGCAATAACTCTATCGAAGTCCGTCTTGACTACCGCATCCCTCTGCAGTTGCAGCAGCCGTCGGTGCCTCTCTCTTCGCTCTCCCTTCAGCGCTGGTCCTCCTGCCTCCGCAGCCGATGGTGGCATCGCTCGGCTTTATTACAAACTCGATGCAAAAGTCGTTTATCTTTCCGTCATCCAATTGTCAGCATTAACTCACTTCTGAGTCAATATTAGGTAAGCAATTTCGCATGCAGACCGTCGTGGTGGTGGCAGTGGCGGCGGCGGCGGCGGTGGTGGTAGCGGTGGCGGTGGGGGCAGCCGCTGCGAACGCGCACGTACACGGCCAAAGATAAGATGGCACTTGGGTGCGGTTGGGGGCCTGCTTGCGCTAATTGTTTCTTGGTTGGCGACCGTTTGCGTCTCTTCTGAAGTCGAACGCTGTGCACACAGACGTCTCGATGTCTCTCCTTACGAGTGCTATCTCTAGTTGTTGGAGCCGATGCGTGCAGCTAGTATAGGAACACGATGGGTTCGTCCTCCGGCGGACGGGGCGTAGGACTCTTGTGTCATTAAGATGGTTACCCAGTAATCATTCGTCGGGCGCTGCGCACACAATGCACGCGGAGTCCGAAGCAATTATCCAGCGACTTTGGCGTTTTCCATAATCTGAGAATTATTAATAATCGTCGGGTACGGCGACGGTGGCGGCGGCGGTGGCGGGGCGGCGGGAAGAACCATTGTCTTCGGTAAACAGAAGACTTGGCACTTATGCGCCTTGGCACTTACGCGCCTTGGCACTTATGCGCCTTGGCACTTGTGGCGACGTGAAATGCGATGACGTACTTTGTCAGTCCTTCAGAGGCGCTTGAGGTTGAAGTGCATATCGTTCCGAGTATAGGACTATATCATCGTCTCTCTCCGTCTCTCTCTCCGGATCTTTTCGGTCATTGATGATGACGCCGGCCATTTTGGGTCCGCATGGATGACCATGGCTGGCTCTTCGGTGCCACTGCACGTCCAACTCAATGGACGATCGCCTTTGAACGGACGCCAGTCGAGAGATCCAACTTAGACAATTGCTTCGTCAGAGCGCCGGCTTATTGAAAATTCTGGACCGAAGCGGTTCTTGTTCAGGAGTCTTATCTAATTACTTCGACGTGGCGCCGGTAATTATCATTTCACTCATCTTCAGTTTATTCAGGCAGAAGACGACGACAGGTATTTAAGTCGAGAGCTGCTCATCCGGAACGAAGCATCTCAAGGAGGAGGCGTTTCAGCTGCATCCGCCTGTGAGATGTATAATTGGTGAAGTTAAATACGTCACTTTGTTTAAATTGTCACAGACTGAAATACAGATCTTCTTTGAGACAACAACTGGACAGAGAGACATACTTACACATATAGGCAGACGGACGGATTTGTATGGAGTCTCTGAGGGTTCTTGAACGGTGGCATAGAAATATTCAGACGAATACATGGATATAATTATACAATGGAGAGGGTAGAGAGGGGGATTATGGGAGAGACAGAGACAGACAGACAGACAGACAGACAGAGACAGACAGACAGAGAGAGAGAGAAAGAGAGAAAGAGAGAGCGAGAGAAGGAGATACAGAGGAAGAGATACATTACATGCGGAGACACAGACCATTGTATACTGTGGCGTGACTATGCCAGAGGCAGAGAGAGATTGAGAGACAGACAGAGACAGACAGACAGACAGAAAGACAGAGACAGACAGACAGAGACAGAGTGCGAGAGAGAAGAATGGAAAGACAGGAACAGAGACAGACAGAGGACATTATACAATGGCGTGACTATAATGCCTTGGTGACCGTGTGCGAAAACTAAAATTGTTTTTGAGCTTATAAATAATAGTATGCAAATATCGACGCAACATGCGCATTCACCCTTCTTCTGAGGTATAAAACAAACGCAGGTTATAACCACGGCGCAGTCTCTCGTGTTACAGCCTAAATGGTGGCGCTGCAGGTCTCCCCTAAAACACTGAATAGGGGTAAACCGATCAATGACAAATCTGCGGGGTGCTAAAACGGACCACCCGCTCGGAGATGTCACCTAAGAACTATAGACAAGACCACGCGAAAAAAGGTCGAGCGGCGGTGCTTCCGTATTATATGGATGTACACCGCTGCCACACTTAGCACATGAATGCAATTACCACACACACCGTTCCGTTTCTGTGTCGCGCGGCAGTCGCTAATACGCCCGGAGTGACAAAGGTATTTGCATACCTGTCTTGACAGATCTCATCAACTGCCTTTGACCGAGCGACGTATTATTGGCGATTTTAGTTCCTATTAAATTATCCATTTCGTTTCTTCGATTTCGGCCTCGATTGCTAATGACGCCGCGGCATAACGCGAGCACGACCAACGATTTCTATGCAACGATTCTGATTTCTTTCACGAGCTGTTTACATGGCAAACGCGCCGACGGGCCTTGCTCTTTGTGCGAGAGCTTTTAGCCGTCTCGACGATGGCACATTGTCCTCCCAAATCAGAATTGCATTAGACATTGATCAGAGAAAGAATACCCAGAAACAATCAACAGTTGATCACATCGCTACACAAAAGGTCCAGGAAAGAGTTGGCTTTCGAGCTTTTATCTCATTAGTCCGATGTCGCAACGCTATAGAAGATGCGCGCGTCGCAAATGGATTTGTGCAGCTCGCAAGGACTGTATAGGTGATCGCCCACGATCACCTATATGTATGCGCGTCCGTCCGTCTGTATGTCTCTCTGTATGTCTCTTTGTCTCCGTCTCTCTTCCAGATACAGGTTGGCAATCATTTATGTTCGTGAAGAGATCCATTGAGACAACGGCGGTATCATTAGCATAGCCATTAGTGACGCCAAATTCATGATCTCTGTAGACGCGCAAAGCAGCCTTTCCGGCCGACAGGGGCACTTCATTGTAACTTTTCATTGGCTTCCACGCTTCGCTTGTTTTCCTTCGCCGGGTTATGATTACCTCGATCGACGTATTAGACTGTCGGCACCCATCACTTGTTGCAGCTCCTCGCTTAACGACAGAATTTATGTAGCCCTAGAACAATGCTTCTGTATTCAATTTCGAAAAAATGTAGGAGAAAAGCGATTTCAGACGCGCCATAAATCAGGTTTTACCAACCGGTGGAGACTGATTAATGACGTTCGGGATATGTTGTTGATTGATTTTCTGAGATTTAGTCCGAACTCGTCCTTATTGTTATGCGGTGCAGAGTTGAAGCGATAAAATGCCGAATGCTTTAGCAGTTGGAAGAGCAAGTTTCAACGTATTTGTCACTCGCTGTACTGCCTCATGGACCGTGTATATGTGAGCGTCAGACTTCCTCTTTATGGAGATCATAAAGTTCGGGTATATTGCACCATTGAGAGGACTGGTTCTTAAAACGCGCTATAGAAATGCCCGGATGGAAGCGTGTATTGTACATCGACTGAGCTTTTGTTGGGCGGCTGCGAAAGGTCGACGTGGTTCCATGTTATTGCTCTTGAGTCATCTGGTGTTATAGTTACTCAAACGCCTTGTGTCATGCAGGTATTGAGGCAGATCTCTCGGTTTAGAAGTTCATGGTTTTCGATGTTGAGATGAAAGGAGGCAAGTTGCGATTGACAGTGGTTGTCAATAGCTTGTATTACATAACTAGGTCTTTACAGAGCCTAAGGTGTTTACTGTGCATTCAGCACGATCTTCCTCTTGGTACATATTCCGGTAACGGTTACCTTCCGGTAAAGGTTACCTTCCGATTAAGGTACACCATATTCTGCATGTGATGGTGCCACCAGTTCCCCATACCAGCATCGACGCTGCATCTGGGTGTCATTAGTGTAGAGATGCAGGAAGGGTGGGGTAAAGCTCCCAAGAGCAGGGTATGCAGGACAGGTCTGTGGTAACAGCCTGCTGGTATCTTCAGGGAAGACGACAGCCCATAATTACTCCTCAGCCCATTACCACAGGTATACATCGATCCCCCTCCTGTGCCTGACCCGATGGGGCAGTGGACAAAAGAAACGGTTGTTGAATACTTAACCTGCTGTCAAGGGACGACGTTGGTCTTGGTCTTTGGTCTTTGGTCTTTGGTCATGGTCTTGGTCTTCTTGTGTCTGGCTGATGATGGTGATGCAGCAGATGCGGAGACTGCGAACACAATGGATCGCAGACAAAGATGAAGATGAGACACACTTGTGTCCGACGCCCGTCGTCCTAAAGGATAGGACCTATCATTTGCCCAACAACTATTAACTATACCTTGACACGCATTCGGGCTCTTTGTCCCTCTGTCCGTCCCTCTGTCCGTCTGCATCTCTCTCTGGCCATCCATTGGGCGCACTGACCAACGAGTGTCCACGACCCTCAACGACCTTTGCCCTTTGCGGAGTGTATAATTGCGGGTTGAACTCCTTTTCAAGTGATGATGACGCGGAGGAGGAGGATAAAGGGATTAGGAGGTGGAGAAAGAAACTGCAGGTGCCAGCGTAGACTTCAGTAAAACTGGCATGTGAGTAAGTAAGAAAAACACCACGAAACGCACGGATCGTAGAATGAACAATTCTTTGTCTTTTAAAAGAATTGAACGAATAAGAGGAAATAGGAAAGAAGTTGTTCGGTGGGTTGGGTGATAACTGCATTAATAATTAATTAATTAAGTAGGTTGAGCAAGAAAGCCAGTAACCCTGACAGCAACGTTTGTACCTATTGCAGGCCACCAGATGGCCCAAGTGACACAATGCGGCCCAGCGGTAGAGGCCCAATGAACGTGACTAAGGTCGATGTGCATCACAGTCAAATGTTCCTTAATAAGTATTGGTGTAGTTTTCGAGGGTACAGAGAGTACCTGAATCCCATTTTTAAAATGCGGTGTACATACCATGATCGTGGCATTCTTTAATGACTTTCATGCTATTAATAAAACAATGGTTATCATCTGAAAATGTAAAGGACGGGAAGAAATTGTCACCTCTCACTTCCCAGCCCACAGTTATAACCCCCATACATTAATAAGATATAGGCCTATGAGCAAATATCTTAAATTGCTCTAATTTCATCTTATACTAGTTCCTAGCACAGTTACTTAGAGATTTGGATTCCACTCTCACTGCGGCGGAGCCAACAAATATACTTTGTTCTTGTGCCTCTACTCCACCTGGTCACCGCTCTCCTCGCTCTGCCACCCGTGGTGACCTCTATGTTCCTATCGCACGCACCGCTACTATGCAGCAGCGTGTTTTCTCTGTGTTTGGACCCACAATTTGGAATGGGCTTCTTCCTGAGCTACGGTCTCTTCCTCGTGAATCGTGCACCGCCTTCTTCTCTGCCCTAAAGACTGTTTTCTTTCGCCGGGGTCGGGCTAGGAGCGCCTCTGAATAGTTTCCGTGAAGGGGCACTGTATAAATGCTTGGTTGATTGATTGATTGATTGATTGATTGATTGATTGATACACAATATACATAAATAAATATACATGACCAAGACATATATATCTGCTTCGTCGACTATGAAAAAGCTTTCGACAGAGTAGACTGGAGAAAGCTAATGGGAATACTGAGAAGAAAAGGGGTGGATTGGAGAGAAAGAAGATTGATAGGTAATCTATACATGGGACAAAGAGTGAAAATAAGAGTTGATGGAGAGTACTCAGAACCAGGAAAAATAGGAAGAGGGGTAAGACAAGGATGCCCACTGTCACCAATCCTATTCAACATCTACATAGAAGAGATCATAAGAGAAACGCTAGACGATATGGAGGAGGGGATAAAGGTAGGAGGAAGAAGGGTGAAGGCATTGAGATTTGCAGATGACCAGGCGATGCTGGCAACTAGCCAGGAGGGCTTACAAAGGATGATGGATCGTCTAAATACGGTATCACTGGAATATGAAATGAAAATAAACGTAAAGAAGACAAAGGTAATGAAGATAAACAAGAGAAGCGGTATAATACCACAAACAATAAAGATCACACTAAACGGACAAGAAATAGAACAGGTGGAGAAGTTTTGCTATCTAGGAAGTGTGATCACAGACGATGCAAGATGCCATGAGGAAATAAAAAGAAGAATATCCATGGGAAAAGATGCATTTTACAAAAGAGGAGAGCTGATGAGAGGAACCTTAAGCAAGAATCTAAAGAAGAGAATGGTGAAGACACTGGTGTGGAGTGTTGTGCTGTACGGCTCCGAGACATGGACAATGAGGAAGGACGACATAAAAAGATTGGAGGCCTTCGAGATGTGGGTGTGGCGCAGAATGGAGAGAGTTAGCTGGGTGGAACGGAGGACGAACGAGGAAATCCTGCAAATGGTAGAAGAACAAAGATCACTCATAAGTACTATACGCGGACGACAAAGGAAATGGATCGGGCACATCCTAAGGAGTGAGACACTGCTAAGAGACATCATGGAGGGAAGGATGGAGGGGAGAAAGACGCGAGGAAGACCGAGGGCAATGCTGCTAGACTGGATGATGACAAAAGAAGAAGGATACAGTGGACTGAAGAAAAGAGCACAAGACAGAGAACGATGGCGTCATTGGTCATACGAACCTGCCGGTGGGCAGAGAACATAAAGAAGATTGATTGATTGATTGATTGATTGATTGATTGATTGATTGATACACAATATACATAAATAAATATACATAGTTAACAGCTCGAATAAACAGACGAATGATCTCTGGTCTGTTGTTGTGGTTAAAGTTGAACCTGTGGTGTGATTGTTGATGTGATTGTTTTAATTGTTGTTGTTCCAGGGAATTCTACTACATCCAGATGGAGAAGTACGCCCGTCAGGCGTTGGCTGAGGGAGTTAAGAACGTCACCGATCTCGTCATAACGACCGACTCAGAACTCTACAGAGTCCTCGTTCTGCATTACAATCGCAACAACCAGATCGAGGTACAGACCTACTTACGTAACACATCTCTTTATGTCTTAGACCATGGACGCTTGTATAATAGCTTAGACCAACCATTTACGACATGCGACTCACTGCAGTGGACTGGCTATTTGCTATTGACCTGACTATTATACAAGTTTTGTTACAATAATTCACACGAGAACGCCCCTATTTACACTGATTTCTGTACGCCTGATATCTTAATTGCACAAAATATTGTAAATTTCAATAAATAAATTTATTTACTTTATTTATTGTTGCAACAAATTAAACTCTGTGCAGATTAGAGACTAGCGACCTAATTTATACGCCAGCGAAACATGATCATATCTGAAAGTTTCCTTCTGCGAATGAGTCACAAAACTGATTGTCTGCGAGAGTCATTATAAGCGAGCGGCTACAGGTTCCTCCGCGGTTCTCTCGTTGACTAGACTGTGGTTCGCCGATTGTTACACCCTTTGTGTTTCACGCTTAGGCCACGCAGGCAATTTCGACTAATTTGTTTCTAAGTAGAGACTGTTTTTTGTCAAATTAAGACAGGAGTGGGCGGATAACTTTAGCCGACTGCGTGCGAGACCCGCCTGAGAGCCACAGGAGACAAGACCCGAGACCCAGATAGAGTTACTCGCATGACTCGCTCTAAACAGACTCGGTTCACGCAATTACTGTTGTAATTATACGTGTCATTCGCGGTTGTTGTCGTTTATCTGGCGTTTGCGAACCGTCTACATCAGACCAGCCTTCTTTTATGAGAGGTGAAATGAGCCAGACAAGGTATAAAGTACTGTAAGGTTAGGTTGTGTAAGGCGGGGAATACGTTGCATGGTAAGATCAGGTATAAGGCTTGATCGGCTAAGATAAGTGGCTTTAGGCTAGGAATGGTGAGTTACGGTAAAGGTGAGGTCGGGTAAGGTTAGATGAACTATAATGTAAGGCTGGGTACGGTGTAGTGAGTTTATATAAGTCTGGGTCTTTTTCAATGTGAAACGCATGAACGATAACAGAAAGAATCCATTCACAGGTAACATCACATTTCGTGGTTCTAAAAAGAAATGTGAATTTCACACGAGACACACACTGAACGACATGATATAGTCCTTTTTCTTTGGCCCTATGTGAGTGCAAGAATCAATCAGTGAGGAATTTTCTAGTTATGGTATTTGGTCCTTGCTATTGAAATTTCTGTTCTTGGTGAAGTTTAACAACAATCAATCAATCTTTGTTAATCCAAGAACGTTGCAATTAACAAAACAGAAATTAACACTAAACCATACATTGTTCTAGACAGCACTGGACAAGGAGCAAGGGCGATCCAAAAGGGGCATAGGCGCCGTTAATTAGGGTATACACCCATACTCGTATCATATAATAATGGCTGGTATAATATTATCAGAGATAACACCAAAACGAAACGAAAAACGAAAAGAAGAAAAGCGAAGACAATAATTCAGTTTAAACGTTGAAGTTTCTGAGCGATCCACGGATCAATTTATCAACTTTATATCAGTGTCATACTATCATGAAGCAGGCATCACTTGTGTTAGCCTATACCTAAACAAAGAAGTTTAATATCAATCAATCAATCTTTGTTAATCCAAGAACATTGCAATTAACAAAACAGAAATTAACACTAAACCATACATTGTTCTAGACAGCACTGGACAAGGAGCAAGGGCGACCCAAAAGGGGCATAGGCGCCGCTAATTAGGGTATACACCCATACTCGTATCATATAATAATGGCTGGTATAATATTATGAGAGATAACACCAAAACGAAACGAAAACCGAAAAAGAAGAAAAGCGAAGGCAATTATTCAGTTTAAACGTTGAAGCTTCTCAGCGATCCACGGATCAATTTATCAACTTTATATCAGTGTCATACTATGAAGCCGGTATCAATTGTGTTAGCGTAGCAAAGCTTTTGTGAAATACTTAAAATGCGCCATGCCAAGACCCAAGATAATACATTCATTGCGCTACCTCGGGCAACAGCCGGAACAGCTGGGAGGGTACTATGGACTATGGATACCTCTAAGAAAGGCTATCTTTTGACTCGGACGATGACAGGTGGTGTCTCGCGCTGTCACTGATCGCTTGGTCGTCTGCCGAACTGGCCAGGCAATCGGTCATACGTGTTTGCCTAAGTAGTCGCCATCAGACACCTGCACGGCAAAGCGTCTTCTCGACATTAACACTGACGAGGGGCTTGGGATGTCCGCCGAGCCGAATAAAGCCTTTTGTGCTGCCTTGTATTTCTGGGTTTCGACGGGAACAATAGAGCTAAGAGCCTGGACAATGGACCCGTTTTTAAATGTGCATCGGTCTGTTTGTTTGTGGTCCATTTACACTCCGTGTCACGTGATACGATGACAATCGAAGAAGCTTCCTTCACTGCAGACGTCAGTTTAACGAATGATGTGAACGTTACTGTAGCTGCCGTCCCATGCATTCTTAAGAGTCGAGCCATAAACTTGCTTAGGGTGTACGCATGGTGGAGACTGGACAGAAATTTTTATCTGAACAAGCCACGTCACAAATCATTAGTAAACAAATGAATTGAATTTGCTAAAATCTCATGCATGGTCATTTGGGGTAAGTGGTTGGGGCGGTGACCTTTAACGACCCTCATCCAGCACGGTCAGTCGATGCGGATGATTTATATAGCCCCTTTTAAACTAGGCCGTTTTCTTGGTCCTAATCGTGTCTGGCAGGCGAAGGGCAGAGGTCTGAAATTCACCCTTCCTTTGAACAACAAGTGGAACCAACAGCGAGCGACACATGCTCATCTGCATAGGATTGAAGATGGGCGCTATATTGCTGTTTCCTTACTTTAGGTTGTCGGAGTGTGGCCTACGGTAGGAAGTTAACGGGGAAAGGGTTTATGACGGAAACGAGGCCACAGCTTCACTTGGGCGGAAACAAGAAGTTCGTCTGTCGTTCGTTAAACGTTTCGCACCGGAAGCACATCGACGCCAAAGCCAAGATGGCGGCGAGTCAGTCGATCGACGCTTCTTCCGGTTCTACGCCATCTGAGAAGCAAAGTCAGTGCTCATGTGTGTGTGGGTGTGAGAGAGAGAGAAAGAGAGAGCGGAGAGCAGTGTGTGTCTGATCAGCTTTCGTCATCTGTCGCCGATGTCTGAGCGGCGCAGAAAGAAGGTCGATAGGAGTACACCTGTGGCTACAGACAGCTTGCGCAAATACAACAGTTAACAATGCTTCAAAGACAAGGCACGACGCACTGAAGCGCGCATCAGCACGAGCCTCTGTTTGTCGAGCACGACTGTCGCTCTTCAGTTCGGCTTTTTAATTGGCAAAGGAAATTTCACTGGTCGCCGAAGCCAACGCCGCGCAACATGCCAAAGTTTTCCGCTTCTTGAAATCAATTTTTCGTGTTTGCCTTCGACCGCGACTCCCCGGCAGCGGCTGCCCATCGCACCAGGTGCACGCCTTAGACGCCCGGCCGAGCAGAACAGTGCGTTAAAGATCGCGCCTGCAGCTGTACATGATCATCGATTGCGCCTGTCTTGGTTTTTCGGGATGAATGCGTTCGAAAGAAGTTTCTTGATGGCTGCGTTGTCTGACAAACTCTGAAATTATACAGTTCTCTTCATCTTCGTTCATCAATGGCGGAAACATCAACAGCAGCAGCAGCAGCAGCAGCAGCAGCAGCAGCAGCAGTAGCAGCAACATCTGTCGTTGTCTGTGCTTCCCTTTGCAGCGTCTGCATTCAACGATATTTAATCCCTTAACTTCCGACGAAACAGATGTTGTCGTAGCGTGCAGACTGTTTATCTTGCGCTGTCATATTGTCGTGTGCGGTGAAACTGTCTATTGCTACCTTAAGACCCTGTATGAATGATCCTATAGCGACTGTTTTGGGTCTATGATTGCTCACCAAGAAATGCGAGTACGACTGAACTCACGTGCTTGAATCATGACACATGTTCTTTTGAACCATATATAGCGCAATATATCAGAGATACTTCTTCCCTTCGCTTTGCATTCTGATTTGTTGAGCTGTGGCTCTTTTGAGTGCAGTATAAATATCAGACAACTACTGCAGCAGAAGGTGTGTGGTAATGATCAGACTATAGAACTTACTCAATACAGTGCAAAACGAGTTTGGCTCTTAGGGCAACAGCTTCGTTTGAAGCAGCCTGGATTGACTATAGGCCACTGTGATTAAGCAGATGGTGATGCCTGGTTCCTGGATTTTGAATTCGACCGTCTTGTCCATTGTATCGACCCGTAAACAAAAGGATGGGTAGGTGGGTGGGTGGGTGGGTGGATGGGTGGATGGGTGGGTGGGACTGTCTTCCGTGTTTCTCTGATTGTTGGCCCGTAAGGGATCACCATATGTCCGGGCAATAAATTCACGACGGCGGGTCACCATATCTGCCTCCTCCCTGGGCGGGTAATTGTTTTCAGGTAAAGGTGGGCAGAAGGTCGCACCGTCGACTCACGTAGACGGCAGGAGGGTAGGGGGGTCGTCGGCGTACCCGCCTCAGGTGGCGAGATGCTGGCAAGTCTGTTCTCTTTGGCCTTAACCGGTGGTCTGCCTTTCTTGTTTCAGTTGGGCCACTTCGTTTTCAGTCATTATGTATACCGTTCCAAAATGGCCTCGAGCGACAAGCCAAGTTTCGATTCATTTGTCTCAGTAGCGTCGTCGGTCGAGGGGACAGGTATACAATAAACTTTGTAGCCGACGGCAATTAGCAGGAATGATGGATTGGCGACGCGCTGTTTGCGCTGGCCTGATGAGAGTGATATTAGGCCCAGCGTACGGGAATACGGCTATTGTCCGCTGCGCCTGTGCTTCGCGGCTTTTGTCTCCAGTCTGGCGGCTCTATGTTTAAACAGACTCCTAGTGCGTCTCTCGCGGAGTTTTCTGATTCATCCTCTGCTAACGTGTTTCATCTTCCGTCGGGGCCTCTTGTCGTCTCTCTCTGCCTGTCGACGAGATCTGTCCGTCTGTCCGTCTGCCTGGATGGCTGTGTATTCGTATGTGTGCTCGTGTGTGTGGTGCGGTTCTCCACCAATTTTTACAGATTTTTAACCGTCGAGGTCTTGAAGGACTTATTTGCACGCGGCAGTAGATTAATGAATGGACTTCCACTGATGGTTGGTTTGAGCCTCGTTGCATCTCTCACCCATTGCAATTCTTCACACAGTTTCATGTGGCTAATTGTTGTGGTTTTCCGGTCGCTGGGTTCCTCTATAACACTCCCAACACTCGGACTAAATGACTAGATGACTGCCGATATTCTATGTAGGAGTATTTACAACTGTGTCATCAGGAACACATTTACACAATTTGTCGTGTAACTTTAAAAAATATTTTAAAAGGAGTTATACAATGATTCGTGATAATATTATGCTAACAACAACAATAAATCGTTCAGGTATTAAATGTTACTAATGGTTTTACTCAAATATTTTCTACTGTGTACATAGTCTATTTATTGTGCCATAAATGCAGTAATTGGTAGTATTTGTAGCATGCTACAAATACTACCAATAAATATTTACAATTATGCCTGTTTCAATTAAAAATAATAAACTTTTAATATATTTTTCAGGTTCCGGAGAATTTCCGTTTTGTTGTTCAGGCAACACTTCGAGAATTCTTCATCTCCATAGCTGCTGAAAAGGACCAGGAACAGTCGTGGAAGAAATCCATCTATAAGATCATCGCTCGCATGGACGACGCGGTGCCCGAGTACTTCAAGTCACCCAACTGGATGGAGCAGCTGGCTGATGGCTGAACCAACATCGTTGGTCGACCGAGCAGGGCCGGATTAACCACTCGGGGGCCCATGCATACTAGTAATGCACATTGTCTGAAAACAATACACGAGGGCCTCTATATATCGTACATCGCATGGAATCATACTATAGGATGCCCTTAAGAGAAGCTACAATAAAATTCTCGTTTATTATAGAAAACCTGAGTAGTTACTGTTGAATATTGGACCATATTGGTTGTATATTGAATTCTGTGTCTGAATCCATTCAGGGTCCATGGTGTCAGCTGGGGCTGCGTGAAATTACAAATTCTGCATCATGGTTAATCCGGCTCTGTAGAGTTAACGAACTATTCTGATTTGTGTACGTGTTATCTCGAAACTTTACGAGTTTCTGTTGTGCCGTATGCGGTTCTGTATGCAGGGCGAAGGTTCTGACAGTGCAGTAAACGACGCTTCTCTTGATCAAGACTGTCGTGAGCTTAATATATTTCTCAAGAAATTGATTTATCTTGAATATTGGTTCATTTTCCGGTAAGTTTATCTATTATCACCGCGTGTTTTTTGTTCCGCACATAATTATGTAGTGAATTGTCGATACGTATTATTGAAGTTTCAGACAGCGGCTGCATAACGACATAGCACATGAAAATGTAACTTTTTTGTCCTATTGTCTGGTGAAAAATATCAATTGTTCATATATGAGAATTGACGGTTGGTGTAGAGATCTATGCATGTCAAATAGTGGAACATGACGCGGTGATAGGCCTACAATGGATGATCATGCGAGGCTGTGTCCCTATAATTACATGAATCTTTTAAAAATCACATCTGCCTCTGCCTGTGCTTTACGTGCATGATTACAGCATTGGCAAACTAAGTATAGTGTATGGTATAGTTAAACGTGGATACCGAAAGAAAGTAATCCAACAAAAGTGCGTGATAATGAGATTATGCAAATTCCGATAAATGCATTCTAGCAATGACCAAGTCTTGTTGCTATGCACAGATCTGACTTGGATAAATTCACTGGATTTCGGTACCAGTTGTATAGTAGGCTATGTATGCTGTTGGAGGCGTTTTTTACTCACTGCTGGAACTCTAGTGTTGATGTATGAAGATTACTGAGAATTGATCGACGTTGCGTCAGATCTTAATGGGCATAATATCACGCGTGTCTAAGTCATTAAGGACGGATTCGAAGCCTAGTCAAATGAAATCTGTAAAAAGACTATTTTAGCTGTATTTGTAGTTGTTGATATACTCGTTCACTGATAAACGTTGGAGTTTTTTTATGAACCCTTGCTTTAATCTCTGGATTTCTTTGGATACTGCCAACTATTCATTGAATATGACTCAGATTTTACAAATAATGTTATAAAGTGAATTCCTTTATGCTTTCTGAACATTTTCCTGCGAAGTTTTGTTCTTGATTTGTAAGTCAGACGTTGTATTACGATTGATGTGTGTTTGGACATATTAGATGTAAACGTGTATTTCCTCAGCGATGGTGTAACATGTTTCAGTCCAGTGATTTAGTGCATGTGTGCAACAGATCTTATCTAGTCACATATATACTGCACATATCTGAGTTACTTTTGTGATTGAAAGAAATGAACAGTGCTTATGATTAAATTATGACTGTTGAGTTTAAAGCTTTCCCTTATTCTGGAGAAACCAGTTAGGACATGCACGACCCTGCATGCGTATTTTCATAAAGGCCTAATAGGCCTCTATGAGGGCTATAGCATCGTGTTGACCTATTCAGCGCTTTTTTAAAATTTAATTTAAAAAGCGCTGTATGAAGTGTTTATTTACCTACCTAATTATACTGATGATGCTTTGAATAGGAGATTATATCCGATGTTTTTTCTTTGAATGTGCTTCAAAATTCATCACGTCTTTGAATTTAAGGCAAACTTGCGCTACATGTCTTCCCACAGCGTCAAGAAACAAGCACTTCGCAATACGTTTTTATAATATGGAAAGCAATTTTAGGTCACCCGAATTTTACATAGGATACATAAAGATACAGTTCATTCATAAATGATTAATTCCAGTGCTTTTTCAACCGGAACGCTCCGGAACGGCGTTCCGGCACCTTTTTTTAGCTATTGAAAAGCTATTTATTGATTTTAATAGCAGAATAATTTAGTTATTTTAATTCAATGCGACTTCAAAATTTTTCTTGGGAAGGGTCTCACCGAGACCCCTCTCCAAACTCCACCCTTTTTTCTCTGGCTTCACACTCGATTTAGCCCTTCCATAACTGTTCAGTTCCGGAACCTTTTTTCTAGGAAAAGCACTGATTAATTAATTAATTCAATCATTCAAAGCATTCATTTTCTATCCAAGACAACTATTCAGAAACGCTACCAGTCCAGCTCCAGTGAAATATAATTGAGGCCTATGTCTAAAGTTAATTAATTTTTTGGGTGTGTTAAAGTTAAATAAACGATGTTTGTGCACGCAATAAATAAACAAAAACCTGAAATGTCGTTGGCTGCATAATTATTCATTTCGTTTTCTGTTAAAATACATCTGAGTCATTATAATCGATTTTTTTGTAGAAAGCATGTTTTGTTCTTTATTGTGTGTTCGTGATTTTTGAAATTTTATTAAAATATAAGAACAAGTATAAGATTTAGAATATTAGTTGTTGTTTGAAATCTGAAATTGTGATTGTAATACGTTTATATAAACTGTAGGCTATTAAAAAGCTTTTGCATCATCGAAAGTCTATTTCTTTCAGCTGGATGCGTAGGATAATCACTAGGGCGCTACATAAACGAATACATGTATTCGTACATATTTTAAACATACTATAAGGTCTACATTAACACATATAACATGTCGACAACTTCTGAAGTATCAATCGATCGGACTTCGAGCCGTCGACTCGAGATCAGACTTTGACTTTCTTAAGTGAAATTGATTATGTAATAGCTCAATTGCAACAGTACTTCAACACTCAACAAATATTCTCTACACACATGAATCTACCAACGATACTTGTAACTCAGACTGTGAAAATCCTTTTGCGTTCTCCCCCAAATTGCATTTGTGACCACTTATGAGTAAGTAATGTATACCTCTGTAGACTTTTCCATCGCATAAATAGAGAAGATTGAGCATGCCATTGTATATACGACTCATCGCCAACTTCGCGCTCCTGGAGAAAATCCGCTGTCGTTCATGCAGTCGTGGGCATATATAGGCGTAGACTCTTGGGGTAGCCAGGGCAACTACGCCCAATTATTGAGGAGGGGGCAGTGCATGGCTAAGAAATCGGCAAAAAAGAATTTCTTGAAATATTAAAATATTATATTTCAATATCGACAAACTTCTTCAAAAACAGAAAAACAGCGACAAAGAACTGAAATACCATGAGAAATTCATAATGAAAACAAAGATTTATTTATATCTCCAATATCTTCAATATGAAACAAATTTACATGCGAAGAAAACGTACCCATTTCATACATATTACACATAATGCGTCGAGAGATCTTCGCTTTGCTTCCTGTCGGCTGGTTAACTCTTGAACTTGGACGGCCAAATGGAGATGTGTTTTTCTTTAAAATACTTCTAATTGAATCCGCAGTTTTCTTCATATTATATTTCAATATCGACAAACTTCTTCAAATATCTTCATCTCTTCCTCTCAAGTTCCTGCTCTTCAAGCATATACTCCAATGTCGAGAATAACGTTTTCCAACAAATTTCACCAGAGAAACCGCACCCACGCAAAACATATGTACATGATATGCCTCTGCGGGGTGTCACCGACTGAAGCAAGCTCTGCTGTAAACGAAGACACCTTACTAATAAGTAATGACCTCCGCGTTGATATTTAAACCGCCAAGCGTTGCTGTGGAAACGTATCTCGATCCGGTTTCGCTCCAAGGCTTGCTTTCCCTTCCTTGTAACTTTACTCGACTTGCATTCCTCTGATAAGGAATATTAGAATTTTGGAGAAGTCCGTGACTGTCTCAACTCGGCAAGTTGGTCTGCATTAAACTGATTGTTATTAAATACCACACAGGCTTCAAAAAAGTCCATTTGCTCTTTGGAATTTCTGCCAATCCATGTTCCTTCATCATGAGGAATAAAGTCAATCTGCCAATCCATGTTCCTTCATCACGAGGAATCAGGTCAAGCTGCCAATTCATGACATGTTCCTTCACTATACTGAATCAGGCCAATCTGCCAATCCATGTTTCCTTCATCATGAGGAATAAAGTCAATCTGCCAATCCATGTTCCCTCATCAGGAGGAATCAGGTCAAGCTGTCAATTCATGACATGTTCCTTCACTATACTGAATCAGGCCAATCTGCCAGTCAATGTTCCTTTATCATGCGGAATCGTGAATATGTGCATTTCTTATTCCAGAAAATCAACTTTTTCTCCTCTTCAATGCACAAGTCTACAATTCACTGTTAAAAGACCTTGGCGGACAATCAAACGTGGATAGAAATTTTGGCATATTTAAACTTTCCCACGGACTTCAGGTGGTTTAGAGCTTTCTCTGTGCCCCAACCCCGTACATGGGAGAAGTAATTCTCCTCTGTCTCGGAATTGCTAATTACACCATTTACGCATACATGCACTGTGTATAAACTATCGGCACTGCAGACGAAAGTGATGCAGTTTGTGACTGTTTGCTGCCACACTATAGTCTAGTACCTGTCATCGATGGTGCCTGCAGTCACCAGCCATTAGTATTCGGCTCTGCTCATGTCATCGACCACGTGATCGGTCGTTGTTCGACTTCTCTGTCAAATCCGCGGATTCTTTTGTCTAAATGTAGACAATTTTTCAGTAATTTCTGACATGTTGAAGTTCACTGTTTCTAAGTTTTCGCAACGGAGTTCTTTCTGTTGCGGATTTTGTGCGTTTGACGGTGTTTTCTTCACTTGATCGTCTGGGCCTAAAATGTGCTTTCTCCGGTCGAATATGAAACCAAAGGACCGTTGTGTATGCCGTCAACAGCCAGTGTAGAGTGACCTCGACCGTTAGTCACTGGTGATGCTTCGATCTATAACAAATTATACTGACCGGCAAGCGACGAATCCCTGTTCTATACGTGCACGAGGTGGTTCGAGGGATCTTCCACCAATGAGGGACTGCTGGATGGACGTGTATCCCCGTGTGCTGCGAACGCTACCGCCCGTAGTCGCTCCACATATATCTACGCAGCTTGTTCCAGAGATCTGGAACATAATGCCGTCTCTCAACTGTGGACGGGAATCAGTTGGTTTGGTTCAACGTGTGTGCGTGGGCTCCTCACACCGGTCTCAAGGTGTCTTGGCCGCCGCCCGCTGCATTCGGCTTCCCATGGCCGGTTCATGGTCCCGCGAGCTGGGCGTGCCTTTTCTTCCGTGGGACCGTCTCTCCTGAACGATCTGTCACCGGATATATGATCACTAGCATCTTAACAGTTCAGGAAACGTTTTCTGCTCAACTTATGACACATTTGTTCGGTGATTCCTAGGTAGCCGTGCCGGAGCGCCCTTGTGAGTTACTTAAAAGGCGCTATGCAAGTGCTCTCATACAAACATGAATACATACATACACACATACATGCATACATACATACATACATACATGCATACATACATACATACATACATACATACATACATACATACATACATACATACATACATACATACATACATACATACATACATACATACATACATACATACATACATACACTACTGGTGATTCTTCTAGTTTTATGTGCATTGTTTTGAATGCCTATGACGTTTCTGATCTTAATAACATTTAGCATCATTTAGACTACCGCAGGTAAAACTTTTGTGAGGCACCTAGAAGGCGCTATAGTAATTGCCCGGATACATAAATATATTCAGAGAGGATCCACAGACAGAGAGGAGTGTGGATGGTGTTCTGCTTAGCCATACTGTATAGTACATTCAGACACCATCCATGCATTTTGACGATCCGCAAAGAGAGACAGAGAGAGAGACAGACAGACACAAAGAGAAAGGCAGACACAGAGACAGACGGAAAGAGTGAGACAAAGACAGAGACAGAGCGACAGAGAGAGACGGAAAGAGAGACAGAAAGAGAGAGATAGAGAGAGACAGACAAAAAGAGACAGATAGAGTGAGAGATAAAGACAGAAAGAGAGAGACAGAGAGAGAGACAAAGAGAAAGACAGAGACAGACAGACAGACAGCCAGAGTGACAAAGAGAACGTGGTACATGTGTGCTGTGTTGCGTGTGTATGTGTGTGTATGTGTGTGTTGATGGCGTCACATTGTTCGTTGTCTGCCTCGGGTGAGGCAGAAGTATTATGCAATATTCGTGAAACCGATATGGTAAGATGGAGTCGTCGGAAAGTCACTTAATGTCTTCTTTCCGTCGACGACTTGGTCCCTTACTCCATCCGTTCGAACTGAAACCTTCTTCCCTGGATGGAGTAGACGACGTTCTCCTTCCTCTTCCTCCTCTAACCCTCTCTTCTGTCTTCATTGGCGATCCAGACAAATAACAGGACGCCACAAGCTATAGTGCTTGTATACAAGGGCCTATGCGCTATGTACGGCAGAAAAACAGACTGACAGACAGACAGACTGACAGACAGGAAGGCAGGCAGTCAGTCAAACGTATTTCGAGTTTAATATATATAAGAAGACTCGCTTCTCATCTTCATCGAAAGTAAATTCGTCTGTCCGTGCGTCTGTCCTCTGTCCTATGTGTAATGCGATACAAGCTGAAATTATATATACATATGTAATGTTTGATATGTTTTGTATATATATATATTGCAACATATAACCGAATAAGGGGGCGACGAAAGGAGGTGCATATAGATACGAATTTATTTCAAACTAACTGAACGAAAACAAGATAAGAGGTAGATATAAAGAGACAGACAGTTAGACACACAGACATCAGATAGACAGACAAAGACAGAAAGACAATGTGGTAAAAGAAGAAAAAACAGTCGCAAACGAACGAGCGGACATCTAGGAATACAGCCACTTTGGAAGAAATTCTGACGGACCCACTCAGCCGTACTACAGCCTTGATAAGAGAAACTGAAAGACAGTAGCACTGACATGTCAGAGGCACTGACAGAATTGGCAATTGCCAGACAAAGGAAGCTAACCCTGGCAGAAAGACGAAGAAGCGCAATACTAAATGAGCAGAAGAAAACTTAGTAGAAGTAGAAGCACTTATAAAATACTGACAGAAACGCTGAAGTAAATGCACATCATCTTCCCCGAATATTGCTCCTCTGCCTCCCTCATATCCTTCCTTTCCTTCCTTCCTTCCTTTCCTTCCTACCTTCCTTCCTTCCTTCCTTCCTTCCTTCCTTCCTTCCTCCCTCCCTCCCTCCCTTCCCCCTCCCTCCTCCCCGTCCCTCCACCCCTCCCTCCTCCCTCTCCCCACTCCCTCTCCCTCTCCCTCTCCCCCCTCTCCCTCTCCCTCTCCCTCTCCCCTCTCCTCTCACTCTCCCTCTCCCCTCTTCCTCTCCCTCTCTCCTCTCTCCCTTCTCCTCTCCCTCTCTCCTCTCCCTCTCCCTCTTCTCTTCTCCTCTCCTCTTCTCTCTCTCTCTCTCTCTCTCTCTCTCTCTCTCTTCTCTCTCTCTCTCTCTCTCTCTCTCCTCTCTCTCTCTCTCTCTCTATCTCTCTCTCTCTCTCTCTCTCTCTCTCTCTCTCTCTCTCTCTCTCTCTCTCTCTCTCTCTCTTCTCTCTTCTCTCTCTCTCTCTCTCTCTCTCTCTCTCTCTCTCTCTCTCTCTCTCTCCTCTTCTCTCTCTCTCTCTCTCTCTCTATCTCTCTCTCTCTCTCTCTCTCTCTCTCTCTCTCTCTCTCTCTCTCTCTCTCTCTCTCTCTCTCCTCTCTCTCTCTCTGAATATGTGCGCTTATGTAGTGCCCGAGTATACCTGCATAAACGTCTCATCTGCTTTTTTCTTTCTGCTGTGTTCCTGGATATATTTCCTGTGTGAATACATGCTTTATATCTTTCTGTCCTTCTCCGGTTTTCCATATGTTAATTCTTGATTGTTCTTGCAAATTTCTTCGTTGTTCTTATTCTTAATCTCCTCATTGTTCTCGTGGCTATTCTTTCGCCGCAAAGCAGGCCCTACCTCCGTGTATCCGCCGCTATATACTTCTTTTCTCTCCACGGCTTTGTTTCGACGTTTCTCGGTATATCTGCGGGATTAGCATTCTGAAATCTTTGCCTCGACAATTCATAATCTGGTGCTGTGTATTCTTCAACGTCTTTGGCCAAACAAAGTCACGGATGATGTATTTTTCACGCTAATCTACAGGCATACACGCGGCACCATGAAGCGGTCTCTCTAAGAAGCTGTTGTCTGTCTTAGCTGTTGTTTGCGAATTGTTCGAATGCACGTTCATAATTCCTTGAATTCGACGCGCCGCAGGTCTTTGTGCCGACGTTCGTATGAAGAACGACGTCCAAGGACGCGAGAGAAAAACGCACCCATTTCAAGACGCGGGAAGAAGAACGATTTATTCTGCGTTTATGCTAATAGTCGACACAAAAGAAGCACAAGTTTCACGAAGACATAAGAGGAAGACAGACTTTGGCGTATATAGTTATTGGTATGCCGATCACGAGACCGAATTTCCACATAAATCAAAACGGACCTTTTAAAAGAAATTCGAATCGAAGATGAAATCGATTAAGGATACATCATTGAAGATGTTTGTGTAAATCCAGGCACTAGAAAAAACATTGGAAGCGTGCATTGTTTTCGTTGTCAAAAAAGAGCTGGAGAGTCGAAAAATTTACAGATTACTAAAGTACATGAACGCAAGTCAAAATCTAATATTGTTAATATGTTTCAAACAAGCAACTGACGATTCATGAGATATTTTAGTTTCCTGACTATCCAACACGTTTTCAGTTGCTTATAGCTGAAGAATTTAATAGAATTGTTGACCCCTCCCCCTCAAACAAATCAGTTTTCCCCGACAAATAAAAAACACCGGAAGCATGTAATCAGAAGCCGTGATGTTTCATCATATTTGTCAGAACGCGTTGATATATCTATGTCAGGTGATCTTTGTGTAAACACCAAATATTAGTCTATGTATCTCCTTTAGCGCTTTTACAAACATTGCAAAGAAGCTATATACACGGTTTTAAACGACTTCGGCTCATGAGGTTAGACCACAAACGTCTAAAAGATGTTGCTTTGAGTTGAAAGAGATAGAATCGCGTGCAACACTACATGACGATGTAGAAAGAAGGTGAGGTATACACAGTTTAAACTGATGCAGGGAATTAAGTGTCGCGGACTGGATGACGTCGGCGGTTAGTCTGACTGTGTATCAATTGTTACCCATAAAAATTGTATTCTTCTATAGCGTCAGTGCTGCGATGTTACTATAGGCATCAAACGTTTGCCATTGTGCAACCAATGAATGAATGAAAAAGTGCGGTTATTCACAGGACTGATACAGCGCCCATCCAAGGTATACCCATTCAGGGGCGCCCGCAGGCGGACGCACTGGACGCACGTGCGTCCACCCACCAGATCAAATACACACAAGTATGAGGCAGAGCATGGATATTTTTTATAAACGATTTCGATGTTATCTAAATTGAATTATGTCTAATGAGTCACTCTGCATCATTTTCAGTGTATGACTACCAGCGGCGGACAGAGGACGGGTAGGATGGGAGGGGACGGGAGGAGTGTGCGTCCAATTTTTTGGGGGTGTGCGTCCAATTTTTTAAAGCCTGCGGGCGCCCCTGTACCCATTTGTGGTGGTTACGGTCGCAGTGGGTATGAATCCTTCACTCGTGGTTGGGTGGCTTATTGGTAGTCGCGTTCATTGTTGCTGTGGTATTTTTGTGACGGTGGTAGTAGTAGTCTTGATAGGTATTGTTTCATCCGCTGCAAAAGATAATGGAATTGAGGCATTGGAATCCTGTGTGTTTTAGCTGAGCTTTTTCTGTCTGCAGCATCAGCAGCAGATACCTACGAACAAAGGTCCTCATTGTATCATTACAGAGGCGTTCCTTTCAAAGAAAAAGACAGAGGCCCGGGCGCTCAGCCGGTCGATCGGTCTGTCTGTCTGTTATAGTCCGCTGAGGTCAACTACACGGTTTGTAGTCGACTGAATCGCGTGTATAAATTGCGGGTGGCACTCAAGAGCGTTGTTCTTAACGCTCCGCTGGTCGCCTACAGACGCCGGTCACTCAAGCGTGTCGAACACTTTCTTATCTGGCGGCACACGCCATTAGGTCGTCGGCCGACGTTTCTCCGAAGCCAAGTTGTCGTTTCTTTCTGGGTCGCTCGCCTTTTCGTGAAAGATGCCCCTCCTGGGTGTTACAACGCCCGGTCGTACGTCGCCGACATCAAATGCCGCCTTTATCTTCCCTTCATGCTGGTCTGCATCCTCGACCGATCAGCGAACGGACGGATGGACGACCCGGTCCGTCTTCCGCTCCTCATCCTTCGGCTGCATGCGGAGGCTGCTGCAGCAGAACATCAGTCCGGCCCCGTTCGCCTCGGTGGTTGTCGGCGCGTCTGCTTGGTTGTGTATCTGCGTGTTTGTGTGTGTGGGTTTGTGACTGTGTGTGCCTGTGAGTTCGTATCTGTATTCATTCATTCATTCATTCATTCATTCATTCATTCATTCATTCGTTCGTTCGTTCGTTCGTTCGTTCGTTCGTTTATTCAGAGCATTTATATAGCGCCCGCATCTCCAAGATAACCACTCAGAGGCGCTCAAAACGTACATGCATGTTTAGCCTATGTGTATGTATGTGTAGAGCTCAAAACCCTGTTGTCTGAGCATATGTACATGTATGTGTGTATCTGTGTCTGTGAGTATGTGTATTCATGTATGCATATGTATGTTTGACTGTGTGTTAGTGTATCATGCATATATATATATATATATATGTGTGTGTGTGTGTGTGTGTGTGTGTAGGTGTGTGTAGGTGGGTGGGTGGGTGCATGTGTCTGCATTGCATGTGCGCATGCGTGTCTATATGTCTGTGTCTTTGTGTTTGTACGTGTGCATGTATGTTTGCTTGTATGCCTGGCAGCAGTCATCGTAAAAGAACCGACCAATTGATCGTCTCTGGTATCGATGTGTTCGTTTCGACGGGCGTGCATGCATGCGCTCGATTATATATATACATATATATATATGTATATTTATATATGCATATGTGTATATGCATGTATATGTATATATGCGGTGTGTGTATATATATATATATCCACGGCGGGCAACGGAGTTTTATCTTCCACTATAAACATTATCTAGACGTTTAGCCAATCTCCATTTCTCAGCGCGACTCGGCGCTGCGTCAAAGCCATGGCAAATCCCGCCCAACTCGGAATCATATCACAATGGCAATGATTCTTAATAATTGCATTTACCCATTCGACGGCATCCGCCAGGTCGCAACGAGATCTCGTCTCTCGATAGAGCCCAACGGCTGTCCGTGTCGACGCTGTCCGGGTCGCTTCTCCGGGACGACGACGACGGCGAGCCCCCATCGGCCAAGATCCTTGTCGGGCCGCCGTCGAGCGGGCGACCCGTCGCGGCGGCTAAAGCCTTGAGAGCGCCCGGCTTGACCGGGAGCCAGGCCTAAGATGTATTGCCGACGGCCGTTTCGACGAGGCGGCATTAAGCGAACAGATTGGGCAACATGAAGAAATGAAAGATTTAGCAATTAATCCGTCCCTCATTTCGCTTTCATTGCCTAAAACTGGACGAATCTGGCGCCGATAACAATGTAGACGACGCTGTAGTCAAAGGCTTTCGTCTAATTACTATGGAGACAGTGTAGTCTCTAGCGGGCGACCCGGAGAAAAGTCCGGTCGGGGGCATTAATTTCTCGATTTAGACGGACCATCAATTTCTTCTGTGGAGGACATTCGCTTTTAAGGATGCTTCCGAAAAGCAGTTCACTGTGCTGCAGGAGTCAGAGAGCATGGACGCTGTGGACAAACATGAGACTCTCCGAATAGGAATTAGTTTTTTTCCACTGAGGCCGATTAGAGAAATATTAGAGATAGCCTACGCAACAGGATTTCCAGATTACAGGACATCGACGAAGTTTTAATCGCACAGCTTAGAGAATAATCTGTAATTATACATTTATATTTAATCTCTGTTTGCCTTACTGTCTGTCTGTCTGTCTGTCTATCCGTCTCCGTGTGTATGTGCTTCTTTGTCCGTCTGTCTGTCTGCATGCATGTATGTATGTATGTACGTACGTACGTACGTATGTCTGTCGGCATGTATGTATGTATGCATGTAAGTCTGTCTGTCTGTCTGTCTGTATGTATGTAAGTAAGTCTGTCTGTCTGTCTGCATGTATGTATGTATGTATGTATGTATGTATGCATGTATGTATGTATGTATGTATGTATGTCTGTCTGTCTGTCTGTCTGTCTGTCTGTCTGTCTTTCTGCGGACATACCAATATATATTGGCAGCACCACGCCTGTCGCTGTGTCTGTCTGTCTGTCTGTCTGTCTGTCTGCCCGTGTCTGTCTGCCTGTCCGTGTCTGTCCGCCTCTTTCTCTTTGTCTGCGTTTATGAAGTTACTATATATCTGGTCGACATCCGGCCATGTATTTCGAACCAGCGTCGTTCGATTTCCTGGTTGTGCGTGGTTTATATTCATTGCCGGTCTATCTCTCGAACTGAGCATCAATTATTTTCGCTTTCAAATCGAGGCAGGATGCGGAAGGAAAGAAAAGCAGTGATCGATCGACTTCTAGCTGGAATCGCCGCCACCTCAGCCGTGAATTCCGTCGCGCTTTACTGCACCGGCTCATTAGGTGCGA
>OY744604.1:65032155-65064655 GCA_963556255.1 Allolobophora icterica | reverse complement strand
GAAAGATTTGTTAAACGTAGACAAATTATTCATAGGTATACTAATCGCAGTTCCAGCGGGAACCCATTCCAAGTGGAGGGACCCACAACAGAGAAAGTCCGGCGCTGCGCAGTAGAAGAACGAGCACGTGAGATTAAGATGTTTTCTAGAACTGCGTTCATTCGATGTTCTGACTCAAATCAGATGACTCGGTCGCCAAAACAGCACCCACTGAATGGTCACATAAACAATTAAACATTCAACACAAGTTCCTTTAGCGAATGCGAGCATTTTGTCAAATACACTAGCGCAGAGGTTCCCAACCTGAGGTGCCAGCGCCTCCAGGAGGTGCAAGATGGCATTTCACTGGGTGCGACAAAGAGGGAAAGTATTTACTATTGTACTGTATGTATGTAGAAACTATCTGTTAACAATTTTTTTATTCCAAAGTTTATGACAACATAGGCCGTTGACGATTTTTATCTAATTGCTCAATTTATATTTATATTTTATGCACTGAGTTTTAGTTAGCTTATTTTTTAGTTCAATATCAATCTGTATTTTTTTAAATTAAAATTTGACTTATTCATCTTCATATGTGATATTACTTTTGTCGTGGTGCGAACATCAATCAAACATTTCCCAGCAGCGCAGGGCATAGAAAAGTTTGGGAACCCTGCACTAGCGAGATTTATTCCGTTGCTTAAACATGCACCTATAAGTCAGTCTTGATTATAGTTTTTGTTTTACGACGCTGTGTTATAACAATGATATCTGAGGCGCCCTTCTTCTTTATCCAGGTTTGGGGCTGGCACTACCATAGAGTATAAGTGGAGTTATATAAGCAGAGGCGTCTATCCCCCCTAAGTCATTGGAGCAACGTCCATTTTCCCCTCTTCTTCCGCCTCCCCGTTCCTTCCCTCCCCCCTAAAATGGTGGCACACACACTGACAGATCCCCCTCCCCCTATTTCTTGGATGGAGCATTTGCTCCAAGGTTTCTATGGTGTAGACGCCGCTGGTTATAAGTCAATCTTATAAATACATTGTATTTTTTGTGCTCCTTCGTGTTTATTGGTATATATCCGTCTCAATTCTTTGTCATAAACCTCCAGCTGTGCGCATGTGTTGATGGTGAGACGAAGAAAAGGCGCCTATAGGTGATATTAAAAGCAAAGCGAGCGCTCGACCGTTACGGTTGAGTGGTCGCGTGCTTTCTTGTTCTTCTCCTTCCCCCACGCCTTCTCTTCCTCCACTTCCTCCTCCTCCTACTCCTTCTCTCATCCTCCTATTCCTACCCCTCATCGTGCTCTGTCGCAGGTTTCGTTTAAGTGGGTGATGGTTGGAGCGCTTAACAGGTCACACGGTGGATGACCCCAGCTGCTGGGTCCCGCGCTAGGAAAACGGGAGACAAGAAAGATCGAGGGAGGGAAGGATGAAGGAGGGAAGGGGTGGGATAGTAGGGGTGGAGGGGCGTTCTAGATCAATTTCGTCGACGCGTGTCGGAGATCGACGCCTGGGGTGGCGGAAAGAGAGGGCGGAGGCTGAAGGGAGGGATGGGGAGGGTGATGGCGGGAAGGATGGAGGCCCTGGGGGAATTGATTTGAGGATGAGCATCGGTGATTCAAAGTCATCAGAGCGGAAAATGACGTGATGAGTTAACAGGTAAAATATTAATCAAAATAACCCGTATTTAACAAAACTATGTATCTATTTTATCATGAGACGCTCGAGGTTTTACTTATGAATGTGTAGATATATATGATATATGTATGTACTATGTATGTATGTATGTATGTATGTATGTATGTATGTATGTATGTATGTATGTATGTATGTATGTATGTATGTATGTATGTATGTATGTATGCATGTATTTACATTTATGTATATTTACGTATGTATTATGTATGTATGTATGTATGTATGTATGTATGTATGCATATATGTATGAATGTATGCATGCATACATGTATGTAAGTACATTTATGTATGAATGTATTTATGTATGTATGTATGTATGTATACCTCGCTGCACATATTATCACATCAGATCTAGACAAGTGCGTTTTAAGACAGTCTGAAAATGTTTGCTGCACAAAGTCAAAGAACGTAAATGTAATAGAGACTGTTCCATGAGGACGATCCAATGCATGAAAAGACACCATGAGCTCGAGTTGCTCAGCCGAAGAACGGCACCTGCATATCTCCAAGAGCCGAAGAACGGAACGATAGCAGACCAGCTGAATCAAGACTGAAACATGAAACTCCCTGATAAATCCAGAGGCACTGCAGATAAGTGAAGATAGTTTCAGGATTTCTGATCTTGATTGCAACACGCGTATACGCAAGACGAAGCCAGTATATAACGTTTTCGCGCGTATTCCGTAATATGTGCTATGACCCGACCAACACAGTTAGAGCGGACTGGACCTGGCGCAACCGAAGCTTTGATATATAATGCGGTAACGATAGTACCTGAGTTGTGAATTGATCTCTGTCTCTCTTCTGTCTGACTTGCTTTCCTGTCTCTATCTCTGTCTGTCTCTCTATGTCTTCCTCTGTCTTCCGTCTGCCTGCTTTCCTGTCTCTTTCTCAATTTTCCAGTCGAGATGTGATTTTCTTCTTCTCATTTTATACAACGGTTCTTCGTCTCCTATTGTTTTTCTTCTACTCTTCTTTTTCCCCCTCTCAACTTCCATCTCCCGATCCTCCTCTTCTTTCCTTTTCTCTTTTTTATCCTCCCTTTCTCGCTCGCTCCAATCCAACTCTTCCTAATCCTTCCTTTTCTTTTCCTCTCCTTCCTCCTCCTCCTGCTTCTTCTCCTCTTTCTTCTTCTGTTCTTCATCCTCTGCGCTTTTCCTCCACCCCATCCTCCCACTCTTCCTCCTCCCACTCTTCCTCCTCCAACTCTTCCTCCTATATCTCCTCCTCTTCCTCTTTGTGTCACAGCTCCGAGTGACGACGTCGACAACGACGACGTCGCCTGAATTACGGAAATTATGATCGACTGTATTTCTACGTCTGTTCCGGCGCCTTAAATTATGAAATGGCGGCCGCCGAAAACGCTTCCATAATGACAATTACGGACAGAAGTGGTTCTCGCCGTCCCTCGACGCTGATAGCCGAGTCTTCTTCACCGGGCAGGGCGTAAATTTTTCATTGGGCGTAAGGGCCGCCCAGAACGGAGGCGTTAAGTGATCGACGCTACGCCGATAAAGAAGACCCCGGGGAGTGTCGAAAACTACAAATTTCTTGCCTTTGCCAAACAGTCGTTGAATATTTGATGACGCCATAAGCCGCTGCTGACTCTATCATCCGTAGTCGTTGTCGTCTGTGAGCGTTTACTGTGGCGCCCTCGCGCGTTTAACTCCCTTCGTCGTCGTCGTGCGATGGCGAGCACGCCGAGTGGTTTAAAGTCTTGAACGGATGCGGAGGTTGAGTATACCAAGTGATGATGCTGAGATCTGCGATGGTTGCTGATGCTCTTTTTTCATCGGCAACTGTTGTGGCATCGCTAGCAGAATCTGAGGCAAAGAAAATAAGAGAAAAAATTGGGCAGAGACAATAGACTTGTAGATTCTGTTCTCTCTATAGTGGTGCGCTGATGAGCGGAGCGTGGCCGTGTTCTGTCCTGGGTCTTCCTCAAAATCCCTGTTTGAAGGCTGGAGTTCTTGAAATACGACTCTAGTCCAAGGTGTCATAGGTCGACGACGTGATCTTCTCAAAACCCCTCGGGTGCCTATAATAGTCCCTGCTCTGGTGGCCCTCGTCTTCTAGAGTGCGAGCAACAACCCAGAAGAAGCGCAAAATGTCGGTCCATTTCAAATCTATCAAAAGTACTATAAAAAGTTTATTAAAATCTATGAAAACTTGAAAAAGATAATCAACATCAGTTATTCTGTAATGAGGTCACCCGAAATCTGGAAAGATATTCAGAAGTGTGGAAAAGACTAAACGATTACCAGGAATGTGAAAGACGGGACCAAGGGCTTGAAATAACATGTAGATACAACAGCAGTTCCTTAAAATGTTTCAGATTACTAAACGTCTACTACTTTGTATAATATACATAGTTCCACACGTGAGCTGTTTAAACGCCTGGACCCGTCTGCATGCTGTGGGTGTTGCAACCTATAATCAGAAGAAAATAAAATGCACACAGCGAACTTCACAAACGAACGTTAACAGGTGCTCTCAGATGCGAGTTACATCATACAGGCAAAGACTTAAGAGGATTAACTGGGTTCCCTGAAAGTAAACTTGGCAACACAGTGACACAGTAGCGGCAGTTCAAAAACAATACTCGTTGAGTTGCGAACTCAGAGGCAATGGCAAAAAGGAGAGCAAGTTTTGTGACGTCATCACTCCGTGCGTAAATATTCGCGCAATAATCACATATAATTTATAGACTATGCCTATAATTTATATATGTTTGGATAATTGTGTTAGATTAACGTCAACCGCTCTGGCAGCCAAAAGATGTCTTTAGACTCTTTAAACATCGAATTGCCCTATATTATCCAATTTACAATGAGTATTTAGGTACTTCGAGTGCAGATAGCGCAGTCTTCTTTTCAGTCTCAAGTACCCTGTACTGCAACCACTTGCGTCATTACCATCACCTACGTTTAGATTCGTTATTAAAGGATAGGATTCCAGAGTTCAAGGGTCAACTGCATGCCTGGTATGTAATGCGAGCAAAGCGTTCAAATAACTTCTACAGTTAGTTATGTGGATTCGAATTACCGATCTTGGTGCGTTGGCAGTGCAGCTTGCTAACCTCCATTCGTCCTCTCACAATAAATGTATAATATTCTTATAGCTCATATATATATATATATATATATATATATATATATATATACGCATGCTATATGTGCAAGCGTGTAGTATAATTGAGGATAACCATTCTACTGCTCCTGCTGCTGAATTCGTGCTTAAACAGTCGTTGGAATGAAGAAGATAATTGAGGTTCTGCCTCAAACGGTGTCAAGAGGACAGAGCTCACCGGAAATGAAAATGGTCTGAAATTGCCGTCTGCTCTTGTTCGGCGTTCTTTAGCAGCTCCGCAGTAAATGCGACGACGACAACGACGATGAGACAGATGAATAGTCGGGTTGATTGGAACAGAATTCTAATTTATATGGAGCCCGTTTTATCACAGGATTCCAGTCGCCGTCATTATCTTAATTAACGATATAAGATGATTGGCAAATTGCGGAAAATTGCTCGGCAGTTGGGTGTCGACGAACGAGTGTAAGGCTGTGATATAAAGTCTCCGATTAAGTTTATGGGGTCGGGCAGGTATAGGGAGGTGGGTAGCAGTCGTGGGGGGGACCATGGAGGCCTGTAATGTGGATATAATCGGTTCTGTTTTCGGGCTGTGCTCTGTGTAGGGTTTTCGGGTCCTGCAGAGTTGGCGATGCATCCGGGGCATAACTGCAGGAGGAGGCAGGAGGAGGCCCTTATGGATAATTGGTCTGAGGGTCTGACAAAGATAATTGTGAGAAAGTCATTTGCAGCAAAGTTCGGCGATGATGTCGCTATTACTGCCAGGCAGCAGCAGCAGTTCAGCCACTTTAGACGGTGGATGTTGGGTGGATGGATGGATGGGTGGATGGATGCGTGAATAGATAGATGGATGGATGGATGGATGGATGGATGGATGCGTGAATAGATAGATAGATGGATGGATGGATGGACGAACATACTGATGGATAGACGGAGAAATGAAGGAACGATGCATATATGCATGTATGTATGTATGTATGTATGTATGTATGTATGTATGTATGTATGTATGTATGTATGTATGTATGCATGCATGCATGCATGTATGTATGTATGTATGCATGCATGCATGCATGCATGCATGTATGTATGTATGTATGTATGTATGTATGTATGTATGTATGTATGTATGTATGTATGTATGTATGTATGTATGTATGTATGTATGTATGTATGCATGCATGCATGCATGCATGCATGCATGCATGCATGCATGCATGCATGCATGCATGCATGCATGCATGCATGTATGTATGTATGTATGTATGTATGTATGTATGTATGTATGCATGTATGTATGTATGTATGTATGTATGTATGTATGTATGTATGTATGTATGTATATATGTATGTATGCATGTATGTATGTATGTATGGATATATATATATGGACGAATTTACAGATTTAAGGTTAGATGGATAGATGGATGGATGGACGGATTGACTGATGTTGGCTATGGGTGCGGATGGAGCAGAAATCTCGAATTAACCAAAATTCTGCCCTTGTGGGGATTTGAATCCCAGATCTCTCAACTGACACAGTCCAGCAAGCTAACCACTACACTATCGAGTTCTTCCATAATTGCAGATTAATATTTTTATATCTCCGTTGCACTTTCAGTTTAATGCCCATCTATTTATCTCTTAACAATATCTCTTCAATAATATTCCTCTTAATCAATAACTTATTTGGTTAGTTAGCTAATTAATTACTGGTTATTTAGTTGTCTGGAAAATTAATATGGCGCCTTTTATTCCTTTTAGCGTCGTCAAACATGTACACAGATTTTACTTAGATTACATAATACTTGTAAAGACTTTTAAAAGTATTTTCTTTGCAGGAATTCTATTGCACTTTTATATTTAAAGATTATCTTTTAACGCGAATATGGTTATTCATTTGTCTACTTGAGTGTATGCGTGTGTATACATGTGTGCGTGTGTGCGTGTGTGTGTGTGTGTGCGTGTGTGTGTGTGTGTGTGTGTGTGTGTGTGTGTGTGTGTGTGTGTGTGTGTGTGTGTGTGTGTGTGTGTGTGTGTGTGTGTGTGTGTGTGTGTGTGTGTGTGTGTGTATGCGTTTGGCTGTCTTCGTGATGCACCATCGGTAAATTGGTATTTAGTGAGCGAAGAAGCAAGACTGGGAGATACTTAGACAATTTAGACTGAGATAAACAGAGAATAACAAAATGATAAACAGAGATACCCGTATAGAGAAACGGAGAGAAAAGTCCCAAACGGAGACAGAGAAATAGAGAGACTGCGAAATAGGAAGAGAAAAGTCAGAAACCAAGAGAAACTGTAAATGAGAGAGAGAGCGAGAGAGAGAGAGAGAGAGAGAGAGAGAGAGAGAGAGAGACACACACACACACAGACAGACAGACAGACACACAGACAGACACACAGAAACACAGAGACAGACAGACACACAGACAGAGATAGAGAAAGAGAAAAAGAAAGAAGAGAGAGATAGAGAATGAGAGAGTTCGGAGAACTGGATGGAGAAACAACCATGCAGACGGTTGCAAAAGGCCGACTGTATCCCTGGACAATTCTTCTCGAGTTCTCGTTCCAGTTCTCCCGGTCGGAGTCCTCTAAATGCATATTGGCCGGGCGTCGAATTGGTCAAGAACTGGTCATAAACGAACAGAAATGACCAAACGTCCGGCTAATGAGCAAAGACGGGCAAAGTGAGGTCTTAAACATCTGCAGCTACCTCATCAGTATGACGCTGGCATACTGACCGCGCAGTTGCGGCTAATTTCCTTAGCTTCAAGACCCGCTGGTCAGTTGGCGAAGCGTGCCTTAAACGACCACTAAGTCAATTAGATTGCGAGCGGATATCTTTCCGTTGGGATCCAGAAAGAGATTGGCCGCCATTTCTGCAACTTGTCTTCAACTGTGGCGCTATATAAGCTCCCCGTCAGTCGCTGAGTCTCGGATTCGATTCTTGCCCGCATCTTCTTGTTGAATTTGGATGCGAAGCATCGTCGTCCAAGTTACAGGTACTTGAATATTCATGAATGTATACGGGTGCAACCGTGCAAATGGGAATTTCGTATTGCGATTTGAGACGCCTTTACTTCAGCCAAGGAACCTGATATTTCAGAAATATATGTGAGTGCGCAGGAGGATAAGGGAGACGAAGAGGAGAAGGAGGAGAAGGAGGAGGAAAAGGAGGAGGAGCACAAGGAGGAGGAGGTTGCTCTTTAAAGTGGAGCTGATGAGGTAACATATAAAATGCGCTTGATTATGCATCAGAAAGATTTGATGAAAAGCAAGATTGATCACTGTCCAAATATTGGCTTTCACAGTCCGTAACTAGGTTATATGCAAATTCAAGACATGTGATTGGATGGAAGCAATTCTCCACATTCATAAAGATTTAACTGACTAACTTGATCTGGAAGCTGTGTGCAATGATTTAGTAGCCTACAAAGGAATGACATGCGTCGAAAGGTCTTCGTTTTGTTTCCTGTCCGGCTGGTTAACTGATGAACTTGGACTGGAAGCTGCTTTAACGAGGATCGGATGAATAGCAATGATGACGGTCAAGTCTAACTCTGAGCCTCTGAGACTCGCTGATTGTCCAGACCCCCAATATTTTGGACACGTTTACGCCAATGCTCCGATCCAGAGACTTCTTACCCAGTGCTATAGTTGCTTGCTTTTTTCTCGTCTGACCTGCCGGTGTCACGAAATAGAGTATTCCCCATACATGCCCCATAGAGTATCCCCCATATTTAGGGGCAATATCTCGGGACACCGGCTATTTGCTGGCCGGAGTTAAGCTGTGCTTTGGTTGACACGATTTGTCATCATCTCTTACCTGTGCTGTCTTACCTTGCAGCACAGATGAACCTACATCTTACCATATTAGACAAGATCTGGCCGAAGTTTTACCTGACTTTACCTATCTGTAGGGTGCTCAACAGACTTGTGGGTAGCGTTCTGGACTGTCAACCGAGAGGTCAGAAGTTCAAATCCACTCTAAGGTAGAAATCTGGTTCGAGATTTCTGCTCCTCCTGCGTCTACCTGATAACTCATCTTTAATGAGTACACTGACCGTACACTGTCGGTGGGAAGATGAGACGGCGAGGGACAGGAGTGGCCAGACGCCCTCATATGCTGAATTGCTGAGGCTAAGAAAATGAAGTCGCTAACACTTGATACCCATGGCTGCCTCTCAAGCTACTCTTCTTCTTACCTAGCTTTACGCTGTGTACCTAACGTTGAAATAATACACAGCTAACAGTTAGCCACTCCCTACGAAACAAACGCCATAGATCAGATCAGCCGAACACAGTTGGCCTTTGACCTTTTCAGCGCTTGTCCATTAATACACAACCATCAGTTCGAAGTCTCTTCAACGGAGATAGAGCGCCACCTGGCGACTGACGATCGCTCAACCGGAATCGAATACGATCCATTCCGATCCATTCTTCGCAGATCAGATCCGTTCCTGTGATGTCCTATCCACGCGGTGGCGGCGTTCTTTTGGCTGACAGGCGAAGTCACTGCCCCGTAGCGGACAGCCAATCACTTGGACAAAGCTACGTCGGCGTCGCTAGGCGTCGCTGTCGGCGCCAGATATCCACCGCTAGATGACCGTCTCGTCGTCATTGTCTTGTCGTTGCTCGTCGATAAAGGCGACCTCTCGCCTTCGTTAAACCAACGGCGGACGGTTTTCTGCGGGGTCGAAATTCTATGCGACACCCTTGGACGGCGTAGTGCGTCTGTGTATCTGCGGAGGGCGCTTCAGCGCGGCGATGGCTTTCAGAGGGTGGTCCAAATAATTAACTGGCGAAACAATGCCCGGCGCTCGTTCACAGGTCACCGGGCGCAGTAATTGTATCGAATACAATTAGCGCAGACGCGGGAAAAGCGAGTATTGTAGAAGGGAAGGAGGGAAGGAGGAGGGTCGGGAGCAGAAGGAACAGGAGTAGGAGAAGGAAATGGAGGAGAAGGAAATAAACGATGGAACGATGGGTTAAATGAACGAGTGTCACATTTGGTCCATCTCTAAGCGGTCAAAACGACGCCAAAGGACAGAGAGCTAGGCGAATAGGTACACACACACACACGCACGCACGCACGCACGCACGCACGCACGCACGCACGCACGCACGCACGCACACACGCACACACACACACACACACACACACACCTACACGCGCGCACACACACAGATAAACAACAAGATCTTCAGACAAATTCGACAAACATAAAGAAGCACACAGAGAGTAAGTTTTAGCCTAATAGGAAGAGGAAGACAGAGCTAATGTCGTCATTGTTGAACGATTTTCATAAAGCAACTACAAGGATAAGGTAAACCAACTATAGGCTATTTTCATGGGATTCACCTGAGATAGATAGCCTCTAGACAGACAGATAGATAGATAGATAGACAGAAAGATAGGTAGACAGACAGACAGACAGAAAGATAGACAGACAGACACAGACAGAGATAGAGAGACAGACAGATGGATAGACAGTTAGACAGTTAGATATAGATAGATCGATAGAGACAGACAAATAGAGACACAGACATACAGAGAGACAGAGAAAGAAGAAAAAGCTAAATAGAAGGCCAGCTAGACAAAGAGCCTTGCTATCCATCCATTCCTCCTTTGATCGAACATTGTTTCTGTAACACTGTGGGAACCTTCAGGTCAATTCGTGCTGCGTAAACTTCGCTTGTCCATTGACAATTAAAGGTCGAAGTGACCGCAGATTAATTGTTCTTCGCAGTCCACACAATTACAGCAAATAAGCATTTCTAAATGAATTCCCGATTGGTGACTTGTGTTCTGTAAGCTGGGAAGGAGGTATATAGTACATCGATTGGCATAAGATCGCGTTTTCTGTTAACAACAACTGGTATTGACGATTGGTTTAATCGATTCTATAGGAGGCAATGGCTGGATTTACTGTTGAGTCGCCTGTTAACTCATTGGACATTATTTGCATTTAACCTAATTATGCAGATGCATGGTTCTGGCTAAAATAAGCCAATGCTTACAATAAGAAACACTCGCAGGTCAAGCAATTTTTAATTATTTATATCCCAAGATGGCCATTATTAATGGTGTTATTGTTGTTGTTATTAATTGAGGTGACAGCGATCCTTCAGAATTGGAAGAATATCCGGGTGATATGAAATTGACTGGTTGCGAGAAAATCTCAGTGAGCAGGGTGAAAATTGTCGGGGGGGGGGTTAGAGGGGTTGAACCTCCTAGTCTTTCTTAGGACACCCCAGTTAAGACTTCATTGCACACCCGAGGGGGTCGTTTCCAACCCCTCAGATGTGCTAGTGTGATTATATTGTGCATATATTTTAACATTTTCTTTCACAAATCGCTTTGTGGGTTACTAATATAAAGTAATGCTCTGCATGGTCTATTGTGAGATTTGTGACCATGTGAATTGTATACTAATAAATTTGGTGATGTCATCACTTTAAGGAGTTTAGCTCTCTATTGCATTTTTGAATTTTTTTAGTTTGCAAAACACGGATAAAATATTCAACTCCACATGGATCAAGCTCATCAACGTCTGTCCCAAGTCTTTTTTCTACAGTTCTCACACTATGAGATTATAATATAATAAAAAAATATTTGTCTGACCGCGAGTTAGTTTTCTACAACTCCCATACTGTGACGATGTGTCCAGAGTTTAACTTCTTTATATTAGCCTTCGACTGCTTAGTCTGCCTTCATCGGCTTCTGTCAGCACTATGGTAGTGCCAGTCCTAAGTCTGGATTAGGGAGCAGGGCAGCACTAATCATCTTTGTTATGACACAGTGTCGTTATACGCCTAAAACCATAATCCGCTTTTCCACTTGGTAAAAGTTGTTTTCATGATATACTGAACGCTACTTGGAACTGTAATCGTTGATTTATTAGGGCTCTACTGTACGTCTAAGCTAACTCGAGTTGAAGTCGAAATATAGTTTTTTTAGCGTATAGAGGCCTACATATGAACGCGGCCACAGGATCGGAATTAGAGCAAAAGAGAACGGAAGAAATCGATGCTATAGCGGCAATCGATCATTTCTAGGCATTGTTTAAAAGACTTTCAACTCATTGTCGAGTGTTGGTTGTCATTCGCCAGTCTGGGAGAATTCTCTGCGATCAAAAACACATCGAGTCTCCCTATCTCTCCGAAGACATTACCGCCCTTCAATTATTTATACGGCGCATCATTTCGCGTTACACCGCGAAGCAGTGAAAGCCGGGTTATAGTCGACAACCGTTTTGTTATTTCACTCGCCTGTCAGTGTTTAATCTAGAAATTAATCGATAACAAAGGCAAGTAATAACAAAGAAAAGAATATCAAGTCGCAAGTCGCTTAAAAAATTCAGCGAATACTGCGTCTGTTGCTAGCGGCACAGTTGAGAGAGAGAGAGAGAGAGAAAGAGAGAGAGAGAGAGAGAGAGAGAGAGAGAGAGAGAGAGACAGACAGACAGACAGACAGACAGACAGACACAGACACAGACACAGACACAGACAGACAGACAGACACACTCTAAAGCCGAGTGTTCACAACTAGAACACATTTTTGAACGCGTAAATGTAACACTAATAGAACGCGTCCGGGCGTTCATAATGTTAACGGTAGCATTACATTTTTGAACACTAGTGTTACGATTTTTAAACGCTTGGTAGATGTTCTATTTGTGAACGCATGACGTGTGCAAATTGTTAACGCGTAAATGTAACACTAATAGAACGCGTCCGGGCGTTCATAATGTTAACGGTAGCATTACATTTTTGAACACTAGTGTTACGATTTTTAAATGCTTGGTAGATGTTCTATTTGTGAACGCATGACGCGTGCAAATTGTTAACACGTAAATGTAACACTAATAGAACGCGTCCGGGCGTTCATAATGTTAACGGTAGCATTACATTTTTGAACACTAGTGTTACGATTTTTAAATGCTTGGTAGATGTTCTATTTGTGAACGCATGACGCGTGCAAATTGTTAACGCGTAAATGTAACACTAATAGAACGCGTCCGGGCGTTCAAACCTGCTCTGAACACCAGTGCTCATGAACGGAACACAAAAATGTGCACTTTATTAACACTAGTGTCCCCAACTTATGAAATGTCTGAGTATACACTTGTTATTTAAAATTTGAAAGTAAAACAAGTTTCCATGCATCAATTACTGCACTGAAGCTGCAAAAACTGAAATCAATGTCTGCCATCTTATAACTGAAGTTGGTGCTTAAAGCATAGGTTGAACTAAAACCTTTGTACATGTATCTGGAAGTCTGCTTAAGCCATAAACCCCTCCCTTATCTGCATTTGCATGAGCCCTCCTTCAGGATGTCATATGTATGTCGATGACCAAAAAGCAAGTCTCAAGGATATTTAAATTTAAATCCAAATGCTAATCAAAAATATTAAACCACACATGGAATCCCAACCATAGGCGCCGACTTCTTGGGACCTTGGGTGCAAATGCACCCAGAGAGAAAGTTCAGTGGGTGCCTGGCACCCAGAAGAATTCGGACTTTAAATTCAAATTCACAACTTGAGAAGTACAACTACAACACAAATACCCAACATTGCATGATCTTGCAGTCACAGCCCGTGCATAAATAAATTATTTATTATAAAAAAAAGACTGGAACGTCGTCACCGATTTCCAATACTTTTTCTAACCTCGTAACCTTTGACAAGAAAACAATTTTCTTTATCCGAAAATCCGCTAAAACTCACCTACCTAAAGAGTGGAAAGGGAAGGGGAGAGAGGACCCAGGCAGGGCAGGCACCTAGAGACAAAAGCAAAAGTCGGCGCCTATATGATCCCAACAGAAAATAGAACTATATATCCTGAATAAACTAGAAATGAATTACAACAATGACATTGACACTGATGATAATTGTAAACATTCCAATTTCACATTCAACTTTAGCACAACGAAAATCCTGCCAATAATGACTCTAAGATTGTGTCAGTGTCACAGGATAAGACATGGTTAATTGTTGGGTATTGACTTTGGCAAAGTTTCCTTAAAACAGCAAGCAGATTCTTAATGAAACATTTGCACAGTTTGTTGGTGTTCATCACATAAGGCTGCTCACCAATTGTCATAGTCTGTAGAATGCCCCAAAAATTAGCATAAACCTTAGGCTATTCTAGGTCAAAAACAGAGTACGAGACAAGCAAAGCAGTGTGGCATTAAGAATATCGGTCCTTGGCACTTTGATCACAGCTGTGTCATCCACGATGAAAATGCTGGTTATGTCGTTTCCCACTGTCACTCAGAAGAATGATATGCAGAGGTTCACTCTTCACTGTCTCCAAAGACTGTGCCACAGCATTGTCTGCAATGTCCTGAGACAAAGTGCACAACATTCAAAATAACTGGTACTATACAATATATATACATAACTGTAACAATGGTATTTGGCAAAGAGACAATAGAAAAGGAAATAAGAGTGCAAGAGGAGGTGATTGAAAATGTAACGGAATTTGTGTACTTAGGCAGTTTGCTAACATGAAATAATGATTGCACAAGGGACATAAAGGCAAGAATAGCAAAGGTAAAGGGAGTCATGGCAGGACTAAACATCATATGGAAGACCAAACAAATTAGTTACAAGACCAAATTAAATATCTTAAAAGCATGTGTGTTTAGCACAGCTCTTTATGCCTGTGAATCACGGACAATTAAAAAGACGGACCATGATAAAATATTGGCATTTGAAATGCACTGCTATAGAAGGATACTACACCTACATTGGACAGTGAAGGTGACACATTTGGAGGTTCGAAGAAGACTGAATATAAAGAAAGATCTAATGCAAACAATAATGAAGAGAAAATAAGTATATTTGGGCATATATGTAGAATGGATGACAACAGAAAAATAAAAACCGTGATGATGGGAACTATGGATGGAAATGGGCGGAGGGGCAGACCCAACAGAGAGTGGACAGACGACATCGGAGATTGGTGTAAACAAGATCTGCACAGTTTTAGAATATTAGCACAAGACCGGGGACTTTGGAAAAACCTGATAGATCATGCATTGGACACCTACGGGCCTTCGGCCCACGGATCCTGATGATGATGATGAATATATGAAGTTTGATTGCACATATACACCGGTTGAAAGAGACAGAGAGATGCAATTTTAGTCGGTCAAAGTGATATATAGTTTTAGATATAGTGGATGACTTGCAAATATAAAATATAGGCCCTATAGAAATATATCTGAGCAGTTGAAATGTATCAATTTTAGTTTATGAAATTGCATGAACAATTGAACATTCAAGTAATTAGACTGCTATATCCTTGAAAAGAACTTAAATTCAAAAGTAATTTGAAGGCTGTGATTAATAACTAATTATTTTCACCATGGCGCATTGAATTGCTCCTTGCATTTCGTGTAACTTTTAGCAATGAGAAATTGCGATAAAAATTAGAGCACAGGAAAATTTCTGAATCAACTGTTACTGACCTTCAACACAACTATTACAGAGGAAGCTTGAAAACGCCTGCCTCTTTTCTTCCCACTTCCCGGTTGAAATGTGTCTCGCGCTCTATGAAACTGCACAACGGGTTACATTCGGCCAGCACCCTATACAAAAATAGACCATGTATACTGTAATGATCTTTATGTGTTTTAAAGACAGTTTTGGGGATCCCATTTATTATCTAACAGTTAACATTTTCTACTTAATAATGAACTCTAATATCATCTTTACACTTCTTAAGCTGTAAAGAAACAAAAAAAATCTCCAAATCATCACAGTTAAACACCAGTTGCTCCAAATCATCACATTTAAACACCAGTTGCAACGTCTGAGGATTAATACCAGTTGCAAAGCCTGAGGATTATAATTGAAAAGTGCATTAATCTTAATATAATCTTCATCACAGAAGTCATGAATGAACCTATCATTGCTGTTGTGGCTAGTGTTCACCTGTTGCCACACTTCTGGCTTTTCTGCATGCGTATAATGTCGGCCTACCCAACTATTCTGCTTTCTTGAATGTATGCATTTTTGCTTTTATAATACTTGCCCAAATAAACCAGAGTTGGCTTGACATGCAGCAGTGTTTCCGCTGAAAATGGCTGATGCGCTTCTAGGATGGGTTGAGGTTTTGTAATAATGATCAACAGGGACACTTGCTATCAATGAAGTAGAAATACCATTCTCAAGCAATTTCTTTTGTATGTCAGATAAATAAGTCTGCAACGGTTCTCGATCAATACAGATGATGACTCAGTAATGTCAGTGTGTCACCATGACTCACCATTAGCAGACTTACAAATATTATGTCTTTCGTGCGGAGACATAATCATGTCTGTGTAGTTTTACATTAATTTTATGCACAAAATTACCTGTCCAAAAGATGTATTTTTTTCCGCAAATTCGTTGAAAATAACACTTCAACAAAGTTGTATTCCGCAAATTCGTTGAAAACAACACTTCAACAAAGTTGTATTTCAAAACCTGCAACCCAACTGCCAAACTCAAGGAGAACGGGTCGCGCACGTAGACAGTATTAATATTCATGAGCCCTATGCCTCGATGGGCGAATGGTTTATTCTGCTTTGCTACATTGAAAAGAATACATTATAAACAAAGCGAAACACAAGATTAGTATCATCTCTCAATTTCATAAAAAATATCTACTATAATGCCAAACTGAATACGTAACACAACCTTGCGAACTATTTCTTCGCGGAAGACGACATGATTAATATTCGCCATGATGAGAGGTTGAACGCACGCGTTCAAATATCGCAGCAGTAGGGTCCATTATTGAACGCTGATGTTCAAACTGTGCAGCTCCAAAACTCATGTCCAACTTAGTTCACTTACAAACTTTATAAGAATTAAAAAGTTATGCATGCCATTTATAATTGTTTTCGATCGTATACGCTTCAGTGTTAGGCCTACATGTCGATTTTGATAGTTATGTCGAGCCATTTTCATTGTTTCACAGTCTTCTGACTTGATCCTTTTAATTTTTAACATTAATTTGCGTAACGAATCCTCTACCTCTATTTATGCATGGTGACACACGTGCTAAAATTTCTGTACACCTGTGTTAATTTATAGAACGCGTCAGCTGTGCTGCCGGACACACGTGTTAATATTTCTGTACACCCGCGTTAATTTATAGAACGCCTCGGCTGTGCTGCCGGATGCGTCCGGCGTTCTGAGGATTTACAGTGCAGATACAGAGAAAACAGGCACAGACAGACAGACAGAGACAGACAGAGAGAGGGTAACAGAGAGTCAAAACGAGGAGTTCAGGGACTATTAATCACCGGAGTTGGACTCAGTTACCGAAGCGTCATACTGATTCTACGATGCGTGACGACACCATTCAACACCTACCTGGAACTTGGATAAAGGACATGGACGAGTGTCACCAACTGATCTCCTTAGGATGTGCGATCGTCTGTCTGATAAATTGGCCAGTTATGACCGAAACACCGCATTAATCTTTCTTTTGTAGTCTAGAAATCGCTACAGCTGATGCCACAGCATTTAGGCCAGTTAGCTACATTAGGAAGACCTTAGGCTGCGTCCAATAGCTTATTCCTCTGTGTATGAGATCATGCGGATCGTGGTTCGATTCCCGAACATGGCTCATTTCAGAGGTTTAAATCTCTGGCTACCACGGTCCGTACACGGGGACCTTCAGGCTTCAATGGCGTGGCGCCCATTCAAACGGGCAGCGGTGGTGAAGGATCTCACCCGATCAATTTATTAAAAAATTAATGATCAGGGTCGAGGCCATAAACGGTCGCTATAGAAAATCGCGTACATTTACATTGTAGACTTCTTTTCACTTGAAAAGACTGATAATACGGTTATCTATGTCACAGTAATGCTAATCCCAAGATTTCTACAGCGCCCAAGAAAGCTAAGCTGCGGGAACCTGCTTATTCACAGGCGCTCAGCCAAAACAAAGTCGATAGACAGGTAAGTAAAGTGAGTCTTGGTTATAATGTCCTGGGCAGCAGTAAAACTAGGGGCCCGTAGCTGCGGGAGAGGCCCGCTAGATTTCGAAAGAGAGGTTTCCGCTCAGATCCTGCAAAAATAAGACCTTACACTAATTGAGTAAATTGAGTAATGTGCGTGTGGGATCGAAATTTGAAGTCACGCAACTGGTTCTGCCGCAGAACAGCTGACAATGCGCAGAACTTCTGCACATTGTCAGCTCGACCCTCTGAAGGAAAGCGGCTGTGTGCTGACTGTCGGTGAAATACATGCATGGACTTTCGTTTTAATTTCTATCTAGTACAGATCTGTGTAAACGCGAGAGTAACTTTTATGAACTTCTTTACAAGCGAGTTCGGATGACTGTTCCCTTGCCAAAATAACTTGTGGCATCATCATGCGAATGAATTTGTAACTCACCGCCAACCATTATACGTTTCGCCTCCTCAGGGCATTTTATGCCTCAGTGACGATTCGCCGCCATCTATCGAATCGAAATAAAAAAAATGCTATAGTATAATATGAGGACTTCGCGAGCAGTTCTCAATCGTATTGGGTTAGTAAATATGCACAGCGCGTTGGCTTCCGATATAATATTTCTTAAAGCAATGAGCTGTTCCAATAACATATCAATAACCATGATTAGCTAATTAACTCTTACCACAACTCACATTAATGGATGCCTATCAGGTAAGGCAGACTGTAACGTATTGCTTGATTTGATCTAATTGTCTAATTCTATCAACGGTATTGTCAGTAAACTTTTGAAGTGCATTCAAGCAAAGCTTAATTAGCTTGATGTATTTATATTAGCCTTGTGGTTTAGTTCTGGTGTAAACGATGAATTCCTTTAAGAGTGTAACTTATAGTCTTTCTTGAAACACACAATTATACGATCGCTTCAAAGAACAAACTCTCTTGTTCTGCAGAAGTGCTCGAAACCAAATCAAAATCACTTGATCCAGAGGTTAGCCTTTATGCACTACAGATTGTGTATCCCAAGGAATGCACAATAATTCCAGTAAGTCATACATACAAGCTTATGCATATAGGGGATCTTGGTGGTATGTTCGGTGCGTTGTAACCGGAGGATCGCAGGTTCGAATCTACCTCAAGCCGCTGCGTAGCGACCCAGCGCCATCGATATTCTGTCGTATGGTCGTGTGCACTTCTGAACTTTATAAGGAGGGCAAAATCAAATATACAGTTGTATTGTATTGTATTGTATTGTATTGTATAGCCTATGTATGTGGGTCTATCTGCAAATTAGTAAAATACCTATTAAAATAATTAATTAATTGGTATAGGAGCTATAGGCCTACGTGCAGTCATCATAGTGCATAAATGGCCTCACATTACTTGGTGATCGCAGTTACAGGAATCAAGTTTAGTCGAAATTGGATCGGTCAGAAAAACCAGAAATCAAGAATGAATGATTACCGGTTTACTGAACAGGGGGACGCGGTGGTGTAGTGGTGTAAGTCGGCGCCTTGTAACCGGAGGGTTGCGGGTTCGAATCCACCTCAAGCCACTGCGTAGCGACCCAAGTGCTTCTGAATCGTTGCTTCGATCTTATCGACTGTCTACGAATATACGGCACTCTAATCTCTAGAATTTATTATTTATTTAACATCATAGCTGACTTAACGGAACCAGAACACGCTACAGGGATTTTAGTCTCACGAGCAGCTAATTAGCGTCAGTAGGCATTCTTGTAGAGAATACGGGGTATGAAAATTGTGATTGTCATAATCGGCTTGGGTAAATTTATGCGGTCTCGCTCGAAGGTTGTGTCCACTGCTGCGGAGGGAAAATATGTGGTTAAGCAAGTTGACATGGCTAAAGTCCATTGTTAAACCTGAAAGACAATAACGAGCTCGCAGAAACTAACAGACCTGCCGGGCAGTGAATTCCAATGTTCTGGACCAGCCACCGAGAGGACCAAACACTGTTCGGATGTGGGGCATAGCATGAAGAAGAATATCTTTGGATCGAGTGCACTAGTCTATTATTTTATTAGCATGAGGAGTGAGCATTGGACATACAGTACTGTTGAGCGCTCCTGAGTAGATTACCTTGAAGGGGCGGTATAATATATAAAACTCCTGTGATGATGATGATGATTATGTATGTTGTACGTATGTGTGTGTACGCACGAGGTGGGGGAGCCTGCATCATTCACAAAGAACACCTAGCTGCTTCGGTGAGAGACTTGGGTAGTTTCTCTACATTTGAATATCTCGCTGCCTATTTTACCTTCAGAAATCTACACTCACTCATTATTGTTATCTATCGCCCAGGCTCAGAATGTATTGAAGTGGATTTCTTCACCGAATTCTCCAACCTTCTCGCCGCCATCCTGAAATTCTCCTGCCATATCATTACTCTTTGGGACCTGAATATCCACTTGGATGAAACAAACCCCAAGCGCTTTAATAAACTCGCAGCTACTCATGAACTCACCCAGCATGTTATGGTGCCGACACAAATACACGGACACACGCTAGACGTCGTCATCACCCGTGATGACAGTATATTAGTGAACAACATCAACGTCGCTCCACCATCCATATCTGACCACTCCATCATTCATTTCAACATTGCGCATCAACTTCCGCCAATAATCCGTCAGTCGGTTGAACGTAGCTCCTTCGCAAAATTCGACACAATGTCCTTCAAATCCGACCTCGAATCCACGGCACCGACCTCTACAAGCAATCATTATCGGTGGGAAACACTAATTCCGACGCTGCTGTCCTCTTCGATCACTAAGACTCAACAATGGAAAACTTATTGGAAAACGTGCCCTCGGAAAAAGATAGTCATACGAAAGGTACCTGACTGCCCATGGTTTGATGGAGTCTGTGCTATACCTCGAAAACATTAAGTCGTCGCCTTGAGCGTCAATTCCGCAATTCGCCATCTGAAGAAAGAGAACATCGTTGGCGAACCCAGGTTAAAGCGCAGCGACATTTGTTCCAACAAAAACGCTCCAATTACCTTCGAGACAGCATTGAAGACGCTCAAGTGAATGGCCGAACACTCTGGAAATCCCTTAACGCGTTACTCACCCCACCTCAAGACACCTCCCCGCTCATCTCACCAGACACGCTCCTTGAATACTTCGAGAATAAAATAGACACGATTCGCGAATCAACGAAAGATGTGTCCATACCAGATTTCTCAACTTTACCATCACCTGCCCATTCGTTGTGCAAGTTCGACGAAGTCACAATCGCCGAAGTTGACAAACTTGTAAACGATTTGACGACAAAGTAATCCGAATTGGACTCTGAAGTCAACACCTGTCTGGCTGCTTAAATCTCTCTCAACCATTTTCGCTCCTATCCTCGCCTTCCTCATAAATGTTTCCATAACTCAGGCGTCCTTACCCACTAAACACAAACGTGCCATCATTCGACTTCGTGTCAAGAAACCAGGACTCGACCCGACAGACCCGGCCAACTATCGTCCCATCTCATAAAATTATTTGTCCTTCATCTCGAAACTAGTCGAACGAGTTATCCACAAACAATTATCCGAATACGTTGAATCGCGTCATCTGCTTCCGCCCACACAATCTGGTTTCCGTCGCCATCACTCTACTGAAACCGCGGTTATTAAAGTAAACAGTGATAGTGTTCTTGCGCTTGATTCTGGATTCATCACCGCTCTACTACTACTGGATTTCTCTGCTGCCTTTGACTGCGTGGATCATACCACTCTTCTTAAAATCCTACAAGTACAGTTCGGTGTTACTGCCTTAGCAATTCAATGGATTGCCTCTTTCCTTTCCTTGAGATCTTACAGTGTCAAACTCGGTGGGTGCTCATCTAAAACCTTTCCTGTCCTCTTTGGTGTCCCCCAAGGATCCATTCTTGGTCTACTTCTCTTTATTCTATACACCGCCAATACCGTTAACATCGCATCACAGCACGATCTCATGATCCACCTACATGCTGCTCTACATAAAGCTGTCTGGAAAGAACATTTTTAGGAAATTGTATTGTATTTAGAGCTCTAGATACATCCATGCACACGTATACTAGCGCCATCTAGGGAATAGGTTACGTGCAATTCGTTTCAGCTACTTTCCCCAGATGGCGTCGAAATACTTAAACCTAGAACTGTTACGGCAAAAGATCATTTCGCTCTCTCACTCGTTGTCTTTGTACAGGTCCACGATTAGAGCCCTAAGCCGCCACCGACCGCGGCCATCGCAGAAATGTTTGGTCGTGTCGAAAACACTTCGACGTCGGCGGTCACAATTTATTTAATAATTAGCAGCCGAATATTTCTTGGCTTATTTCGTGGGTTTTCCTGAGAGTAGTCCAAAGGAGGTCCGATTCCGGTTTCCAGGGGCCAGATCAAGAGAGGAGGCCGAGTAGCTGTTAAGGTGGGTGTCGTTTAGGGCGAGAATTGGAAGGCGGAGATCAGCTGAGTCAGGGTAGGAGTACTTGAAAAGGTTAGACTCCAGTTTGAGTGAAAGGCCCGGAGGTAATAAAGGAACATGAGGAGGAGGATGGAGGATGGGCTGCAATGATGATGGAGGAACCGAGAATCTGCGGAGTTCAGAGGGAGATTGTTCAAGAGGCGTGGTGCTGTTTTGCACACAGCTCAGTTGGAGAACGTGAGATGAATAGTGACTGGGGGTCGATAAAAAAATGAGATAGTAAAACAAATATTCACAAATGTTAAATGTCCAAATAATAGACTCAGAAATCACTGGCGAGTATCAAGGAAATTATTGTCGATAAATACTTACAACTACTAGAAAATCAAAAACTAACTTGTAAAATAATGGATGATTATAGAATAATGTATGCCCCTAATTGAGTGTGCGTTCTATAATTCCAGCAGCAATCCATTGTTCGTTCATCAATAAGCTTAATGAGTGTCAAAAATTCAAAATCTGTCTTTATCAATGATCCAAAAGTTTTCTTGATTTGATAATCGAGGTGTTCATTTTGATGAACAATTCAATCTTTCTTCATGGTTAGGGTTTGCCATATATCGCAAAAGAAAGTAAATAGTTCAATGCTGACTGTGTAAACCCCTTCAATGGCGATGTCATGACATAACACAACCAAATGATGTGACATCACTTGAAATGATGACGACTTGATATGATAACGTGGCATGACATGAAATGACGGGAGATGATTCGACGTGCTATGACATGCTGCCGCGCTTTTATGAGATACCTAAATGAGGCGTTATATTAAGTATTCTTGATGATGTATAATTTATTCCGGCATACCGAGACTAGCATAAAAGATCGCTTTAAAACTACTTTCCACGTCAGAGTAGGCCTATATACTTGTCAGTGAACTCCGACATCCTATATGACATCAGTGGTACACAAATCCAGCCCGCGGCCACATCCGGCCCGCGACGAGTCGTCATGTGGCCCGCGATGTCCAACAGGAGAAGCAACTACTTAAGAACCGGCACTAACATTAAGTCTACAGTCAATCCATCAATCAATCAATCAATCAAATTCGTTTATTCATACACTAAGCTGACACAGACGCAATCTAGACGTCTAAGATGACTTGCGCACTGTTTTCATTGAAAAAAACTATCAGTATTGTACTAATATAGAAGTACTATGAGTCCCCTTGGGCCCTTTCTCTATAACTCTTTATGTTTGCCAGTGATGGGCACTAAACTATTTTTTTTATTTGAACTAAAACAATTTTCCAACAAAAAAAATATAGTTTAACTAAAGTTGGCAACTAATTTTGGAAATTAGTTAACTAAACTACAAAGTAGTTAAACTTTTTCCAAGTTTTTCCAACTTTTTACGACAAACATTTTCACAGTAACAGAGGTTAAGTGAACTGTAATAATGCAGAGCGTCAATGAAAATTTCACCTTCAAATTGTGCAATGTGTACTGTTCTACCATACAGTTACAGGCATACTGTAAGTAGTGTATGAATTTGAAAACACAGGCTGTTAATGCTAAAACCATGCAGTGTTCATCAGTAAGTTTCGCGTTGAGTTGTTGACAGTGTGCAATGTTCATTGCGGAAAATAGTTGCAAATTGCTCACTTTTTAAGTTAAACTTTTTATTTAGCAACTAAAAATTGTTAGTTAAACTATGGTTTTAACTAAACTATTAACTATTAGTTAAACTTCATCCTTAACTAAACAAATTTAGTTAAACTAAAATTTAGCAACTTTTTAATTAACTATTGCCCATCACTGATGTTTACTTTTATATGTGATTTACTGCGCACGTCATCTTCATAAATTTTGGCGTGCATTCGTCAGAATTAAGCTGAGTCGTCACACTTGTTTGGCCCCCGAAAGGTTTAAGAAATCGTTTTAGGGGCCCTTGGTCGAACAAGGTTGTGCACCACTGCTATATGTATAATCTGCAGGCAATGTTTTATGTTATCTGCCATCTTTGAATGTAGCAATTTAAAACATAATTATTACAAACTGTAGTTTACTGTTTACCGATTTTTAACCATAATGAATATTCATCACGTGAATATTATTACTGAAATTACGACCTCTGATTGGTTGCGAAATTCCCTTGAAGCATTCTCCGTGTGTACTTTCGTAATTTGCTACCAGGCCGAGGAGCACAGTTTGAGGCGCACTGCCCCATAATATGTCAGCGTAAAGTCTTGGAGCCGCATATCATGTTTAAGCACGCCATCGGCCAGAAGGAGACGCGTTCGAATGAAATGTTATGGATCGGAAGTGGGTCCTGGTTTAATATACCTAGTTTACTCGTTTCTACGAAATAAACATTGCGTTCTGCGAAATTTATTATGCAGATATATATATGCATGCATATATGTATGGTATGTATGCGTGTATATAATTATCTATGTAGGTATTCATGTATGTGCGATAATGTCCGCATGTATGTATGTATGTATGTATGTATGTATGTATGTATGTATGTATGTATGTATGTATGTATGTATGTATGTATGTATGTATGTATGTATGTATGTATGTATGTATGTATGTATGTATGTGTGTGTGTGTGTGTGTATGTATGCATGCATGTATGCATGTATGTATGTATGTATGTATGTATGTAGATGTGCATTTATATGCTTATGCATGTATGTATATATATATGCATTTGTTTATGTATGTATGTATGTATGTAACTATGTATGTATATATGTACGTATGTATGCATTTATGCATGCATGTATGTATGTATGTATGTATGTATGTATGTATGTATGCTTTTGGTTATGTATGTATGTATGTATGTATAAGTGAGTGTGTGAATATTTATGTATCACCTTTATAATTATATAGAAAACCCTTCCTTTTTGCCGGTGCTGGCACTGATACGGGTTGGGAGCACCGTTGATCTGAGTGGCGCTATATAAGTGTTCAGTTCCAATTACAATTACAATAGAATAGATTACATTTACATGACATGAGTTTCTTCTCCTTTCTCTGCCTCCGTTTCGCAAGCGCTTGAAGATCACCTGTTCGATCGTGGTCTTGAATTATCAGGTCAGGAGGACATGTTTCTTAGAGAGGCGCTACATAAATATGTAATCACAGTTGCAAATTACAATTATATTTTCTCGATTGATTGCAAGTGCAATTACACAAGAACACAGGGAGAGAAATGCACTCATACGTAGGTACACACACACACACACACACACACACACACACACACACACACACACACACACACACACACACACACACACACACACACACACACACACACACACACACACACACACACACACACACACACACACACACACACACACACACACACACACACACACACACACACACACACACACACACACACACACACACACACACACACACACACACACACACACACACACACACACACACACACACACACACACAGAAGATGTCATTTGCTGTTGATGGTGGTGACATGAGTTGCAGAGGACGAGAAGTCGTTGAGCGCACGATATGGCGTTGTTTTTGAGGCATCGTCGCCTAAGCGAGAGGCGTCAATTGCCTGAGGAGGCAGATGCCATAATAGTTGCATCCTCTGGCCTTTCAGTCGACAGCAACAGGACGTCTGCCACCGGTCCTTGGCACCATGCCCAGCATCAGCATCCACCTCATCCTCCTCGTTCACAGATGGACATTTGCAGATCACGAGGTGATGACCGTCATGAGATGGTAAGAAATGATGATAAAGAGTAAGTAAGAAATCAGGTAAACCACATCCGAACATCCAATAGAGGAGGAATAGGGGAAAAGGAGAACAGGAAGGGCTGTGGAAAAGAGAGGATGATTAGAAGGTAAGAGAAGGAGGAGGAGGAAGAAGAAGAAGAGAAGAAGGAGGAAGAGGAAGAAGATGAAGAGGGGGAAATGGGGAAGAGGAGGACGAGTAAAAAAGGAAGAAGAGGAAGAGGAGTACGAAGAAGAGGTTGAAAAGAAGTAAGAGGAGGGTTGAGAGAAGGAAGAAGAGAAGGTGGAGGAACAGCAGGAAGAGGAGAACAGGAGGAAGAGGAGGAGGAAGAAGAGGAAGATAAGGAGAAAGAGGAGGATAAGGAAGAGGAGGCGGAAGAAGAGGAAGAGAGTAGGAGGAGAAACAGGAGTAAGGTAAGGGAAGGAGGAGGATAGGGAGGAAGAGGAGCAAAAAGAAGAGCAGAACGAGAAGGATGGTGATGATGAGGTGGTGGTGGTGGTGGTGGTGGTGGTGGTGGTGGTAGTGGTGGTGGTGGGGTTGATGATTGGAAGAGGCTATTATTGTTTCGGCATTTTATCCGTCGCACGGGGATCGTTTGTTGAAAGGGGTCGAAGGCCAACCACGCGGGTCTTCTGGGTTTCCGATGATATAGGCGCCACCTGCCGACCGTTAGACGCGCGCGCGTGTAATAATAGCTGATCCCTCGACACAAGGGATCATCCGTTTCGCGATGTTTTTAGTAAAAGCAATCAGCGTATGCCATCGTCAGCAGCAGTACGTGTTGCCTCCAGTGTCGCTTCCTTTGTCCTATTCTGTACGTCTGTTGTCGTTGATCAGCGAAGGCGAGATCCTGGATTCGAACTCGCGACCTCTTCCACGAGGAACAGAGCCTTAGAATATTGTCCGATGCTCTAAAATCCTGACTTGCTGTCTAACTGATGTAGAATCTCCCTCTGTAGATTGTATTCGTAATTACACATTGGCCTATATCTATCACCACACCCAGAAAACCACTAAGATGCGCTTCTGGCCAAATAGTTTAAGACCACGATGAGACCGAATATGGTCTTCAATCGCTGCAGACGAAGTAGAGAAAGCAGTAAGTTGCTCATCAGCATGAGGATCTTAAACTCAAAGCGTCTTTGCACTGGCAATCAATCCATCTCGTCAATCACCCAAGATTACTTGACTCTGAACGTGGCCTAGTTATGTATCTCATTCAACCTTTCGCCAGGTGATGCGTATGTTTTGCAATTAGTTTGTTGACCAACACTAACGTAAATGCACACAGCGAGCGTAGAGACGTGATATTTTAGTGTTCTACCTATAGGATACTTGCTAAAAAGTCATTGCATGGAGTGATATTATATTAAGTAGTAATGTCTAAATCACAGATAAGAAATGCCTATTCACCTACCAATGCAGTAATTTTAGATGGAAGTCCACTCACGTCGCAGGTTGCAGGAAGTCAGTTTCAGAGTGATGGGTCAATCACGGCGACGCTACCATGTTGCACTGCGGGGCAACCGGAAATGCCTTTTGCTGGAGAACTCGATGCACAACAGCAGATGATTGGTGTTGAGATCTAGACCAATGGTCGACATCATACGGCCTATACGGCCTTGTTACCTGTTTTGCTTGGTCATGACTTGGTCAGTCGTTTAAGGTATGTCATGAGACCTGTAGAGACCAATGGTCCTGAGATCTGAATAGACCACTAGTCTCGATACTCGCATAGACCATTTAGCTTGATATCTGCATGGACCATTGAACTCGAGACCTATATATAGACCGTTGGTCTTAAGGGCTATCAAGAGACCTAAACATCAAGCCTGGTTGCTAACTTGCCATACACGAACAGCAATAAAAACTGGACATAAAGAGATTTCGTCAAACGTTAAGTACGCCGAAACACGCCAATACATATTCTAAAAGCGCCTCTCTTGTGGCAGTTATACTGCACCGGTCATTCGCATGGTGTCGCTGGCGAAATAAACACGTCATAGGCTGTAGATTAACCACGGAAATCATACACAGTCGTTTCCATTTCCGGTTCACTGGGAAAATCATAGAAATAGTGCATGCAATGAGTGATCTCTATTAATAGTTAAAAGACGAACTTATCGATTTGTAGCTATCTCTAGTGCAGAATGTTTTGCATCGAAATCATGTGTCTGCATAAACGTCCACAAGTATAGTAGGACTAGTGTACGCTTCCGGTTTGCATAAATTTGGAAAAATCATGGAATTGGCATATGCATCAAACCATCAGGTTTCATAGCGCGTACAAAGACACAGTCAATGTGGCCTTGATTGGCTTCTCATTTGGGGATCACGCCGTTGAGTTGCCCAGATCGTTTTTAACAAGGGTTGCGCCCATTTATCTGAGGGAAAACAACTATGAAAATAGGGCCTACTCTTAAAGAAAATAAAAGAGTAAACAAATACGGAAAAGTCGTGGCAAAAATTAAAGTGGCAGGAAGGTCGAGAAAAGAGAGCGAATCAAAGGGTCAAGCAATTGGAAAAATCTGCCAAAAGCCTTCTGGAAACGCTAAGTCAGGCAGCAGCCTGAAAGGTAAGCCATTGCTCATGACAACCTCCAATGTTCGACTTTTCTTCCATCAGCCGTTGCAACTTAGTCGCATAGTTATGCGCGTTTGATTGAGCCTTTAGGCTTTAAGGTTTTAAGTTGGAACAACAATTACTGGAGCAATTGTTTCAGGTTTTGAAGGTTGAATCTTACCCAAGCCTAATTTATTTTCACGACAGGCTGTTGAACTCCCGACCTCCCCGGCAATCCAGCCCTGTCCATAGCGAACTGAATGCTCTGACCATTAGTAGTCATTTGTACTCTTTGCGGCTCAAAATCAACTCGAATAGTAACTTGATGAGGTTCTTAGTGAGATGCCGCATACGAATGACGATTTAGCTGGTCTTGGGTCTGTTCATTTGTTCGTGATGCTTAGGAATGTCAGCTCTCGCTCACGTGTCTGTATGCGTATGTGTATGCCTAGGTGTATGCGTGCGTGTCTACGAAGTGTCTTAATTATGTTTATGTCATCACTGACCGGAAGAAACAGCATCGTAAAGCGCTCGCCCAAATCTCGACTTCTGCAGGACCGTAAATTCTGGCACAAAAATCGTCGTTTGATATTGCGCCAGAGGCTCTCAATCGGATGGTTTAGAATAACACGTGTAGACTTGAGCAAAACATAAGAAGTACTAACGAAATCTGCCACTGCAGTGGCCTTTGTTTGTTTGTAAAATTGGTAGATGCAGAGGTGTCTATATGGGGGCCAAAGTTCTGTTAATTGCAGTCGACGCGGTAGAATTCTTTTAGCCGAAGGAATTTTAAGAATTGAGCATAAAATTCTGTGAATTTGACCGTAATCTTCAGAATTGATTTATATGTCATTCAGGAAGTGAATAAATTAGGTCCTTCTTCAGAGAACGAGACTGCATCCTTCGTATGCAATATATGCAGTTAGAAATCGCCACTGAGTTCGTCATTAGTGGTCTACAGTTAAGCTCATTGCCATCGTTTCCACGGCTACGATGTTTTCGATGTATAGTGACTTGTTAGATTTCTAGAATTAAAGTTAGCTTTTTATGATATAAAGTGTAGTTGAACCAAATTTATATTCTCACTTTTAGCTATGTTTTTTAATGCAGGTTTATGTGCTTAGTAAATTCTTTATGTGACGGGCCTGTTGCTTTTTTAAAGTTAAATATGCATGATTGCATGTGGACACTTGTGGATCAATAGTTATAGTTAGACGTAGATAGAGGAAAAATTGGTAGATGCAGAGGTGTTCAAATGGATTGGTGACTATTTGAGCATATATACATATTAATGGGTGGATAAATAGATAGCTGGCTTGGTTGACAGATGGATATATATATATATATATATATATATATATATATATATATATATATATATATATATATATATATATATATATATATTAGGGTGGTCCACGGCTACATGGCGAAAAATAAAGTTTCAGTTTCTTAACGTTAGAGGGTGCCAATTTAGTCCATTATACAAAAAAATAATTCAGGTGCAATTTCATCTAAATTTGAGAATATTTAGGGGTTGCACAAGTGACCCAAAGTTTCACGAACCCTGCTATTCGATGCTCCATCTGCAAAATTCTGTATACTTAATTCTTCTTGTACGTGTTTATCTACTTATATGTGATTAGTGCGTACTTTTATTAATTGGGATTTCCGAGTTGCTCAGAGAGAAGGTCAAAGGGGTTATATGGCAGGAGAGGATAGTCTTGATTCATAAAATGGGTGAGATATTTATCAAAGCGAAAGCTACAGAAGAGCGGCATGGGAGATCGAAGAACGATACGGAAGTTCTAACAAGCACAGTAGGTCTGTAGTCGAGAGGCAGTTATAAGGACACATCTGAGGAAAACAGTGACTTAAGATTGTGTGACTATCAAAGAGGATGAAAAAAGAACAATAGTCTTATAAACAGCTAAGCAAGAGACCCTTTGTGACTAAGCAGGTAGCTGTAGCTTTGGATCGAACTAAATTTAAGTCACTGACAGGGAAGCACCACATCTATTGGCTGCTACTGCTCAATCTCTAGGCCATGAAGGCCGAGGCTTGCCTTTGAGTCGCAGTTCAATTCGCCGAACCCGAAGATTATACTGAGAAGAGCTTGCCAGTACAATGAAAAATGAATTCTCTCCAGATGGTGCATTGGGATGGTAAGCCGTTGCCCGACACCACTGGCTGCGAGAAGGTAGATCGGCTGCCTGTTTTTGTGTCTGGTATTGGAATAGAGCAACTTCTTGGTGTCCAGAAGATTAACTCAGGCACTGGAGAAGCTCAGGCAAGTGCCGTAATCCGATGTCTTGATGACTGGAACCTGAGAACGAAGATTAAGGGATGTGCTTTGACACCACAGCGAGCAATACTGGACAGAAAGCTGGCGCATGCACTCTGATAGAAAAGGGATTTGGTCGGAACTTACTTCATCTAGCATGTCCTCACCATGTGATGGAAACCGTTGCTGAAAAGGCATTCAGTGTCATGAAATTGCTCCCTCCACTGGTCCAGTTATTCTAATATTTCACCGTTTTCATGACTATTGGTGTCGAATTGACCTAAGTAGATTTGAGACAGCAGTGGATGTGGTAGATTCAGAGGGCAAGTTATAGCTTTTGCTGAAACAAAGCTGTAGGGGCCAATCATCAAAGAGATGACTACAAGGGGCTTCTTGAATCAGTAGCCTATATACTGATCATTTTTCTTAGTGGAGCACCAACTCGAGGAATGCGCTAATATAGCGCCTGGAGCTTTTCAACGGGCTTGTTGGATGGCAAGAATTATATATACTCATTCAAGATGTGGATGTTTCGATCTCAGTTCAAACTGAAGCCAGTTGACGAAAGGGGTATCTTCAATTTCCTTCTACTCATCTGTGATGTGTATGTCCAGGCATGGTTTCAAGCTCCCTGTCCTGTCTCGGGTCCTGCAAACGATTTTCACTTTCTTCAATAATTAGCTGAATACAGAAACCAAAAAATTTGTCAGGTCACCACTACAGCATTTCATTTGGTACCTGAGTGAGGTCACAGTTGGTCTAGCTTTCTTTCATCCAATCATTTAGTTTGCTGAGAAAGAAAGAATGGTAAACAATTTATGTCAGCAGCATGGATCGGATCACCCACTTCTCAAGCTGACAACTGTAACACAGTTGGTGTTAACAACAAGACATTGCTGGCAAGTTTTGATAGTGCCGCTGCCAGTGCAGAAATTACCGTAACTCAATGATGACAAATCAAACCATTTGTGACATTATTTTCTGTCTAAAACTTGCATTCTGCGTACACAAAATGCTATTTAATCACGAGTTTAATTGCAGAAACCGTGAATACATTGTCATGCTATTGTACATATGTTTATTTGCCATCAACGCATCATGGGGATTTGAAGTATGCATAACATATTTTTGGTTGACTTGTGCAACCCCTAAATATGGTTCAAATTGGTTCAAATTTTAAGCATGTTAGTTTTTCAATAGATGGACTGCAATGGCGGGTTCTAACTTTGACCTTTCAAAAATAATTTTTTTTGGACCACACTAATATATATGGATCAGCCTGTACATGAATAAGATAGGTAAATACATTGGATAGATGGTCATTTGGATAAATTGATAGAAGTATAGCATGTATGTATGTATGTATGTATGTATGTATGTATGTATGTATGTATGTATGTATGTGTGTATGTATGTATGTATGTATGTATGTATGTATGTATGTATGTATGTATGTATGTATGTATGTATGTATGTATGTATGTATGCGCAGGCAAATAAGTGGATAGATGGATAGATGGTAAAATAGATATATGGATTGGATAGGCGGATAGGTAGATAGATAGATAGATAGGTGGGAAAGTCAATAGATGAATTGGATAGGTGGATAGATGGCTAGGTGGGAAAGTCAATAGATGGAATGGATAGGTAGATAGATAGGAGATAGAAAGCAATAGATGGAATGGAAAGGTGGATAGATGGCTAGGTGGGAAAGTCAATA
>OY744604.1:64958382-65029455 GCA_963556255.1 Allolobophora icterica | reverse complement strand
AATCGCACGGCGTGCAGTAAGATTAACCCTACGCAAACATACAGATTTATTCCTACCTCATGATGTACGCCAACCATACATGTAACTTCTTCCAGAGCCTTGACACTCAAATCCCGTTCAGTTTAGCACTTACCTCTTTCGTGGGCGGATTGCACTTAGGTCCCTAGAGGGATATGGTTGCTGAAGAGAAATGGGAAGAGGAGGAGGAGGAAGAGGAGGAAGAGGAAGAGGAGGAAGAGGAAGAGGAGGAGAAGGAGGAGGAGGAGGAGGAGGAAGAGAAGGAGGAGGAGGAAGAGGAGGAAGAGGAGGATGAGAAGGAGTGAAACGAGGACTGAAGTAGCATTGAATCGTCGTTTTCGATAAAAATAGAAACTGCCGGTTCTATCTCTTTCTCTGACTTCGTCTCTGACTCCGTCTCTATGTCTCTCTGTTCCTGTCCATCTGCTGCATCGGCTGTATCGGTCTTGGTCTTTCTACCCACTCATCTGTTTGTCTGAACCGAATGCTCCCACGCTTTCGTTTGCCGAGGTCGAGAAGGTGAAGTAGTTGCCACCTGCCACAAATCAAATCTGAATGCGATAAATTTCTAATATTGCGGCGCCCTGAATATCGTATTATCTTTTGTCTGCCGCTTCTAATCTGTCTTATTTTTTTTATCTCTAGGAGGCTATCTCATCCCCTGTCGAACGCCGACCCATCGGTCCATTTGCAGAAGGTGGCAAATTGACAGTATAAGTTAATATGGCGTAACGGAATACTTTGTATAGCGCCAGGCATTCTTTCACAAGTATCTCGGGGTCTGTACGAAGCTCTCACGTCGTTGCACAATAGATCATGGAATTCGTTTATCGCGTTCTACAGAAAATACGTGACCCCTGTCGCTGGTCACGCGATGCCATAAGAAGGAGACATGGAGACAGACTGACACACCGACACACAGACAGACAGACGAACAGAAAGACAGAAAGATAGGGAGACAGATAGACAGACAGACAGGAGACAGACAGCTAAGGAGACAGATAGACAGACAGTGAGAAAGAAGGAAACAGAGAGTACAGTGGTGTTGAAAGATAGGGAGCCACAGAAAGACAAGTAAAGAGACAGAGGTATAGAGACAGAGAGACAGACAGCCTGACAGAGACAGACAGACAGATAAAAGGAGTTAGAGGAAATTGAAAAGCAGGCGGGGAGCGAAAGACAAGGAAGCAGAGAGGCAGTGAGGCACAGAGACAGTGCCATAGAAAGAGAGATAGGCAAGGAGGCAGATTTGAATTAAGACGTACAGTCGAGTTTTATGAAATAATAGGTCCATCCACAGGAGACCATCCATCTGGTCGACCGACCGACATCGCCTTGCCCACTGCCGCTGCCTCTGCCTCTGCCTCAGCAGCTTAGCTCCCTCCAAAGTCTCTTCTGCCGAACTATCTCTATCCTCTATATAGAGAAACATCATTCGCTTTTCAACTGACAATGTAGAGACACGCACGTACATACACACACTGCTATATATACAAAATTATACACACATAGGCCTATATATATTTATACTTATATATAATTTTGTATATGCATATATTATATAATAAGAAACTGAGAGTGAAAAGAGGGTAACACGAGGACATTACATTAATTAGGAGAAAATAATTCAATTACAACTTAAAAGACATGGGTATCTCGTATGAAATGACACTTTTATCTTATGTGCATTTGTAATCCTTTTAGTTGTTCGCTGTATAAGAATTAGTGTTTAAGGCAACACATACAGCAACAATGGCTGCGTTAACGCCTACACATTATGAATTTTTTTTAAAACAGCAGTAGACCATAAATATAAACCTTTGGGTCACACATATCAACCTTTGAACCATATAGGCCTACATGTTTAATTATATATACACATATATATCTTTGGAACATATACATGTATAATTGTATATTTTTAAACATGCATATCTTTGGACCATATCTACCAACCTTTGGTCCATATCCATCAACCTTTGGGCCGAACATAGAAACCTTTTGGACATGTATATCAACCTTTGGGCCATACGTATTACATATATGCTATCAACTTTTGGACCATACGTATTACATACATGTAGGCTATCAACTTTTGGACCATACACATCAACCTTTGGGTCATATATATCAGCCTTTGGACCATACATATAAGTCCTTGAACCATGTCTCTCAACGTATGGGCCATACATATATCAACCTTTGCGCTATATATACATATACACATCGACCTTTGGGCCATATATATATCAATCTTTGGACTATATATTTGGACCACAAATCAATCTTTAGGCCATACATATCAACCGTTACCACAAATATTTGGGTCTTAAATATCAATCTTTGGGCCATAAATATCAATCTTTGGGCCATACATACATATAAGCTTTTGGACAGTACATATAAACCTTTAGGTCATTCCTATCAACCTTTGGGCCATAGTCGTCATACATATCAACCTTTGGGCCATATATCCCCCTGACCAGCACAGATCACTAGATTCGTAATACTGTGCAATGGTTTTAGGTCAAAATGCAATCGCATCCTGTTTCATCTGCTGTCTCGGATATTGTAACAGATGCCATCCAGAAACATTGCTTGTGCAAACAATTCTGTAATCATTCATGAAGATATCTCAGTTGTTGTATTTGAATTTGTCCGAATAAGCTAACTGAACTGAAAGCCGTACAAAACGCAAGTTTCTGTATTACTAAATATCCGACAAGTGCACATTGCATTACATAACAAACATTTGTCCAATACTTTACATTACATTACAAACATTTGTCCAATACTTTACATTACATTACAAACATTTGTCCAATACTTTACATTACATTACAAACATTTGTATAATACTTTACATTATATTACAAACATATGTCCAATACTTTACATTACATTACAAACATTTGTCCAGTAGTTTACATTACATTGCAAACATTTGTCCAAGACTTTCGATCTAGAATGTTATTCCGGATTTATAGGAGACGTGTATAAAACGGTGATTCCTGTTTTATGTGACTCGCACTTAAATTCGCTAATCGTTTCTGTATCAATGGCTGAATGTGGCTTCAGAAGAATCGATTCTTCTGCAGCAGTAGATCCTACATCATACGAAGGCATTAAACTACAGTTTCCGATCTAAGGTTTCGTCTTTGATCTTTCAGTAGCATTAATACGATTTATGTTGCACCTTAAATCAGGCGATATTTTCCTCTGAGACAGACGGACAGACAGACAGAGTGATAGAGAGAGAGAGAAACAGAGAGCGAGAAAAGAGAAACAGAGAGAGAGACAGACAGACAGATATCGATAGATAGATAGATAGATAGATAGATAGATAGATAGATAGATAGATAGATAGATAGATAGATAGATAGATAGATAGATAGATAGATAGATAGATAGATAGATAGATAGATAGATAGATAGATAGATAGATAGATAGATAGATAGATAGATAGATAGATAGATAGATAGATAGATAGATAGATAGATAGATAGATAGATAGATAGATAGATAGATAGATAGATAGACAGAGATAGATTGACAGACAGACAGACAGATAGAGAGGCAGACAGACAGACAGAGACAGACAGAGAGATACAGAGAGTGAGACAGAGAGAGAAAGAGAATGAGAGAGAAAGAGACAGAAAGAGAGACAGAGACAGAGAGAGACAAAGAGAGCAAGCAAGGCATTTGGAATGCCTCAGAAGAACGTTCTACTGTATCATGGTGTCGGCAAATGTCTAAGCCATGACCTTACGACCTCAATTTAGTGCGTCGAGTTCCGGTTATGGACAAGGTCACGACCGGCGAGGAGGAGAAGGAGGAGGCGGTGGTGGTGGTGGGAAGGAACAAGCGGAAAGGAAGCGAGGACGGGAGATGGACAAGTGCCTTGGGATGACAGAAAGCATTGGAGAGAATTGGTTATAGGTGGTAAGGAGAGAGAATTTCTTGGCTGTCTTTCTTTTATTCTATCTGATACAACGCTCACTCAGATAACAATTAGCCAACAACAAAAACTATGTCGAAATCTCTTAAATCTTTTAGCCTACTGCAATATTATATATATATATATATATATTAGGCTAAATCATATACTGTATATAGTTAATTTATATAGATGTTTTATACAGTGCCTTTAACACCTTAGCGACAAGTGTGTACTAAGAGTGACTGGGAAGCCAATGCAGCTCGGCGTTAAAATGTTAAGTATACCTGAAATTGCTGCCTTTACTCTAAAGCCTAAATGCTGTTAAAGTTTTTAAGAACAACAGTTCATCAGTGTTCCGATAATGTATATATAAACAGTATTGTATTATGTGTATACATGTATAGGCCCCTATTATTGGCAAAACCCCAAGCGTCAGCCTCAGCTTGGGATACCGCAGCTGCCAGCTCGAAGCGTCGGTGAAGAGGAAGTGGGAGCAGGAACAGGTGCAGAGGGAGAAGGAATTGGTGCAGATAAGTCTTGCGTACAGAAAGAAGATAACCTAAATCCATGGCATTTGACCAATTGACGAATGCAGTCGCATCAGTTGCGATGTCTCTAGGGTCAAAGGATCGTCTGCGAAACAATGTTACAGATGAACTGGACACATAAGGAGGGGACTCAGTTCATCCGTCGAGAGAGATGATGATGACGACGATGATGATGATGATGACGACGACGATGATGATGATGATGATGACGATGACGACGATGATGACTACGATGATGACGATGATGAATACATATTGCAGAATTTAATATGTGGACCCTTCCGAGTTAAATGTAGACAGACAGACAGACAGACAGACAGACAGACAGGCAGGCAGACAGACAGACAGACAGACAGACAGACAAAGAAGCAGACATATGGATAGTTACTACCTCTGATCCAAGTTTGAGTCTAGCACGTTAAACTTTTATGATGATGATGTGATTATGATGGAGATGATGATTACGATGATGTTCATACTACTACTACTACTACTACTACTACTACTACTACTACTACTACTACTACTACTACTACTACTACTACTACTACTACTACTACTACTACTACTACTACTACTACTACTACTACTACTACTACTACTACTACTACTACTACTACTACTACTACTACTACTACTACTACTACTACTACTACTACTACTACTACTACTACTACTACTACTACTACTACTACTACTACTACTACTACTACTACTACTACTACTACTACTACTACTACTACTACTACTACTACTAAGTCTACTGCTACTATTACTACTACTAATAATACAACAAATTTAGAAAGCGATCAATCATACTTCATGATAATCGCTGAAATTCTCCCGTTATACAGAAACCTTACGAGAACCGTTTATGACAATAGCTGGCATTACTATGGTTCTCTCTCGGACGTTTGGCCGCAATGTAGTGAGTTCTCTCTGCCACGCTTTCGGACGATAGCTAGGCGTGATAGCAGTTGCAGTGGTCGTCGGTTTCATTGTGGAATATTTTCTTACTTGAAGTTTGTGAAGTTTATAACGGTGATTAGCTAGTTTACGAAAACCGTCTGTTTCGTATGGACATATATAATCCGTGGCATATCGATCGAGTCGAAAATCTGTGCTGGATTATCAGAAGGAACATATTTCAAACGGTCTTGCAAATTACGAGTTATTGTGAATTTCTCTGGCTATTGTGATTTATGATGAAAACTTGGCTGTTTCGGATATAATCCCAATTTCAAATGGTTCGTCGCTGAGGACCAACCTAAATATTATTCTGCCGTGACGCTACAGAAGTACAGCTGATAAAAGCAATTCGCCAAGGGGAAGTTTTACTAAATTACTGTATAGAATGTTACTTTCGACACGAGTAATACGATTGCTGATGTCATGATGGTAATAGATCACTTGTATGGATTGTAGTTATGAGTATACAGCTTATAATATCATTCGTGTATATAAAGACATAGTAAGGGTTTTAGTGATTGTGAATTTATTTGTGATACCAGACTGTAGTAAATATACTGTTAAGTAAAATGTCGAAACGTTCTGTTGATGAATCCGGAGAACTTCTCCAGCGCCGTAGCGATGATGAGTTGGCGAGAGATGCTCCTATATCGCATCTATCCCGACCGACTTCAGCAAGAGAGGTAGAAGATATGAAGTCCATGTTTAGCACATTTATGGAGCGCTAGGGAGCCGCCTTGGAACGCCAAGGGGTTGAGCAAAGGACATTTATAGAGCGCCAGGGATAAATCTTAGAGAAATTGGAAGGAAGACTCAGTAGGCTAGAAATGCAGATACAAGAAGATAAGTAAGTAAATGAACTGGCTGTAAAACCCACAACGAATCCTGATTGTATGTCACATACGGTTATACGATCCATCCGGGTCTCGTGCCTTTCCACTCAGGACAAGGTGAGGAATTACTTCCGGGTATTCGGGGTAAATCAAGGAAGTCCTGGCCTCTCAAAGTACGGTATACGTAGAAGTGAGGGCCTTATGTCTAAACCAAGGTCTTGCTACAAGGAACCAGGATTTAGGATTCAAACTCTGCTTCCTTGTAGCATTTAAACCCTCAGATCTATACTGAAAATTTTATTCCTCTGCCACCTAGGATTTTGCAACCACACGAGGATTCTCTGTCTGTGAAGAACGCTGGTGTAGCGCACAGCGTAGATGGAGGGCAGTTCGTTATAATAGGCCTAGTATATTTTAAATAAGGCCAAGTATGTGGAAAGCAAGAAAAGTTTTGGCCTACAGCACGCAATGAATTAAATTTGGCTATGTAGCAGCTTTATCAGGCCTTTGGCAAGTTGTCACTTAGTTGTCCATAAAGGACTCCACAAAACTGGCTTACATAAGTTTCTCCGCATTTTCTCGCCATCCTCTTCTCTGAGTAGCATACGTAGGCACTCCAACACAGTACTATTGGGCTTTAATTTATATTCCATCCTCCCATTCCTCACTATGTTGTGTAACTGTTCGATTCGCGAGGCGCAATTACCGATTTCACAGAAACGCTCGATTCTGCACCAGGCTGTAAAGCGCGATGGCTTGGATCCAAGTGATCCAGAAAATTATCGCCCAATTGCCAATGTTACGTTTATTTCTAAGATTCTTGAACGTATTATTGCTAATCAGCTGATTTTTTATTTGGATGTGAATGAATTTTGCTCCCCTCTCATCAAACTGGGTTTCGTAAGAACCATTCCACTGAGACCCTCCTAATCCGTCTTCTGTCTGACTTCTATGGTGCTATGGATGTTGGGCATATCTCTCGTTTGGCTCTCTTTGATGTTAGCTCTGCCTTTGATTCTGTCGATCATCAGATACTCCTCCAGCGTCTTTCTATTTCTTTTGGCCTGACTGATAAACCTTTAGAGTGGCTTCGCTCTCCTTTCTTTCAGATCGCACAACCTGTGTCGCCTTTGGTTCCTCGAGGTCTGCCTGGGTTCCTGCCAATGTTCCCTCTAATTTTTTTCCGCCGTGCGCGCATTGGCCTGCCGCGTGAGCAGCAACATTTTGTGATCTTTAAGGCCTACTAAATATATTGTACGTGCAAGTTTGTACATCTGTTCAAGTTCTCTGCCCATGGGCAGGCTCTAACTTCGAATGGCTAAATGCAACTTGAGAAGTTTAGGGAGGTGGTTTCTCGTTGCCTTTCCATCGGTGTTTTTACTGAGACACCATCAGTAGATATTATATAGCGCCTTGAAGCCGCCACCGCCTTTTAAAATAAGGGGACACCACTTTTAAGGCGCCCCAGAAGCCGTGGTGGCTTATAATGACATAATTCATATTATGCTACAAAATCTAGACATATCTACGAGACGTTTCTTCGATTTACTAGAGCGTATTTTGTGCGGCGGGAAGCCAGTGCATCCAAGCCTTCTCGTGACCAACTAGCCCTTATAAACAGATTGGCTTTAAAGCTGTGCCTTTGGATATCATTGCTTAGAACTCTCCCAGCCACAAGTCTGCCAAAGAAGCTTTTTAAAATGTAAAGTACCGTTTGCTGCCGGCCGAGAACCTCCCACGAGGCCGGCCCAAACCATTCGGGTCATTTTTTAATTTAAATAAATGAATAGGTTGTGGTATACATAAAAAAAAACATAATGTTAGGACAAAACTTTTGCAAATGGCTTATGATAGGCAAAACAACTCTCTGCTGCCACAGATGCATTGGGGAGTACTGTTTCAAGCATTTAGCACGACTCCGATGCGGTTGCGGGACAAAACCTTGCGCTAAATGTGGGAGGGGCATCAAAAACCAATTAGGTGAGTGCATGAAGTGTGGCTATTATGCTATTCAATCAAGAATACTGTAAGGAAAGTTGACTCCTCGACTGGTATGACAGCCTACTGCTTGTCTGGGCGTCCTTGTGCGCGCCGCTGCATTCAGCCGACAGCTTAAGAAGACACGGGCCGAGCGCACTGCAGGCACCGAGGCACATAGCGGCCAATTTGACTGCCGCTAAGACAACTTGACTGCCGCTAAGACAATTTGATTGCCGCTAGGACAGACTTGACTGCCAACTTGACCGCCTACCTGTTGACTGCCGCTAATACAGACATAATAGTAAATGTGACTGCCGCTAAGACAGTCTATTGACTGCCGCTAAGACAGACTTGGCCGCCGCTAGTTAGGCCAACAGGCGAATCTAGACAGCCGTTAGAGACTATATAAGGAAGCATGAGAAGGCCATGAGAGCGTAGAAGAACGGAGCTGCGGTCAAGAACAGAGAGTGGTCTAAAACGAAGGGCGTCTACGACGACGAGGAAGTTCGTCTGCAACGAGTCGACTATTGCGAGGAACATCGAAGTGGCAGCATTCGGGCATGACAAGAACTGTGAGGGCCTAATGACAGCGGGTAGTCGATAGTCACGAAGACTGACGGTATCGTGAAAGCCAAACAGTGGACTCGGACAGAAAGGGTGAAGTAGTAGAGCGTAGAGTGATTATATCATAATAAATATACATATATGTAGAATTACGTTACACTGTATAATTTAGGAACTTGTTAGCTGAATAGTAAAACGAAAGGAAAAAGAACTGTGACTTGTCGTTCAATTCTGTACAATAAGTCTTCCTGCCGACCGGCGGAAGCCGTAAACACGCCTTAAGGACATCCATTCGACCTCCCGACAAAAGTTCTCAACATTGGTACCAGAAGTGGGGTCACATTCAACATCGTGAAAACATGGACGGAATGGACGACAACAACACGATCATCTACTCATTGGTAGATGTGGGCGACACCGCAGCTGTTCAGCCAACAAGTTCAACACCGGGAAGAATAACCGCAACACCAGTGCCGTTTGCCGGTCTTGTGCGAACACCCGAACGCGAACCGAGAAGTTTTCTGGAGAGCATCGATTTTGAGAACGCAACAGAAGCGACAGGCAGACAAAAGAAGTCGACGGAAAGGAGGACCGACGAGAAGGTCGATATGCTCCCGATTGCCACTTCCAGAAAGATGACGATGAAGCCGGGTAAATTTGACGGTACCGGGTCATTCGAATCGTTCCTTACACAGTTTGAGGTATGTGCAGCACATAATCAGTGGTCTTCAGCGGATAGGACTGATTTTCTACGGTGTGCATTAGAGAAGGCGGCGACGCAGCTACTGTGGGACTATGGGTCCAAAGCAGACGTCACATACGAGGAACTGGTTGAGAGACTTCGTCAAAGGTATGGGGTCGAAGGTCAAGCGGAAACTTTTCGAACCCAACTGTACTACCGCCGTCAACGAATGGAAGAGAGTTTGAGCGACCTGCTGCACGACGTCCGACGGTTAGTAGTATTGGCATATCCGGTGCCATCCAGCGAGACGACAGAGATAATAGCCCGTGATGCGTTTCTAGAGGCGCTCCGTGACCGAGAACTGTCTTTGAAGGTGCGCGAAAGAGAGCCGAGAACGCTTGATGAGGCCTATCGTATCGCTCTACGGATGGATGCGTACCAACGGATGCGAGAACCAGAGGAACAAAGAAGACCACATAATCGCGTAAGAGGTACCCAAGAAGTGGACGTCAATACTCAGATTCAAGCACAGCTGAGCAGTTTCTTCGCAGCGCAACAGGACTCACAGAAGCAATGGCAACAATGGATGGAATCAAAGATCGAGAGGCAACTGAGTGACCTAAGGAAACAACCGACGCAGGTAACAACCGCCCACACCGAGAGCCGTTTTCCCGACGCACAGACAAGGAGAAAGACGATCGTCTGCTATAACTGCGGAAAGCCAGGGCACATATCCAGAGAATGCCGTGCGCGAAGACCTCCGAACCCGAACAATGTCAACATGGCGGCAGCAGACGAAGCAGTTGTCAACCACAACACCAGACACACGACCAATGGCGACACGAAGAACGCTATATACATCAAAGGGACAATCAACGGTAACTTCCAACAGTGCCTAATTGACACGGGATCTGAGGTGAGTCTTGTGCCTTCTACAATAGTTCACGGTCTGGCTTGGCAAAGAAGCACACGAACTCTTTTCGCAGCAAATGGATCTGGAATACGGGTGTTGGGCGAAGTGCAAGTTCCTCTCAAGGTCCGCAAGGGACTAGACATTAAGACAACCTTCTTGATTTCCGACCAGGTTACTGAAGTGATGCTAGGGATGGATTGGCTCCGACAGCATCGCTGTAGGTTGGGATTCGGAACCGGGGCTCTATTTGTGGGTCGCCATCGAATCAATTTGGTCAAGGGTAATGGACAGTCTTGGTGTAGGCGAATCCAGGTCGCAGAGGAAATAACCATCGCTCCAAGATCCCAGCAAGACGTTTTGGGCAAAACGGTTGGCGGAAACCCAAACCAGATAGCGTCGGCTTGGATGACGGAGACAAGAGAGATTGAACCGGGAATTCGGCTGGCGAGGATGGTCTTCGATGACGACATGGCGAAGATGCCAGTACGAATTATCAACCTTAACGACCGTCCAGTGAAATTACTAGAGGATCAGTTCCTGGGTAACCTGCATCCTGTGGAAGTAGAAGTAACACCCGCATCAACACAGAATGAGGTTAGTACGTTGAGGGCCTCGCTGGTGGAAGAACTCATGAAGGAGGTCTCTCCCGAATTGCCGAAAAAGGACAGGGATGGCCTTCAACAGCTGCTGGAGGAATTTTATGATGTATTCTCGAGAGGAGAGGGTGATTTGGGTCGAACAGATGTCTGCAAACACCGCATCGATACGGGAAATTCAGCACCTGTCAGGCAGCCATTGCGCAGACAACCGCACGTGTACAAGGCAGTAATAGACGAACATTTGCAACAGATGCTGTCTGATGAGATTATCGAACCCGCTACCAGCGAATGGGCGGCTAACGTGGTTTTGGCCAAGAAGAAAGATGGGTCTGTTCGATTCTGTATAGATTATCGGCAGCTGAACGCAATAACCAAAAAGGACTCGTACCCACTGCCAAGAGTAGATGACTGTCTGGATGCGCTGTCTGGTGCGTGTTGGTTCAGTACGTTAGATCTACGCAGCGGATACCATCAGGTGGCCATGAATTCGGCGGACGCGGACAAAACAGCTTTCGTTACTAGAAGAGGAACGTTCAGATGGCGCGTCATGCCCTTTGGCCTGTCCAACGCTCCCGGGACTTTTCAGAGACTAATGGACGTCGTCCTGTCCGGGTTAAACTTCGAGACATGTCTGGTTTATCTCGACGACATTATCGTGTTCTCCAGCAATCCGGAACAGCACATCGAACGAATGAGGGACGTCTTGCAACGATTCCGAGCGGCACACCTCAAGCTAAAACCCTCAAAGTGCCAGATTATGAGAAGGACCGTGACATTTCTGGGACATATTGTCACACCCAGTGGAATTGCGGTGGATCCCGCTAAAGTACGAGATGTGGTATCCTGGCCAACACCAAATAGTCTTCGAGAACTTCGGGCGTTTTTGGGGCTGTGTTCGTATTACCGGAAGTTCATCAACGGATTCTCCAAGGTTGCAACTCCGCTCTTCGCCCTGACGCGAAAGAACCATCGGTTTCAGTGGGATGACGCGTGTCAAGCAGCATTCGACCACCTGAAGGCGCTATTAACCGGAGCTCCTGTCCTAGGGCTGCCGAGAGACAATGAGCTGTACATCCTGGACTGCGACGCCTCCGACTACGGTATTGGTGCAGTTCTGTCGCAGAAGCAAGATGGAATGGAGCGGGTCATCGCATATGGAAGTCGTCTTCTGTCCTCGGCTGAAAAGAGGTACTGTGTCACGCGCAAAGAGTTGTTGGCTGTAGTATACTTCACCGGGCAATTTCGACAGCACCTCCTGGGCCGCCATTTCACATTGAGAACGGATCATGCGGCCTTGCAATGGCTTCAAAGGACGCCAGAACCAATCGGGCAACAAGGAAGATGGTTGGAACGTCTGGCAGAATTCGACTTCGAAATAGTGCATCGCCCGGGACTTAAGCACGGAAATGCGGACGCCTTATCAAGAAAACCATGTCGCCAATGCGGAATTGAGGATGATGCACTGCTTGTAGCGGCGGCGCGAGAAGGAGAACGGCAGGTAGGGGAAAGCGAAATGAGCGACACTGCTGTCTCGGCCGAACCGATCACATTGACGGAAGCGCAGAAAAGGGACCCCGACCTTAGCATAGTAAGGAGGTGGTTAGAGGAACCCGACGGTCCACCGGGACTCGAGGAAATCCAGCACGAGAATGGCATCATCAAAACATATTGGTTTCAGCGCGAGAAACTTCACATTAGAGATGACGTTCTGTGTAGAAAGACGTTCGACGGAGAAATGCAACTTGTGATTCCAAAGGAAATGAGGAAACAGTTCTTGAGTCTAGCGCATACAGGCATTACCGGAGGTCACCTCGGCATACGGCGCACCAGGGGACAAGTCAGAAGGCGGGCATATTGGGTCGGATGGTCCAAGGACGTATGGTTCTTTTGTCGCTCCTGCACGGAATGCTGCCAATACCATCGAGGCCAACCACCTAGACAAGGGTTACTGCAAGTGGTGCCATGTGGTGAGCCTTTCGAGCGAATCAGCGTCGACGTCACAGGACCACATCCAAGGAGTAGACGGGGAAACGTGTACATTTTGACGGTTATGGACAATTTCACAAAGTTTGTTGAGGCGATCCCGATGACGAATCAGGAAGCTTGTACCGTGGCAAAAGCACTGGTAGAAGTTGTCATTGTTCGGTACGGTACCCCTCTACAAATATTGACGGACAGAGGCACGAACTTCGAGAGTGCAGTGTTCAAAGGAATATGCCAGCTTTTAGGGATTGACAAAGTACGAACCTCTAGCTACCACCCTCAGGGAAATGGAATGATCGAGCGCTTTCATCGGACCTTGAACGCCATGTTGGCGAAAATTGTTAATTCGAATCAAAGAAACTGGGACGAGTGTCTACCTTACGTGCTGGCTGCCTACCGCTCCTCCATCCACGACGCGACCGGTTTCAGTCCTAATTACCTGATTTTTGGCCACGAAAACCGGGGTCCGGTGGACCTCATTTATGGACGACCGACAGAAGAAGTTTCGACCGGCCCTACGTACGCGGCCTACGTGGAGGAACTAGCAGAACGGATGGAGACAGCCTACAAGGATGTGCGATGTCATCTTCAGCTAGCAGCGGAGCGGCGGAAACGGACCTACGACCTGAGGGTCAGACCAGCCAGGTTTAAGGTGGGAGATATTGTATTTTATTACACGCCCAGGCGGTATCAAGGCAAATCACCGAAATGGCAAAAGAATTACACGGGCCCATTCCACATTGTTGCTTTGTACGGACCTGTAAACTATGTGCTAAGAAAATCTACACGAACAAAGCCCTTTGTGGCCCACGTAGACAAATTAAAATTGTGCTCCAGTCAAGGTCAAGGGTCATCAGAGGATGCAGAGATGGAAGGAAACGAGCACTCAGGCAGCCGCATCCCAGGGATAATGACAGAGGAGAATTTCTTCCCCTATGGGCGGGGCAATGAAACTCAAAACCGACCGCGTCGGGCGACAAAAAGGCCCACGCGGTATTTGATGTAACATGTAGGTCAACCCCAGCTCTGAATTCCGCAGCGCAAGGGTTTGCAACGTCGCATACGAATTAAAACAGCCATGGAGTCAGCATGCCGTGTCTGCGGGAGAGTTTACCGAGGGCGCCATAGGAGTTCGTCGCTGAGTCGACACATGAGAAGCTGTCACCCTTTCTCTAGAGGACGTGTCCGAAGTGTAACGGAAGGAAGGAGCGAAAATACAACAGACACTAACGGACGTTTAGATGTCGCTGGGAGCAGCTCCTATCAACCACAAGAAGACATCTCATCGAGGGAGGAGAGTGGTGAGCGTACTTTTCAATTATCTCCTTCCCTCATGTCCATGCTCGAAGACCTTGACGGAGATCTTTTCGCCAGACGGGCTGAGGAAGATCAGATTGCAGAACTGACGCGATGGACGCTGGCCTCAGTCCAGTTCATGAGTCTGGCGCGTTTTATAGAACTGGCTTCCCAGCGATACCCTTTTGTGTCAGACACTCTCATCGCAGGGATTTTCCGTGGTCTTAGCCCACCTCCTGCCAGACCAGAGTTTACTGAGAGAGTGCGCCGCCTGTCGCCTGGGCCAGGACCGCCTGCACCATCAGTGGCAGGAATCGAACCCTCGCCACCCTCTCCACCCGCTCCTGAGATTCACTACGTCGACAGCGAGGAGGACGATGTTTTATTCATGGACGGCGAAGGAACTCTGTAGAAGTATATGCCTCTGTGTATTTCCTTATAACCATTTCGGAACTGAACTAATTATGTAGATGAAAATAAACCGTAGAGAATTAGATTTTAATAGTAGAATAACGGGCGACGTATGCCTATGTAGACGTGTTCATTGTTTGATAGTAGGACGATGCGTTCGGGCTAAGCTTCTACGTTAATGTATTGCGAACTATATGTAAATACATATATAAAGATATAAATATATATTTACACATATATATATATATATGTGTGTATAGCTGCTGCCTTATGAACGATTAGGACACTGTAGTTTTGTTATTGGATTCTATGTTAATGTTTTGAGAATTATATATATCTATATATATATATAAATATATAATATATATAGCTGCTGCTTATGAACACTTGAGACGCTGTAGTTATTATTGGTCGGACGGTGGCGTAACTAAATGCTTTTAGAACGTAGGCTGATAGTGAAAGATAACGAATAACATGTTATATTAATCGCAGGACGCAACTATTTTGTTGTATAGGTGGTATTTTGTTACATTATTAAGCAGCCGGGAGGCTGCCATATTGTGCTGGGGGAGGAAATGTAAGGAAAGTTGACTCCTCGACTGGTATGACAGCCTACTGCTTGTCTGGGCGTCCTTGTGCGCGCCGCTGCATTCAGCCGACAGCTTAAGAAGACACGGGCCGAGCGCACTGCAGGCACCGAGGCACATAGCGGCCAATTTGACTGCCGCTAAGACAACTTGACTGCCGCTAAGACAATTTGATTGCCGCTAGGACAGACTTGACTGCCAACTTGACCGCCTACCTGTTGACTGCCGCTAATACAGACATAATAGTAAATGTGACTGCCGCTAAGACAGTCTATTGACTGCCGCTAAGACAGACTTGGCCGCCGCTAGTTAGGCCAACAGGCGAATCTAGACAGCCGTTAGAGACTATATAAGGAAGCATGAGAAGGCCATGAGAGCGTAGAAGAACGGAGCTGCGGTCAAGAACAGAGAGTGGTCTAAAACGAAGGGCGTCTACGACGACGAGGAAGTTCGTCTGCAACGAGTCGACTATTGCGAGGAACATCGAAGTGGCAGCATTCGGGCATGACAAGAACTGTGAGGGCCTAATGACAGCGGGTAGTCGATAGTCACGAAGACTGACGGTATCGTGAAAGCCAAACAGTGGACTCGGACAGAAAGGGTGAAGTAGTAGAGCGTAGAGTGATTATATCATAATAAATATACATATATGTAGAATTACGTTACACTGTATAATTTAGGAACTTGTTAGCTGAATAGTAAAACGAAAGGAAAAAGAACTGTGACTTGTCGTTCAATTCTGTACAATAAGTCTTCCTGCCGACCGGCGGAAGCCGTAAACACGCCTTAAGGACATCCATTCGACCTCCCGACAAAAGTTCTCAACATTGGTACCAGAAGTGGGGTCACATTCAACATCGTGAAAACATGGACGGAATGGACGACAACAACACGATCATCTACTCATTGGTAGATGTGGGCGACACCGCAGCTGTTCAGCCAACAAGTTCAACACCGGGAAGAATAACCGCAACACCAGTGCCGTTTGCCGGTCTTGTGCGAACACCCGAACGCGAACCGAGAAGTTTTCTGGAGAGCATCGATTTTGAGAACGCAACAGAAGCGACAGGCAGACAAAAGAAGTCGACGGAAAGGAGGACCGACGAGAAGGTCGATATGCTCCCGATTGCCACTTCCAGAAAGATGACGATGAAGCCGGGTAAATTTGACGGTACCGGGTCATTCGAATCGTTCCTTACACAGTTTGAGGTATGTGCAGCACATAATCAGTGGTCTTCAGCGGATAGGACTGATTTTCTACGGTGTGCATTAGAGAAGGCGGCGACGCAGCTACTGTGGGACTATGGGTCCAAAGCAGACGTCACATACGAGGAACTGGTTGAGAGACTTCGTCAAAGGTATGGGGTCGAAGGTCAAGCGGAAACTTTTCGAACCCAACTGTACTACCGCCGTCAACGAATGGAAGAGAGTTTGAGCGACCTGCTGCACGACGTCCGACGGTTAGTAGTATTGGCATATCCGGTGCCATCCAGCGAGACGACAGAGATAATAGCCCGTGATGCGTTTCTAGAGGCGCTCCGTGACCGAGAACTGTCTTTGAAGGTGCGCGAAAGAGAGCCGAGAACGCTTGATGAGGCCTATCGTATCGCTCTACGGATGGATGCGTACCAACGGATGCGAGAACCAGAGGAACAAAGAAGACCACATAATCGCGTAAGAGGTACCCAAGAAGTGGACGTCAATACTCAGATTCAAGCACAGCTGAGCAGTTTCTTCGCAGCGCAACAGGACTCACAGAAGCAATGGCAACAATGGATGGAATCAAAGATCGAGAGGCAACTGAGTGACCTAAGGAAACAACCGACGCAGGTAACAACCGCCCACACCGAGAGCCGTTTTCCCGACGCACAGACAAGGAGAAAGACGATCGTCTGCTATAACTGCGGAAAGCCAGGGCACATATCCAGAGAATGCCGTGCGCGAAGACCTCCGAACCCGAACAATGTCAACATGGCGGCAGCAGACGAAGCAGTTGTCAACCACAACACCAGACACACGACCAATGGCGACACGAAGAACGCTATATACATCAAAGGGACAATCAACGGTAACTTCCAACAGTGCCTAATTGACACGGGATCTGAGGTGAGTCTTGTGCCTTCTACAATAGTTCACGGTCTGGCTTGGCAAAGAAGCACACGAACTCTTTTCGCAGCAAATGGATCTGGAATACGGGTGTTGGGCGAAGTGCAAGTTCCTCTCAAGGTCCGCAAGGGACTAGACATTAAGACAACCTTCTTGATTTCCGACCAGGTTACTGAAGTGATGCTAGGGATGGATTGGCTCCGACAGCATCGCTGTAGGTTGGGATTCGGAACCGGGGCTCTATTTGTGGGTCGCCATCGAATCAATTTGGTCAAGGGTAATGGACAGTCTTGGTGTAGGCGAATCCAGGTCGCAGAGGAAATAACCATCGCTCCAAGATCCCAGCAAGACGTTTTGGGCAAAACGGTTGGCGGAAACCCAAACCAGATAGCGTCGGCTTGGATGACGGAGACAAGAGAGATTGAACCGGGAATTCGGCTGGCGAGGATGGTCTTCGATGACGACATGGCGAAGATGCCAGTACGAATTATCAACCTTAACGACCGTCCAGTGAAATTACTAGAGGATCAGTTCCTGGGTAACCTGCATCCTGTGGAAGTAGAAGTAACACCCGCATCAACACAGAATGAGGTTAGTACGTTGAGGGCCTCGCTGGTGGAAGAACTCATGAAGGAGGTCTCTCCCGAATTGCCGAAAAAGGACAGGGATGGCCTTCAACAGCTGCTGGAGGAATTTTATGATGTATTCTCGAGAGGAGAGGGTGATTTGGGTCGAACAGATGTCTGCAAACACCGCATCGATACGGGAAATTCAGCACCTGTCAGGCAGCCATTGCGCAGACAACCGCACGTGTACAAGGCAGTAATAGACGAACATTTGCAACAGATGCTGTCTGATGAGATTATCGAACCCGCTACCAGCGAATGGGCGGCTAACGTGGTTTTGGCCAAGAAGAAAGATGGGTCTGTTCGATTCTGTATAGATTATCGGCAGCTGAACGCAATAACCAAAAAGGACTCGTACCCACTGCCAAGAGTAGATGACTGTCTGGATGCGCTGTCTGGTGCGTGTTGGTTCAGTACGTTAGATCTACGCAGCGGATACCATCAGGTGGCCATGAATTCGGCGGACGCGGACAAAACAGCTTTCGTTACTAGAAGAGGAACGTTCAGATGGCGCGTCATGCCCTTTGGCCTGTCCAACGCTCCCGGGACTTTTCAGAGACTAATGGACGTCGTCCTGTCCGGGTTAAACTTCGAGACATGTCTGGTTTATCTCGACGACATTATCGTGTTCTCCAGCAATCCGGAACAGCACATCGAACGAATGAGGGACGTCTTGCAACGATTCCGAGCGGCACACCTCAAGCTAAAACCCTCAAAGTGCCAGATTATGAGAAGGACCGTGACATTTCTGGGACATATTGTCACACCCAGTGGAATTGCGGTGGATCCCGCTAAAGTACGAGATGTGGTATCCTGGCCAACACCAAATAGTCTTCGAGAACTTCGGGCGTTTTTGGGGCTGTGTTCGTATTACCGGAAGTTCATCAACGGATTCTCCAAGGTTGCAACTCCGCTCTTCGCCCTGACGCGAAAGAACCATCGGTTTCAGTGGGATGACGCGTGTCAAGCAGCATTCGACCACCTGAAGGCGCTATTAACCGGAGCTCCTGTCCTAGGGCTGCCGAGAGACAATGAGCTGTACATCCTGGACTGCGACGCCTCCGACTACGGTATTGGTGCAGTTCTGTCGCAGAAGCAAGATGGAATGGAGCGGGTCATCGCATATGGAAGTCGTCTTCTGTCCTCGGCTGAAAAGAGGTACTGTGTCACGCGCAAAGAGTTGTTGGCTGTAGTATACTTCACCGGGCAATTTCGACAGCACCTCCTGGGCCGCCATTTCACATTGAGAACGGATCATGCGGCCTTGCAATGGCTTCAAAGGACGCCAGAACCAATCGGGCAACAAGGAAGATGGTTGGAACGTCTGGCAGAATTCGACTTCGAAATAGTGCATCGCCCGGGACTTAAGCACGGAAATGCGGACGCCTTATCAAGAAAACCATGTCGCCAATGCGGAATTGAGGATGATGCACTGCTTGTAGCGGCGGCGCGAGAAGGAGAACGGCAGGTAGGGGAAAGCGAAATGAGCGACACTGCTGTCTCGGCCGAACCGATCACATTGACGGAAGCGCAGAAAAGGGACCCCGACCTTAGCATAGTAAGGAGGTGGTTAGAGGAACCCGACGGTCCACCGGGACTCGAGGAAATCCAGCACGAGAATGGCATCATCAAAACATATTGGTTTCAGCGCGAGAAACTTCACATTAGAGATGACGTTCTGTGTAGAAAGACGTTCGACGGAGAAATGCAACTTGTGATTCCAAAGGAAATGAGGAAACAGTTCTTGAGTCTAGCGCATACAGGCATTACCGGAGGTCACCTCGGCATACGGCGCACCAGGGGACAAGTCAGAAGGCGGGCATATTGGGTCGGATGGTCCAAGGACGTATGGTTCTTTTGTCGCTCCTGCACGGAATGCTGCCAATACCATCGAGGCCAACCACCTAGACAAGGGTTACTGCAAGTGGTGCCATGTGGTGAGCCTTTCGAGCGAATCAGCGTCGACGTCACAGGACCACATCCAAGGAGTAGACGGGGAAACGTGTACATTTTGACGGTTATGGACAATTTCACAAAGTTTGTTGAGGCGATCCCGATGACGAATCAGGAAGCTTGTACCGTGGCAAAAGCACTGGTAGAAGTTGTCATTGTTCGGTACGGTACCCCTCTACAAATATTGACGGACAGAGGCACGAACTTCGAGAGTGCAGTGTTCAAAGGAATATGCCAGCTTTTAGGGATTGACAAAGTACGAACCTCTAGCTACCACCCTCAGGGAAATGGAATGATCGAGCGCTTTCATCGGACCTTGAACGCCATGTTGGCGAAAATTGTTAATTCGAATCAAAGAAACTGGGACGAGTGTCTACCTTACGTGCTGGCTGCCTACCGCTCCTCCATCCACGACGCGACCGGTTTCAGTCCTAATTACCTGATTTTTGGCCACGAAAACCGGGGTCCGGTGGACCTCATTTATGGACGACCGACAGAAGAAGTTTCGACCGGCCCTACGTACGCGGCCTACGTGGAGGAACTAGCAGAACGGATGGAGACAGCCTACAAGGATGTGCGATGTCATCTTCAGCTAGCAGCGGAGCGGCGGAAACGGACCTACGACCTGAGGGTCAGACCAGCCAGGTTTAAGGTGGGAGATATTGTATTTTATTACACGCCCAGGCGGTATCAAGGCAAATCACCGAAATGGCAAAAGAATTACACGGGCCCATTCCACATTGTTGCTTTGTACGGACCTGTAAACTATGTGCTAAGAAAATCTACACGAACAAAGCCCTTTGTGGCCCACGTAGACAAATTAAAATTGTGCTCCAGTCAAGGTCAAGGGTCATCAGAGGATGCAGAGATGGAAGGAAACGAGCACTCAGGCAGCCGCATCCCAGGGATAATGACAGAGGAGAATTTCTTCCCCTATGGGCGGGGCAATGAAACTCAAAACCGACCGCGTCGGGCGACAAAAAGGCCCACGCGGTATTTGATGTAACATGTAGGTCAACCCCAGCTCTGAATTCCGCAGCGCAAGGGTTTGCAACGTCGCATACGAATTAAAACAGCCATGGAGTCAGCATGCCGTGTCTGCGGGAGAGTTTACCGAGGGCGCCATAGGAGTTCGTCGCTGAGTCGACACATGAGAAGCTGTCACCCTTTCTCTAGAGGACGTGTCCGAAGTGTAACGGAAGGAAGGAGCGAAAATACAACAGACACTAACGGACGTTTAGATGTCGCTGGGAGCAGCTCCTATCAACCACAAGAAGACATCTCATCGAGGGAGGAGAGTGGTGAGCGTACTTTTCAATTATCTCCTTCCCTCATGTCCATGCTCGAAGACCTTGACGGAGATCTTTTCGCCAGACGGGCTGAGGAAGATCAGATTGCAGAACTGACGCGATGGACGCTGGCCTCAGTCCAGTTCATGAGTCTGGCGCGTTTTATAGAACTGGCTTCCCAGCGATACCCTTTTGTGTCAGACACTCTCATCGCAGGGATTTTCCGTGGTCTTAGCCCACCTCCTGCCAGACCAGAGTTTACTGAGAGAGTGCGCCGCCTGTCGCCTGGGCCAGGACCGCCTGCACCATCAGTGGCAGGAATCGAACCCTCGCCACCCTCTCCACCCGCTCCTGAGATTCACTACGTCGACAGCGAGGAGGACGATGTTTTATTCATGGACGGCGAAGGAACTCTGTAGAAGTATATGCCTCTGTGTATTTCCTTATAACCATTTCGGAACTGAACTAATTATGTAGATGAAAATAAACCGTAGAGAATTAGATTTTAATAGTAGAATAACGGGCGACGTATGCCTATGTAGACGTGTTCATTGTTTGATAGTAGGACGATGCGTTCGGGCTAAGCTTCTACGTTAATGTATTGCGAACTATATGTAAATACATATATAAAGATATAAATATATATTTACACATATATATATATATATGTGTGTATAGCTGCTGCCTTATGAACGATTAGGACACTGTAGTTTTGTTATTGGATTCTATGTTAATGTTTTGAGAATTATATATATCTATATATATATATAAATATATAATATATATAGCTGCTGCTTATGAACACTTGAGACGCTGTAGTTATTATTGGTCGGACGGTGGCGTAACTAAATGCTTTTAGAACGTAGGCTGATAGTGAAAGATAACGAATAACATGTTATATTAATCGCAGGACGCAACTATTTTGTTGTATAGGTGGTATTTTGTTACATTATTAAGCAGCCGGGAGGCTGCCATATTGTGCTGGGGGAGGAAATGTAAGGAAAGTTGACTCCTCGACTGGTATGACAGCCTACTGCTTGTCTGGGCGTCCTTGTGCGCGCCGCTGCATTCAGCCGACAGCTTAAGAAGACACGGGCCGAGCGCACTGCAGGCACCGAGGCACATAGCGGCCAATTTGACTGCCGCTAAGACAACTTGACTGCCGCTAAGACAATTTGATTGCCGCTAGGACAGACTTGACTGCCAACTTGACCGCCTACCTGTTGACTGCCGCTAATACAGACATAATAGTAAATGTGACTGCCGCTAAGACAGTCTATTGACTGCCGCTAAGACAGACTTGGCCGCCGCTAGTTAGGCCAACAGGCGAATCTAGACAGCCGTTAGAGACTATATAAGGAAGCATGAGAAGGCCATGAGAGCGTAGAAGAACGGAGCTGCGGTCAAGAACAGAGAGTGGTCTAAAACGAAGGGCGTCTACGACGACGAGGAAGTTCGTCTGCAACGAGTCGACTATTGCGAGGAACATCGAAGTGGCAGCATTCGGGCATGACAAGAACTGTGAGGGCCTAATGACAGCGGGTAGTCGATAGTCACGAAGACTGACGGTATCGTGAAAGCCAAACAGTGGACTCGGACAGAAAGGGTGAAGTAGTAGAGCGTAGAGTGATTATATCATAATAAATATACATATATGTAGAATTACGTTACACTGTATAATTTAGGAACTTGTTAGCTGAATAGTAAAACGAAAGGAAAAAGAACTGTGACTTGTCGTTCAATTCTGTACAATAAGTCTTCCTGCCGACCGGCGGAAGCCGTAAACACGCCTTAAGGACATCCATTCGACCTCCCGACAAAAGTTCTCAACAATACGACGTGGTGGGTTAGTCCGTGAATTTAATAAGGAATGGAAGCGACTATCAAATATATCAGTAGAATAAAAAATTATCATTTGAACAAACGACATAGTTATTGTATTGAGATAATACAGATGAGTACGACACAAACGAACATCAGTAAGCAAAAATTATCATTTGAACAAACGACATAATTATTATATTAAAGAAAAGTTTGCCATAGTAGTATAAAATAATTTATAACTATGGCATTGTCTACGAATGAAAAAATTGAACAACTGTTGGGTGAGTTCACTGGTCCCCCAGCTCTTCGAGCTGTTCTACAGAATATCTTAGACGAACCTATCCCAGATGCAGTCAAAAGACGCTTACTACAACCACTGCTTCCAAGGCCAATTCCTCCAGTGCGCAAGCATAGAGGGGCAAAACGTAAGGCCATTCTGACAGAATTCGACCCACTCCTAAATAAGAAGGATAGAGGTGGACCGCCACCCTTTCTTGTGCACAGAGAGCTCGCCAATCAGCTTCTGAGAGACTTTCGTGCAGAAGTACCTCTAAACCACAGGCTGGAAGGAGATGCGTTGGCTTTCTTGAGTGCAATGGAGCACAACATTGAGTCACAGCTAAACGAAGAGCTCTTTAAAAATGGCGGTTTGAAATACTCTCAAGTGTTGACTGTTGATTTGGAAAAGTTGGCACCGACCGTTGATAATGTGTATGGTGGCAACGCGCCCCCAGGCATCATTACCAATACCGCCTACTTTCGAAGCACAGCAGTGCCAATTACCAATGCAGGTAAAATCCAAGGGGCTATACGGAAGGCCAAGGCCGAAATACTAAAACTCCTCGAGGATTACACCAATGAGGGGTCGGGGTGGAGGGTGAGGCGCGTCGTGGCGCTAGACCTAAGTTTTGCAAGATATAAGCCTTTCCGAGGTAAGAGCTACTTTCCCACACCAAAGTACATACCCCCTCGCACGGTTATTAATGTCAAGAATGAAGATAACCGATGCTTCGAGTGGGCCATATTAAGCGCTATGTATCCAGTAGATTTTAGACAACACCCCTATCGTCCCAGTAAGTATCGTGCCCACCTCCTCGAGCTAAACTTCGACGGTATAGAATTTCCAGTGAAGGTCACAGATATCGACAAGTTTGAGCGTCAAAACCCAACTATAAGCGTCTCAGTCTTCGGGTGGGACAAAGCTTTATATCCAATTCACATTTCGAACCGGACCAGTGTCCACAATCTTGACCTTCTACTACTGGCCGACGACGCAAATGAAAATTTTCATTATGTCTGGATCAAGGATCTAGCCCGCATGCTTTATAAAAACAGCAAATTTCAAGGACGAAAACATCCATGTCGTCGTTGCCTACACGTATTCTGTAGACAAGACTTGCTGGATGTCCATATCAAGGATTGTAAGGGCATTAGTCAGAAGCCTCAGCGGATTGAGATGCCAAAAGAGGATGAAAATATCCTCAAATTCCAGAACCACCACAAACAGATGCAAACCCCATATATCATATACGCAGACTTTGAGGCGTTGAACGTGCCAGTCCTAAATGCGGCCATGAATCCCAACGAGAGCAACACCAGACAGATAGCTGAGCAGAAACCGTGTAGCTTCTGTTACATAGTGGTTCGATACGATGGCCGCACCAAGAAACCAGTTTTATATCGTGGAGAGGACGCCGTGCAACAATTCCTACAACGAATACAAGGCGAGCTGGACTCTATCAAACAAAGGCTGGCCACCCCAGCTAAGATGGTTATGTCAGCAGTTGATCGCCAATCATTCCGCGAAGCTATCGATTGTCACATCTGCGGAAATGCGCTCGAAGAGGATAGAGTTCGCGACCACTGTCACATTACCGGTAAGTATCGAGGTGCCGCTCATAACGCCTGCAACCTCAAACTTAGAATATATCCAGATAAGTGTAAGGTACCAGTGGTCTTCCACAATCTGCGAGGCTACGACAGCCATCTCATCATGCAAGCGATCGGAGGCTGTGAAGCCGCACAGGATGAAAAAACTGAAATTAACTGCATCCCAAACAATATGGAGAAATACATGACATTTAACATTGGACAACTGCAGTTCATTGATAGTCTCCAGTTTCTAAACAGCTCGTTGGATAAATTATCAGGAAATCTGTCGCTTGAGGATCTGAAAGTCACAACGGCGTATATAAAGGAAAATTTCGTTCACAATGATGGGACAAAACTAGATCTTTTGAGGCGAAAGGGCGTATATTGTTACGAGCACATTGACGATTACCACCGCTTCGACGAAGACCGACTTCCACCCAAGGAAGCGTTCTACAGCAAGCTCACACGAGAGAGCATTTCTGACGAGGATTATCAACACGCACAACGAGTGTGGGACGAGTTTGATTGTAAAACTCTGGGCGATTATCACGACTTGTATCTCCGCACGGATGTACTTCTATTAGCCGATGTATTCGAGACCTTCAGATCCACATCGATGAAGCACTACAGTTTAGATCCGGCAAATTACTTCAGCCTGCCAGGAATGGCCTGGGACGCTTTGTTGAAAAAGACAAAAATCGAGCTCGAACTTTTAACCGATATAGATATGCATTTGTTCGTAGAGAAAGGTCTCCGAGGTGGAATCTCGATGGTATCTAAGCGCTTCGCAAAAGCCAACAACCCGCAATGCCCCGACTACGATACCACGAAGCCAGACAACTGGATCATGTACCTCGACGCGAATAATCTTTACGGCTGGGCGATGCAACAGCCACTACCAGTTGGAGGATTTAGCTGGGAAAGTCCTACTCTCGACGAAGTGTTGGAAACTCCAGATGACGCGCCTGAAGGCTTCCTACTTGAAGTCGATCTCGGGTACCCGGAGCACCTCCACGAATCACATAGCGACTATCCCTTAGCACCGGAGACCCTGACAGTCCAAGAGGAGTGGTTGAGTGACTATCAGAATGTGCTTATGAACGAGTTGGGAGGCAAGTTCACAAAGCATGTGAAGTTAGTACCAAGCCTACGACCTAAGGAGCGGTATGTGGTCCATTATAGAAATCTCAAACTCTACCACTCGTTAGGGCTACGAGTTTCTAAAATTCATCGTGTCATTAAGTTTAGACAGGAGGCGTGGATGGCTCCATACATCGAGATGAATACGAAATTGAGAGCGAAGGCAACGTCGGAGTTTGAGAAGGATTTCTTCAAACTGGCTAATAATGCGGTCTTTGGAAAGACCATGGAAAATCTTAGAAAAAGAATCAGAGTTAACCTGGTACCGACCTCAAAAGTTGACAAACTTCGTAAACTAATTGCGGACCCGGCCTACATATCACACAAAATCTTCAACGACCAACTCGCCGCGATTCACAGTTTGAAGAGCAAGCTCAAGTTAAACAGACCTGTATATGTTGGTCAGGCTGTCCTCGACCTCAGCAAGCACCTCATGTACGACTTCTGGTACAACGATGTGAAAAACGAGTACGGAGAAAAAGCCCAGTTGCTATATACAGACACTGACAGCCTGTTATTTCAGGTGGAAACTCCGAACGCCTATGCCGATATGTGGAACAAAAAGCATCTATACGACCTCTCCGAGTTTCCTAGAGACAGCCCATACTACGACGCCGAGAACAAGAAAGTCGTGGGCAAGTTCAAGGATGAATGTAACGGAGTGGCCATCGCTGAATTCGTTGGACTGCGTCCGAAGATGTACTCGATCTTAAAATCGGGTGGTTCAGAGATCAGGAAAGCTAAAGGCGTTCAGAGACAGTTGTGAAGAAGGATCTGCACCATGAGCTATACAAGGAATGCCTGTTCGAACGAGAAGAAATGCGGCACACACAAGTCGTGATTAGAAGCCATGACCACCAGATCGGAGTGTACGAGCAGAATAAGATCAGCCTCTCTCCATTAGACACAAAAAAGTGGATATCTCCGGACGGGATAACAACGCTGGCATATGGGCACTACAAAATCAACGACGGTTGAGTATTCTGTCGGGGGGTAGCTCAGTGCCCATAGGCACCAGAAGCAGCTCCTCACGTACGAATCCGCGGGCAGGCCCATCAATTAGATGGTATAAAGCCGGTTGGCCAGCCTGCCGAACAACATCCAATATAGCGTGGATGGTGAGCGACCAGTTAGGATCGGTGGCACGTTTGCTTCCACCTTCGAGCTCGCCGGGAGCGTACAAATATCGGACGAGAACGTCGTGTCCGAGAATAGGCTCATCCATTCCCCACAAACGAGTTTTAGCTTGTGAATGAGAGGGCTTCTGTGTCACTTTAGCAGCTTTCATCGCTTCAACCGGCTTCATGTCGAGCAAGCGCGTCGGCTCATCGTTTATTGCAGCAACAACTTCGGGCAACCGGCGAACCCATTCCACTGACCGTTCGGATGACTCCCTTGCAGCCAGGAGCAATTCCTGAGCGTACTGGGCACCGAAAAGTCGCTCAGCTAGAGTACGGTTAAAGCGTTCAACGATTCCCTGTTGACGATGATTTGCGGCCTGTCCGCGTCTTACAAGAACGTCGTGCTTCGCCAGCAACGGTGTAAAATCACCCATAAATTCGCGGCCAGGGTCGACCTGAAGAAGTCGAGGCCAAGTCAATGGACCCCTCTTATAGATCCGGCTTAAAGCGGCGGCGACTTCGGTCGCACTTTTGTTTATCAACGGTTCAGCTTCTTTGTATCGTGAGGCAACATCAACAACAGTGAGAGCGTATTTATAAGTCTTTCGACCTACTTTATCGTGAGGTAAAAACAAGAGATCGGCTTGGTGTACGGCGTTTGGTCGATTTTCATCGAACTTTGGACGCGGTATGCGGCGTGGAACGGGAAGATAAATCTGCCACACCGCTTGTTTCTTCAGCCAATCACTAGCCTCCGCCTCGGAAACTTTGGCGGCTGAGGCTAGTTTCTTCACCGCAGCCTTACCTCGCCAGTAACCTCTAGGGCTGTAATAGACGGCTGAAAGGTGCTTAGACATTTCAGTAATACTATATATTACAAACAGGTAAACACATACACAAATGATTTTCATTAGCGCCGCCGTCCAACACCCATCCCTAGCCTCGACTTTGCTGACATAATGGCCGATACGAGCCGGGCATCCTTCTTCTCATAATCTGGAGTTTCATCGGTGAGTGCGATCTTCGACGCGGCTGCAGCGAGGATGTCATCTGCGTGGTTACGCCCTGGGGTATCTTTATGAACTGCGTAAGCCACATCATGGTGGAGGCACGCACGGTCGAGCTGATTAACACCGTGATATCGCTGTGACAGCCGTTTGTCGAGTTTTGTGAATGGTCCACAGTAAGAGTACTTTCCCGTGTTCTGAAAAGAACCTCCCGGATTATCTTCCGAAGACATACCGGATGGAAGGCTCATATGCATTTCTGGTAGAGGTAGAGCGTTGAGGGCCCTATTCAGTAGAGAACCTCCAGTCTTTCGCACTTTAGAAGGCAAAATTTGGCTCTTCTTTGCACCGCAGACGGCACAGGTTCCCTTCTTGGCTGGCCGACCGTTTCGTAACTCGACGATTGTTTCATTTGAAGTCTCAGTATGTTTCTTACATCGTAGGCAATACATTGTGTTCGTTGAATACAATCATAACTCGTTGTCTCTATATGGAAATAACAAATTTTGACCTCGAAGCCGACGATGGGAAAAAACACCACCATTGGTTGTTGCCATCAAGCATACGATGCATAATCTGTGGGCCTAGCGGATGTGGAAAAACAAACCTACTACTCAACCTCCTTCTGAAGAAGGGGTACCTACGTTTTGACCGGCTCTATCTATACTCAAAGTCTCTGGGACAGGAAAAATATCAGTTCCTCCGGGACTGGGTTACAGAGTTGGAAAAAGTTGCCGGGAAGGAAGTGGCTTCCTTTCACTCTTGCTCAGATGAAATAGTTCCAGTTGAATCATTAAATAAGAATGCCAGAAGCCTTCTAGTTTTCGATGACGTCATGCTTGAAAAACAGTCGCCCATCGAAAGGTATTTCACTATGGGTCGACACGGTGGCGCGGACTGCTTCTACTTGACACAGAATTATTTTCGAATTCCGAAGCAAGCGATCCGTGACAATGCTAATCTTATAGTCCTCTTCAACCAAGACAGTAAAAATTTGCGAGCCATTCACGATACGTTCGTGGGGGGTGACATGTCTTTCGATGAGTTCCGTACGTTCTTCAGCGAGTGTGCTGCCCAGCCATATGGATTCGCAGTCATAGATTTGACGTCCAAAGTGTACGATGGAAAATATCGTTGCGGGTTCGATCGCTTCTATAAGCCCAAGGCAAGTATTTAAAGACATGATATAGGCAACATATAGTCGACATAGAAACACGATGTGGACAAAAGTTTCGTCTAAACAGGAGCGAGACGCGTTGACTCAGGACTATTTAGCTCGCAGAAATCGATTGAGACAGCGTTTCGTGGATGAGAAACTCGGTGAAGCCAACCTTCAGTACGATGCGGCAAAGCTTTTCAAACCAATCGCCACAGCCACGGCTGAATCCCAGGCGGCTACGTCTAAGGAGCTGCAGAAAGTTACCAGCGCCTTACAGGATTTGCCGGCGCAGATTTCAGAGTCTGCAAATTTTAACCCGATAGCGGCGTTGTTCGGTGATTCAGCAGGAACAGCTGCTCCAGCGCTTCCAGCGCTTCCAGCATCCCGAATCCCCCACGCATTGTTAGTCGATCCAAACAAATATCTCAACGTCGAGGCAATCATAAGGCACGGTTTCAGACCTCCGAGCGAGCTCGATTTAGCCGACAAGGCAGGTGCTGAAAAGATAATCGGTGAGGTCAATCAGTATAATCGCCACACCCTGGGCAAAGAGAAAAAGATGGCTAAAAAGCAAAAAGACGAAGAAAAGGTAGATGCGGTGACTGCAGATATCGAAGCCCTAAGGGAATATAAAAAGCGAATCGATACACTGATAGAGGGCCACACCCTCATCAAAAAGGGAAAGGGTTTCAGTGTTCCAACCGTTCCTCTGAAATTACAAGGTAACGCCTTGGGTGAGCTCTCCGTTGACCCCGTCGCGTTGTCTGCCGGTAGACTGAGAGTGTTTAAAGGTGGTAACCTCGTTCTCGAATCTCCGGCCGATGAGTCGTTGTTCAATCTACTAACGAAACGATTCGTTAAGACTAAACAATATTCGCCTCAAGCAATTGAAACTTTTAAAAAGCTCGTACAGATGTCTGGTCTGCCTATTCATGGCCGGAAAAGTAAAAAGTTCCAGCTGATTCGAGGTGGCGCGGTGCAATTTTATAACGATCCAAACGCCCTGGTAGAGAGGTTGCAGCTTTTGGTGGCCTCTAGGGCCGCGGGAAACACTGGTCTCGGCAACGAAATCTCCGCCATTCTTGATGAGTTACTGCGTTCCGGTGCGATCTCCAAAGAGCTGGCACTCGAATTGAATAGAAACATGCTCATAAAATAGAAATAGAAAACAAAATTCATGGCTCAGATGGAACGCTCGGAGAAACTGCTCGAGGAAATTCGAGACCTTTTGCAGCCTAAGGAAAATTTTAGTATAGTTGTTTCCTCAGATACTACAGGGTGGACCACGGCTTTCTCACCACCGCTGTACCTGGATCCAAAAAGACGCTTTGAGCTTGCTTTGGTCAATCTTGAAACTTATAATTCGATTCCCAACATCGATAGCACAAATAACAAGTTCGTCTACAGCACCGACAATGGTGTGACGTGGAAGACGATCATTTTGCCCGACGGAAGCTATGAGATCGCACAGATTAATGATGAAATCGGCAGGCAGTTAGAAAAGCAAAATTCTCCGACGGGTGTGACGCCACTCGGCTTTAATTCTCCTATTACCATAGGAGCTAACGCATCTACCCTACGCGCCTTCATAAAAATTACGAATGCTCTATATAAGGTAAATATGGCTCAATCTACCATCAGGCAAATGCTCGGTTTTAACCCTCAGAGGCTTGGTAGTGGTTATAAAGAGGGAGAAAATCCAGTCGATATTCTCCGGGTGGACACAATCCTGGTAAATTGTGACATCATCTCTGGATCGTATCGCAACGGTAGCCAGCTGCCAGTAATCTACAGTTTTTTCCCGGATGTGTCGCCCGGCTATAAGGTAATCGAGTCTCCGAAAAATCTGGTGTACCTACCAGTTGCACCGGCTGGCAACGTACAGGGCATTCGTGTGTGGCTGACCGACCAGAATGGTGAACAATTAAACCTCCGCGGTGAGACAGTAACTATAAGGTTTCACATCCGCAGTGCGTAGATTTTCACACTTAAATATTCTCATGTTTGTTCTTGGAATTAAAAAGCGGCGTCGTGTCGTGGGTGGTGGACTTTTCGACTGGATACCCAAAATCGCGGGTTTCCTTGGCCGTGCAGGCTCCTTCATTTCGGCGAATAGAGGCACAATCACAAACGTTGCCAAGGCGGTTGGTAATGTCGCGAAAGCCGGCGCCACAACAGCATCTGCCGTCAGGCAAATTGTTGATGCCGTGAAAGCGAGACGCGCTGCGGCCGTAAATGAAGCTCATTTACGAAATGAAAATTCATCTGCCGCGCCTGTTGTTCCCGCACCTTTGGAGAAGGCGCTCAGCGACAAGAGCATCGAATACTTAAAACAACTGGCTGTTAGTCCGCCACCTGTTGTTCCGATAATGGCTGACATAAACAGCCGCATTGCTGGATCTGGTTTCAAGACTATAAAGCCGAGTCGTGGTGGTAGGGGTCTGTTTCTCGCAAAATAAAATAAAAAAAAATTTCCGACTAATTCATAAAACGCAAAAAATGCTTTACCCACCACACATGAATTTCATTTACAGCATGATTAATAATTGAAGCTTGAACTTTTTTTACTTATAATAATGGCGGCATTTGACGTGCCGAGTGAAATGTTGGACATCGCTTCGGCGGTACCCGATGATAATAGCATCGAATCGTTTGAATACCGCGAGTATGAATCACAAAACCCTGCGGCTATTAACAATGGCCAGGCCATACAGATAGACATCCAGAACCAAGACATTTTCACGCAACCTTCTAAAAGTTACCTTCTTGTGGAGGGCAGGCTTACATCAACTGGTGCGGCTTACATCGCAGACTCGTTGGTGTCATTCATCAACAACGCCATCCCGTACATGTTCTCTCAGATTCGATACCTGGCTAACAACACCGAGATAGAGAATGTCATGTCACCTGGGCAAGCCACGACGATGAAAGGCATGCTGGTATACGGCGATGATTTTTCCAAAGGCGAAGGTTTAAACATGTGTTGGCAGAAGGACACGACCGCGGCGGCGGCGGCTGCGAATATCGGCTTCGAGGCCCGTCGACTGATGATCATTGGAAAACCCGTCCCCATCGGCACATTTTCATTCATCGTTCCCTTAAGACATCTATTCGGCTTTTGCGATGATTACCACAAAGTCGTATACGGGATTAAACACTCCTTACTGCTGAGCCGGCAGGGGGACGCAGACGCGATCTTCAAGGAAGCCGCTGCGGCCAATGGCCAGATCGCGCTGACTAAACTCTCCTGGTTCATGCCGCATATAATACCCGCTCTGGAGTATAAAAGCATGCTTATGAAGCAGATTGAAGCAAAGGTTAAGGTACCTGTGGCATTCCGCGCCATGCAATGCGACAACATTGCGGTGCCACGAGCGACGACTTTTTCCTGGCGTTTGAGTGTTAAGTCGGGCACGGAAAAGCCACGCTGGATTCTTGTTGCTTTTCAGACTGGAAAGAATGCACATCAAGGCCAGAATCCGGCACTGTTTGACCATGCACAGGTTCGCAACATATTCGCTATGCTCAACACCGATCGCTACCCCGTGGTTGACATGAATCTCGACTTCACCAAGAGGACAACCTCTCGCGCTTACAAGGCCCTACGTGACTTCAAGGAAGAATATTGCGGCATAGACGCGCGTGAATCGTCATGCCAACCGACACCAATCGAATTTGTAGATTTGTTTCCGATCTTCGTTCTGGACGTGCGCAGGCAATCTGAACGACTTAAAACCTCTGTACAGGACATACAAATCAAGGTGGACTTTAACGAAGGGGTACCAAATAATACGACGGCATATGCCGTCCTGATCAGCGACCGACTCCTGAATTTTGAATCGGATGGCAGCAAATTCAACGTCGTCTACTAGAAATCGGTTTTTCACATTTAGATACAAGGCCCTCTTTTAGATATATTTTTTCCAAAAATGAAAACTGAATACGTTGCGTTCGGCCTTTCACTGACCGAAGGGCAAAAGCAAACATTAGCTAGAGCTGCGCGCGCCGGCACTGGTGCCACGATCCGACTCGCTCATGGCCAGCTTCGTGGAGACGATAAGCTCGCGCTTACGAAAGTTCAAGCCGCCCGAATCGTGAAGAAGATTTCGGAAGGCGTTGGCATGGAGCTGAGATTCACCAAAACGCAATTGAAAAAGATGACTAAAATGGGTGGATTTCTTCCACTACTGGCTCTCCTCCCGCTGCTTTTTGGTGGGTTATCCGCGGCGGGTGCCGTGGCTGGTGGGACCGCTGGGGTAGTAAAGGCTGTGCAGAGCAAACAGGCCAGCGACGCTGCACTGGCGGAGGCGGCGCGTCACAATCGCGAACTCGAGGCCCAGGTCCGCGGATCTGGTTTATATCTCGGGCGTGAGACTCGTGGCGGTTGTTGCCCAATGTGTAAAGGATCGGGTCTCTACATCGGGCAAAAAAACTAAAACCTCTTAGCAACTTCGACATAGAGAAAACCGCCGGGGCGCTGCCGCATTTCCGCGGTGTTTTCATGCGAGATGGTCTACCCGCCGTAGCTCGTGCGAAAGAGTGCGGAGTTGTTAATTTAGATTCCGGTTCTGGCGATGGTACTCACTGGGTCGCCTATTGGATAGATGGACCTACAGCCGTCTATTTTGATAGTTATGGGCTGGATCCGCCTCTCGAAATTTCTCGATATTTAAACCGTTCCATAAGAACTCAAACATTTCAGCTGCAGGGGCCCGATGATGTGGTCTGTGGTCATCTCTGCCTGACCGTGCTAAGAGAGCTCGCTGCCGGAAAGAATTTTGAAGACATCGTGCTTGACCTATGTTAGACTTCCGTCACCTTTTTGTATATAAAAAATGCCGGTTGATAAATTTGGAAGAGACGGTGGAGGTGGGGTGGGAGGGGGGCAGATAAGCGCCGCTGGGCTCGTCCACAAAGCGGGTGATACCATGATGGGAATTCTGTCGGCTGGAGGTTTTCGACTGACAAACGTGGGAACGCCCACGATGGAAACAGACGCCGCGACAAAGGCTTATGCAGACATCATAGATCAGGACAACTTACAAATCACCGGTGGAACGATGTCTGGTGTTCTAAAAATGGGTGGTCACAAAGTTACTGGGCTGCCCACAGACGCTGGTGCGTCTGAAAGCGACGCTGCGAGCTGGGCACAAGTGGTACGATACGCGGACCAGAAGGCGACCGCAGCCGAAAATCATGCAGACCAAAAGCTTATCGATGCCAGGCAGTACACGGACGAGAAGAATGCGGGGCTGAGAGATTCCGTTAGGCGGTATGCAGATGACAAGGACCTTATTGTTAAAAGTTATGTTAACGAGCAAGATGTTATCGTCAGGAATGCGTGCGTGCTCAAATCCGGCGGCGTAATGACTGGAAGTTTAGTTATGGGTGGCCACCGAGTTACTGGGCTCCCAACAGAAATTTCAGGATCCGATAGCGACGCAGCGAGTTGGAAACAAGTGTCAACAGCGGTCGCTGGCGCTCTAGTAAAACTCGATAGAGTACCAACGGAGTCGTTGCATGTGGTGAATAAGCGGTATGTAGATTCCCGCGACGCTTCTTACAGACAGTACGTGGATGAGAAGGTCACCACCGCTAGAAGATATGTGGACGAGAAGCATGCTATCGTAAGAGGCGGGCATGTGCTCAAAACCGGCGATTCTATGACTGGTGATTTGACCATGGGTGGTAAAAGAGTGACTGGGCTGCCAACAGAAATTCCAGGATCTGATAGCGACGCCGCGAGTTTGAAACAGGTGACGCAGCTGATCAGCAACGCCACTAAGAATAATGATACGGCGCCGGCTGGACCAAAGTACTTGACTAACAAACGGTATGTGGACGCGAAAAACGCTGAGATTGGAGCTTCAGTTAGACTCTATGCGGACCAGAAAGCTGAAGCTACTAAGACGTACGCCAACGAGCAAGATGTTATCGTTAGGAGCGCATGCGTGCTTAAAGCTGGTGATGCAATGACGGGTGATTTAACCATGGGTGGCAATAGAGTTACTGGGCTCCCTACGGGCGCAGCAACGTCCGAAAGCGACGCGTCGAGTATGGCACAAGTATCGAAGCTGATCGCCGACAACATGACAAAGAGTGATAGAGTACCAACAGAACCGTTGCATGTGACAAATAAACGATACGTTGACGTGAAAAACGCTGAGATTGGAGCTTCCGTTAGACTCTATGCGGACCAGAAAGCTGACGCCGCTAAGAGGTATGCCAACGAGGAAGATGTTATCGTTAGGAGCGCATGCGTGCTCAAATCCGGCAGTACCATGACCGGTGATCTGGCTATGGGTGGTAAAAGAGTGACTGGGCTACCAACAGAAATTCCAGGATCTGATAGTGACGCCGCGAGTTTGAAACAAGTGACGCAGCTGATCACCAACGCCACTACGAAAAATGATACGCCGCCCTCGGGACCGTGGTACCTGACTAACAAGCGGTATGTAGACAGTGAGATAGCTAATGAAAGGCGATACGCGACGAGCATCAAGATTCTCAACTACAGCGGCCATATTCCGCCCCTATCCAGAAATGTTTCCGAAACGGGTTTTATTGCCTCAGCCAACGAATCTTTACCCACTAACCCGCCTCATATGGCATTCAACTCGGGAGTGAGAGGTGAGTGGAAGACGGCGTCCACATCGAGAGCCGATATTTTGGATCAGGGTAGTAGGACTTGGTTACAGATTGAATGCCCGACGACTGTGCGAGTATGGAAGGTTAGTCTGGCTGGGGGATCTAGTCCTACTGCACCACGTATCACGTCCTGGAAGATTTATGGGATTCCCGATAATGAAAATAGATTTGATGAGCTCATCACCTCCAATGTCACTTTGACTAATTCTGCGCAAGAGTTCACCTTCACAACTCAGAGTTTATACAAAAAATTCAGGCTGATGGTCTTGGCCACCAGCCCACCACAAGCTACTTTTGGAATATCACACTTCCAGATCTATACATATTTTAGACATGGGGGATAGTCAGTAGTATAGAAAAATATGGCTGACACGCACTACAAGATTCGGGGGTATCTCCGTCAACACGGAGAAATAGACATGTGCAAATACAGCATAGACAGTCTAGGTGATGTGGGCCACTGGGGGTACGACATCCCGAAGCCCACCGCAGAGCTATTGACCGCGGTGCCTCAACAGCACATCGACTTCGTGTCTGACGATTACCACAACCGCGATATCTATACGGCGGCCGGAACGGTAACCACGACTGCGTGGCAAACTCTTCCATTGACCGCTGCGCGTTTTCCGTGTATAACTTTGCAAACCACCAATCAGGGGGTTTCGTTAGAGGGCGGGTTCTGGAAGCTTACAATGTTTGGTGTTAGTACCGGTGATGCGTCAGTTCGCATTATTACAGCCGCGGGTAGCATCGATCGTACAGTTGACATTCAAAGTGGACAATTTGATGCATCTAGGGCAATATTCATTCCAGGACAAACGAGTTTTCGAATTGAAGGAAAAAAGAGAGGCGTTTTAAGTACTTCAACTATTGAGTTAAACGTAACGTTACTGATAGAGCAACTATAAAAAGGATGTCTTTGTACCCACCGCTTATGGAGTCCACAATTTCGTCAGACACGACGTCGCAAACATTTCGCTTGCAGAAGATCGGCGAAATAGAAGCATTCCTGAGGTCTGAGGCGATAAGTCGGGGACAACTGTGCAAAAAGTATAAGAGGGTTGTGGATGTTGCTAATGGGGCCTCGGCCGGCCTTGCTATAGTTAGTCTTGGAACTGGGGTGGGTGGGGCAGCTATGCTAGCCACTGGTATTGGTTTTATTCCTGGTATTGTTCTGGAGAGTTTAGCCATAGCGACCAGTTTTCTGGATATTATTGGAAATGTTATTAGTAGAAGTTTTGTTGCTAAAGCTTCAAAACACGACGAAATTTGTATTTTGGCGGAGAGTAAGCTAAACACTGTTCATGACCATATTTCTAAGGCGTTGGAAGACACGGCTATTAGCGATGAAGAGTATAAGCTTATTCTGGGAGAGGAGGAGAAATATAGAACGATGAAACGCGATATACAAAGCAAGAATGGAAAAAAAGAGTTGCCGAGTCAAAGCAAAGACGACATGGTGGCGGAACTAATAAAGAAACTAACCAGCACTGGGACTTGTCCGCGAACCTCAAAATAAAAGTTTTCATCGTAGGTGGTTGGAGTAGTGAGTCTGCTGTTGTTCCCAGTGCGCCACCAGCATATTATTAGGAGGGGGTCAACATTTTGCCGACGTTTCGTAGTAGTGTCACATCCATATTTAGCTTCTAATAATGCGGAAGGCTTATTTTTTCTAATTTATAATGAAATTTATGGGGGGTCAAAATTTGGCAAACGGTCCCGGAGTCATGCCACACCCTCATTATATCGCAGAATGCTTAATTTTTCTAATTTATAACGAAATATATGGGGGGTCTAAATTTGGCAACCGGTCCCGAAATGATACCACACCCGCATTTTACCGCAGAATGCTTAATTTTTCTAATTTATAACGAAATATATGGGGGGTCCAAATTTGGCAACCGGTCCCGAAATGATACCACACCCGCATTAAACCGCGGAATGTTTGATTTTTCTAATTTATAACGAAATATATGGGGGGTCCAAATTTGGCAAACGGTCCCGAAGTCATGCCACACCCGCATTTTACCGCAGAATGCTTAATTTTTCTAATTTATAACGAAATATATGGGGGGTCCAAATTTGGCAAACGGTCCCGAAATGATACCACACCCGCATTTTACCGCAGAATGCTTAATTTTTCTAATTTATAACGAAATATATGGGGGTCCAAATTTGGCAAACGGTCCCGAAATGATACCACACCCGCATTTTACCGCAGAATGCTTAATTTTTCTAATTTATAACGAAATATATGGGGGGTCCAAATTTGGCAACCGGTCCCGAAATGATACCACACCCGCATTATGCTGCAAAAGGCCTATCGAATGTACTATGTTTAGCCTTTTTCTGTTATGTGCTTTAGTAAATATACACCACAGATAAACGAATGATCTTTCTTGCGCGGTAAACATGCTGTTTAACCCATATTCGCGCTGACTGACCCCTTTTTGAAGTGAATATAGGTTTTCCAGGTCGCTTTAAAAAATTATGTTCGTTTGGAAATGACTATAGCCAGTGTGCTAACCCAGATGTTTTCCATATATATAGACAATGCAACAGCCACAAGGTTAACGGCACAGCAAAAAACCACGGTAATTCCATACACGCATTTATCTGAACTGGACTGCTTAAAAATAGCAGTGGGCTCAAAAGCCAGACGACCTGGCAACACAGTTTCAACCTTTCGATAAACAGACTCATTCAGGCTATTACTTTGTACATAGCAGTCCATATATTGTAGTGCTGCAGACTTTCAAGCAAACGTGGTTAAGCAACGTTTCAAGCAACACGATGATTACACTCGTTTTATTAGGCGGAGCCACCGCAACCAGAAACAAGAGAATAAATAACTTGAATACATAACTAGAATAAATAACTAGAACGGGGTGCAATTGAGAGGAAGCTCGAGAGAGAGGCTCTGACACAGATGATAGTCTTCTGAGCCACTTAAAACCTTGTAATGTTATGTTATGTTATGTTAAATAGAGGTTTATATGTTATTAAACAGAAAGCGGTGCACTGCTTCATTATAACGGTTATAAATATATTAATAACCTACTACATATATACAAACATAATACGAGCACTCTACATCTGATTAACGGCATGATCGATGGTTAATAGTTCTGTTGTGCGCGAGGCCTCATATAGGCTTATAAACACATTCCATGGCTAAAAGCAACGATGAATGGTTGTTACTGACCTAGATTGCGCGAACTAATGCGCGAGAGACTGTAAACAACAGGTGTGGGATCAGGCAGTGTATAGACTACATCAATTACTTGGCACGCACACTTCCCTTCCCTTTTTAGTTGATGGTGTTATTGAGCCATTTATCAGCGCCGGCTGCTGGTTCGTGTGCCAGACAAGCCTACGAATCCTTGATTGACATGTCTGAATAGACAACAGGATGGGCTTAAATAATGAGGCACAGCTTTAAAGCCGATCCGTTTATAAAGGCTAGTTGGCCACGAGAAGGCTTGGATGCACTGGCTTCCCGCCGCACAAAATACGCTCTAGTAAATCGAAGAAACGTCTCGTAGATATGTCTAGATTTTGTAGCATAATATGAATTATGTCATTATAAGCCACCACGGCTTCTGGGGCGCCTTAAAAGTGGTGTCCCCTTATTTTAAAAGGCGGTGGCGGCTTCAAGGCGCTATATAATATCTACTCCATCTCCTGCGTTGATGTCCTCCATCGTCCTTCTTTCAGACTACTTATCTCGCGAGACTAGATTATACCGGCGAGTACTCGGTCGTCCACTGCGCTCTTTGTTCCTAGTGGGGTTACCTCGTGAAGGTGGCGTGGGCGTGGTGGGCATTTGGGGTAGCAAAGGCGTTTAGAAAGTATTGTTCCTCCATTTTCACCATATGACTTACATTAAAAGCCCAGAAAATCGCATCATATAAAACGAAAAAGGTTTAAGTCAAGTTGAAGTAAGTAAGTAGCATTTATGTGAATGTGACAACATTGTAATAGAATTGTATATAATTATTACGGAATTAGGCCTACATATATCCTGTAGACACATTTCAAATTGATGATTACATGAACAAATGTACGGTAATTGACAAGCACAACTTCTTCAAGTTGTGTGCCGTCATGCCCGGTCACACTGCATGCTAGATGAATCGGCAAATATCTTGAAAATTCCTACCTTACAGTTTTCGATTGCAATGGATTTAAAGTCACGATACTGCTTGCAAGCCTGCTTCTCGTATTCGTCGCCAGTTTTGCCAAGTAGTTTACAGTATTTCACTGCTAATCTAGCAATCTCGGTTTGCCCAAAATCGTAACTTTCTGTGTCTGCCAACTACAGTTCACTTCCATTTGAGTATTTCATCTTCTGGAAATCTGCGGTCATACGTAGTGTGTACAGGTCACATGGCTTTGTAGAGAGAGACTGAGACAGACTGCTACAGAGACAGAGTGAGATAAACCAGAGAGAGCGAATGAGACAGCGAAAGAGAGACGAACACCTTCGGTCATGGGTCAGAGATGAGTAATCTGCCGTTAAAGGGTTGCAGCTGTTGTAAGCTTCCGAATCATGCCTGGCTGCATATTGGTGTGTACAACTGAGTGTCGCTTCTTCTTTGGGTCCACTACTCTGACACATCGGATGGCTTAGACAGACCCCACACATACGAATACATCTGTGGCCATCTGTATCAATTAGGCCTAGGTCCTTTCATGAAGCGTCCGTCCTATACAGGCTATAGTGCAGAGAGGCCGAGATCTACGCGGGGAGACATTTCTTAACACAAGCCTTGTTTGACATTTTGAACATCGTAGGCTAAATATGTCATCAGCTGGAAAAATGGGCAAAATTTTACATAGAAAAAAAAATTAGAGCTCACGAAATTTGTGCGCTAGGAGAAAATGTTGTGCGCGCTAGTTTGAAAAGCCGTGCGCGCGCGCGCACGCGCGCAGCTTAGAGGGAACATTGGTTCCTGCCCCCTTTGATGTCCCTTAGGGCTCTGTTCTTGAGCCTCTGCTATACATTATTTACACAGCAGGTATTGGGGCCTTGTTGACTTCCTGAGGGGTCTTTCACCAGTTATATGCTGATGATGTACAGGCCTATGTTTACTGTTCCCCAGACCGTGCAGTGGTGGCTGTCCGACAGATTTGTCAGACAATGGTTAGCCTCTAATGGTCTTGTTCTCAATTCGTCTAAGACCCAGTTTATCTGGTTTGGCGGTCGTAGGTGTCTGGTTGGCGTTGATCTGCCCTTGGTGGCTGATACATTTCCACTTGTTACCTTCTTAGAATCTGTCCGAGACTTGGAAATTATTCTTGATAATGAACCCTGTTTCTCCCCTCATATAAATCAGTTTACTCGTTGCTACTACTATCAGCTGTGCCAGCTGCGGGTTATCTCTCGCTCCTTCCTTATCTCATGGTGTTGCAGCTACCCTTATCCATGCCTTTGTCACTAGTCGACTTGACCATTGCTGCTCGATTCTGGTGGGCCTGCCACTTTCTCTGACTGCTCATCTTGATCGAGTTCTTCGATCTGCTGCGCGTCTCATTGGTCACCTTCCTAAACGCGCCTCTGTGTCAGCCTATATGCGTGACACACTACACTGGCTTCCCATCTCGCAACGCATCAACTATAGAATAGCTGCGTTGATCTGGCGATGCCTTCTTGGCGGTGCCCGGTCTCTCATATTCATTCATTCATTCATTCATTCATTCATTCATTCATATGGAGAATTTATATAGCGCCTCTTCAAGGTTATCTACTCAGAAGCTCTATACCGACCCAACCCCGGCTGAAGAGTACAGTCTTGAGATTTGAATAAAATGTGGCGGAATGGGTGCTTGGGACCAAGCGAAGCGCTACAGGAATCCCATTCCAGATTGCGGGGCCAGCGATGGAAAAATCACTGCGCTGCCTAAGGCGGTCCGTGAGCGGGGAACTACAAGCTCAGCCTGCTTAGAGGAGCGCAGGGAACCACGGCGCTCGATGTTCAGGGTGGAGCGGCAATGCTCTCGCAAATACACAGAGGCCTCGCCCACAAGGTAGCGCCACACTAGGGCAGAGACCCGATAGGCAATACGCTGCGGGATAGGAAGCCAATGCAAAAGCATCCCGCATATGGCTGGCCGCCGAGCCCTTCGCTCTTCTTCCGTGGGTGAGCTCTTGGTTCCTCTTTCTACCACTGCAACTAGGCAGCGTCGTGCTTTCTCTGTGGTCGGCCCTATCATCTGGAATCAACTCCCATTGCAGATACGCCTGTTGCCTAAGAATAGTTCGCTTGTGTTTTATAAGTTATATACTCAAGTCCAGTTTATATTACCGTGGTTGGGCTGGGAGCGCTTCTGAGTAGGTAACTTGAGGGGGCGCTATATTAAATTTAAAAAATGAATGAATGAATGAATGAAGTTGAATGTCGTTGACATAGGCTGCACTGAAACAACTAAATAGGCTAGTTAGGACGCAGGCTGTAGATCTCCTGAATTAACTACAATTACCAACTTCAGATGCGAACATCCACGCTTGTCTGCATTTGAACTTATTCGGATCACCACCCTTCCCTCTTTCAGGACGTTCGTCCACTGGCGGTTTGATGTCGTGGAGCTTAGACCGAAAATTAATTCAGGAATCCAGGTTTGGCACTAAACTCCCGAGGATCAGTTCTATTTATTTCTCTGGGTTTATGATATTGGAAATTTTAGGTGTGATTTTAATTTATTCTATCATGAAACCACACACACAGCTATATTCAATGACGTCAATCTGTTTTATTATATATCACCTAATTTAATTCATGTTGCCTTGCCATATGAATGCAGTTATTATCTGTATCGAATGTCTATTCATTAGTAATCATACATGGATGAAACTGTTATGGAATATCCTCTATCCAATTCCGAACTAAGATTAGTGTATACTTAGGCCTATAATATTTGTATAAGCTGTTTAAGTATAACATGACAAAAGTTTGTATAATTATATAACCTTAATCTGTATTTGTTAGATTAAAGTGCTATTTATTGAGGTGAGTTGTAATTGGAAATCATCTTCAACTTTCTTGTTAGCACAAAGCATTAGACTGAAATAATCAGTAGAGTTTGTAAAACGTCATTTTCCTTTCATTAGACAGATTCGGTGCAAGTGGTGGTTGTCCACTCGCAGCGTTTCACGGAATCGTTCCAGACCAGGCCGCTAGGAGCGCATGGGCGTTGGTCGTATAGGTTTTCGTTGCAACAAGTGGCATAGACGTGACATCCTTTGCACGATTGGTAGTCTCCGTCGGATCGTCCAGCGCACGACTTGATGCAAGATGGACCTGTACTTGGTTCTTGGCTACAACCTAAAATGACAAAATAATGGCCTTGTTTCTGATACTTTACTTTTAACTCGTCCTACACACATAATTATATGCCGACATTTTTAGTTGTTGGCGACTTGAATGCATCGTATACTTACTCTCTCGTATGTATGTATGTATGTATGTATGTATGTATGTATATATGTATGTATGTATGTATGTATGTATGTATGTATGTATGTATGTATGTATGTATGCATGCAGGTATGTATGTATGTATATTCGTTTATTGAGTAAACTGGTTGTCATACCGCAACCAGGAACAACAAAATTAAGAAAAGAAAGGGAAATGAACATTCAATCGGATCAACAAAGGGTAGTGCTCGGAACTATCGTCTGTAGCTGGCGGTTCTTCTGCAGCTATCTTCGATTGAAAAAGTGTCGTTGCATTCCACTCGTCCGAAGCAGATCAAGAACAGTTTTCAACTTGCGTAATTGTGAATAAGGCTAGCGTATATATTATTATCGCCTCTGAATGGTATATACCGCGAGAGGCGCTTTATAAATGCCCATATACAATACAATACAATACAATATATATATATATATATATATATATATATATATGTATATTTGGAACTCACCCATAGGAGGAGCGTGAACTTCGTGAAGTATAACATTGAGAAGCATATTAAACAGTTAAATACCTGGCTTCTTTCGGCAGTAGACGGTTTTGTCCGAAGAGTCTCCATATGTGTATCTCGAGGTCCAGATCCACTTGGCATCACCGCTGATACCTGAGACGGTTCCCCATGGACTGACTCCATGAGACCCGATCACGGTGGCGGCTGGCCAGGCAGAGTCATCGTAATTCACTCCAGGCCAGCCTTCGTAGTAAGTATTGGTGCATTTCCACGAACCATCGGTTGTGCTAAATGCGCCGGAAGCAAGAATGCCGGCAATCTGACCAATGTCGACTCCCTTGATGCCGATGACCTTCGTTGAAGCTGCCACCCGGACTCTGTCTGCAGCGGTCCATGAGTCCGCGTTCGGCAGACCAGACGACACTCGAGAGCCGTCGATGTACAGTTCCATTTGATTGTCGACGGTGACAGTGAAGTCTGAATCAGTGCAGCACGGCAGCTCCTGTTGCTCTGGGATTGGATCGGCCAACAACAACTGCGCGCATAGCTGCAGGCACAACGCCAGACCTATTGAACAGCCAAAAACCTCGTTGGAAAACTAATTTATTGACGGAAAGGAGTCACGAAAAACGTTCAAAACACAAAGGTACGAAAAAGAGAGCCACGTAGTGGCTAGGCAGAGGTGTCAACGATTACTATCCTAGATCTATTTTTGTGGTTTCTTTATTTTCAGATTTAATTTCGTCTTAGTCATTCTCTTCATTAGAAGTGAGTAATTCTCTTTTACTTCCATCCACATCCATAAATCACTTCCTATTCATGTTTTGTATATTTTGGACAGATATAACTTAATACAGACTTAATGACCATGGCTTTAAACGGGTTTACATAACCCTCTTCGCCGTATGTAAGACTTCGTTATAGTCACATTCTTAACTTCTTCTACGTTTAGATTATGCCAGTTGATCCAATACTTTTTTCAAGCCCTTCGATAAACTTAAAACGATTGCACTGGAAACATTTTCAGCGCAAGAGTTGTTTGTGAGTGTAAAATGGCTGAGTTGAAATCGATGATTTCTAAAGTAGATCTAACTTAAAATATGAACTTGGTCTAAAAACAGTTTGCGTTGGTTTTGCTTCAGACGTGAGTCTTCTGAATAATTCTTTGCTAGCATACACAAGTTGGGCCAATGTTGGCCAGACCTTTTTCCAGTGTATGTGTAGTTGCTAAACAAATGCAAGTCATCGTCAACTTATGTTAAAGCTGTTAATGAAATTTCTTCGATCGATCGATCGATGGGACTATTGGGGTCAACCAGCAAACCGAATTACGTTACAAGAAAACTCATTTTTTAAACTCACAGTCCAAAAAGGACAGTGTAATAGCCTACGTTACAATTAACTAGATGGTTGAATGATAACACGCTGGCACGATATCAGAAGGACGCGTGTTCGATACCCACTAGCCCCATAAGGTTGACTTAGCCTTCTACTCCCTAGGAGCGCCTATAAAATGAGCAGTGGGACAGATGGTGCCATACAGTTAAATTCGACTCCTGTTAAACTTGTTATCATCTGTTACTACTATATCGTGTAATCTTACTGCGTACTGTTAGTTTGATTAATAAACGATTATTATTATTATTATTATTATTATTATTATTATTATTATTATTATTATTATTATTATTATTATTATTATTATTATTACTACTACTACTACTACTACTACTACTACTACTACTACTACTACTACTACTACTACTACTACTACTACTACTACTACTACTACTACTACCACTACTGCTACTACTACTACTACTACTACTACTACTACTACTACTACTACTACTACTACTACTACTACTACTACTACTATTATTATTATTATTATTATTATTATTAATCTATACTTACTAATCGTGAACTTCATTTCTTTCTTCTGTCGTCTGCGACTTGTGAAGAGGTAAAATTGAAGCGTGAAGAACGTCCTTCTGTTGTCAGGAACTGAGTGACGATGACAGTTGAAGTCATCTATTATATAGCAGCGTAAGGCCACCCTGGGTGAGATTATTCTGACAGATTTTAAGGATTTACGATCCGACGACCGTTCGAGTGAAGTCGTGTAATCTGCGGGATCCCTCAGCTTGGGATACCGCAGCTGCCAGCTCGAAGCGTCGGTGAAGAGGAAGTGGGAGCAGGAACAGGTGCAGAGGAGGAAGGAATTGGTGCAGATAAGTCTTGCGTACAGAAAGAAGATAACCTAAATCCATGGCATTTGACCAATTGACGAATGCAGCCACATCAGTTGCCATGTCGCTCGGGTCAAAGGACCGTCTGCGAAACAGTGTTACAGATGCACTGGCCACATAAGGAGGGTACTCAGTTCACCCGTCGATAGAGATGACGACGACGACGACGATGATGATGATGATGATGACGACGATGATGACTACGATGAAGACGATGATGAATACATATTGCAGAATTTAATATGTAGACCCTTCCGAGTTAAATATAGACAGACAGACAGACAGACAGACAGACAGACAGACAGACAGACAGACAGACAGACAGACAGACAGACAGACAGACAGACAGACAGACAGACAGACAGACAGACAGACAGACATACAGACAGACAGACAGACAGACAGACATACAGACAGACAGACATACAGACAGACAGACAGACAAAGAAGCAGACATATGGATAGTCACTACCTCTGATCCAAGTTTGAGTCTAACACGTTAAACTTTTATGATGATGATGTGATAATGATGGAGATGATGATTACGATGATGTTCATACTACTACCAGTGCGTCGAATTTGAAAATAGTAGGCGGGTTGAAAATCGATCGCGCTTGATCGAGTAGGCGAGCGATGCGCGGCCGACCTCGGGGTTTTTGTGTAGAGCTTATTTTATGTAGGCTACCGTATTCGTTCGTATAGCTGCATATAGGCCTAATAATCATCTAGTAGGCCTATCTCAATTCAGTGCTGTTATCCGTCCTGCATCATAGTTGTAATAAGTTTTAACGTGCTTGGCTATAGCCTACTTGACTATAATTAATGATCACAGTAACATTATTACTGTATTCCAGGACAGAAGTAGGCCTAATTGAACCCAGTGAATCACTGATTTCAATATTTTCTTATGAACAGTACTGAAAAAGATTAATGGAAGCTGCACAATAACAAAAAATTAAACAATCACATTTACTGTTACATTATCTGTAGTTCACTAGTGTTTTCGCATCACACATTGACAAATTCAATCACTGTCACTGTCAGTGGGTGGCATTGTGGGCCATGCCATAATATTTTATTCTGCCATGTCAATGTCACCTGCTCCAAAATCGTCATCACTTGAGTATGAATGATCTGTTTCATGATCAGAACTGCCATTGGCACCCTCATCAGACTGAAGTGGCTCATCATCACCAGAGTCGGATAGCAAGTCATCAGGCTTGCTGTCTGAAGCGCCGATAGGGCCTACTGCTCGAGATTGCTGCCACCTTTGCTGGTGGTTGGGAACAGGCTTCGCAATCGATGCCACTGAGAATAAACTTACGGCGACTTAACATGACATTGTATTTGTCGACTGTGTCGTTTATAAGTCTTCACGTTCTTTCTCCAACCACGCTAGGTGGTTTGCACGAATCAACAACAAGCCTGCCATTGTGCTGTGACCCATAGACAGCCTTCGATCAGACAGCATTGAAGTGAGAAAACTGAAGCATGATTCGGCGAACCCGTTACTAACTCCCATCGCCATCACCATTAATGCAGCATGCAGATAGGGGCCTACTTGGCAGTTCCAAACGACGGCAACGTATAGTGCACTGCCAGACATCTGAGACAGATTTGTTGTCATAATAATAGCGCACTATGCGCCTAAGGGCTTTTAGTTCAGTGGCCAGCAAGTAAGTAAATTGAAGTAATCTTAATTAGATAAATAAAATAATGGTCTGGCTCCAGGTTCATCTATCATCTTGGAGTCTAACTCAAACTCAGCGAGCGACGACCGACTGTCACCGATGGTAAGACGTCTTCGGCTAGGCGAGCGGTAAATCGCTCTCCGGTACCTTTGCTAGGCGAGCGACCACGAAGAGCGATCGATCGCTCGCCTTAAATCAGACGCACTGACCACTACTACAACAACAACCGTCTGTTTCGTATGGACATATTTAATTCGAGGCCTATCGATCGAGTCAAAAATCTGTGCTGGATGATCAGAAGGAACATATATCAAATGGTCTTGCAAATTACGAGTTATTGTGAATTTCTCTGGTTATTGTGATTTATGATGAAAACGTTGCTGTTTCGGCTGATTCATCGCTGAGGACCGACCTAATATTATTCTGCCGTGACGCTACCGAAGTACTGCTGGGAAAAGCAATTCGCCAAGGGGAAGTTTTACTAAATTACTGTATAAGATGTTACCTTCGACACGAGTAATATTGCTGATGTCATGATGATAATAGATCACTTGTAAGGATTGTAGTTATGAGTACAGCTAATAATATCATTCGTGTATATAAAGACATAGTAAGGGTTTTAGTGATTGTGAATTTATTTGTGATACCACGCAGACTGTAGTAAATATACTGCTTAGAAAAATGTCGAAACGTTCTGTTGCTAAATCCGGAGAACTTCTACAGCGCCTTAGCGATGATGAGTTGGCGAGAGATGATCCTATATCGCACCAATCCCGACCGACTTCAGCAAGAGCGGTAGAAGAAATGAGGTCCATGTTTAGCACATTTATGGGACGCTTGGAAACCGCCTTGGAACGCCAAGGGGCTGAGCAAAGGACATTTATAGAACGCCAGGAATAAACCTTGGAGAAATTGGAAGGAAGACTCCGTAGGCTACAAATGCAGATACAAGCAGATAAGTAAGTAAGTGAGCTGGTTGCAAAATCCACAACGAATCCTGATTGTATGTCACATACGGTAATACGATCCATCCGGGTCTCGTGCCTTTCCACTCAGACCAAGATGAGGAGTTACATCCGGGTAGTGAAGATAAAATTGAGGAAGTCCTGGGCTATCAAAATACGGTACATAGAAATGAGTGCCTTATGTCTAAACCAAGATCTTGCTGAATACAAGGAACCAGAAGTTAGGATTCGAACTCCCTGCATGGGATTTAAACCCTCAGATCTATGCTGAAAGTCCAATTCCTCTGCCACCTAGGATTTTGCAACCACACGAAGACCCTCTGTCCATGACGAACGCTCCCAGTGTGCATGGAGGACAGTTCATAACAATAGTAGGCCCTATAATATTTGAAATAAGGCCATATGTGCAGTAGACCACTTAGTGGCGTAGCTGTAGGCGAGTATGGTGCATATACGCATTCCCTGGCACATTTTGCTGTACTTTTCCTGTTGATTCATTGGGATGGAAAGGCGTGGCAGAGTTCTCCGCCATGAAGATCCTCCCTTGACCCTGTGTGAATAACTAAGGGCTTAAAACTCTGCTAGAGTGCGGACGTCCGCAAAGGGGATGGAAGGTTATAGTGTCAAACACGCACAAATGCGGACCTTGGGAGGGAAGGTTCAAAAGTAGACGGCTTGCTGCGGGCGTAATTTATGGATCTTTCCAGGTCAAAGAAACCAGAAAGTAGGCTTCGTTGGGTACAAAGATTAGTCTTAACTTGCAGTGCTTCCCAACCTTTTTTCAAACACGGCACACTTTCTAAAAACCATTCACGAGACGGCACACTGCATTTATGGTACTTATTATATATATATGGGAGCTCAGTGGTGTAATGGTTAGCGCGCCAATCGACTGTCAATCGAGAGGTCGGGGGTTCAACTTCTCGCCAAGGCAAAAATTTGGTTACAGAATTCTGTTCCACTTGCACCCCTAGTCAACTCAGCTATGATGAGTACACTGACCGTACACTGTCAGTGGGAGGATGAGACAGCGAGGGAGATAGGCTAACTGGCCACCCGCCGTCATATGGCGAGGCTTAGAAAATGAAATCGCTAACACTTCATGCCCATGGCTGCCTCAGGGCTAGCCTAAGGTACTGATAATCAGGAATTATGTCGTCGTCAATATTGATAATCAGGAATTGTCAATCGTTCTTTCAAAAACTAGCATAACCGGGACAAATTAATTAAAAGCAGTCTATAAACCAGAATGAAAAACTATGGCTAATGGGACGGTTGACTTTGCAAAGAATATGATCAGACGTTTTAAATTATAATAATTTACTCAGTCATAATATGCGCTATCCCACGCTGATAAATTGGTGGAGTCCAGTATAATTTCTTACCTGACTGATTTAGCTGCATGTGAGCAGAGGGTCTACACCTGTGATGCAGTGCATATTTTAACTATATAACAAGTGGGATAAGGGGGATAGGGCTCAATTGTACCAATACGAGCTTGAACAGCGGTTGACAAGCACACTCGCAGTGCTTTTTTCAGCCGGAACGCGCCGAAACGGCGTTCCGGCACCTTTTTTCAGGTACTAAAAAATAATTTATATCTTTTAATAATAAAAACAATAATTTAGTTATTTTAATTTAATTTCAGTGTTTTGAACTGTTTTCAGTGTTTATTGAGACCCCTCCCAACCCTCAATCCCGTTTTTCTCGGGATTTTAGCCCGCCCATAATTATTGCGTTCCGGAACCGATTGTTCCGTTCGGGAACCTTTTTTCCCATAAAAAACCACTGCACACTCGTAAGTCATTTCAGCTGACTGTGTTTCGTTTTGATTTGTGTCATTCCTGAAAATGCCTTTTCACACGTACAGGTAAGTAGTGGAGAAGGGCAGCAGTATGCCGACAGCTTTGGCACCTAACAAAGCGTATTCTTTCTCTATCATAATCCAGAAGTTTTGTTAATTCATTTCTGCGAACTTAGGTAGCAGTGTTCTGTCAGCTGCAATGTCAATCAGCTGTTCCTTTTCCGCAATCTGTAGTTGGTGATGAAATGGGTTTCTGGCCAAGTCTTTGTCAGAGACATTTAAACTTGGAAAATTATATTGTAACTTGTCTTCCAAATCTGATAAATGCTCAATAACATTGTCATAGGCCCTATATGTCGTACATAAGAAAACTGCACCTGGATCAACTTCAACTGCGCGATGAAACATAGAAATTGAATTTGAAAATACGATGATGCAAAGATGAGTAATAATGAAGCTTACTAACGATGATGTCATAGACATAGAGTAAAGAAGTAACTTAGTTCATCGAATAGTTAATAGCAACACACAGTGGTCTATATGCAGACTCACATACCGGGGCGTCTATCCTCCCCGAAGTCATTGGAGCAATTTCCCCTCCCATCCCTCCTCTTCCCCCTTCCCCTTCCTTCACCTATCCCCAATAATGATGGCACATACACTGACAGATCCCCTCCCTATTTTTTGGATGGAACATTTGCTCCAAGGTTTCTATGGTGTAGAGTGGGGCATATTTTAACGGATTTGGACTACTGGGACAAAGTTGGCCACGACAATGCATTTTAGAGCATTTGCTGCCAAATAGAGCCTGTTTTAGCCACTTTACCTGGGACAAAACTACTGGGACAAATCTTAAAACTACTGGCCTACTGGGACATTTGTCCCACTTGTTATATAGTTAAAATATGCACTGCATCACAGGTGTAGACCCCATGCTCACATAGGCTACAGCTAAATCAGTCTGGTCAGAAATTATACTGGACTCCACCAGTTTATCAGCGTGGGATAGCGCATATTATGACTGAGTAAATTATTATAATTTAAAACGTCTGATTTCCGACATTCATTCGGCCACGGCACACTTCTATCGCGCTCGCGGCACACTTGTGTGCCGCGGCGCATAGGTTGGGAAGCACTGGTCTTAAGCATAGAACTGAATGCAAATCACAATAATTAATTCGTGCGAAAGATTTACAGAAACTTAATAAATGCAAATCGAGTTGCGAGGAATTTAATAAGCGTCAACATCCAGTTTTAACTTGACAGAGAAGCTATATGTTAGGGATGGCGAACCTATGGCACGCGTGCCCGAAGTGGCACGCGTTGAAATTTGTAGGGCACGCAGAATTCAGAGCGTCCTCCAAAATTCAAACTTACAAATATAAAATCCCTGAACGAATCCAGTTTCTTTGTTGAAGGACTTAATTTTAATTAACTTCATTCAAAACGATCTTTGATATAACGTCTTTAATTCATTTTTTGTTACGCTTTATTAACTAAAACCTATATAAGAAAAGTAATCATATACTGTGCAAATTTCCGAGGGGCACGCGACGGTATTTTTTAAAATGACTTAGCAGCATTTTTGCACGCACCTTAAAAAAGGTTCGCCACCCCTGCTATATGTGATTGAATTTATTGCTGTTTACAGGTGGCTGCAAGCAATGTTCATATAATGATATGTAATAGGCCTACGGCTACTTTGTTCAGGCTGTGAACTTGTAACTGTAATCTATTTTATTAAAAACGATCTTTGATATAACGCATTCGTGATAAACGCCCACACTTATATACAACAGCACTGTATACAATTGTGCAGTTTCCACTGATATTCTCCTTGACACGAATTGATAGACACCTTATATTAATAGTTAAATTCTAACTTTGTACAGCGCTGCTTAATGCTAAGCGCAGGGCACCAGCTTATTCAGAAGCGCTGCGTCATGTTAGATGGGTTGTCTAGAAAGACCAAGTGAAGAATAAATTGAATCTGGATGCCAGAAGAAGAAGAAGAAGACCAGGGAGAGGAGGAGGCAGAGAAGCTGCCAAAGTCTGGCTTCGTTTTGGACGAGAGAGATTGGAAGGCGGAGGAGAGGATGGGATCAGAGTGGAAATTGGTGAATGGGAAGGATTTGGAGTGGAAAGCACGAGAAGTTTAGGCCTACAGCACGCAGTGAATGAAATTTCTCTATATGGCAGCCTCATCAGGCCTTTGGCAAGTTGTCACTTAGTTGCCCATAAAAACCTGTTGAAGTCTTACTTATCAGATAACTACCACAATGACGATTGTCTAGCACTGGTTTTCTTGAAGAAACACGAGGCCATTGCTCGTTTGCATAGTTACTCTGATGTTTTGTGTACCCTTGGTGAGTTGGTGCTCTAGGATAATATTTTCAGTTGGTCGTTTAGTGTATGTTGTATGGGCGTGCGTCCTTTCTTTTGGTTATTTGTGGCCATTTGGCGTATTAATCGATTCACAGTATTAACACGTAGTGCATAATTATTTAGTAATTCAGTGAATTGGTTGTAATTGAGCTGATTATGATTGGTTTTGACGCTGTATTTTTTCTTCTTGTTTGGTTGGTTTGCCGCCGTTTGTGGCTTAATAAAGGTGTTCATAAAGGACTCCACAAAACTGGCTTACATATTATGCTTCTCCGCATTTTCTCACCATCCCTCCTCTGAGTAGCATACGTAGGCACTCCAACGCAGTAGGCCTACTAAGGCCTTGATTTATTTCCCATATGACTGAAGTTGGGTGTCGGATACATATAGGCTGTACTGAAACAACTAAGTAGGCTACCTGAGACAGACTGTAGATCTCCTGATTTAACTACAATTACCAACTTCAGATGCGAACATCCACATTGGGCACAGACGTCCTCCACTTGTTTGCATTTGCACGTCCTGGGATGACCACCCTTCCCTCTTTCAGGACGTCCGATTTGGACGACCCGCCAGTGGTTTGATATCGTGGAGCTTAGACCGAAAATTAATTCAGGAATCCAGGTTTGGCATTACACTCCGGAGGATCAGCTCAGGTATTCAGGAAGTTCAGGAATTTCAGGTATGATTTAAATCTATTATATCATGAAACCACACGCAGGTATATTCAATGACGTCAATCTGTTTTATTCAATATTTCACCTAAATTGATTCATGTAGCCTTCCTATGTAATGCAGTTATTAGCTGTATCGAATTTCTAATCATTAGTAATCATAAACCATGGATTGACATGTTATGGTATATCCTATATCAAATTCTCGAAATCAGAATAGTGTATACGTAGGCCTATGATATTTCTATAAGCTATTTAAGTATAACATGACAATAGTTTGTATAATTATATAACCTTAACCTGGATTTGTTAGATTCAAGTGCTATTTATTGGGTGGTGAGTTCTAATTAGAAGTCATCTTCAAGTTTCGTGTTAGCACAAAGCACTATAGACTGAAATAATCAGTACAATTTGTTCATTTTCCTTTCATTAGACAAATTCGGTGCAGGTGGTAGTTTCCCACTCGCAGCGTTTCACGGAATCGTCCCAGAACAGGCCGCTAGGAGCGCATGGGCGTTGGTCGTACAGGTATTCGTTGGAACAAGTGGCATAGACGTGACAACCTTTGCACGATTGGTAGTCCCCGTCGGGTTGTCCAGCGCACGACCTGATGCAAGATGGACCTGTACTTTGTTCTTGGCTACAACCTAAAATGACAAAATAATGGCCTTGTTTCTGATGTTTTAATTTTTACTCGTCAGATGGGGCCTACACACATATATGTCGACATTTTTAGTTGTAGGCGACTTGAATGCATCGTATACTTGCAATCTCATGCAGCCAGAGGCGTCCATCCCCCCGTACGTCTATGACGCATTCCCCCCCCCCCATGTGATCAGATGCTACCCCCAACGACGTCCCCAGACGATTGGCCGACTGTCGACAAAAGAGAAAATAGGCCTATCGATTACCGAACTCTGAAGCACAATTTTACTCTTGAATTCTGTAACTTTCAGTTCGCTAATAAAGCAACATTATGCATTATAAAATATGAAGGCTTGACGATGATGACGAGCAAAAACACATCTGTCGAAAGGACAGTGGATTGAAAGTACATGTAGGCCTAGTTACGTTAAGACAGAGGCATACCGCCATAGCGGCCAGATAGTACAAACGTAGTAACACAAGTACTAAAATTACAACAGGTGCCTCTTCAGAGCAGCAGAGTGCGTAGCCAGGCGATTAACAATTTCGTCTAGTTTTAGTGATGGAATAGCGCAAGGGAGATCAGGATTTCAATCCATTGTCCTTTCAACAGATGTGTCTTTTGCTCGTCATCATTGTCACTGTCTAGTTGAATTAGTTCCAGTTTTCCGTCGTCTGGAATCAATTCATTAAGAGGCACAAGGTCTTGTACGGGGCGATATGCGTGTCGAAACTCCTCGAGCTCGGTTTGCACTACCTGTGGGTATAGTGCGAACCGAGCTATGTATAAATTGTGTGCAATTTATATATACCTTGTAGTCTTCCACTTGTGGTGTGTAGTACAATGTATGCGCCATTTGTCACTACGGATAAGCATGCCGCAACATTTATAATTCATTAAAACATTGTCTCTGGGCATGATTAGGCATGATTAGGCCTACTAGTAAAATGAAATTGCAAAGTATTAACACATCAAAATTACAAAACGCTTATAAATCAAAGTATCTCATCTTGCGGGAGGCCACGTCAACCAAAGAGTACCCCTCCATTCACCCCTTCGCTTCACCCCTTCACCCCTTTAGTTAAGAGGCGAGGAATCTGATACCGGTCGACTTGTGTGCAGCCGGGCTGCTATCTGCCTTCCTCCCTGCCTGCCTGCCTGTGTTCCACCCTACCGGCCTGGAGTTAGCTCTGCAAGGTTGATGGGGCTACAAGGGAACGTGGAGGAGAAGAGGGCAATACAGGGCTGTATATGTGGGCTGTTACATTAAAACACTGGAAACCTCCTTTGGTCTGAGATTGAATATGCCGCATACGATACGCCAACATTATGAAATTGACTAATCGATTAATCACTGAAATGGAAATAATGAGCAGACGTTTAACTTTAATGTACTAAAAATTTCTTCTTTCCCCCCCCCCTGAAAAGGCTATGAAGATTTCTGCTTCATTCCCCCCATAGGATGGACGCCCCTGCATGCAGCTAGCGGTTCTTCACCAGCTATCTTCAACTGAAAAGTGTCGCTGCATTCCACCCTTCCGTCCGAAGCAGATCAAGAATAGTTTTCAACTTGCGTAATTGTGAATAAGAGTAGCATACTTAGGACGCATCCATAGGAGGAGCGTGAAGTATAACATTGAGAAGCATAAACAGTTAAGTACCTGGCTTCTTTCGGCAGTAGACGGTTTTGTCCGAAGAGTCTCCATATGTGTATCTCGAGGTCCAGATCCACTTGGCTTCGCTGCTGATACCCGAGACGGTTCCCCATGGACTGACTCCATGCGACCCTATCACGGTGGCAGCTGGCCAGGCAGAGTCATCGTAATTCACTCCAGCCCAACCGTCGTAGGATCTGTTGGTGCACTTCCACGAACCATCGGTCGTACTAAATGCGCCGGAAGCAAGAATACCGGCAATCATACCAACGTCGACTCCCTTGATGCCGATGACCTTCGTTGAAGCTGCCACCCGGACTCTGTCTGCAGCGGTCCATGTATCCGCGTTTGGGAGACCAGACGACACTCGAGAACCGTCGATGTACAGCTCCATTTGATTGTCGACGGTGACAGTGAAGTCTGAATCAGTGCATCGCGGCAGTGTCTGTTGTTCTGGGATCGGATCGGCCAACAACTGCGCGCACAGCTGCAGGCACAACACCAGACCTGTTGAACAGTTAAAAACTTCGTTGGAACTTGGAAAATTAATTCATTGTCGGAAAGGAGTTACGAAAAACTTTCAAAATATAGAGGTACGAGAAAGAGAGCCACGTAATGGCTAGGCAGGGGTGTCAACGATTACTATCCTAGATCTATTTTGTGCATGGATTCTTTATTTTCAGATTTAAATTCGTCTAGCCTTATAAGCCATTCTCTTCATTTGAAGTCGGTAGATTCTCTTTTACTTCCATCTCCATCCATGGGTCTCTTCCGATTCATGTTTTGTATATTTTGGACATAATATATAATTTAGTACAGACTTAATGACCATGGCTCTAAAATGGTTTAAATAATCCGCTGCGACGTAGTACGTAAGATTGCGTTAGGCAAATTCTTAACTTCTTCAACGTTTAGATTAGGGCCTATGCCAGTGCTGGCTTTAGGCATCGGCGATATAGGCGGCTGTCTAGAGCGGCATTTCTCAAGGGGCGGCAAATTCCGGCAAAATAAAAATAATATAATTAGTTAATAAGAAATTAAATGAAAATATATGTGTTGTCCTTGCTGCTTGCCTATAGCGTCCTATAGCACAAAATTGTCAAAGGCCGCCTCTTAAAACTATTGCGCTGGAAACATTTCCAGCGCAAGAATTGTTTACGAGTGTGAAATGGCTTAGTTGAAACCGATGATTTTTAAAGTAGATCTAACTTATAATATGAACTTGGCCTAAAAAGAGTCTGCGTTGGCTTTACTTCATACGAAAGTCTTCTGAACAATTCTTTGCTAGCATACACATTACACAAGTTGGGCCAATGTTAGCCAGACTTTTCCAGTGTAGGCCTATATGCGCTTGCTAAAAAATTAAAAGTCATCGTCATCTTACATTTTGAAGTTGTTAGTAGAATTTCTTCGATCGATATTGGGTCTACCAGTAAACCGACTTACGTTAGAAGAAAACGCATTTTTATGCCCACAGTCCAAAAAGAATAGTGTAATAGCCTACGTTGAAATGAACTACATTTCTAATAAACTTACTAATCGTGAGTTTCATTACTTTTTCTGTCGTCTGCGACTTTCAACAACACCCGAGATTTCGTTCCTATTTCTGTTGTGCATGTTTTTAAGACTATAGCCTATATATAATGTAACTTAGTTCAGCTCATTTTAAAAACTCGCTGTATTGAAGGGATAATGTATTAGCCTGTGTTGAAATGAACCATCTTCCTGGAGCGGGAGATGGTTGAATGGTAACACGCTGGGCCGCTGGCACGAAGATCAGAAGGACGCGTGTTCGATACCCACTAGCCCCATAAGGTTGACTCAGCCTTCTACTCCCTAGGAACGAATATAAAATGAGCAGTGGGACAGATGGTCGCCTTGTAGGCTGCCATACAGTTAAATTCGACTCCTGTTAAACTTGATATCATCTGTTACTACTATATCATGTAATCTTACTGCGTACTTGTCAGTTTGATTAATAAACGAATAACAGTAGTAGGCCTAGTAGTAGTAGTAGTAGTAGTAGTAGTAGTAGTAGTAGTAGTAGTAGTAGTAGTAGTAGTAGTAGTAGTAGTAGTAGTAGTAGTAGTAGTAGTAGTAGTAGTAGTAGTAGTAGTAGTAGTAGTAGTAGTAGTAGTAGTAGTAGTAGTAGTAGTAGTAGTAGTAACAATAATAATAATAATAATAATAATAATAATAATAATAATAATAATAATAATAATAATCTATACTTACTAATCGTGAACTTCATTTCTTTTTCTGTCGTCTGCGACTTGTGAAGAAATGAAATTGAAGCGTGAAGAACGTCCTTCTGTTGTCAGGAACTCAGTGACGATGGCAGTTCAAGTCGTCTATTAAATAGCAGCGGATGGCCACCCTGGGTGAGATTATCCTGACAGATTTTAAGGATTAACGATCCGACCTCCGTTCAAGTGAAACTGTGTAATCTGTTATGGTGTGATCATTTCTGCGAAAGTCCGGGGAAATGCAATAAATTAAAACTGCAAGTGCTGTTGCGAATCAAGCGAAAAATTTTACTTATGAGTAGTTCGCACGTAGGCAAAGTAGGCCTCGATAATCGATATCAGCGGATCTCGTATGTCTGAATTTAATTTATTACTGTGTGTGAATTTCATAATTGTTATACATACATACGTACGTACATATATACATATTACATACATACACACATGCATAATTACATGCACACATATTACACATACACATGCATGCATACATACATACATGCATACATACATATATACATATATATACCACTCTTACGCGCAACTGTTTGGTCAGGGTAGCTCCTTCATACCTCAAGACTTTCTGTACCTCGGTCTCTTCACTCCCTGGTCGATCCACTCTCCGCTCGGCCGACAGAGGTCTCCTGATTGTTCCTCGCATGCGTGGGGCTACTGCTCAATCTAGAAGTTTTGCTAGTTGGAACCGTCTTCCGACAGAATTGCGGATTGAGCTCATCAGTCTTTCTCGTTCTCTGTTCAGGAAACGCATGAAGTCCATTCTATTTGTTAGTGATAGCACTGCCTTGGGTCAGGAGCGCCTCTGAATCGTTGAGTGGCGCTTTTTATACTGTTCATTACAATTACAATTACACACATACATGCTCCTTTGTCTCGCAATTTTCTAAATGCCTTGTTTTGGTCGCTTTATTTTTTACGAAGGCCAGCGGTACGCATAAAGTGACGAATAAAAATACTAAAATCGGATGTAATACCTTACAAGTATTCCAGAACTTGATGACTCAGTGCCACTCCTTAAACGCCTTAGCTTGCTGAACATTCCCTAAGAATGACCCTGACCTAAGGGAAAGGTCAGTAAGCATGGGCGACGATCCCGGGAGGGTCGAGGGGGACAAGACCCCCACCTTTAACAGTGGGGGGACACGCCATACATCGGACCCCCAAATTTGGAAGAAACACCAATAAAAAGGTCATCAAATTTTTTCGTACTCAGGTTATAAAAATTTTTAGACCTCTTTTTTTGACCAGATCAGTTAAAAACTCTTTTTTGACCAGATCAGTTCCCAAATGTCCCCCCCACCTCTCAAACAAGATCGCCGCCACTGTCGGTAAGGCAGGCGACTGCCTAGGAGTCTAGGACATCATTCGAACATGACCCTTTGATCCAGAAATTTTAACAGGTGTTAATGTTGTCTTTGAAAGATACAAATAGGCCTAGTTTAATTTTCACTTGTCCAGAGAACAGTAAAGTTTTGATCTCATCTTGCTTGCTGGACAGAGAGAGGGCACCCCGAGAGCAATGGAAAGGGGAGAGGGCATGTTAGGTAGAGAGAAGAGGGAGAGGGCTACTTTGATAGAGTTGTCTGACATATAGCTTAAATATGTTTATAATACCGGTGTGTGAGCTTTCTGAAATGGAAGAGAGAGAGAGAGAGAGAGAGAGAGAGAGAGAGAGAGAGAGAGAGAGAGAGAGAGAGAGAGAGAGAGAGAGAGAGAGAGAGAGAGAGAGAGAGAGAGAGAGAGAGAGAGAGAGAGAGAGAGAGAGACAGACAGACAGACAGACAGACAGACAGACAGACAGACAGACAGACAGACAGACAGACAGACAGACAGACAGACAGAGACAGAGACAGAGACAGAGACATAGAGAGACAGAGACAGAGACAGAGATAGAGATAGAGACAGAGACAGAGACAGATACAGAGAGACAGAGACAGAGACAGAGACAGACAGACAGAGACAGACAGAGACAGACAGGGACTGGGACAGTTCAGCTCATTTGAAACTCGATAGGACTGTATACAGTGTATAGTGTATAATAACTATACACAATGTCTATCGAGTTTGAGATTTCTTGTGGGCATTTTTGACTCGGTTTGTAGCGAAGGCGTTCGTCTTTCATAGGTATACGTCACTGGGTAATTTCGGTTTCGTAATCGTTATCGTCGTAAACTCCAAATTTCTAAAGTCTTACTCTAAAGCCAAAAGCAGGGCACCAGCTCATTCTCTAGCGCTGCGTCTTGTCTGAGGGGTTGTCCAGAGATGTCAAGGGAAGATATGAGTCTGGTTGCTATAGACACCAAAGAGAGGAGGTTTAAGATATCTGCAGACAGATTTGCAATAACAAGAAAGCTGTCGTCTGGTTTTAAATACAATAATTACGAATGCTTAGCATAGCTTAAATAAATTCAGTTCGAATATTAACTACAGTTTTATAAAATTGTAAGACTGTATAGTGTATAACTATACACAATGTCTATCGAGTTTGAGATTTCTCGTGGGCATTTTTGACTCGGTTTGTAGCGAAGGCGTTCGTCTTACATAGGTATACGTCACTGGGTAATTTCGGTTTCGTAATCGTTATCGTCGTAAACACTTCAGCTGACGGTAAAACTGTATTAAATGGGTTCCTGCATTTAATACCTTCATTTTTCACACGTATCAACTAACGTAAGTGTCATCTGGTTAAAAACAGTCGTAAAATATTACAAATAGCAAAAAAATTTCACATAACCAAGCATCGTAAAAATATCAGAAACCATTTATGGGACATGGACGCACGCAGGCCAAAGCTAAAGTATGTCCGTACGTGTGTCTACGTGTGAAGTGTTGTCTCCACACTCGGTGTTATCTTTGGCGAAAGTCCTCGATTACAACATGACAAGAAATGCTGGGGTGATAGACGATAACAGACTGTCCTTGAAATCTGCCAAGACTTTTTGAAAAGAGATGCCGATGATAACATAACTAAAGCTGTATTGTTAATTTTCTTCTTAAGCGATAAAAAGTTGAAGACGACATAAAATTGTTAATCATTGCTTTTGTCTTACATTTGACTGACGTTTCAAGTACCCTAACTCATCTGAGAAAATTATGGATGTTTAATCAGTTTAGGTTGGACCAAAGTGTAAAGTGATAGGACATTCCCACTCTGCTGACAGTTGCAAATTACCTGACTATAGATAGACCTATCATATTGATAGACCTATCATATAAGTGTTGTCGCATTTCTCTTAATTTATTTAGTTAAAGCACATGAAGGTGCGCTTGTCACTTTAAGTCTTACATAGCAACTCTTTGTCATTAAGTCTTGCTGCATTCAGCCTATTTTGGAGACATAAGAACAAAGTGAGTCCGTGAGGTAGTGGTTTTCAACCGGGTTTCCGCGGTTGTCTGTCAGGTGTTCCCCCGGTGTTCGATATAATATTTCAAAAATACCAAATAATTCACAAAAAGATTAGCAATGAACAGAATTCTTCACATCTTTCAGTTATTCTTGCTTGACACGATCTTATGTTAATATAATTAAAATTATTACGTGATATGTTAATATAATTAATATTATTACGTGAATTTATATTGTTGTATATTATAATGTCGTTATATAATACATAGGTCTTAATCCTTGTATATGAATGGGTTTATTCATGACTGTTAATAGTCTGTAATATGAAAGAGGCATGCATCAAATGGATAGCCAGATAGTTTCCAAATGTCGTCCAGACAAAGTACCAGGAAAGTTTACCGTTCATTTTGAACCATTTGGATGCTCTGTCCAACGGTCTCAATAATCGTTTCCATCAATGCCTGTTGAGCAGTAGGCCTACGACTGGGTTAGAAACAGTGCGTCTGATTTAAGGCGAGCGATCGATCGCTCTTCTTGGTCGCTCGCCTAGCAAAGGCACCGGCGAGCGATTTACCGCTCGCCTAGCCGAAGGCTTCTCACCATCAGTGACAGTCGGTCGTCAAAGACGATAGACGAACATAGAGCCAGACCATTATTTTATTTAACTAATTGCGATTAATTTAATTTTCTTACTTGCGGCAGCGGTGAACGCGTGCCGTGACCTGTCCTAATTACTGAGCAGTAATTTACTGCTGACTAATCACTCCAATTTCGTGCAATATGATTGGCCATAACAACACGGCCGACACCTCACGCTGCGTGACATCATCCGTAACATCACCAATTTGCGAAATTATTTCAAACAACAGTGATGGCCAAAATGAGCAAATCGAATAATAATATACAGCTGAGCACGTATCTGTCATGGAAATTCGATGTCGATGTAGTCGAAATAGAAAACCATCGGACTGTGAACAAAATTTACTGCATGTCCTGCAGAAAGCACTCATATAAAATTCGAATGGATTGCCGGCTGAAAGGTCAAGCTAAAAATGAGTGTTCAACTTTGTGAAATCAGCCGTCACACGTCATCTTACGTCAATGGGTGATTCCTAGTGAATGTTCATTCATTCTGAGAATTTATATAGCGCCTCTTCAAGAGACCTACTCAGATAACGGAACTGAAGTGAGATAGATCTACTAAATGACTACTATATGCGGCGATACGAAAAATTACGAATACGATACACAAAATACGCTGTACATAAAAGCTCCCGAGGTCGACCGCGCATCGCTCGCCTACCCGATCCAGCGCGATCGATTTTCAACCCGCCTACTATTTTCAAATCAGACGCACTGGTTAGAAACCCATTTGTAAGAATCAAATCAATTCTTCTTTGAGTCAGTTCGCCTTGAGAAGAGGATCTCGTTGAAATCACGACCGATTGAACGTTCAAACTGAAGTTAGCAGAGCTGGACTTGAACTCGTTTTGGATATTGATATATAGTCAGGGCTGTAGGCCTAGTGATAAAGTTAGAGGTGAGTACACGTTACCGGTTAGTTTTCCGAAACAAACTAGAGGTGAGTATACGCTACAGTATTTTGTGAGTATACGCTACAGTATTTTAATATAAATAAATAAATATAAATATTTTGTGAGGTGAGTATACGGTCTCTAGAGGTGAGCATACGCTGTATATCCGCGTATACCCTCGACTACAGCCCTGGCTATGGTTGAAAAGGAATAGACGGGGGTCTATCCATCTATTGCTCAGAAGGATTTGTGAATTCTAATGCAGTTTTCGACTAGTTACCTATGCGAATTCGGATTTTCTACCGTGACCACCATAAAAGAGAGAACGACTCTTGTTTGTTGAGGAAGAATTATTACGGATGTGTCTCTCTACGATTTGTCAAAGAATTAAACTGTTACTCCGAAGTCATCAAATTTAGTGACTTGATGAAAGTTACCTGTAGCACAGCTTTTCTATAATTTGTTAATATATATTTTAATATTCTATCCATCTTTCGGAAATAACTGCTAGCGAAATACGATAAAAATGGCGTTGTTCACTAACAATGTTTTTGTGCACTACACTTGAGTGCTAAAGTATATCTGTAGCCTATTTGTAATGTAAAATTATAGCCCGCGCCAGAAGTGCAAATAACTGATATTCAGAATTTAAAATTCTAAAATCGAAATATTATCCAAACACTACAAGATACAGTTACATTTATTTCCTTAAATACTGGACGGGTGAAACGCGCTTTCAGTGAACAAATTATTGCTTTGTGTAAGGGTTCCCTAAATACAATAAGGTTGAAAGCCACAGCCGTGAGACTTCAATTCCGCGAAGAAACCTTCAACATTCATGCATGCTGCGGAATGCTGAATGAAATAGGAAGAAGAGCTGGAACGTTGTCTCATATGACAGACAGCCTCTGTCATTTTGTATAAATTCGCCAATCTCTGATGTACATGTAGCTGTTCACAATTTAAACTGCAAGAACTTATTCAACACCAAAAACTTCATAAATGTAAAAAAATATTATACATCAGTTTCATATTAGCCCTATATACATGTAGTGGCAAAAATGCAACTTACAAATTATTTTTATACATGTCCCTAATCAAAGCTAATGCTATATGTATATACCATCAGTTGATTTACCTATAGGCCACTTGTCGTCTGATATTTCAATTAATTGGGCTCATTATTCGGCTTTTCTTTTGGCCTTAACTTCCAGGTCATAAAGATAAGGAATACGTTATCTCCATAGACACACAGAATTATCTGTAGGTTCCAAGTCTGCGACAGGTGATAAGGCATACTGGGGTTTGTGGTAAAAGTAACAATGAAGCTTCGCGGACCTTCCATATTGTGAAGGCAGTTGCATGTGATCTGATTTGCAACTGCAGTTCTCTGTAAGACAAAAACTGTGTTGATTTCTCACGGCGAATGAAAACCCAACCAGCATGTATCGTACCCATAAAACAGCAGAATGCACTAATTAAGCTTTGATATAGACATAAACTAATTGCATTGCCTGATATATAAAGTTACATTTTAAACATTTGTAGACAACTTGTTCAGGTAAGCTACGATAAGTCCGCAACCATTAGCATATTAATCGTAAAACCGAGTTTCTACATCGTAAAAAACGCAGTCGTGGGAACCAGATAATTCATAGATGCTCAGTCAAAACAAAAATCGTGGTCTTCTAACTTCTAAAGCGCCACTCGAAGGCCAAGCGCAGGGCACCAGCCTATTCACGAGAGATGGACAATTGTATACGTGAGCAACTTGTCCAAAGTCATTACGCAGTGGCTTGAGGTCAATTCGATCCTGCGACCCTCTAGTTACAGGGTACAGAACATACCGCTACACCACGCGTCCCACTGGTAAGGTCATAACTGGATCCAGATCAAGATGCAAAGGTCAGGCAGGTAAACAGTCAGACGGCTACGGTGTAGGGGTCAGTCGGGTAGACATTTTCCACCGAGTACCGAATCCGAGTATTTGGTGGTACTGTTTGCCGGATCCGGGTACGAACCGAGTACCATTTGTTCCATGTGCGAAGCTTCACATTTTCATGTAATGAAAAATTATCAAAATAAATTTCCTGCTGACCCCTACTACGGTGGATGGTATTTAGGATTGGAGTGGCAAGAGAGCTAAGTGGAAGAGAAGAAATCAAGATAGGATATGTGGAAAAGGAGCGTTTTCAGGTTTTAAGCGAAAAACCGGTGTAGAGGTAGCAAGAGGTTCCATTTTGGTGAGTTCGTAGAATGAATCAGGTAATTGCCTTAGTGTATTGGATCTACGCTAAATAAGTAAGTAAGTAAGTGAGTAAGTAAGTATGTACTTTAATGATCCGCCTGCAAACGCACTGCGGGTCTGCAAACGTACTGCGGCTAGACCCGGACACGACCCAAATAGGCATTTGAAGAATAAATAACCTCCCTTTAGATGATCCAGGCAAAAGCACAAAAACACAAGTGAACATGTGAAGTGCATTCATAGACATCTAAATAATAATATATCAGATAAGAAGATTTCATTCTTAGTGCCAAGACGTTGATTAACAATGGTCAGCGATTTTTATCCGGACCCTAACCAAACCCATGACCTTCCACAAGCAAGCCGACAAATTAATGAGTCGTAATTAATTCTGGAAACATTTCTGTTAAATTAATGGGTCGTAATTAATTCTGGAAACGTTTTTGTTCTGCAAGACTCAAGAGAAATAATTTATGAGTTACAAGCAAATCAATCATAACCCAACTTTAGCCTAAGTAGGGCATATACGCATACGCATTGAAGCTTCGCCCGAAGAGCATGTTACCAGGTATCTTATCGCAACTTGATTTCATAGAAGCAATGTTTCCCTGCATTATGCATACGTGGCGTGACCCACGAGTGTTTCGCGTTTAAACTGTACTTGACCTTCGGCGTCAAAATACTTAGGTAGTTAATAACTGAGTCAACAGAAAGTCGGCGAATAACAACGACATTTGTAACACCTCATGCAGAAGGTAGACCACTGAGCAGTCCTCTACTGTCACAGCCTAATTGATTGTAGACCGTGACCTGTTATATCATAATGGATGGTGCTCTGGGCTTAGCTTTTAAGTTAAAACGCTTAAAATACTTAACTGAAATTAAGCTGCATGTGAATTAATATTGGACTGAAACAAAATTATCCACGATTTCGGACGTAACGCACCATCGTATTTTTTTTACATACATGTAATGCCAACAGAGGTCAGATCAGAAATTCTTTAAAAAAAACTCACGAATCAAGGAAGAACAATTTTTAATGTTATGCCAATTATACAACGAATTCTCAATGTATATCTCTTAGGTCTTTCAAGACAGTTCAGTCATATGAAACTGCATATAATGGCACGACCATTTCCAGAAATATCGAAATTATTTAATACAAATTGTCCTCATCGTTAACGTCCTTTCTACATGTAGTTATCTATTCTTCTGTGAAACGGAAGATGGTTAAAAGACCGTGGTCAGAATAATCATCCTCTACCATACATATTACCTCGTTCCTCTCGCTATGGCAGTGTAAATAATAGAGATTATAAAATTGGTCTTCACACTGCTGCGAACTGCAAAAAGCAAGGAGATTAAATTCAGAATCTAGAAGCTCGATTCCTTCGAACGGAGCAGTTATCATAATTCTATCATAAACATCTACCAAATAGACACAACTGTCTCGACTGAGTGGTGACTGATATTGGCGTACAACGCTTCCACTCGTATCGATCTCCAATAATTTTCTATCACCACTTTGGACGTCAGAAGAAACCAATACCAAGTTTCCATTTGATTTTGGAATTACATCGACAACCATATGCATGCAATCATCAATATCTGGGGACAAAATTACTTCATGTTGCAAGGAACCATTCGCATCATATATGCTTACTATATCAGGGTCAGTGCCCTCCTGCGCTGAAACGATCACTAGGCTACCATTGGCTGAGACGGATATAGGAGCAAGTGACATCCTATGATCATCAATCCATGGTGATATGTTAAACTGGTGTTCTTCATCTTGCGTTACGCGTAAGACTGAAAGGCGGTTGTCGTTGTTTCGCAGGCCGAGGCCTACATACACGCAGTTTGACACGGTGCAGGCTGCCAAGAACACCGGATCTGCTTCTGGTAGCGGGATGACAGCCTTCACCGCCACGATATTGTTGCGGTCGTGAACATTAATAACACATGCCCGATCACGTAGTCCGCAGACCATAAATATTTCATCCTTCATTGTAGCCATAGCGTGGATTGGTGACTGGAGCGGAGATTGATGCAAAAATTCCACACGAATCGTATCCGGGGCTGAAAATAGTATAGTCAGCTTTATCTTTTGCGCCAAAAATGACACGTATCAAAACAAGTATTCTCAAAACGTAAATATAATTATCAAAATACATGCATTCGTGCATATATTGCAAAGTCAGGAAATTGCCTTTGCTATACATGCTACTTCAAACGTCAAGGAGGAGCATGCGCAATTAACTTGAAACTTAAAATGAACTTGAATCGTAGATGCGTTGTATCGAACGACACGCGGGATAGTTAATCTGAAAGCATGCGTCAGTGACTCAGTATAAGCTGTAACTTGTCTAGACTTATCCATGTATATTGTTCGACTATTCGTATGATGACCATGCTTACTATATCAGTCTTTTGTGGCTATAGTTTTAATATTACCGTGCTGGGTTGTCAGTGGAGAAGACAAGTTCAAATTCCCGCCAGAGCAGAAATTTAGTTTAAGATTTCTGCTCCTTTTTGCTTATCCAACCAATTCAGTTGGAAGTGCAGGCAACGAAGCAGTGCGCTGCCCACGCGTCCAAATCGTTAATAGGCCTATAATCTAAAAAAATTCCAAAGCGCTACTTTTCATCATGGCTGCCTCAGTTTTACCTTATAAGTAAGAGACCTGACGCATTTACCTTACTCCAATTTCAGGCAGGGGCGGATCCAGGGGGGCCAATCCGGCCATGGCCCCCATTTGAAATTTATATTTATTTTTAACATGTATTTTATGGGCGTTTTATGATGTTTACACAGGCGTGTCCCCCCTGTAGGCGTGGATGAGTAAACTGTACACAGAACGCGGGTCCCGTATAGATGTAGACTGAAGACATTAAAAAAAGGTCATCAACTTTTTTGGGAGCTGACTAAGAAATTTTTGGCCCCCCTGAGAGACCTTCTGGATCCGCCTCTGATTTCAGGTATTCTAATATCGTAAGAAAGAATATAGCTTATTTAATAATTGGACGAAGGCTTCTTTATTCCATGAACTAACCAGTTCCGTTTAGAGTTCTGTGAAGTTCATTTCGGAAGAAGTTGGTCGTAAGGATGCTGGTCCAGTGCGAACAGACAGTTCTTAGTCGGCTTATCACCAGATCGGCTTTTTCTTTCCAAATACTTTTGGCCAGCTTCAAACTTTTCAGTTCCATAACTATGGCTTTAATGAGAATACACTCGAGTAGCTCAATGGGTAGATCATGTAGCTACAATTAAACGTTAAAAGGTATCACATATGTTAACATACTTCTAAAGAGCTCTTCAACATGCAGTCAACCAAGTGCAACAATTTATAAGCGGAGTTGTACACGTTACAGCAAAACACGTAGAGCACACTTTCAACGTCAGTTTGTATTAGGAGGTTAAGCTTAGTTAAAACACGTGGAAGAACTGAAGGCAGCCCATAACTTATTACTTAGTTCACAGCCGATTCTGTTATAGGTGGCTTATTCACAAGTTTTAAAGGGAGGGTAAGCAAGATCAAACCTATCCTTGACAGCTTTACTTTGTTGCCATTATTAAGCAGCTTAAAATTGTCTCATTTTATAGGACCTTCTAGTGGTTACTGAAATGTTTTAAATTTACATTTATGACGAGTTTTCATCGGATAGCTACAGGCATATATTGGATCCATCTGTGTACCTGTATCAGATTGCATCGATTAGCTACAGCATGCTGGAAGCCCCGATAGAAGAATCACATGACAAACACGGCGTAGGCTATACTGAGCCCGGTGTACGATGGCTAAGGAAAACAGCGAGGGACTCTATAGTCTATAGTAAGAGGATCGCTAAGAAGTCTGGATAGACTGAAACACTATATTCTGTTGAAACCGGCGAAGATGTGACGCACTTAGACACAAATTGCTGCCTTGATTTCGACTTTAAATACGATTTAGTACTAGTAAAGGCTATTTGGCTATAGAGAAAAACGATGACAACTATCAGACTGTATACACCTCACTGTTCAAGCAATTCACAAAGTGTAGCCTAGATCCTACGAAGAATTTGGAATTACAGTTTAATGTCATATTATAGCTTACCGTTGTTTCACTCAGTAAGTCGAATTTTGCACGTTTAGCAGAGTCCTCTTCTTCTTTCGTTTGCTCATCATTACTAGATTCAGCTGATGTTCGTTTCTTCGACATAGTACGGTACATGTATTTAAAGTAAAGTAACAGAAGAAGTCGCCTCTTGTGTGCACAATGAACGTCAAAATTACAAGAAACACCAAACGGTTGTAGGGAAATTCAATCAAAAACGCAGGTACTATTGCAAAAGCAAACCGCTTACGACAAATGTTATACAATACTTCAAAATGATATTAAAATTAAAGAAGTTGTCGGTCTGAAATAGGTCCTAATTACCAATAATTTATATTGGGGTCTGGAAAACATTATAATGTGACGTCACACAATGACGTCCTGTCCTACACTTCGTATTAATTAACACTATTGTTGTATTATTACGATAATTTAATAGAGAGATTAATTATTATTACAATTGTTACTAAAGTTTTATTTTGCCTTCTATAAGGATATTCTTTTTATGAAAAGTGGGAGATATTAATTATTATTATAGTTATTTTTTATCATTATGTTTTATTATAATTTTTAATTTTTTTATTTCTACTACTACTACTACTACTACCACCACCACTACTACTAGAACTACCACTACTACTACTACTCTACCACCACTACTACTACCACCACTACCACTACTTCTTCCACTACTACTACTACTACTACTACTACTACTACTACTACTACTACTACTACTACTACTACTACTACTACTACTACTACTACTACTACTACTACTACTACTACTACTACTACTACTACTACTACTACTACTATTACTACTACTACTACTACTACTACTACTACTACTACTACTACTACTACTACTACTACTACAACAACGAGTACTACTACTACTACTACTACTACTACTACTACTACTACTACTACTACCACTACTACCAGTTCTACTATTACCTGAGATGTTAACAGGGTGGATATGTTATTAAGCAACAGGACAAAATCTCGTCTTGCTTTCTGTTCGTCTATCTGTCTCTGTCTGTCTGTCCGTCTGTCTGTCTGTCTCCACTGAGCGCGATGACACTGCGAGGGACACAAAATTTGACCTCTTAACCCCGGCTCCTTTACGACATCTGGCGCTGATGAAAAAGCGATCAACTGGTCATCACAATTCATCACACTTGGATGTTGTTGGCCTATAATATGTATAGATATAAATGATACAAATAATTATGGTACATCAGCAGTGCCTGCACTTATTTCATGCACACAGCTTTTAGCCTCATTGGCTTCGTCGTCATCGTCGTCGTCGTCGTCATCATCATCATCATCATCATCATCATCATCATCATCATCATCATCATCATCATCATCATCATCGTCGTCGTCGTCGTCGTCGTCATCATCATTATCATCATCATCATCATCGTTTTGCTCGTCTTTGTCGTCGTTATCATAAGACCAGGCACCTGTACATCATTTATATAGCGCCTTTTAAGGGCAGTCCTCGCTC
>OY744604.1:64753382-64953382 GCA_963556255.1 Allolobophora icterica | reverse complement strand
TGTGTGTTATGGGAATATATTCTCGGCAGATGGCGTCGGCCAGACTGGTTCCCCCACCATTTCTGTGGTTGACCTCTGTCCACCGAGGTCACGAGCTGCTGCACATTCCAAGCGACTCCCGTTGCAGCGGGCTGTCGATATATGACAGGATTCCCGAAAAGATTGATGGATGGATGGATGGATGGATGGATGGATGGATGGATGGATGGATGGATAGATGGCTGGACGAAGAGATGAACTGATAGACCTGTGCATGTATGCATATAGACTATTTATGAATGTATGTGTGTATGTATGTTCCCATGTATGCGTATGTATGCGTATGTGCATTGGTGTTATGCCATTGCGTCTTCCAGGTCCATATCTACTAACGCGATAGTTCGAATATCGCTTTCAAAATATCGCACACACACACGTAATCACACACACGCACACACACACACACACACACACCTACACACACACACACACGCACGCACGCACGCACACACACGCACGCACACACACACACACGCACACACGCGCGCACACACACGTATGTATGTATGTATGTATGTATGATGCCATGCATGTATTATATGTACATGTGTGCATGTTTGTATGCATGTATGTATACATGTATATGCAATATATATGTATGTATGTATTACATTGTATGTATGTGTGCATCTATGTATGTGTGTATGTATATGTGTGTGTATGTATGTATTTCTCTTTGTCAGTGAAGACACTGACACGGGTCGGGAGCGCCTCTGTTTATGAGTGGCGCTATATAAATCCTCGATTACAATTACAATTACAATTATGTATGTATGTATGTATGTATGTATGTATGTATGTATGTATGTATGTATGTATGTATGTATGTATGTATGTATGTATGTATGTATGTATGTATGTATGTATGTATGTATGTATGTATGTATTTATGTATGTATGTATGTATGTATATATGTATGGGATGCATATATATAATAGGCCTATATATGTATGTAGGCCTATGTATTGTATTGTATTGTATTGTATTGTATTGTATCTAAACATTTATAAAGCGCCTCTCGCAGTATACGCTAATCAGAGGCGCTTCCAGTGCGAAAGACCCAGTGAATAGAAAGTGGTTTTAAGACAGCGGAACGAGGCACTTGGGCCACCAGCTAATAAAGAGGCAGGTGTCACTGGAGGGAGTTGATTCCATAGAGCAGGACCATTGCAAGAAAAGGCTTGAGTTTTGGCCATAGTGGTCTTGGCTCGTGGTACAAGAAGATCATGGCGATTAAGCGATCGCAATGGACGGAGGGAAGTAGCTGAAACTGGCAGACGAACAATGTCACAGAGGTACTTGGGTGCTAAGCCTGTACAGAACCGAAGGACTAAAGTGAGAACCTTAACGGAGGAGGAGACAGAGCGTCGGATTGCTCTAGGCCGTCTCAGGTGAAAGTAAGAAGAATGGGTAAGATTAGCAATGTGTTCAGAAAAGGTGAGCGTACTGTCAAGGACAACACCAAGGTCACGGACACTAGAGAGAAAAGTGAATGACGGGAATTTCTCAGCAAGAAGTGGGAAGTCTAGTTTGAGGAGCTGTTGACGAGTACCAAACCATATAATCTGCGTCTTAGTTGGGTTCAAAGAGAGACGATTAGAAGACAGCCAAAGGTGTTAATCGCGTGAGAGAGCATCAGTGCGTCCAGTTAATGCAAGCTGTGCAGAGGGAGTGCCATGAACGAGCGCTTGGGCGTCGTCTGCATAAAGATGACCAGTTGATAAGTGTATGTACATGTATGTATGTATGTATGTATGTATGTATGCATGCATATGTGGGGCGTGGTGGCTCAATGGTAAGTTCGGCGCCTTGTGATCGGAGGGTTGCAGGTTCGAATCCCACTCTAGCCGCTGCGTACGGACCTTGGGCAAGTCCTTCACCCGCGATTGCTCGTGGCGCTTCGGCCTGAAAACTCCGACACAGTATACCAATGCTGTAGTCGGGAGCGCCTCTGACTCTGAGTAGTAGTAGACTTGAGGAGGCGCTATAGAAATATCCGAAATAAAATAAATAAATAAATAAATGTATGTATGTATGTGTGCATCTATGTATGTGTGTATGTATATGTGTATGTATGTAAGTATGTATGTATGGGATGCATATATATAGGCCGCTATATGTAGGCCTATGTATGTACATACTTTCAGGACTTGAAAACACGAAATCGCGTGTGATAGTATTTCTTCTTACAGCGACCGAATTACATGAAGCAAAATAGAAAGCAAAATATTGCTTTGATTTGTATTGAATTTATAAAAAAAGAATTTAATTATCCTTGGTAGCCCATGTAGCCCATCAGCTGTAATCTGACTCTCCTGTCTTGGCGTTTATATTGCACATGGTTTCATATTCAGATGAATGAAAACAACTAAATAAATTTATCTTGCCATTTGTTAAAATATCTTTGATTTCTGTTTTTCCCGTATTTACGCGTTTTACTGGCGCTTAGCAAACAGCAAAAACCTTAAGAATTTTCTTGCTTTGATCGTCTGGCCCTCTAGTGAATACAGCATTTCCTAACGTTATGAGTTGGTCGCCGACTGTCAAAATGAGTCGCCTTTGGGTCTATGAAAAATCGCCTTCAAAGGTTATTGCTGTTCAATGTATAGTGGCTACATTCTAATACGAGCTGTAGTAAGCCTTGCGAACGGTGAGAACTGTTCAGAATGATTTCTGGCAGAAATTAATGTTTCGCTTAGAAACTCCGTGAGCCGTAACTGCAACAGTGTTATAACCGAATTCGCTTTATATCGGAGTAAGCTTTATAACGGGTCGACGGTGTATATATATATATGAGCATGTAGATGTGCATTTAATTATGCTTGATCATATAAATTATGTATGTATGTAGTTATGCACTTATATATCTATTTATCTATTTATGCATGCATTTTTATATGTGTGTATCTATTCATGTATGTATGGTATGGCATGCATGAATTTATGTATGTATGTAAGCATGTGTGGTATGATTTGGTATGTATGTCTGTATAATGTATATATGTATGTATGGTATGATTTAGTATGTATGTATGTATTTATTTATTTATATATTTATGTATGTAGGTATGATTTGGTATGTATGTATGTATGTATGTATGTATGTATGTATGTATGCATGTATGTATGTATGTATGTATGTATGTATGTATGTATGCATGTATGTATGTGTGTATGCATGTATGTATGAGTGTACTACCGATAGGACGGACGTAGAAAAGCATAGTTGTGTGAAATCTTGTCATTTGACAAATCTCTCGGAGGTTTTCGACCTACGTAGGTCGTCATATTTATTATATAGTGCGTTCTTGATCATCGGTTATAAATTCTCGATCCGATGATCGAAGCATAGATCCTCTTTTTAGATGGATCCATAAATTGATCACTGCTCGAATGACCGATGCAACCGACCCGTCGACAGCTCTTCCTCCCTCCCTCCCTCCCTGCCAACCTCCCTCCCTCACTCTCTGTCTCCTAGCCTCCGTTTTTATATCTGGCCCTCCCTCCTCCCTCCATCCTTGCTTCCTTCCAGTCTTCTATTCTTCCCTCACTCTCCTCCACTCAACCTCTCTTTTCCTAATCTCCAGCTCTCATTCGCTAGATTTATGTGGACCACAAAATACTCGCATAAAAGAGGGAAAGATACAGACAGACAGATAGAAAGAGAGGATAACACAAACAGAGACAGCGAAGGAGAGAGAAGTAAAATAATGAAAGAAACTGTCACGACAGTTACCATGGGAGACAGACAGACAGACAGACAGACAGACAGACAGACAGACAGACAGACAGACAGACAGACAGACAGACAGACAGACAGGCAGACAGACAGACAGGCAGACAGACAGACAGACAGACAGACAGACAGACAGGCAGACAGACAGACAGACAGACAGACAGATACACATACAATGTCATACATGTATAGAGTCATACATACAACATACAACTTTGGCCTTGGTTCGCAGATCAGTGACCTTATCATCAGGGTCTATTAGGCGAGAATTCGACCTATGTGGACCAAAGAAGACCCTCGTGTGTGTGTGTGTGTGTGTGTGTGTGTGTGAGTGTGTGTGTGTGTGTGTGTGCGCGCGCGCGCGCGTGTGTGTGTATGTGTGTGTCTGTGTGTGTGTGTGTGTGTGTGTGTGTGTATGTGCGTGTATGTGTGTGTGTGCGTGCGTGTGTGTGTGTGTGTGTGTATGTGTGTGTGTTTGCGTGTGGGACTGAGTCAGTTTCTGTGATGGTGTTGAACGTCTTCAGATAGATTATCTGCCTAGAACAATTGGATCAATCGAAGGCCGATGCATTTGTCTATAATCCAAAGCAGCCGCAATCATCGTCAGGATGTGATGCAGCCGATGTTTCTCACACTCCCATCCTTCTCCCGTTTCTCCATCTTCATCCTTCTCCTCTTCTTCCTCTCCTCAGCGTCGAACCGCAGCCTCCGTACCCACATCCGGCGATCAACGATGCGATAAACTCCGCATCAGGCTCCTACGTAGCTCTGTTCCTCTCATCCCCCTCCTCTTCCCGGCAGCAGCATCAGCAGCCCGCATTCAACCAACCGGACGATGCCTCTCTCTGTCTGCCTGGTGGCCCGGACTTCGCCTCCATCCCACCATCCGCCCATCCATCCATCCGTCCGTCCATGCCTCCAGTGTCTCCTGTAGAGAGTGCAGGCTGCGGAGGCGAGCTTTATTATCTCCACGACGACGACATCTCCAGTCGCTGAAGCCACAACGACTAGGGTCACAGCTGCCACGCTGCCATCAGCTGGTGGCGGTTTTGAGGCAGCAGCAGTACCAGCAGAGACAGCGACGAGGTAAAGATGCGAATTCATCAGCAGGCGGATGACGAAGAGGTGAGAGACAACATCACCTTCTCACATTACATCTCTCACTTCCCACCACTAGCATCTCTCACGAACGCCCCAAACAATCCAAGGTACTTCCGCTCACAGTCACACTCACACACGTGTACTAAGCAGAATACTTGTTGTTGTGGAGCTGGAAGCCAGCGTAGCAACCAGAATCTTCGATGATGCGGCATATCCAATCATCGTTTCATTATCGTTTTCAGTAATTAATTCGTCGCTACTGCGTTTGCAGTATTAATCTTCTTCGCCTCGCTAATCGTGTTCTGCGCTATCTCTGCTGACAATGAATCATGTTGTTCCTGCATGTTTCACTTTTTGTTCCGTTCTCTATTGCGCTCTTTGTTCCGTTCTTTGTCTTTGTTAGTCTTCTTTTTTGTTCTTATGCAAACTCCCATTTGTCTTAACTAACCTTTGATTTTTTAAATGTACTTTTCGTCTGGGATACTTTATCATTTGTGTGGTTACAATTAGTGGTTCGGCTCAGCTGCACTTTGTCCAGTTGTTTGTCAAGCTGTTCCGTTACAATGTTTCTGCCCCGTTTCCAGTTCTTTTCCAAAGTCGTTTCTAAAGTCATTCCTATTAGTGTTTCTAATTCCGTAACTGTGGCATTTCTATAATTGTTTCTTCAGCCGTTTTCATTGTCGTTTATTGTGTCATCTCGATCATTATTTCTGTGGTCGTTTCAATTACCGTTCATGTTGCAGCTTTCGTTGTCACATATATTATCGCTTCTGTTGTCGTTTCTATAACCGTTTCTGTGTTTGTTTCTATTACCGTTTTTGGAGTCGTTTCTATTAACATACACATATAAAAACATACATACATACATATATACATGCATGCATGCATGCATACATACACTGTGTCCACGATAAAGTAGAACACTAGACTTTGTGAAATGTCTTGGTCAATTGTAGTATTATAGGTACTAAATTTGGTGCGCATGAACTTCAGTCTATTCTATCCATACCCTGCAAATTTTATGACAATTGATGCAACGGTTACGAGGATATACCCTTTTGAAATTGGGTGGTTCAGAAACCAAGTTACCGAACAGTAAAACGCATAGAATTACGTCATTTTTCTGGCTACCGCAGGGGATACATAGGCTGTTGTTTATAAGCGTCATTTTCTGAAACAGTTACACTACGAGACCTGTTTTACGTAACAGTAGTTGGTTGTAAAGAAATGGTTTTCAGCGCAGAGGACAAGATTTTAATCAAGGAGTTGAGAGAGACGAAGGGTATGGCGCAAGGATACTCATTACAGCGCTGTCAATGTGTGGCGTCAGCGACTCAGAGCCAGTGAGTCGAACATCAACTGTGACCGCTGAACTTAACAAAACCGCTCTTTTTAACCAAATGTTATGACAATTCACTGACCCACGTCAAATTGGGCGGAGTTACGGTGTACAAAATATTTCATAATTCACTTCACAAATATTGAAGATATTGGTAGAAACAGCAGTGTTCTACTTTATCGTTGACACAGTGTACATACATACATACATACATGCATACATACATACATACATGCATGCATGCATGCATACATTCAGTGCTTTTTTCAGCCGGAAAGCGCCGGAACGGCATTCTGGCATCATTTTACAGCTACTACAAAATAATTTATTTATTTTAATAATAAAAACAATTTAGTTATTTAAATTTTTTTCTGTGGTGTGGGCTAGTTTTCAGTGTTTATTGAGATCAACTCCCAACACCAAATTCCGTTTTTCTCGGGATTTTAGCCTTCCATAATTGTTCAGTTCCGGAACTTTTTTCTAGAAAAAAGCACTGCACAGATACATAAACACATGCATACATACATACATACACAAACAAATTTCTATTACCTTACATACATACATACATTTCTATTACGTTTCTATTACCCTTTCTGCTTTCGTTTCTATTACAGTTTCTGTATGTGTTTCAATTGACGTTTTAATTGTCGATGCGTTTGTTTCTACTGTCGTTTCTGTAGCAGCGTCCAGTACGTTTCTCGTTCTGTCGTTCGATCCAGAGAGATCCTCAGCTGAAATGCCTCACCCTGTCCCTGCTCATCGTCGTATCCCTGGCTTCCGTCGCCTGGTGCCGCGTTGCTCCCAGGCCGCCGTCCTCCCCTCGGGGCCTCGCTAGCTCCCCCGTCGGTCAGTGCCAGCACTCCGGCTACGTCTACTTCCCGGTCGGTCTCTTCTGCATCCTCTACCTCGTCTACCTCGGCGAATGCTGGCACAGCTCGACGCACGTTAGTTTCCGGTTTCCGGTCGACGCTAGCGCCATCTACCAGCAGATAAGGGCTATGCGACTGTCGCCTCCGATCGTCTGGTGGCGCGCCGTCTGCTATCACTATGACCGGCGACTGCGTCAGGTATGCCACGGACGTCTTAGCAATGGCATCTGGACTCATCATCGTTCATCATCCGCGAGAAACAGTCAGATACGAGACTGCATAAAAAAGAGCATTAATATGGCGCCTACCTTTCTACTTGCTTTGTTTATGATTTATAGTAAAATGAGTTCCTTTCTTCTCTCTTACACATACACACACACTCTCACTCCATGTCTCTATCTCTGTCTCTCTCACTCTCTCCCTCCCTCCTTTCGTGAATGTCTGTGTGTCCATCTCTTTGTAATAAAGTTTCGATTTGAAACAAAGATTGAAACCAACAACTCACAAACACGAAAAAACAAACACAAACACACAGTGAGACTGATTTGAGTCTGTCTCCATCCGTCTGTCTCTTTGTCTCTCTGTCTCTGTCTGTCTGTCTGTCTGTCTGTCTGTCTCTGTCTGTCTGCTTCTCTGTCTGTCTGTCTCTCTCTCTTCTTCTCTCTCTGTCTCTGTATGTATCTCTCCCTCTCTCACCACCGTTTATCCGTCCTTCCATCCGTCGCTCGCTTGTTTGTGTACAATTCCTCGATCAGCTGATGACGTATCTTACTCACTTATATGCATACTTTCTTAATCGACCAGTAGTACTCTTCTTTTCTTTCTAGTACTTTCTTGCGGTCTGTTGTACTCCGTCTATCCTTCTTTGAAAGATGTAACCGCGGTCCTTCGCTATAGAACCCATCCGTCTTTCGTTGCAGGTGATGCGCTACAGGAGAGGCGACGCCTACACTTCGTCCCAGGTCTTCTACGAAAGAGTCAACTCGCAGGTGACGACCACCGTCTTCGACTACACCCACTTCGGGGTCATCGACGCCTCCAAACGCCTCGTCCACCTCGAAAAACACCCAGCGACGAAGATACGCTTCTCGCGCAAGTTCTCGTTCGCCTGCCCTGTGGCCGAGGAGTCGTACCGCCAGCAGCGCACCGAGTTCCTCGAGGAACACCAAAGGATCGACGACTACCTCGAGTTCACCGAGGGTCTCGACCTTCTGAACGTCCGCTTCGACGACCAGACGGTCGCCCTGTCGAACCCCTGCCACCGGCCGTGGTATCTGTACACGTGGGTCTTCTGGGTGGCGTCCCTCGTCCTTCTCTCCTACCCCCTCCGACTGATCATCGGATATAAGACGGCGCACGTCCACTACCAGGTCCACAAGATCTTCGGCGTCGATCGCGGACCGGAGTTCATGACCCGGATTCTGATTCGGGGTGACCCGGCAGGTCAAGGGGTCAACGGGCAGATGGAAACGGCGATCCGGCATAACCTCAGCCTGGCACCGTCCTACGCAGAGGCGCTTCAGATCAGTCAACATCGGCCGAGGTTCTTCCTCGATGAAGATTTTCCCTCCTATGGTTCCATTCCGTTACTTCCGCTCGGCGACCGAAAATCGTCCGCCTCCGCCGCATCCAATATCACCGGAAATCACGTGACAGGTCTTCCGGCTGCTGTAGGTGACGTCAGGTGCTCTGAGGGGAGTCGTGTAACCCGATGCGTCGTCTCATTCGCTCGCGAACCGAACGCAGTGGCGCAGACGAGAACTCGCCAGGCGACGAATCGTGTGGATGTCGTCACAATCGTCAACCGGGAACAAGATGCCACAGATGCCGTTGCTCATTCGCCGTTGGCTTCCGTTGTTGACGGAAGTGATGAAATACGACCGGATGTGATGTCAGAATGCGGAAGCGTTGAAGGGGACGTCAGGAAACGCAGAGGAAATGATAGGATAGTCGCCAGAGGGCATCACTCTAATGAAAACCCGGATGAAGGTGCTAGGCAGCGAACTAGAAGCATCGCAGAAACGGAAAGAGATTGCCCAATTCGAACTAAAACGTTGCAGGAAATGACTGCGAAGAAAGTAGCCACACAACCGGAAATAGATCAACATCCGGTTGAGGAAGTGGAGGAGGAGGATGGTGGTGGCGTAGGTAATGAATCATCGGTTATTCATCGAATAGACGAATATTCACGGTCCAGCGAAGCGAATCGTTTGAATCGCAGCGTTACGTCAGCTGACGATTCCTTTGAATCGCCACCGTTTGTGACTCACTTGAAATTCCACGTTCGGGCAAATCTTGAAAATGAATTACTTGAATCTTCTTCATTTTCGAATCACTTGAATCGACATGCAGTGAATCAGAACGGTGAATCATCGCGTCAACTTCACCATCCTCTGAATCACTCGCATCGTTACGATGTAAATCTCGCACCTGGAATTCCTCCGTTGGCGCATGACACAAATCCTGACGACATCGAAGACATTGACCTTCTTGACCTGGTCAACGAATCCCCGCCGTCCTACGAAGACGCTCTGCACATGCGTCGGTTTGTGCTTCCGCTAACGACCGGAAGTGGTCAGCACTTCCGGAACCAAGCGACATCCGTGGACGACATAGACGAGGATTCGATCGGTTCGCCCGGCCACCTATCGCCGGATTATGGCGATAATCCTTCAAGGTCACGAGCGGCGGTTGTAATCCAGGTCATGGAGACGTCACTATAGCAACCGGTCTTTTATACATATCGGGCAAGGGGCGACCAGGTACTTGGACTATAGGTACAGAAAGGTTTACAGACAGACATACATACAGCTACAGACATGTAGATAGACAGACTGAGAAACAGAAGGAGCACACAGATATATATATATATATATATCCACATAGATAGATGGACAAACGGACAAACATATAGATGGACAGATAGAAAGCTTGAAAAACTTATAGACAGACAGACAGACAGACAGACAGACAGACAGACAGACAGACAGACAGACAGACAGACAGACAGACAGACAGACAGACAGACAGACAGACAGAGATATAGACAGACTCACAGATAGAGAGATAGATATACAGACAGAAAAACCGAGAGACACGGAGATAGCTATACATACAGATAGTCACGGGAGAGAGACACAGGAAAGCATCAAGAGAAAGGAACTGATGGGGTTCTACGGTGATACTTGTTACATGTTCTTTCATTGCATAATTCCTCAGGTCATCAAGTGGTCTGTTGGTTTTCTGTGTCATGGCGCCGTTACCAGGATCATAAACAGAACAATAGATAATCTCACTACGCCAACAACTGGCGCTACAGTCAGCACAGGTGAATGCGCATAGTATGTACATGGTCAGGACTTGACAGCTCTGAGGCTGTTCACAAGAAATTATGCATTTTACACTAGAGGCTCAAGTTGTGCTAGGACAGGGATGGCGAACCTATGGCACGCGTGCCAGAAGTGGCACGCGTTGAAATTTGTCGGGCACGCAGAATTCAGAGCGTCCTCCAAAATTCAAACTTACAAATACAAAATCCCGGAACGAATCCAGTTTCTTTGTTGAAGGACTTAATTTTAATTAACTTCATTCAAAACGATCTTTGATGTAACGTCTTTAATTCATTTTTTGTTACGCTTTATTAACTAAAACCTATATAAGAAAAGTAATCATATACTGTGCAAATTTCCGAGGGGCACGCGACGGTATTTTTTAAAATGACTTAGCAGCATTTTGGCACGCACCTTAAAAAAGGTTCGCCACCCCTGTGCTAGGATATATGTATATTATATATATATATATATATATATATATATATATATATATATATATATATATATATATATATATATATATATATATACATTACGTTAGTCCCACAAAGTTTGAAATTCACTTTGCGCATGATCTAATATTGTCCTTTCTTGGAGACAAACTTTTCTGCACAATTTCATTGGTTCTAGACAGTATTAAGGAGTTGCTCAATCAACCTAAAAAAGTTAACAGTGTTGAAAAGCATCGTCACAAGTGCAGGTTTATTAGAAAAATACTGTTCACAAATTTGACAGCTTGAATTCATTATTAATACATGACAGAAGCAAGTCAAAAATAAAAACAGTTGTTGCCAGTGATCACATTTCAATGTTCTTCATCTGATGCATTAGGGTGCTTTTTTGAGAATCCGGAATCCTTTTGCGATTATCTTCAATGAACTGAATTTTTAGTTCCTGCATTTCACATTTTGTTGTTGTTAAGGATTCATAGAACATCTGAACGTTCAGCAGCGTCATTGACAACCCTGAGTGATTTGATGACAGCTTCAGCTTTCATATAATATTGCGTAATATCATTCCATGGTCCTGGACTACTTTGTGACAAAAATGCAATGTCTAGACCTTACTTGGTCTTTCTTGAAAGACCAAGTAAGCGCAGAGCTGCAGTTGATGAAGATGTAACCAGTTCATGAAGCTGCTTGTTGATATTCAATCTCTGTCTCTGAAGATTTGATCCCTCGAACACTCCATTCATCTTCACACAGAATCATGGCTTCTGCGATCAATCTATTCTCATCATCAGAAATCCTGTTGGAAAATATTGAAAGTGGAACTAGCTCTGATCCAAGATACCACAGATGGCTTTGTAGTGTCTTCATAACAGCCAGTGAAACAGCTTTGTTTATCATGGCATACTGTTTGATTCTCTTCAAAGGAGCAAATCATTTACAGAAGCATCGCTAGCCACTGGACATACTATCCATGCCAGCACATAAATATGTGCAGCAAATAGACAATATCCTGTTAGATTCTTTGTCTCAATAACAGTCAGCTTAAATTGGTCTCTAAAGAGGCAAATCTTCATACAATAAATGACTTTGGCCATCCATCTGGCCATACACCAGGCAGCCGGAAATGAGACCGCTTACCCACTGGCAGTCTACAGCCCAATACCAACAGAGTTCAATCATTTCTCTGTATAGCCTTCTCGTGGCAAGTATAACTGTCGGCTGACATAACAGCCTGTAATGACGAACAGACTTCTTGTCTGAGCTGAAACAGCATTGGGTTATCAAGTCGAGTGTCATCTAGCGGTTTATAGAGCTTTGCCTGCGTTGGGCCCATCAGCTGAAATCGCCTTTCTCGAGAGCTGAGGCTCGAGATCCTCTGTTTCGCATGCGCCTGAAGTCTGTATTATGTGACAATGAGTTCACTGACTCTGACTGATGTTTGGCTAGTACTGTTGAAACCTTTCAAACAATGCAATGTTCAGACCGCTACTTAGGACCCAGCAAGATGCATGGTGAAGACTTTGCTGATAAATTATTTCATGCATTAGTATTTTGTCAATATCACATCCACGCAGTTAATGCAACGGTTAGTCAGTCAATCTTTGACGAGTGGTTCGCCAAGTTTGTAATGTCCTCATTTTTCCATCCCAGTGGATGATGAAAAGGGGTTTCTTAATGGCATGAAACTCTTGTCGACTGCTGCGTTCCGTTTCAGAGCGATGTTCTAATCGTTTGCGACAAACCGCAGAGTGAGACCAGAAACTTTTACAATAGCAGCTGCTAATATTGCATTTAAATTGACTGAAAGCTGGAAAATAACAACTGTGCATTGGACACTGGCGCTATAGAAATTACTAATTAATAATCTGGTGTGGAATTGGAAGCAGTGGCGGCGCTACCATGGGTCGTGCCTCTTTACTCTTGACCTGCCTTATGACCTGCCTATTTTACTCTTGACCTGCCTTATGTCCTGCCTAGTATACCTACTACTGTGTAAAATTCTTTGGAATTTTCAATATTTTTATACATTTAAAACATCAGCATCAGTGCCATAACATCACTAGTGCAATTATTAGATCTAAACGACTTTTTTTACTTTTTATCAGCAGGCCTACTTCCAAAACTTTAAAGATTAGCAAAGTAACTAAAGTTTGACGTTTTAATTGCTGAATTGTTTAATTTGAATATACTACAATTGGGCTATAAGCGTTCAATAACAATTTTCTTCGTTTTATATAATTATCTAAGTTATGCTGCTTATGTTGAGGTTATGCTGCTTGATGCGTCAAACTCAAACATTAATTTCTTCGACCTCCTAAATAACTCCCATGACCCGGACGCGACCTGCTGAAATTGTATAGCTGGCGCCGCCACTGATTGGAAGGCAGTGGAGCAACTCCATCACGGAACACCCGAGAAAGGTTTGAACTGTTCAGGTTCCTACCTTACGATTGACTGATAACAGCGAATGCCATATAGTATCAATAAATCAATAAATCAATCAATCAATCAATCAATCAATCAATCAATCAATCAATCAATCAATCAATCAATCAATCAATCAATCAATCAATCAATCAAACAGAATTTATATAGCGCCCCGTCAAGATACGAAGAATATACGAAGAGCGAATAACTACATGTCCTTACTATACAAAATCGGCGACGATAGCAATGGGTCATTGTCTGGCATGCCTCTGCTGAGGAGATCCTACGATAAAACGCAGACATCCAGATCAGTGATCCATGCCATTCAAAGCACGCGCTGTAAAGACGTTGGTCTTGAAAGACAACAACGCGTGGAGGTTCTGCACAAAACAATGGAACAATGCCAGAACTATAAATTCCGTTAAGTTGCTGTCGCACGCACAAAGCCGGGTCTTAGTATGAGGTTGGGTGACAAGCGATTAGGCACCATTCGCTCTCCCGTAGAGGATCACACGACCTCCTCCTTCTGCTCATCTGTCCGCCTCCTAACCAACCTGTGTGTGTATGCGTACGTGTGCATCTATGTATCTAGGTACTTGCTAATTCTAACTCTCACTAACTAGCCTGTCGAAAATGTCTAGAAACCGCTGAAATACCTCTCGAAAGCCAGGTATAGTTATAATGACGTAAGCGTAGCAGAATAAGAGGAGACTATTCCCTGTGCATCAGGACCATTCTGACATTCAGTGCTAATCAATTCTCAACAATTCTAAAGCTCCGGTTTCTCATGCACAAGTCGATGACGCGTCAAATATGTTGTTACCCATTGGAATTTTGGGATCACTTATGATCAAGTTGTGAACCCCGTATACGAGATGCGCCAAATACTTATTGCGGACAACTTGACAAGCAAGGAGGAGGTCAACTTGGTCTGGCCAAGCTCGAAGTGGTTAATCGCATTTGCTATTCATTAATCAACCGGTCATAACCTGTCTATGCCAAGTGTATCTGATATGCAATGAATAACAATATAAGAATCTGCTGTACATCGATTCCATTCAGCGGCACCGCCAGACGCCAAAAAAGTGGACGCAAAGTCGCACACATATTTAAGACATATAACATTGCCAGTCATTTTGGTCAATCATTTGCCATCGTCATTCATGTGATAATGCAATCTAAATGAACATTACATAGTCCTGCCACTACATAGACGAAAACTGTTAAAGCCTTAAACATTTGCAATCAGGGTTAGGGTTAGGGTTAACGTCTAACCCTAACCATGACGTCCGAAGCATAGATATACAAGTAGAGGCTCAGGCTGAAGAGTTTAACCATACAGCCACTAACAATAGTATATTGCCATTATTGTGTGCACAGTGTGCTTTTACTAATACAGTTTCTGCCGTCCAGAAATTCTTAAATCTTAATTATATCACACATATAAATTCAGATATTTTCATCAAGAGGTTAACATTTAGAGGGTCTCATCAGTGTCATTAATATTTCATTGTTTACTGTTTAGCCAAAAAGTAGACGAAATGCGTCTGCTGCGTCCGCGTGCACGCGCCACTGATCCCATTGAATGAACTGACGTGTAGGCAACGTGGTCTGTCCATCTTTCTGGATGAAGTTGCTCTTGAAACTATTCTGTTCGATCGTCATTTTCTGTCGACCGGTCGGAAGGGCCGCAGACGAGTGTCTCCTTAGAAATGGCGCTATATAAATTTTGTCTTTTGCTATTTTTGAAATATAAAGTAGTGTAGAAATAGCCGCAACACTGGTTGAATGCAAGGAAATTTACTCTCGTTAATATACAGAACTAACTGGAAGAAAAATAAATTAAATTAAGACCAGGTGCCATTGACTTAATGACTTTTGGTAAGGGTGCCTTGCTATGAAAAAGGTTGCTGCGAAGAAGAAGAGAAGAAGAGCAGTTCCTGAGGCTAACCCTGAGGCAGCCAAGGGTATGAATTAGGTGTTAGCGACTTCATTTTCGTAGCCTCGGTATGTGAGGGCGTGTAGCCAGTCCTCTTCCTCGCCGCCTCATCTTTCCACTGACAGTGTACGGTCAGTGTACTCATTATAGCTGAGTTTGCTAGGGGGCGCGCGTGGAGCTGAAATCTCGAACTAAATCTCTGCCCTGGCGGGATTTGAATTCCCGACCTCTTGATTGACAGTTTGGCGCGCTAACCACTACACTATTGAGCACACATACTGGATTAATCAACATGGACTGGATTGCAGGCTGAACGAGTACTGCAGTACAGCCTCGGACTTAATCGTTTGTTTAATTCTTTTCATAAACACTCATATGCATCTGTCACCTTCATTCATAAATTCACACTAACATTCACTGTCAATTTCTCTTTTTCTGTAAGCAGCCTACAGTCGGCGGTGAGATACATTACATTAATAGGTATACGTCCAAATACTAGACATGCCGGATTGCCCAGGATGTCGATAGCAAGTCGGTGAGCCAGTCGAGAAGTCTAAACGACTTAGTCAGTTGATAAGCATGTGACATTCGACTAAGCTGTTAAAGTCAGTCGCTAATTCATTAAGTCAGTCGCTAATTCCTTAGCAACAGACTCCATAGCAACAGACTCCATAGCAGCAGACTCTGGGGACACTACGATAGGGCGATCGCTTAAAAAGAGAAATAGAAGCAAACCGTGTAACCAGAGATCATTCAGTGTAACCGAGTCTTGTGAACACGGTCATGGAGATAATTTTTACGGATAGCACAGCACAGTGCAGAATTTAAATGAGTATGACACAAAATGGGTAATCAACTTGGGTTTATCAGAGGTCGTTCACATCTGACAAATGTTTGACAAATTCTTGAAGGGTGTCTCTGAAAAAGCTAGATGACGGAAAACCGGTGGATGCAGTTTCTCCGAAGTTTTGCCAAAGGCATTTGACGAAGTACCTCACGTAAGGCTGGACAAAAAGTTGCAAGTAGGCCTACATACAAGAGGGATTAGGGAATTCAAAGCTGGCTATCGAGCATAAGACAACATATGACGTGATTCGACTTCTGTGCGTACGATTCTTACCTTCCTTGGCTTAATCTTATGTCTACGAAATCCCACTTCGCTTTGACATTAATCTACTTATAATTATCTTTTATGTGGTAGTATCGCGGCCTCTATTTATAGTGACGCACTTCAATGGCGTTTCTTTAAATATGTCTGTAATTCCTTTTTCTCAAATAACAAAGTTCACAACAGTACATTTCAGTTCAAAACTCTTACTGCATCAGCTCTCTTAGTTCAGGCCTGACACGATTCTTCTTATTCATTCATTCATTCATTCATTCATTCATTCATTCATTCATTCATTCATTCAAAAATTTAATATAGCGCACCTTCAAGAAACCTACTCAGAAGCGCTCCCAGCCCAGCCACGGCAATAGAGATTAGACTTGAGCAGCTTGTAAAAAGCAGATGTGTTACCCCTAGGGAGAAGGCGAATCTCTAATGGAAGACCATTCCAAATGGAGGGCCCAGCTATAGAGAAATCCCGGCGTTGCCTAATTGTGGAGCGAGCCCGAGGGACCAAAAGTTCTCCCCCAGAAGAAGACCGAAGAGCACCCCGACCAACTGAATCAGAGACCGGGCGGCAGAGCTCACACAGATAGGCCGGGGCACAGCCTAAGAGACAGCGCCATACCAGTACAGCAACCCTATAACAGATACGCTGCGGGACAGGGAGAAGCAATAATGTAATATATTTTACCGCCTACTGTACTGAAGCAATGATTAGCGAGCACTGACATGCGCTTTATAAATGTTCATATACAATACAATACTTGTGACATTGTTCGTCTGCCAGTTCCAGCTACTTCCCTCCGTCCATTGCGATCGCTTAATCGCCATGATCTTCTTGTACCACGAGCCAAGACCACTATGGCCAAAACTCGAGCCTTTTCTTGCATTGGTCCTGCTCTCTGGAATCAACTCCCTCCAGTGACACGTGCCTCTTTATTAGCTGGTGGCCCAAGTGCCTCGTTCCGCTGTCTTAAAACCACTTTCTATTCACTGGGTATTTCGCACTGGGAGCGCCTCTGCTTAGCGAATACTGTGAGAGGCGCTTTATAAATGTTTTTATATACAATACAATACAATACAATACAATACAATACAATACAATACAATACAATACAATACAATACAATACAATACAATACGATGCAGACTGTATGGATGTGCGGTACGAAAGTCATTTTACGGTCAAGTAGATTTTCGACATATGAAGCTAAATCTGACAATTTTATGGGCGAACCATCAGCTAAGCCTTGCTACAGGGAAGCTTGTGAAACTGTTGGCATACACCAATATACAGAAAGTGAGTATTTGTCCGCACTGAACTTCAGACGATTTGACGTCATCCAGCTTCTTAATTAAGTCGACGGTGTTGAGAGGGAGGTGGACTTTGCAAGAAGAGAAGTGTTGCAAATGTGTGCCGATATAATTTTGTGTCGTCAACGTAGGAGTCGTCACAAAAATCATGGCGAGTGACGATGGCGATCACGTCCGCTCGGTAGAGTATAAGAAGAGATTTGATCCCAGTACTTTTTCCTCGTTGAACCTACAGCTCGAATGACTCGGACACATATCTGGCACTGATGGATGGATGGATGGACGGACGGACGGACGGACGGACGGACGGACGGACGGACGGAAGGACGGACGGACGGATTGATGGTTTGATGGACGGACGGATGGATGGATGGATGAATGGATTGATGGATGGATGGATTGATGGATCGATTGATGGATGGATGGATGGATGGATTGATGGATGGATGGATCGATTGATTGATGGATGGATGTATGTAGGAATAGATGGCTGAGTGACATGTGCTTATATGAGGTACGTAAAGGCGCTATTGTATCAGCGCTTTAGTGAGGTACATAAAATGCGCTATGGTAAGTATCCCGATGTATACATACATACATGTGTGTGTGTGTGTGTGTGTGTGAGTGTGTGGGTGTGTGGGTGTGTGTGTGTGTGAGTGAGTGATAATGGTCGTCGTGGATCCATGAACACCGAGAGACGGCAGAGTGGATGGTTTGGAGAAATCGATCTAGAGAGATTTGCAAAGACAGACAGACACACTACACACAGACAGACAGACAGACAGACGAGGCAGAGAAACAGCCAGACAGACAGGCAGACAAACAGCCAGACAGACAGACAGACGAGGCAGAGAAACAAATGTCGATAGACCGAAACCAATGCTCGGATTAAGACAGAGCTATAGGCAGAAGAAAAGAAGACAAACATACACACACGGACAGATGGACAGACGAACAGACAGACAGACAAACAAACGGAAGGACCGTCACGGACAGACAGATGGGGCATCGGTGGTCATGAGTGCCGCCGCCCCCGTGTCTTAGCCGACGGTCGGTCGGTCGGTCCGTCGGTCGGTCGTGCTTTTCATTTTACTGTTGTAGAGCTTTAGTGGGATTCGTTGAATCCCTTCGTTGTCCCACGGACGCAGTTTGACAAGGTCCGCATTCGATCAGTCATGAGTCCTATTCCCAGCAGTCACATTATCGGTCGTCGATTCCTTTCAACGCTGTTGATGTCTCCGTTTCAATCACAACGCCTCCCTCCTCCTCCTACGGTCCTACCTCCTTCTCCCTCCATCCCCTTCTTCCTAATCCCTCCGGTCCATCCTATCTCCGCCGCGGGAGGGTAGCTCTGCCGCGGCCGACCGTTCCAGGCGATGTTGGCTTTATTGCGATGCTTTCACGGTCGCAAAAGTTCATAAAATGCGCATATATGGTTCGGTGAAAGGCCAAGCCTCGCCAGACCTCAACACGCGCCTCCCGAGCCACATATGTCGCATCGGCGTAATAAGACTTTACGACAAACATTCAACCAACCACATGTATGTGCGTCGTCTATTGGACGCTGTGATGGTCGTCACCGCAGCTGCTGCTGAAGAGTGGAGAGAGGGGAAGACAGAGAGTGAGTGACAGACAGACAGACAGAGACGGGAGAGACAGACAGAGACGGGACAGACAGAGATAGGAGTAAGAGAGAGGCATACATGTAGACAGAGACAGATATAGACAGACAGACAGAGACAGGCAGAGACAGATAGAGAGAGACAGAGACAGAGAATGAGTGAGAGCGACAGACAAACAGACAGAGCAACAGAGACAAGAGGGAGACAAACAGAGGGCAAACAGAGAGACAGGAGAGAGACAGACAGACAGAGACAGGAGAGAGAGACAACTAGACGAGCGAGATGAAAGAGACAGACAGAGACGGGAGAGAGAGACAAACAGACAGACAGACAGACAGAGACGAGAGGCAAGTAGACAGGGACGGGAGAGAGAGACAGACAGACAGACAGAGACGGGAGAGAGAGAGACAGAGACGAGACAGACAGAGACGGGAGAGAGACAGAGACGAGACAGACAGGCAGACAGACAGACAGACAGACATAGACAGGAGAAAGAGAGAGGCAGACAGACTGACAGAGACAGAGATAGACAGGCAGACAGAGACAGACAGAGACAGATAAAGAGAGACAGAGACAGAGAATGAGTGAGAGCGGCAGACAGACCAACAGATACAAGATGGAGACAGAGGGCAAACAGAGAGACAGGAGAGTGAGACAGACAGACAGAGACAGACAGACAGAGATGGGAGGACAGACAGAGACGGGAGAGAAAGACAAACAGACAGAGACAGGAGAGAGACAAACAGCCAGACAGACAGAGACGGAGAGAGAGCCAAACAGAGAGACAGACAAGGAGAAGCGTCGTCGTCCGTGATGTATACGTCAAGGCGAACAATCGAACGGATGCCTGCAGCTGCATCCTCCACGCCGCACAACGACAGCTGCTGCTGCTGCTGCTACTGCTGCTGCTTCTGCTGGTCAATCCAAGACCATCGTCGTCGTAGTCGTAGTCGGTCGATGGCTTTTGGCGTCTCTGCTTCTGTTCGTCGACCTATAGACCAATGTGTGCAGTCAACGGTCGACGATTGTCTGCGCGTCGTGACAATCTGTTTTCTATGACAAACGTTGACTTGTCAGGCAAAGCAACCGCCATCTCCACCGGCCGCTGAGCGCCTTCGGTCGGGTCTTCTCTGCGCCTAGAGAGTACATGACGATCAGAAGAACGACCGACGATTCAGAAGGCGCTCAAGAAACGCAGCCAACTGCAGGCCAAAGCACAGAGCACACATTGCATGCACAAGCAGTTTGTATGTCTAAGACCCGCTGAGAGGTTTGAAACTATCATCATTAATTCCTGACGCCAGCCAGTTGGCGGCGATGGGTACGAATATATTGTCCTCGGTCTTTTGTCAAGTCCATTGTTACTCTTAGTGTTAGTCGCAGTGATGTTTTGTCCTCAATTATAAAGTAGGCTTATATTGGTCATTTTTCACCACAAATTGCATGTTTCTGTTTGCACTGAGTCCAAGTAATGATAGAACACCTAAATTTCATCATTACTAAGTTAAGCTTATTTTGTATGAAAAAGATGATAAGTGAGAAAATATATAATGTATGCTGGGCTCTGCGGCTTAATCTCTTCATTATTATGTTGTTCACTTTTTTGCGCTCCATGGCTTAAGTCTCCAAAGCCTACCTGTGATAGCCATGTGCCATGTCTGTTATTTATGGCCAAATGAAAACTCCTCTTGTTGTTGTTGTTATTGTTTATCAGTCACGCCAACCTTTCTCACCTTCCCCTTGTTCCCACTTCTTTGTCTGTCTCTGTCTGTCTCTGTCTGTCTGTGTCTGTCTCTCTCTGTATGTCTGTATGTCTGTCTCTGTCTGTCTGTCTCTGTCTGTCTGTCTCTGTCTGTCTATCTATCCTCTGTCTGTCCGTCTATGTCAGTCTCTGTCTGTCTCTCTCTGTATGTTTGTATGTCTGTCTGTGTCTGTCTGTGTCTGTCTGTGTCTGTCTGTCTATCTCTCCTCTGTCTGTCTGTCTCTGTCTGTCTCTGTATGTCTGTCTGACTGTGCCTCTGTCTGTCTCTGTCTGTCTCTCCTGCAAGTTCTACCAAAGAGATTGAAGAATTGAAGAGAGCACCCAAATGAATTATATAGAGCCATTCTCGGGCGTGACGGATATAGCCTCAGCCGGGGAGCAGGAATGGATGGCGGTGGTGGAGGAGGGCAGAAGGAAAGGAGTGTACGGTCGGAAAGAGGCTGTGCATGAAGGCAGCAGCAGCAAGTGATGGATGAACGGAGAGAAAGATGCATGGTTCGGGCGTGTGGAAACGGGTCAGCCCAGTCGAATACACAAGTATTGGCATCCAGTGCCAATTACAACACATCATCAACAATACGAACATTATGAAATCATAATGTATTATAAAACATTTATGTATAATAAAATTAGTATAATACAATTATTGTACAGTGTGCACTGGGTTTTTGTAAGAATGGGACCAAATGTCCTTATTGTTAAACGATTTTCGAACAGCAACTTTTAAAGCTTTTATTAGAATGAGGTCAACAAGGCAATAGGCTCTCCTAAAAAGATTTACTCCAGAGAGAGAGACAGAGAGACAGTGACATATAGACAGCGTGTTTTGATTTTGCAAGGGCAAGAAATCAAAGTTAGCCTACTCCATTCTAATCTTCCACAGAATTCCCGCCGGAGTTAAATTCGTTAGCTGTCTCTGACATTATTCTCAGCCGAATTGCATCCTTCAATGCCTACGTCCACATTTGTCAAGACTAAGTATAATAGGCTAACACGAATAGGCACATCGCATCTGCCTCAGCCACTAGGCATCCCACACGGCTCAGTTTACTGCGTGCGAGGAAGTCATTGATCAGCGCTGCGCACATTTCGTCCATTTTTCAAAGCAGTCTCGGAAGGAGGATGTCAATTAAAACAAAACTCCGCTAAACCCGGTCTGTTTATATTGCAAAGGAACGACCGTTGTTCGTTAGACGCCGAACCGGATATACGTCACTGCGCCTGCGCAACGATGCGGGTGCGTTTGCGCGGGTCGCTTCTATGTGCTCATGTAGCGCCTGAGTTGATTTACGATCATCGCCAACTTCGGGAAGAGATAAACCCGTGCAATTACACTTCAAAGAAAGACACACTGGCCGAAGTCACGCACACAGAACGAGCAAAACAGCAGGAAGAAGAGATATGACCAAGGATATGGAAAAAATCGAGAACAGACTCGATCTAGAAGAAGACGGTATTATTAATCTAATAAACAAGACAAACGTACGTACTGACCGCCAATCGCATGCAATGGATGGATGTATATTAATTTTTATGATTATATGCCTACTGCTTTAAGCGTCCTTAGGAATTCGGTGAAGGGTGAAGACAGGCCTTTCTAGACCTAGTCACAGTTACTGAGTGCATGGCACGGCATGAGATGGAGGAGGGCTATTGCTGGGGTACATAGGCTTATCCCAGTGGTATGATGGGGATGCTTTGAGTCCATAACCAAACTTTTTAAGTCATGGGCCTTATATAGGCCTATACATGTAGGCTATTAGTTTAACAGTGAACACTGCACATATCTGCATAAAACTGGCGGAACAAATAAAAAACAAAAGAAACAATCATTCTCTGTCGAATTTTGCCAATGCCTGGACAGTATATTCGTTTATGATATGTCCTACTATGGATTTCAGCAGAAATTATTATGTCAGTACTCAGTAGCCGTGAAAGCGCTATCACATGACAACATAAAAGAAAATTTACGTCTAATTGGACCTAATTGCAATTTTTATCATAGGCCTACATAATAAAAATTATTAAGACTTATAAAACGATGTTATCAATCCATCATTTTTTACTCAGGTCCTATACTTGCTTATTCTTCACAATGCTTTGCAATTCAGCGTCAATAGAACAGAGCGTCTCCCTGAATCCGACATCTCTTCGGAAAAGCGTTGTATAAAGCATGACCACAAACACAATGAAGCAGACTTGAATTACGAAGATGTTGGGCCTAACATTATGCACACAATTCAGACAATAGGTGGCACCAATAAACTAGGTCTACTGAAATCTCTTAGGTGAACTATACATGGTATCTATGTATACCATGAGTAGTTGCTTTTATTAAGAAGAATGCGAAGGAGAATGCAAAGCAGAAGAATGCAAAGCAGAAGAATGCGAAGAAGAAGAATGCGAAGAAGAATGCGAAGAAGAATGCGAAGAAGAATGCAAAGCAGAAGAATGCGAAGAAGAATGTGAAGAAGAATGTGAAGCAGAAGAATGCGAAGAGGAAGAATGCGAAGAAGAATGTGAAGCAGAAGAATGTGAAGAGGAAGAATGCGAAGAAGAATGTGAAGCAGCAGAATGCGAAGAGGAAGAATGCAAAGAAAAATTCAAGGAATGTGAAGAAATAATGTGTGGAAGAAGTAGAATTCCATGACCTAGTCTGAGACGTAGCCATGAGTGTTGGCCGTTTTCTTAGTCTCGGCATATGAGGGCTGGTGACCAGTACTCTCCTTGCCGTCTGATTTTCCCACTGACGGTGTAAGGTCGGTATACTCATTATAGCTGAGTCGGCTAGAGGGCACAAGTGAAGCATAAATCTCTAAACAAATTTCTGCCCTGGTGGGGATTTGAACTCCAGACCTCTCGGTTGTCAGTCCACCACGCTAATCACTAGACTATCGCGCGGTCCATTATTGCTCTTATTAAACCGACTTTTTAATACTATCCATCGTGGATTTTAATAAGTAAATTCCAGCAGACCAACCGGAACTCGCGATTTACGAGTCCGGCACGTTCCTAGTTGACCTCCTGCTCTGCTGTTTTGACCATCTCGACACTTGATCCCCCGATCCCTGCCTGCCGCGTGCCCGCAACGCCGTCGTCAGCCTATAGTCCATTATCGAGCGGTCAGTGGATGCCCAGCAAGACCATCAGAATGATATGGGTTCGTTCGTATAGGAAAACAAGAGAAAGCCTGCATGCATAAGGAGCAATGAACTCACAACGACACGATAAATCGCCCTACACAGGAAAACGTTCGACCGCGGCGATTGTATATACACCGTGTCTCAAAATAAACTGTGCAAAATTGTTTCTGTCAGAACTTCGTCAAATTTCCATCAATTTTAAAAATGTTTGGTAGGTAGATGGCAAAATGGCTGAAATTTTATGCTATACATAAATTTTCCACCTCACCTGACTCATGTCACCGCACTACCTTGTTAAACACAGATGTACCAATTTCTTATATAACGCTTAAATTTTAACAACTAACGTCTCGAAACTTGGCTGCACTGAAATCCATTTCATCGAGACAGGTGTCAATGTGAATGGGGCTACTATCGCGACAACCTTCTTGCCCAGAAGCTACTGCCAGACATACGCCGGATATCCCAGGGCGAGTTTTTTGTCTTTCAACAGGATGGCGCCCCGGCGCATCGAGCACGCGACACTGTCTCTTTCCTTGAGCGATAAACGCCCGACTTCATACCTCCAACACTGTAGCCGCCGAATTCACCGGATCTTAACCCAGTCGACTATAGCATATGGAGTGTGCTGCAGGAAAAGGTTTACCGCTCCAGGATAGCCAACGTCGACAAACTCAAAATGCGTCTGATCGACGATTGGGCGCGCTTTGACCAGTCGATCGTTGATGCTGCTATCAGTCAGTGGCTTTGCCATCTAAGCGCTTGTGTCCGTGTAAGCGGGGCACATTTCGAGCACCAATTCTAACACTTTTAAGCAGATCTGTCATAACAATTAAAAACCCTGCTAAGTAAACCATATTTTACTTTACTGCGTGCTAATTAAGTCGTCAGATAGTTTGTTGCATGTAATAAGATTTAAGCGTTATATAAGAAATTGGCACATCTGTGTTTAACAAGGTAGTGCGATGACGTGAGTCAGGTGAGGTTGAAAATTTATGTATAGCATAAAATTTCAGCCATTTTGCCATCTACCTACCAAAAATTATTAAAATTGGTGGAAATTTGACGAAGTTCTGACAGAAACAATTTTGCACAGTTTATTTTGAGACACGGTGTATATATAATATAGACGCGTTGGAGGATTGCCTACAGCTAATCTAATCTAATCTAATCTAATCTAATCTAATCTAATCTAATCTAATCTAATGACTTCTATAGCGACATTATATTCATGCACAAGTCGATGGTCGCTTGAAGTCAGAATTCATAATACGTTGGGGAAGTCAGGCGGAAATGCGATGGGCGAGAGAAATGAAGAAATCTGGCCATGCATGTGTAGTTGCTGTTTAACGACGTTGTATCATAACAAAGACGATTAACGTCGCCCTATTCCTTTATCCAGGCTTGGGACTGGCACTACCAGAGAATGGACAGTGCCGGAGTTGGCCATGCCATGGTGGGACAGTGGCCTAAATAGCTGCTGGTTTTTTGCGCACGAGAACATGGCACATGTGGGGCGTGGTGGCTCAGTGGTAAGTTCGGCGTCTTGTGACCGGAGGGTTGCAGGCTCGAATCCCACTCTAGCCGCTGCGTACGGACCTTGGGCAAGTCCTTCACTCGCGATTGCTCGTGGCGCTTCGGCGTGAAAATTCCGGCACAGTATCAAATGCTGTAGTCGGGAGCGCCTCTAAGTAGTAGTTGACTTCGAGAGGCGCTATAGAAATATCCGGAATAAAATAAAAATAAAAATAACAAAGTCTACGTCCAAATTCTAAGAAAAATTTAGAAAATTAAAAATGTTTACTCTTTTGCTCCCTTAATTTTCGCCCACGGACAACTGCCTCTCTGCACCCCATGGGTATACGCCTCTGCGGTGAATAACACATTGCAAATATGATCTAATGTTTAAAGAACATCATCGTACATAGAGATCCTCCTCCTTCTGACACTAAGCAAGAAGCTTTGTCGTGCATCGACCTTTGTACACTCGAGTATAGTCCCCGTAAGATATCAGCAACATTATCATCACCATCAAACGGCGCAGAGACACCGGGTCTGCTGCTCCCAAGCTCCGGTATAAATCAGTGTTGCGAATGACCGGATGGACTGTGGCCGAATGGCCGAATCGAGAGATTAATGTACACGAAGGACCGAGGAAAACAGGTGCATTATGAGCCTCGACTGCTGCAATACGACATCGGTTTATGTATAGAGCATATTAAGGAGACTACTCCGCCTGATGTGCATAGTGCTTCTTTATAGGCGGGTTTTTATGTGGGCTATCGCCGTTGTTTCGTGGAAAGCCATCGGCAATGTTTTCCTTAGATTGGAACATTATGTTCTCAATGTGCATATGTGTTTCTTTTGGTGCTGCTGTAGAATGAACCATAACAAGAACATCATTCTAATCTCCACGTGGGTCGGTGGTATATGCGATCATCTGACATCGGAAAAACATAGTCAAAATAAAAACACCCTTTACGTTATTAGCAGAACGCCACTGGGCTGAGCTCGTTCGTCATATTATTATTTTTACTTGAATATGGAGCCTTTTCGTTTCGAGCTAACACGTTTACGCTGTAAACAATAGGCTACAGGCCTACAGTTATCTTTCCATAATACATACACGTAGGTCTCTATTGAGTATTGATGGCCTTCAAATTGTTATTGTTATTGTTGTTATTGTTTATTGCGTCCAGAAAAACAAAGTACAAGTCATGACAAAAAACATATCAATCACTGCGCAACAGGAAGCCAGGAAAAAGCTAAAAGCTTATACCACCCTGACCCCTAGTACCTGATTCACATTTCAGTCAACGTTTAGAGTGTCACACAGATCTAAGCTAAGTTATGCTGATGAGATGCAGTTGCGACCACAGTTTTGACAGTATACCTTAGTCAAATAATTATCAAAGTTAAGAAACAGAGTAATCAGAACCGAAGTATACAAACAAAGGCAATTTTATGATGAAAAGAAAATTATCACAACTCACAAACACGAAAAAACAAACACAAACACACAGAGAGACTGATTTGAGTCTGTCTCCATCCGTCTGTCTCTTTGTCTGTCTGTCTCTGTCTGTCTGTCTGTCTCTGTCTGTCTGTCTGTCTGTCTCTGTCTGTCTGCTTCTCTGTCTGTCTGTCTCTCTCTTTTTCTCTCTCTGTCTCTCTGTCTCTGTCTGTATCTCTCCCTCTCTCACCACCGTTTATCCGTCCTTCCATCCGTCGCTAGCTTGTTTGTCTACAATTCCTCGATCAGCTGACGACGTTATTTACTTACTCACTTATATGCATACTTACTTAATCGACCAGTAGTATTCTTCTTTTCTTTCTAGTACTTTCTTGCGGTCTGTTGCACTCCGTCTATCTTTCTTTGAAAGATGTAGGCCTAACCGTCGTCCTTCGCTGTATAACCCATCCGTCTTTCGTTGCAGGTGATGCGCTACAGGAGAGGCGACGCCTATACTTCGTCCCAGGTCTTCTACGAAAGGGTCAACTCGCAGGTGACGACCACCGTCTTCGACTACACCCACTTCGGGGTCATCGACGCCTCCAAACGCCTCGTCCACCTCGAAAAACACCCAGCGACGAAGATACGATTCTCGCGTAAGTTCTCGTTCGCCTGCCCTGTGGCAGAGGAGTCGTACCGCCAGCAGCGCACCGAGTTCCTCGAGGAACACCAAAGGATTGACGACTACCTCGAGTTCACCGAGGGTCTCGACCTTCTGAACGTCCGCTTCGACGACCAGACGGTCGCCCTGTCGAACCCCTGCCACCGGCCGTGGTATCTGTACACGTGGGTCTTCTGGGTGGCGTCCCTTGTCCTTCTCTCCTACCCCCTCCGACTGATCATCGGATATAAGACGGCGCACGTCCACTACCAGGTCCACAAGATCTTCGGCGTCGATCGCGGACCGGAGTTCATGACCCGGATTCTGATTCGGGGTGACCCGGCAGGTCAAGGGGTCAACGGTCAGATGGAGACGGCGATCCGGCATAACCTCAGCCTGGCACCGTCCTACGCAGAGGCGCTTCAGATCAGTCAACATCGACCAAGGTTCTTCCTCGATGAAGATTTTCCCTCCTATGGTTCCATTCCGCTACTTCCGCTCGGCGATCGGAAATCGTCCGTCGTCGCCGCATCCAATATCACCGGAAATTACGTGACAGGGCTTCCGGCTGCTGTAGATGACGTCAGGTGCTCTGAGGGGAGTCGTGTAACCCGATGCGTCGTTTCATTCGCTCGCGAACCGAACGCAGTGGCCCCGACCAGAACTCGCCAGGCGACGAATCGTGTAGATGTCGCCACAATCGTGAACCGGGAACTAGATGCCACAGATGCCGTTGCTCATTCGCCGTTTGCTTCCGTTGTTGACGGAAGTGATGAAATACGACCGGATGTGATGTCAGAATGCGGAAGCGTTGAAGGGGACGTCAGGAAACGCAGAGGAAATGATAGGATAGTCGCCAGAGGGCATCAGTATAATGAAAACCCGGATGAAGCTGCTGAGCAGCGAACTAGAAGCATCGCAGAAACGGAAGGAGATTGCCCAATTCGAACTAAAACGTTTCAGGAAATGACTGCGAAGAAAGTAGCCACACAACCGGAAATAGATCAACATCCGGTTGAAGAGGAGGACGAGGATGATGGTGAAGGTAATGAATTATCGGATATTCATCGATTAGACGAATATTCACGGTCCAGTGAAGCGAATCGTTTGAATCGCTGCATAACGTCAGCTGACAATTCCTTTGAATCGCCGCCGTTTGTGAATCACTTGAAATTCCATGTTCGGGCAAATCCTGAAAGTGAATCACTTGAATCTTCTTCATTTTCAAATCACTTGAACCGTCATGCGATAAATCAGAACGGTGAATCATCGCGTCAACTTCACCATCCTCTGAATCACTCGCATCGTTACGATGTAAATCTCGCACCTGGAATTCATCCGTTGGCGCATGACACAAATCCTGACGACATCGAAGACATTGACCTTCTCGACCTCGTCAACGAATCCCCGCCGTCCTACGAAGACGCTCTGCACATGCGTCGGTTTGTGCTTCCGCTAACGACCGGAAGTGGTCAGCACTTCCGGAACCAAGCGACATCTGTGGACGACATCGACGAAGATTCGATCGGTTCGCCCGGCCACCTATCGCCGGATTATGGAGATAATCCTTCAAGGTCACGAGCGGCGGTCGTAATCCAGGTCATGGAGACGTCACTATAGCAACCGGTCTTTTATACATATCGGGAAGGGGCGACCAGGTACTTGGACTTTAGGTACAGAAAGGCATACAGACAGACATACAGACAGGTACATACATGTAGATAGACAGACTGAGAAACAGAAGGGGCACACAGATATATATACAGTATATCCACGCAGATAGATGGACAGACGGACAAACATATAGATGGACAGAGAGAAAGCTTGAAAAACTTATAGACAGACAGACAGACAGACAGACAGACAGACTCACAGATAGAGAGATAGATATGCAGACAGAAAAACCGAGAGACACGGAGATAGCTATGCAAACAGATAGTCACGCGAGAGAGACACCACAAGAAAGCATCAAGAGAAAGGAACTGATGGGGTTCTACAGTGATACTTGTTACATGTTCTTTCATTGCATAACTCCTCAGGTCATCAAGTGGTCTGTTGGCTTTCTGTGTCATGGCGCCGTTACCAGGATCATAAACAGAACAATAGATAATTGGACGAACATTCTTCTTCAAACCCATTCTTCTTCATCGGTCCATGCTGACGAAATCGTGGCCTACTTGGACAGCTTAAGAGTCGCAGCAATTGACTGCCACCTCTTTGCAATCTTTGTGGAACTTTATAACGAACTTTCTACCAATCTGGCTGCCAGTCTTACCGGATAGGGGCCTATTTATAGAAAATATGCCGATTATGTCATCGTTCGTTGTTGTAAACAAACTGTATGCGATAGAATTGTATCTATTTATTTTTCTATTTAGTCGATTTTAATTAATCATTATCTCGATAATGATAAAAAAATTATCTGATTTTTGGCAATTTATAACTATTATTATGATTTATTATTACTACCTTGTTTTATAATTCTTTGTTATGGACTATTAGGTTTTCCTAATACATAACTGTGAATTACATGTAAACCAAAGTGCGGTTAGCAATTGGTACTATTAAAGGATATACTTACTTACTTACTTACTTAATCTCACTACGTCCACAATTGGCGCTACAGTATGCACAGATGAATGAGCATATAGTATATATATGGTCAGGACTTGACAGCTTTGAGGCTGTTCACAAGAAATTAGAGGCTCAAGTTGTGCTAGGATATATATGTATATATATATAATATATATATATATATATATATATATATATATATATATATATATTATATATACATTACGTTAGTCCCACAAAGTTTGAAATTCACTTTGCACATGATCTAATATTGTCCTTTCTTGGAGACAAACTTTTCTGCACAATTTCATGTGGTTCTAGACAGTATTAAGGAGTTGCTCAATCAACCTAAAAAAAGTTAACAGTGTTGAAAAGCATCGTCACAAGTGCAGGTTTATTATCAAAATACTGTTCACAAATTTGACAGCTTGAATTCATTATTAATTATATGACAGAAGCAAGTCAAAAATATAAACAGTTGTTGCCAGTTATCACATTTCAATGTTTTTCATCTGATGCAACTGACTAACAGGTAATTTAGCGCGGTGTTAAAGGCATTAGGGTGCTTTTTTGAGAATCCGGAATCCTTTTGCGATTATCTTCAATGAACTGAATTAGTTCCTGCATTTCACACTCTTTTTTTGTTATGGATTCATTGAAAGCACTCATTTATAGAGCAGAGAGACTGAACGTTCAGCAGCATCACTGACAACCCTGAGTGATTTGATGACAGCTTTAGCTTTCTTATAATTATAATGTTGCGTAATATCATTCCATGGTCCTGGACTACTTTGTGACAAGAATGCAATGTCTAGACCTTGCTTGATCTTTCTTGAAAGACCAAATAAGTGCAGAGCTGCAGTTGACGAAGATGTGAACAGTTCATGAAGCTGCTTGTTGATATTCAATCTCTGTCTCTGAAGATTTGATCCCTCGAACACTCCATTCATCTTTACACAGAATCATGGTTTCTGCGATCAATCTCTTCTCACCATCGGAAATCTGTTTTTGGAAAATATAGAAAGTGGAACTAGCCCTGATCCAAGATACCACAGATGGCTTTGTAGTTTCTTCACAGCAGCCAGTGAAACAGCTTTATTTATCATGGCATACTGTTTGATTCTCTTCAAAGGAGCAAATCATTTACAGGAGCATCGCTAGCCACTGGACATACTATCCATGCCAGCACATAAATATGTGCAGCAAATAGACAATATCCAGTTAGATTCTTTGTCTCAATAACAGTCGGCTTAAATTGGTCCCTAAAGAGGCAAATCTTCATACAATAAATGACTTTGGCCATCCATCTGGCCATGCACTAGGCAGCCGGAAATGAGACCGCTTATCCACTGGCAGTCTACAGCCCAATACCAACAGAGTTCAATCATTTCTCTGGATAGCCTTCTCGTGGTGGGTATAACTGTCGGCTGACATAACAGCCTGTAATGACGAACAGACTTCTTGTCTGAGCTGAAACAGCATTGGGTTATCAAGTCGAGTGTCATCTAGCGGTTTATAGAGCTTTGCCTGTGTTGGGCCCACCAGCTGAAATCGCCTTTCACGAGAGCTGCGGCTCGAGATACTCTGTTTCGCAAGCAGGGGCGTCTACACCATAGAAACCTTGGAGCAAATGCTCCATCCAAGAAATAGAGGGGGAAGATCTGTCAGTGTGTGTACCGCCATTTTAGGGGGGGGGAAGGAACGGAGAGGGGGAATAAGAGGGGGAAAAGGGACGTTGCTCCATTGACTTGGGGGGGATAGACGCCCCTGTTCGCAAGCGCTTGAAGTCTGTTTTATTTGACAATGAATTCACTGGTTCTGACTGATGTTTGGCCAGTACTGCTGAAACCTTTCAAACAACCGCTACTTAGGACCCAGCAAGATGCACAGTGACGACTTTGCTGATAAATTATTTCATGCATTAATATTTTGTCAATATCACATCCATGCAGTTAATCCAACGGTTAGTCAGTCAATCTTTGACGAGTGGTTCGCCAAGTTTGTAATGTCCTTCATCATTTTTCCATCCCAGTGGATGATGAAAAGAAGTTTCTCAATGGCACGAAACTCTTGTCGACTGCTGCTTTCAGTTTCAGAGCGATGTTCTAATCGTTTGCGACAAACCGTAGAGTGAGACCAGAAACTTTTACAATAGCAGCTGCTAATATTGCATTTAAATTGACTGAAAGCTGGAAAATAACAACTGTGCATTGGACACTGGCGCTATAGAAATTACTAATTAATAATCTGGTGTGGAATTGGAAGCAGTGGCGGCGCTACCATGGGTCGTGCCTCTTTACTCTTGACCTGCCTTATGACCTGCCTATTTTACTCTTGACCTGCCTTATGTCCTGCCTAGTATACCTACTACTGTGTAAAATTCTTTGGAATTTTCAATATTTTTATACATTTAAAACATCAGCATCAGTGCCATAACATCACTAGTGCAATTATTAGATCTAAACGACTTTTTTTAAAACTTTTTATCAGCAGGCCTACTTCCAAAACTTTAAAGATTTGCAAAGTAACTAAAGTTTAACGTTTTAATTGCTGAATTGTTTAATTTGAATATACTACAATTGGGCTATAAGCGTTCAATAACAATTTTCTTCGTTTTATATAATTATCTAAGTTATGCTGCTCATGTTGAGGTCATGCTACTTGATGCGTCAAACTCAAACATTAATTTCTTCGACCTCCTAAATAACTCCCATGACCCGGTCGCGACCTGCTGAAATTGTATAGCTGGCGCCGCCACTGATTGTAAGGCAGTGGAGCAACTCCATCACGGAACACCCGAGAAAGGTTTGAACTGTTCAGGTTCCTACCTTACGATTGACTGATAACAGCGAATGCCATAGAGTATCAATCAATCAATCAATCAATCAATCAATCAATCAATCAATCAATCAATCAATCAATCAATCAATCAATCAATCAAACAGAATTTGTATAGCGCCCCTTCAAGATACGAAGAATATACGAAGAGCGAATTTCTACATGTCCTTACTAGACAAAATCGGCGAGGATCGCAACGGGTCATTGTCTGGCATGCCTCTGCAGGGGAGATCCTTACGATAAAACGCAGACATCTAGATCAGTGATCCATGCCATTCAAAGCACGCGCTGTAAAGACGTTGGTCTTGAAAGACAACAACGCGTGGAGGGTCTGCACAAGACAATGGAACAATGCCAGAACTATAAATTCCGTTAAGTTGCTGTCGCACGCACAAAGCCGGGTCTTAGTATGAGGTTGGGTGGCAAGCGATTAGGCACCATTCGCTCTCCCGAGGAGGATCACACGATCTCCTCCTTCTGCTCATCTGTCCGTCTCCTAACCAACCTGTATGTGTATGTGTGCGTGTGTATCTAGGTATCTAGGTACTCTAACTCTCACAAACTCGCCTGTCGAATGCCTCTATAAACCGCTGAAATACCTCTCGACAGCCAGAGGTAGTTATAATAACGTAAGCGTAGCAGAATGAGTCGAGACTGTTCCCTGTGCATCAGGACCATTCTGACATTCAGTGCTCATCAATTCTCAACAATTCTAAAGCTCCGGTTTCTCATGCACAAGTCGATGACGCGCCAAAGATGTTGTTACCCATTGGAATTTATGTATCACTTATGATCAAGTTGTGAACCACGTATACGAGATGCGCCAAATACTAATTGCGGACAACTTGATAACCAAGGAGGAGGTCAACTTGGTCTGGTCAAGCTCGAAATGGTTAATTGCATTTGCTACTCGTTAATCAACCGCGGTTATAACCTGTCTACGCCAAGTGTATCTGATATGCAATGAATAACAATATAAGAATCTGCTGTACATCGATCCCATTCAGTGGCGCCGCCAGACGCAAAAAGTGGACGCAAAGTCGCAAACATATTTAAGACATAAAATATTGCCAGTCACTTTGGTCAATCAGTGGTCATCACCATTCATGTGATAATGAAGCATATAAAATGAACATTACATAGTCCTGCTACTACACAGACGAAAACTCTTAAAGCCTTAAACATTTGCACTCATGGTTAGGGTTAGGGTTAACGTCTAACCCTAACCATGACGTCCGGAGCATAGACATACAAGTAGAGGCTCAGGCTGTAGAGTGTAACCATAGAACCACTATAACAATAGTATTATTGTCATTACTGTGTACTCAGTGTGTTTTTACTAATACAGTTTCTGCCGTCCAGAAATTCTTAAATCTTAATTATATCACACATATAAATTCAGATATTTTCATCAAGAGGTTAACATTTAGAGGGTCTCATCAGTGTCATTAATATTTCATTGTTTTACTGATTAGCCAAAAATAAAAGTCTATTGCGTCCGCGTGCCGGCGCCACTAATCCCATTGAATGAACTGACGTGTATAGGCAACGTGGTCTGTCCATCTTTCTGGATGAAGTTGCATCTTGAAACTATTCTGTTCGATCGTTATTTTCTGTTGACCGGTCGGAAGCACCTCAGACGTGTGTCTCTTGAAAAGGCGCTATATAAATTTTGCCTATCTATTTTGCTACTTTTGAAATATAAAGTAGTGTAGAAATAGTCGCAACACTGCGGTTGAATGCAAGGAAAGTTACTCTCATTAATATACGGAACTAACTGGAAGAAAAATAAATTAAATTAAGACCAGGTGCCATTGACTTAATGACTTTTGGTAAGGGTGCCTTGCTATGAAAAAGGTTGCTGCGAAGAAGAAGAAGAGAAGAGCAGTTCCTGAGGCTAACCCTGAGGCAGCCATGGGTATGAATTAGGTGTTAGCGACTTCATTTTCGTAGCCTCGGTATGTGAGGGCGGGTAGCCAGTCCTCTTCCTCGCCGTCTCATCTTTCCACCGACAGTGTACGGTCAGTGTACTCATTATAGCTGAGTTTGCTAGGGGGCGCGCGTGGAGCTGAAATCTCGAACTAAATCTCTGCCCTGGCGGGATTTGAATTCCCGACCTCTTGATTGACAGTTTAGCGCGCTAACCACTACACTATTGAGCATCCCCACTGGATTAATCAACATGGACTGGATTGCAGGCTGAACGAGTACTGCAGTACAGCCTCGGACTTAATCGTTTGTTTAATTCTTTTCATAAACACTCATATGCATCTGTCACCTTCATTCATAAATTCACACTAACATTCACTGTCAATTTCTCCTTTCTGTAAGCAGCCTACAGTCGGCGGTGAGATACATTACATTAATAGGTATAGGCCTACGTCCAAATACTAGACATGCCGGATTGCCCAGGATGTCGATAGCAAGTCGGTGAGCCAGTCGAGAAGTCTAAACGACTTAGTCAGTTGATAAGCATGTGACATTCGACTAAGCTGTTAAAGTCAGTCGCTAATTCATTAAGTCAGTCGCTAATTCCTTAGCAACAGACTCCACAGCAACAGACTCCGTAGCCACAGACTCTGGGGACACTACGATAGGGCGATCGTTTAAAAAGAGAAATAGAAGCAAACCGTGTAACCAGAGATCATTCAGTGTAACCGAGTGTTGTGTACAAGGTCATGGAGAGAATTTTACGGATAGCACAGCACAGTGCAGAATTTAAATGAGTATGACACAAAATGGGTAATCAACTTGGGTTTATCAGAGGTCGTTCACATCTGACAAATGTTTGACAAATTCTTGAAGGGTGTCTCTGAAAAAGCTAGATGACGGAAAACCGGTAGATGCAGCTTCTCCGAAATTTTGCCAAGGCATTTGACAAAGTACCTCACGTAAGGCTGGACAAAAAGTTGCAAGTACATGCAAGCGGGATTAGAGAATAGCTGCTCACATGAATTCAAAGCTGGCTATCGAGCAAGGCAACATATGGCATGATTGGACTTCTGTGCGTACGATTCTTACCTTCCTTGGCTTAATCTTATGACTACGAAATCCCATTTCACTTTGCATTAATCCACTTATAATTATCTTTTATGTGGTAGTATCGCGGTCTCTATTTATAGTGACGCACTTCAATGGCGTTTCTTTAAATATGTCTGTAGGCCTAATTCCTTTTTCTCAAATAGGCCTAACAAAGTTCACAACAGTACATTTCAGTTAAAATCTCTTACTGCATCAACTCCCTTAGTTGAAGCCTGAAACGATTCTTCTTATGTAGATCATATATTACATTATTGCTTCTACCATCTACAGTAGATGGTAGAAGCAATAATGTAATATATTTTACCGCCTACTATACTGAAGCAATGATTAGCGAACACTGTGACATGCGCTTCATATATGTTCATGTTCAATACAATGTGATGCAGACTTTATGGATGTGCGGTACGAAAGTTATTTTACGATCAAGTAGATTTTCGACACAATCTGACAATTTTATGGTCGAACCATCAGCTAAGCCTTGCTACAGGGAAGCTTGTGAAACTGTTGGCAGAAAGTGAGTATTTGTCCGCACTGAGCTTCAGACGATTTGACGTCATCCAGCTTCTTAATTAAGTCGACGGTGTTGAGAGGGAGGTGGACTTTGCAAGAAGAGAAGTGGAAAATGTGTGCCGATGTAATTTTGTGTCGTCAACGTAGGAATCGTCACAAAAATCATGGCGAGTGACGATGGCGATCACGTCCGCTCGGCAGAGTATAAGAAGAGATTTGATCCCAGTACTTTTTCCTCGTTGAACCTAGAACTCGAATGACTCGGACACATATCTGGCACTGATGGATGGATGGATGGACGGACGGATGGATGGATTGATGGATGGATGGATTGATGGATGGATTGATGGATGGATGGATGGATTGATGGATGGATGGATGGATGGATGGATTGATGGATGGATTGATGGATGGATGGATGGATTGATGGATGGATTGACGGATGGATGGATGGATTGATGGATGGATTGATGGATGGATTGATGGATGGATTGATGGATGGATTGATGGATGGATTGATGGATGGATGGATGGATTGATTGATTGATGGATGTAGGAATAGATGGTTGAGTGACATGTGCTTATAGCGGTACTTAAAGCATAGCGCTTTAGTGAGGTACATAAAATGCGCTATGGTAAGTATCCCGATGCATACATACATACATACATACATACATATATGTGTGTGTGTGTGTGCGTATGAGTGTGTGTGTGTGTGTGTGTGTGTGTGTGTGTGTGTGTGTGTGTAGGTGTGTGTGTGTGTGTGTGTGTGTGTGTGTGTGTGTGTGTGAGTGAGTGGGTGTGTGTGTGTGTGAAAGTGAGTGATAATGGTCGTCGTGGATCCATGAACACCGAGAGAGGGCAGAGTGGATGGTTTGGAGAAATCGATTTAGAGAGATTGGCAAAGACAGACAGACACACTACACACAGACAGACAGACAGACAGACAGACAGACGGCCGGACAGACACACAGACACACAGACACACAGATAGACAGATAGACAGACAGACAGGCAGACAGACAGACGAGGCAGAGAAACAAATGTCGATAGACCGAAGCCAACGCTTGGATTAAGACAGAGCTATAGGCAGAAGAAAAGAAGACAAACATACACACACAGACAGATGGACAGACGAACAGACAGACAGACAAACAAACGGAAGGACCGTCACGGACGGACAGATGGGGCATCGGTGGTCATGAGTGCCGCCGCCGCCCCCGTGTCTTAGCCGACGGCCGGTCGGTCGGTCGGTCGGTCCGTCGGTCGGTCGTGCTTTTCATTTTACTGTTGTAGAGCTTTAGTGGGATTCGTTGAATCCCTTCGTTGTCCCTCGGACGCAGTTTGACAAGGTCCGCATTCGATCAGTCATGAGTCCTATTCCCAGCAGTCACATTATCGGTCGTCGATTCCTTTCAACGCTGTTGATGTCTCCATTTCAATCACAACGCCTCCCTCCTCCTCCTACCTCCTTCTTCCTCCATCCCCTTCTTCCTAATCCCTCCGGTCCATCCTATCTCCGCCGCGGGAGGGTAGCTCTGCCGCGGCCGACCGTTCCAGGCGATGTTGGCTTTATTGCGATGCTTTCACGGTCGCAAAAGTTCATAAAATGCTCATATATGGTTCGGTGAAAGGCCAAGCCTCGCCAGACCTCAACACGCGCCTCCCGAGCCACATATGTCGCATCGGCGTAATAAGACTTTACGACAAACATTCAACGAACCACATGTATGTGCGTCGTCTATTGGCCGCTGTGATGGTCGTCACCGCAGCTGCTGCTGAAGAGTGGAGAGAGTGGAAGACAGAGAGTGAGTGACAGACAGACAGACAGACAGACAGGCAGACAGACAGACAGACAGAGACGGGAGAGAGAGAGACAGAGACGAGACAGACAGACAGAGACGGGAGAGAGACAGAGACGAGACAGACAGGCAGACAGACAGACAGACAGACATAGACAGGAGAAAGAGAGAGGCAGACAGACTGACAGAGACAGAGATAGACAGGCAGACAGAGACAGACAGAGACAGATAAAGAGAGACAGAGACAGAGAATGAGTGAGAGCGGCAGACAGACCAACAGATACAAGATGGAGACAGAGGGCAAACAGAGAGACAGGAGAGTGAGACAGACAGACAGAGACAGACAGACAGAGATGGGAGGACAGACAGAGACGGGAGAGAAAGACAAACAGACAGAGACAGGAGAGAGACAAACAGCCAGACAGACAGAGACGGAGAGAGAGCCAAACAGAGAGACAGACAAGGAGAAGCGTCGTCGTCCGTGATGTATACGTCAAGGCGAACAATCGAACGGATGCCTGCAGCTGCATCCTCCACGCCGCACAACGACAGCTGCTGCTGCTGCTGCTGCTACAGCTGCTGCTGCTGCTGCTGCTGGTCAATCCAAGACCATCGTAGTCGTAGTCGGTCGATGGCTTTTGGCGTCTCTGCTTCTGTTCGTCGACCTATAGACCAATGTGTGCAGTCAACGGTCGACGATTGTCTGCGCGTCGTGACAATCTGTTTTCTATGACAAACGTTGACTTGTCAGGCAAAGCAACCGCCATCTCGACCGGCCGCTGAGCGCCTTCGGTCGGGTCTTCTCTGCGCCTAGAGAGTACATGATGACCCGAAGAACGACCGACGATTGAGAAGGCGCTCAAGAAACGCAGCCAACTGCAGGCCAAAGCACAGAGCACACATTGCATGCACAAGCAGTTTGTATGTCTAAGACCCGCTGAGAGGTTTGAAACTATCATCATTAGTTCCTGACGCCAGCCAGTTGGCGGCGATGGGTACGAATAAATGATCTCCATTGTCCTCGGTCTTTTGTCAAGTCCATTGTTACTCTTAAGCAGTGTTGTCGAAGTGATGTTTTGTCCTCATTTATAAAGTATATGGGGTCATTTTCACCACAAATTGCTTGTTTCTGTTTGCACTGAGTCCAAGTAATGATAGAACACCTAAATTTCATCATTACTAAGTTAAGCTTATTTTATATGAAAAAGATGATAAGTAAGAAAAGATATAATATATGCTGTGCTCTGCGGCTTAATCTCTTCATTATTATGTTGTTCACTTTTTTGCGCTCCATGGCTTAAGTCTCCAAAGCCTACCTGTGATAGCCATGTGCCATGTCGGTTATTTATCGCAAAATGAAAACTCCTCATCTTGTTGTTGTTGTTGTTGTTATTGTTTATCAGTCACGCCAGCCTTTGACACCTTCCCATTGTTCCCACTTCTTTGTCGGTCTATGTCTGTCTCTGTCTGTCTGTCTGTGTCTCTCTCTCTGTATGTCTGTCTCTGTTTGTCTGTCTCTGTCTGTCTGTCTCTGTCTGTCTGTCTATCTCTCCTCTATCTGTCTGTCTATGTCAGTCTCTGTCTGTCTGTCTGTCTTTCTCTCTGTATGTTTGTATGTCTGTCTGTGTCTGTCTGTGCCTGTGTCTGTCTGTCTATCTCTCCTCTGTCTGTCTCTGTCTGTCTCTGTCTGTCTGTCTGTCTGTCTGTCTGTCTGTCTGTCTGTCTGTCTGTGTCTATGTCTGTCTATGTCTCTCTCTCCTGCAACTTCTACCAAAGAGATTGAAGAATTGAAGAGAGCACCCAAATGAATTATATAGAGCCATTCTCTGGCGTGACGGATATAGCCTCAGCCGGGGAGCAGGAATGGATGGCGGTGGTGGAGGAGGGCAGAAGGAAAGGAGTGTACGGTCGGAAAGAGGCTGTGCATGAAGGCAGCAGCAGCAAGTGATGGATGAACGGAGAGAAAGATGCATGGTTCGGGCGTGTGGAAACGGGTCAGCCCAGTCGAATGCACAAGTATTGGCATCCAGTGCCAATTACAACACATCATCAACAATACGAACATTATGAAATCATAATGTATTATAAAACATTTATGTATAATAAAATTAGTATAATACAATTATTGTATAGTGTGCACTGGGTTTTTGTAAGAATGGGACCAAATGTCCTTATTGTTAAATGATTTTCGAACAGCAACTTTTAAAGCTTTTATTAGAAAGATTTACCCCAGAGAGAGACAGAGAGACAGTGACATATAGACAGTGTGTTTTGATTATGCTAGGGCAAGAAATCAAAGTTAGCCAACTCCATTCTAATCTTCCAGAGAATTCCCGCCGGAGTTAAATTCGTTAGCAGTCTTTGACATTATTCTCCGCCGAAGTGCATCCTTCAATGCCTACGTCCACATTTGTCAAGACTAAGTATAATAGGCTAACACGAATACGCACATCGCGTCTTCTTCAGCCACTAGATATATCCACACGGCTAAGTTTACTGCGTGCGAGGAAGTCATTGATCAGCGCTGCGCACATTTCGTCCATTTTTCAAAGCAGTCTCGGAAGGAGGATGTCAATTAAAACAAAACTCCGCTAAACCCGGTCTGTTTATATTGCAAAGGAACGACCGTTGTTCGTTAGACGCCGAACCGGATATACGTCACTGCGCCTGCGCAACGATGCGGGTGCGTTTGCGCGGGTCGCTTCTATGTGCTCATGTAGCGCCTGAGTTGATTTACGATCATCGCCAACTTCGGGAAGAGATAAACCCGTGCAATTACACTTCAAAGAAAGACACACTGGCCGAAGTCACGCACACAGAACGAGCAAAACAGCAGGAAGAAGAGATATGACCAAGGATATGGAAAAAATCGAGAACAGACTCGATCTAGAAGAAGACGGTATTATTAATCTAATAAACAAGACAAACGTACGTACTGACCGCCAATCGCATGAAATGGATAGGTGTATATTAATTTTCATGATTATATGCCTACTGCTTTAAGCGTCCTTAGGAATTCGGTGAAGGGTAAAGACAGGCCTTTTTAGAGCTAGTCACAGTTACTGAGTGCATGGCACGGCATGAGATGGAGGAGGGCTATTGCTGGGGTACATAGGCTTATCCCAGTGGTATGATGGGGATGCTTTGAGTCCATAACCAAACTTTTTAAGTCATGGGTCTTATATATAGCCTATATATATATATATATATATATATATATATATATATATATATATATATATATATATATATATATATATATATATATATATATATATATATATATATATATATATATATATATATATATATATATATATATATATATATATATATATATATATATATATATATATAGGCTATTTGTTTAACATTGAACACTGCACATATCTGCCTAAAACTGGCGGAACAAATACAAAACAAAAGAAACAATCATTCTCTGTCGAATTTTGCCAATCCCTGGACAGTATATTCGTTTATGATATGCCCTACTATGGATTTTGGCAGAAAATTAGGCTACTATGTCAGTAGCCGTGAAAGCGCTATCACATGGCAACATAAAAGAAAACTTACGCCTAATTAGACCTAATTGTAATTTTAATCATACATAAAATTAAGACTTATGAAACGATGTAATCAATCCATCATTTTTTACTCAGGTCCTACTTGCTTATTCTTCACAATGCTTTGCAATTCAGCGTCACTAGAACAGAACGTCTCAACCGATTCCGCCATCTCTTCAGAAGAGCGTTGTATAAAACATGACCACAAACACAACGAAGCAGACTTGAATTACGAAGATGTAACATCATGCACACAATTCAGACAATAGGTGGCACCAATGAAGTAAGCCGACTGAAATCTCTTAGGTGAACTATATATGGTATCTATGTATACCATGAGTAGTTGCTTTTATTAACAAGAATGCGAAGAAGAATGCAAAGCAGAAGAATGCGAAGAGGAAGAATTCGAAGAAGAATGTGAAGAAAAATTCAAAGAATATGAAGAAGTAGGCCTATATGAAGAAGAAGTAGAATTCCGTAATCTAGTCTGAGACACAGCCATGAGTGTTGGCCATTTTTTAGCCTCGGCATATGAGGGCGGGTGATCAGCCTACTCTCCTTGCCGTCTGATCTTCCCAATGACGGTGTAAGGTCGGTATACTCAATATGGCTGAGTTGGATAGAGGGCGTAAGTGAAGCATAAATCTCGAAACTAATTTCTGCCCTGGCGGGGATTTGAACTCCAGACCTCTCGGTTGTCAGTCCACCACGCTAATCACTAGACTCTCGCGCGCCCCATTATTGCTCTTATTAAACCGACTTTTTAATACTATCCATCGTGGATTTTAATAAGTAAATTCCAGCAGACCAACCGGAACTCGCGATTTACGAGTCCGGCACGTTCCTAGTTGACCTCCTGCTCTGCTGTTTTGACCATCTCGACACTTGATCCCCCGATCCCTGCCTGCCGCGTGCCCGCAACGCCGTCGTCAGCCTATAGTCCATTATCGAGCGGTCAGTGGAATAGTGGATGCCCAGCAAGACCATCAGAATGACATGGGTTCGTTCGTATAGGAAAACAAGAGAAAGCCTGCATGCATAAGGAGCAATGAACTCACAACGACACGATAAATCGCCCTACACAGGAAAACGTTCGACCGCGGCGATTGTATATATATATAGACGCGTTGGAGGATTCGCCTACAGCCAATCTAATCTAATCTAATCTAATCTAATCTAATGACTTCCATAGCGACGTTATATTCATGCACAAGTCAGAATTCATAATCTGTTGAAGAAGTGAGGCGGAAATGCGATGGGCGAGAGAAATGAAGAAATCTAGCGATGCTATGTGTAGTTGCTGTTTAACGACGTTGTATCATAACAAAGACGATTAGCGTCGCCCTCTTCCTTTATTATCCAGGATTGGGACTGGCATTACCAGAGAACGGGCAGTGGCAGAGTTGGCTATGCCATGGTGGACAGTGGCCTATATAGCTGCTGTGTTTTTTGCGCACGAGAACAAGGCACAAAGTGTACGTCCATATTGGAAGATAAATTTAGAAAATTAAAAATGTCTATTATTTTGCTCCCTCAATTTTCGCCCACGGATAACTGACTCTCTGCACCCCATGGGTATAGGCCTCTGTGGTGAATAACACATCGCAAATATGATCCAATGTTTAAAGAACATCATCGTACATAGAGATCCTCCCCCTTCTAACACTAAGCAAGAAGCTTTGTCGTGCGTCGACCTTTGTATACTCGAGTACTGTAGTCCCCGTAAGATATCAGCAACATTATCATCACCATCAAACGGCGCAGAGACACCGGGTCTGCTGCTCCCAAGCTCCGGTATAAATCAGTGTTGCGAACGACCGGATGGACTGTGGCCGAATGGCCGAATCGAGAGATTAATGTACACGAAGGGCCGAGGAAAACAGGTGCATTACGAGCCTCGACTGCTGCAATACGACATCGGTTTATGTATGGTGCATATTAAGGAGACTACTCTGCCTGATGTGCATAGTGCTTCTTTATAGGCGGGTTTTTATGTAGGCTATCGCCGTTGTTTCGTGGAAAGCCATCGGCAATGTTTTCCTTAGATTGGAACATTATGTTCTCAATGTGCGCATGTGTTTCTTTTGGTGCTGCTGTAGAAAGAACCATAACAAGAACACCATTCTAATCTCCACGTGGGTCGGTGGTATATGCGATCATCTGACATTGGAAAACATGGTCAAAATAAAAACACCCTTTACGTTATTAGCAGAACGCCACTGAGCTGAGCTCGTTCGTCATATTATTATTTTTACTTGAATATGGAGCCTATTCGAGCTAGCACCTTTGCGCTGTAAACAATAGGCTATATAGGCCTACAGTTATCTTTACATATTAATACACGCACGTATGTCTCTATTGATGGTTACAAATGCACACATTATCGTATATATAGATTTCGATAAGTGCACAGCTGCAGGACTAAACTGACTGCATGTTCAAAAATTAATTTAACTGTTGCAATAATTAATTAGTTAAGAAAACTGACACAGTCATTGTAAGCTACTAATTATTGTAAGCTACTAATTATTGTAAGCTACTAGAAGCAGGTAAGTGTAACAGATTAGCACACAACACGTGCATGACTGGTCGGTGACATGATCTAGTAACACGGCTGATGATAAAGCAGCATTAAACACTAGGCTACCATTGCATGAACAATGGAATATAGAATAGGCATGGACGTCCGCAGGAATTTTTGTACATTGGGCAAAATGACGTTTTTGCATATAGCTATTCATGAACACAGAACACGTGACAACTTTAAAAGTAAATAATGGTCAAGGACTTAATACCTAAACAATCAAGTGTATTTCGCATTGAAAACCGTGCTGGGACTGTTGCAATAATGAAAATAATCAAGATTTTTTTTCTAAATCATGCGTAAAATCCAAGGGGCAAATGCCCCTTGCCCCTCCGGACGCCCATGAGAATAGGCCTACATTTATATTGCTGATTAGCATATCGTATACACATGTAGCGTACACGAAAAGCCTACCTTATAAAGCTCGTGTTCTGTGATAGAGCAACAGCATTATATTGTTGCGTGTACTGTAGGCTTTAGTGAAGGGATGGCACGCTGAGTTGTTCTGGCCATAAAACTGTAGCCACTGGCGTAAACATATCCAAAATATTGGGTCTGGGTCTGATGATAACGTCATGTGCGCTTCCGGTGATACGTAATATGTATGAAATGGGTGCGTTTTATTTATATGTAAATTTGTTTCATACAGAAGATCTTGAAGACATAAATAAATCTTTTTTTCATCATGAATTTCTGATAGTATTTCAGTTCATTGTGTCTGTTTTTGAAGAAGTTTGTCTATATTGAAACATAATATTTATTTCCAGAAATTCTTCTCTCGTTTTTTGGGGCAATGTCCTCTCTTCAATTATTGGGGGCACGTGTCCCGGCTGCCCCCTCCAAGAGTCTACGCCTATAGCTGTAGCCGTATATGAGAAATATAAAAACGCATTAAAGCCAGGTGTTAAGGAGAGGCTTCGATAAGCTGTTGCACCTAGACCATGGACCACCATTATAAGGTGGTGGTGTAGGCCTATATATGTTTAGAACTTTAGGGCGTATACCTCAACGTTGTGTCTCCGTGTGGAGAACGTTTGTGTTTTCGGAACCAGGCGTTTGGTCTGTCTGAGACTGGCTGGCTTTTCGTTTGCGTTGTTGACGGAGAAGTGTGATTCTGCCGTGCTGTTTTCGTCGCCTGTTGGGTTGACACCTGAAAATGTATCTTTTCGTTTTTGCTGTACGTATTCGCCAGTAAACTTTCATTTTTATCTTAAGCCACTTGTTTTTCTCTGCCTTAGACAAATAAGCTAACTATATATATATATATATATATATATATATATATATATATATATATATATATATATATATATATATATATATATATATATATATATATATATCAATCAATCAATCAAATCATTTTATTGCATCTCAATAGACCAAATTTTCAAAAACAATTAAAACAAGAATTATTCGCATGTCACGCCTGTTGAGGCAAAAGGTGGCCCCAAAGGGAAGAATTCCCGCTGGGCAGGGACACCTACTGGATTAAGTAGCACGGTCAGTATGGCTGTCTTGAAAGAACCAAGGAGGAGAAAGAAAGTAAGGCAAATCAAAACTGCTTAACTAATCTTAACTATCTTACTAAGCTTAACTAACTAACTAAAGCGGTGAAGAAAGTAGAAAGGAATAAGAATCACTGGCGAGTAAAAAAATGGGAGTAGAAGTGGCCCACGTGCGTACACGTGAACCCCACAGCGCAACGACACCCCGTGCGTTCAATGTTAAAGTTCAATTGCGGCAGAACTCATTAGGAACGATTTCAAACGGGTCTTAAATAAATGAATATTTGGAGAGAGGCGAATGTCTGGAGGAATCTTCGCCCATAATTTAGGTCCGAAAACTTTTATGCTAAATGCTCGTGTGTTTGTGCGGGCTTTAGTAGGTCTGAGGGAGGTAGCATTCCTAGTATTGTGGATGTGAATCTGCGAGCCGGCTATAAAGTAATTCTGAAATGAAGCTGGTAGACTGTTATGTTCAAACAGGTAGAGGAACTTTCCTATCTGTGAAGATCTAAGTTGCTTTATGTCCAGAAGGTTAAGTCTAGTAAAAATTGGACTAGAATGGGTGCCAGTGGGGACACCGGCAACCATTCTAACTGCTCTTTTTTGAAGAATTATTAATTTACTAAGTCTGGAGTCGTAGGTGGATGCCCAGATTAAATTACAATAACTTAAGTACGGTAGGACTAAGGAAAGGTAAAGGTTCAGTCTGATAGTCTCAGGAAGTAGGTAGGAGATCCTTTTTATAATGCCTATGTTTTTCGCAATTTTTTGTGCAATGAAATCAATGTGTTCTTTCCAAGATAAGTGCCTATCAACAATCACACCCAGGAATTTGGCAGACTCAACTTGGGCTAAGGGGGTTCCCGCTATTTCCAGGGTTATATCAATAGGTGTAATTTTCCTATGGGATTTAAAAATTATAAAGTTGGTTTTGTCAACGTTGAGGGTGAGCCTATTTGCCGTGAACCAATATTTTACAAGTTTTAATTCTGAATTTATGGTATCCATTAGGGTTTGCCAAGACTGGTGAGCATAAAAAATATTGGTATCGTCGGCAAATAGGATAAAGTGAAGAGTTTTTGAGATCGTAGCTAGATCATTGATGTATAAAAGAAATAGTAAAGGCCCGAGATTGGAGCCCTGTGGGACCCCATATAAGATTGAGCGACTTTCTGAAAGTACACCATTGCATAGAACTTTTTGAGTGCGGTTCAGGAAATAACTGTAGAACCATCTTAGAATTGGGCCTCTGATTCCGAAATTTTCTAATTTTTTTAATAATATGGAATGGTCGACCGTGTCGAAGGCCTTGGCTAGGTCGATGAAAATACCCACTGAGTATTCGTTAGAATCAATAGCTTTGGTGATTTTGTCCTCCATGTCGATATATATATATATACATACATACATACATACATACATACATACATACATACATACATACATACATACATACATATATATATATATAACGACTTAATTGCAGTTACGACTTTATAGCATAACACATACAGATAGGCCTGCTAATAACACGAAAGCAAATTAACGTATTATAAGTTCGGCGCCTTGTGACCGGAGGGTTGCAGGTTCGAATCCCACTCTAGCCGCTGCGTACGGACCTTGGGCAAGTCCTTCACTTGCAATTGCTCGTGGCGCTTCGGCGTGAAAATTTCGGCACGGCACAGTATCAAATGCTGTAGTCGGGAGCGCCTCTGAGTAGTAGTTGACTTCGAGAGGCGCTATAGAAATATCCGGAATAAATAAATAAATAAATAATAATAAATAAATAAAACTGATGAAAATCCGAGTATATAATTATATGCTAAAGCAGTTAATTAAGCATGACGGAATACGGAACAGCGCATGCACATGAGATTTAGCACTGAAGAATACTTGAATGTTCATTTCTCTTCACATTAATAGCCTACCTATTTTTTCTTCATTCATTCATTCTGAGAATTTATATAGCGCTTCTTCAAGAGACCTAGGCCTGCTCGGAGGCGCTCTGAATAGGTCTTGAGACCATTTAAAAAAACATGAATACCAGCTGATCCATCCTTAATATGCCTATATTTCATTCATCAGAATGCTAAATTTGATTTTTTTTATCATAGCAGAAACCTTATCCTCTGATTTTCGTATATATATATATATATATATATATATATATATATATATATATATATATATATATATATATATATATATATTGGGGGCACGTGTCCCGGCTGCCCCCTCCAAGAGTCTACGCCTATAGCTGTAGCCGTAGGCCTATATGAGAAATATAAAAACGCATTAAAGCCAGGTGTTAGGGAGAGGCCCGATAGCGCATTGGATAACATCTGGCGTAGAGTGCGAGAGGTACAGAGATCGAGTCCCATAGGCGGACATGCTTTGTAGGCTGCAAATTGCGCCGTGTATTGCAGGCTGTCTGTTCTGTTAGTAGTTAAGTTTTATCGCATAACATGTACATGTACAGCGCAGTGCGTTTGCAGGCGCTTAATTAAAGAATAAATATTATTATTATTATTATTATTATTATTATTATTATTATTATTATTATTATTATTATTATTATTATTATTATTATTATTATTATTATTATTATTATTATTATTATTATTATTATTATTATTATTATTATTATTATTATTATTATTATTATTATTATTATTATTATTATTATTATTATTATTATAGTTCACTGGATAGATAATTAAAAACTGAGGAGAGACTGCTTGGCATCCTGTAATAAATTTCTGTCCAATACCTGTAGAGTATTTCTCTGAGATAAGCTGGTTGACCGGGTCTATGCCTACCTGGAAAACGCATTTGAATGATTCTGAATGTATGTGAGCAGGGTAATTTAATTTTCCAGGCCAGACTTCAATCACGGCTTTTATATATATTACATCGGATAATAGGTGACTCAATCGGGAACAGCTACGACGGAAAAACATTATCTAGATTGCGCCACCGAATACGAACATGAATGAACATTAGGCTACATTACAGCAGCGTGTTTGTTACTCCTGCATCAGTCTCTGAAACACCAAAACAAAATTAAATCACATCTAACATAAAGGACATTTTACTACTAACATTATTGGTTTGCGTCCGAAAAGGCCTGCGTCTCTACTCCCTACTAAACTGACGATGTTGTCCATGGGTGGCGTCATTCTTTCCCGGAAAGCCATCGAGGTAATTGCATCTCTGCAGGTGGGACAACTATGCCTTTGCAAGTCCACATGTTCAACCCTTAAGCAAGCTTAATTCCTACTGACTTCCTCGGGCAGAAATTATGATCCTAGCAAACTGGGGGCCAGAAACAAGAGAAAGACGACCATTCAGAGGATTTCAATTAACACAGAGCAGAGTCACCAAATAAGGAGTTGGCTTCGACAGACAGCTCTCTGTATCCGGTGATTTAACAAACGAGTAGCTTACAGAATTACCATTAGGTCCCTCAAACAATACAGAAAACCAGGCCTCTGTAGGCCTATGTCGTAAACTTCAACTGTGAAACTAAGCGTAGCCTGTCACTGGTCTGTAAAAATTCAGTAAATGAAGCGCTGACTGCAAAGTGCAAACTGATAAAAAATATTAATAGGGCCTAAAGGTCGTATAAATTTTTCATCTATCCATATTGTAAATGTAACCTCTCGGATCCTTGTCAATTTCTTCATTAGCCTAAGGGCATATATGAACCACGAAATCGGCTCTTTAGAAACTTCCATTATTGTAGGCCTATGACACATAATTTAATGGGCAGCTGTGGTGAAGGATCCCGTCCGATAAATTCGTCGTAAGTGAGCAGGTCGAGCTCGGGTCTCTATATCTAGACAAACGTGTGCATATGCAAAAGTGCTACGATTTTATAGCGCTCCAACTTTTTTAGCCCTTATCTTCTAAACGTAGGCCTCCACCACGCCACCAAGCGGGTGGTTTTATTCAGACTTGAGATGGTAGACATTCCTTTCGTAATTTTATATTTTGCCTCTTCGTGAGGTGAATTACATTTCCTCTCATTTGTCTTAATTATTTAGGACGCATATTAAGTCAGTCTGCCTTTGTTGGTCCTTGTCCTTGTATCTATAGGTCTAAATCTATTCCGCATCTGCCGTTTCAGGCCGACTTGGCGTCTGTCTAGGCCTATGTCTGCCGTGTTACATTATTAATCCAGTTTCTCTTTCACTTTTTGCCTCCCGTTGCCCTGTTACTCTACTGGTAATTCTATGACCATCAGTTCGCACGGTTATCACAAAATGTAGTCATCTACTACAGCGGTTCTCAACCTTTTGAGATTCAAGGACCACTTAAAAATTTGTGTCTCGGTCGCGGACCACCACTAAAAATTGTGCCAAAAACCAAATTAATACAAAAGAAATCTTTTGCCATAAATCCGTGTATTATTATAGCTTCCTGCTGCTATCTATCCGATTCTGGCGATTGCAATAAAAAATATATACAAAATTTACAAAATTTGTCTGTTTGCATGTTTTAAAAATAAAAATAAAAATTGTAGGCCTTGCTCGCGGACCACCAGACAATGGTCCGCGGACCACAGGTTGAGAACCGCTGATCTAGGCCTACTAGACGATTATAGCCTTGCGTTTCAGAGGTGGTCGGCTGTGACGGCGGATGGAAGAGCTATCTGGCGAATAAGGAGGGCATATCGGTTAGAAAAATGCTGTACGCTAAAATTGAACAGATTTTGGCAATTGTTTTCATGGCCTGTAGGCCCTATACAACGGGCAACAACAGCAGATTTTCACTGTAGAGATGTTTTGCCGAACAAGCAGATGATCTTATCCGATCTCCTCTGCCTTAACCCTTCCAAAACAGAATTCTTCACCCTAGACCTTCCTGATCAAATCAAGAAAATCCCTGACCTTTCCATACACCTATTGACTAACTCATCGTCTCTTACCTTCACCTCTCGCTCCTCTGTCCGCAATCTTGGTAGCCGATTACTTTTGACCCACACCTCCCTTTCTCTCTTAGATGGTTTGTCTTGATTCAGCGCGTGACCCGGGTCCCTTAGGATCAAGAAAATCCCTGACCCTTCCATACACCTATCGACTCATAGGTGCCGACTCCACAAGGGCAACAGAGAAATCCGCTCCAGTACTCATAAATTTTCTGGAGCGAGAGTACATTTTCGCCCCAGTACTTTTTTGGCCATTCAAAATATCAAAAATTTAAAATGCTTAACAACTGTAACTAAAGTCTGTCTGAATGGCAAACTTTGTGTGTCTGTAACTGCTATGAAATCAGATATGTTAGTAAAAGTAGTTAGTACTAGTTAGTATACATATAGTTACAGAAATGCTTTTTGGTAAGTAATACTCGTGGTTGTTGTGTGCTTGTGTTTATGATTGAGCAAAGACGAAGAAGCACTGTTGCATAGTATTCAGGGCCGGTTTAACCACTAGGCGAACTAGGCGGCCGCCTAGGGCGGCACATTTCTGGGGGCGGCAGAAAAGCTGCACAAAGAAATATTTTTTAAACCATTGCCGCCGTTTTGCCAGTCCAGAGGCGTAGGCCTAGCCGCCTAGCCATACAAGGCGCTTAAGGTGCGAACGCACCCCTGTCACATTCTGCTTTAGGGCCCGATTCTTTCATTTCCCTCCAAGCGCACAAATTTTAAATTTGGTTAATTGTTCCATCTGATGACATATTTAGCTGCTGCGTATACGGTGTTCAAAAAGCCCGTGTACTGCGTGTATGTCTCAGCCTCTCTGCAGTCTGAACTATAGTCTGTATGATGACTGATGCGGCCGGGATGCCTCATGATATCTGATACATGCCATATTGTATGTGTATTGTATATTGTATGTGTGGTATTTGTCTATACATGTACTAGGTTACCCTGATGTATCGGAGTAATTGACCTTGTTCGACCCCCAAGTCGAAGCGAACTGGGTGTTCGCTTCGACTGCACATGAGCTCATTTAGGTGTACAACCACGGCGCACTTTAACCGTATAATCTCCCAACTCCAGCGCTAAGGTATGCCTGAAATAGTATGCCTTGTTCGTTTCTCTGTCTCTCTGTCTGTCTCTGTCTCTCTGTCTCTGTCTGTCTGTCTGTCTGTCTGTCTATCTGTCTGCCTGTCTGTTTCTCTCTCTCTCACTCACTCACTCTCTGTCTCTGTCTGTCTCTCTGTCTCTGTATTTGCTGAAGAGAAAGCGCGAAAATCAAATTTTGAATTTACATTAGGCCTATATTTGTATAGACTTCGCACGTAGGTAGGACTAGGACTTCGTAAACGTAGCCACAGGAGTTACTATAAGTGTTCAAATGAAACTGTGCACTGTATCATTAATTAATATTTACATTTAAAATTACCATTAAACGTGTTAGACCATACAACACAGGCTGCATAGCTAATGCAGTTCCAGACTAGGCCTATATTACTTTAATTATGGCTAACTTTAAAATTTATCAAATGCCATATTTTTGTTTAATTTAGAAGCAATAATGATTCTTATATGATTACAATGAACGACGAATCGATGGTACTAAATTAAAGATGCAGCATTCGGCTGCATTCCTGTGTGAGGGTTATATTAACTTGATTAATTTAATATTAATTAGGCCTATATATATATATATATATAGTTATCGCACTTGCCAGAGGCGCGGAGCGACAGGTTCGCCTAGGGCGCCAAATACTCTGGCGCCGGCCCTGATAGTATTTGGCCTACAGTTAGTATCTTCACAGTTGAAAGGGCTTGAGGAAAGGGGGATAAGGGAGAGGGAAGACATGGCAGGATAGCCTAGGCGATTGGATCATCTGATCACGGGATCATGGGAATTAAATTCTTGCCCCAGTACCTTTTCCTAAAAGTCGGCGCCTATGTATCGACTAACTCATCGCCTCTTACCTTCACCTCTCGCTCCCCTGTCCGCAATCTTGGTATTACTTTTGACCCACACCTCCCCAAGCTGGGCCACTCCCTCCCAAGCAGGGCCACTCAAAAGTTGGATTTTCGTCTGGGATGTACCGGCGACAGATCAGTCTATTCATTAGGGCCTAATGATTGAATTCGGTTCTCATCCTTTTGACTCACAAATCCTCACTATGCTGAGGCCGCATAGAGCCACCGTTGTTACCACGCACCACATCATAGACTTGTGGTGCTCGGAATAATTTAAGATTATTATTATTACATCAATACATCACCATACATGACGCATATCTCAAGTTTTATAGTATTTCTGAAAGCCAACCATATTTATAAAAATTATTCGCCAAGAGTAAGGACAAACAAGGACTTGGCTATGAGTAAAGTATTCTTAGTCAGTATGCGATCTGCGTACACGTAAAGGTGTCTTTCTGCCGTGGTTAACATTGCCATGCTTAAAATCCGTCCAACGTCGTAGAGCGGACCAGCTTTCTGATCTTCAAACAATTGAGGATGAAGTTGTTGAAGAATGCTAACATGGCTTAGGATCCAGAGGAACGCCATCGAGAGGTATTTAAAAGCCGCTACAGAATGTTGCAATGCTTTCAGCTATAAATTTGAGATATAATATGCATGTATAAATGAATTTATATACCGTCCCACGCAGACAGACATTGGGAATATCTCTCCTAACGTTACCCAGTCTCTATAGACAGAGGACAGAGACAAACTCAGACATAGAAGGAGGCAGACAGAGAAGGGAACAGTCTGAATCTGTAGGCCTATGTAATAAGGAAAATGGATCGGTTCCATCGAAGGCGCTAAAGTGCTAAACAGTTGAAGAGAGCAAATCGGCATACGGATTTCTTCTTCTGCAAAACAAGAAGTCGTAAATGCGGGCAATTGAACAACGCTCCGCAGTAGGAAAAGCGTTTAATTATCTAGCGCTATGTTGTTTAACATCAACACATCAACGAAACAATCTGTGGTTGGCATAAATTGACAGATTCAACGCAACAGAGCCGAATGGGGGCCATCCACATATTACGTACGCACTTAGGGGGGGGGGGGTCGGATTTTGGCGATTTTGCGTACGGGTGCGAACGGGGGAGGGGGAGGGGGTAACAAAATGTGTACGTACCCAAAATAAATTTCTAATTATGACGTCCACATTAGCCTATTTATAACTCTGTATTATCCTATAGTCGTCCCATGGCATTTTATTACATTATATAAAAGCCATGTGCAGTTATTCTGTGCTGTGAACGACACCTATAATTTGTCTATATTGGCCCTTCAATAATCTGGCCTAAAGTGCAGACAGGCTGCCTGGAGACACTTTCTGCAGCTGGTCATCGGGGGGGGGGGGTGCGTCAAACGTACGTACTCAGGGGGGGGTGGAAGAAAGTACGCTTGCGAACAGGGGGGTGAGGGGTCCAATTTTCCCGGATTTTTGTGTACGTAATATATGGATGGCCCCATGCGCTCAGAAATGCGATGTCTCGGAAAATTGCTAAACGGATCTAGATAGACCTACATGCATACTTGAAGATGAAAGATAACGAGAAAAGATTATGGAGATTGCAGTGTTTCTGTAATGACCAAAATGCGTTATATTAAAAGTATTGATAGGCCTACATACAAACATAATTATACATGTACTCTGGTGTCGGCTGTACTGTAGTAAATAAAGCACTGGTGACCTGACTTCGACTGATTGTTAGACAGTCTGTTACACTGTGACTCGTTAATTAGAAGCAAGCACATGTTGCTTCTGTCCTGCTGTTGATGTCTTCGTCAAAAATCTAAACTCAGAGACCGCGATTAAAACACCAAGTAAAATATTAACGTGAACGAAGTCGCTAGCTTAGCGACTAGTTTCGACTGGAGGCTTAACGGCGGATGGCGGCGGTTCCCGGGACTTATTTAGCGTGTATCATGAAACTGGTTCGAACTGCCAACATCGAATTTTCGTTTCCCTTCTTTACACCTTTGTGATGTGTCTTTCGTCATTTCACCAACGTTTGGAAACCTTTGCAAGGTAGCCAAGTAACGTAAAAACGGATCAAAAATGCCTTCGTGAGGTACGGGTAATCCCAGGTCGACCATATGGGGCGTCTGCAAAAAGACCTACTTTGGATCCCTCCCTGCCTTTGTCCACATTAGACCTTACCCTCCCTACCTCTTTGAGGACGACTGGCTACAAACCCATCAACCGACTTTTCCTTCCTGATGTTTTTGCATGCCAAACTCGAATCCAGTTGTTAATGTCATCACCATTCTTGTTACTACTATTCCACAGCACCTTGTGCACGCCGATAAAATGGTTATTGGCCGTCTGCAACTGAACATTACTGATGACGAACCAATTTAGTACAGGCCGTCTAACATCTGACTGAAGCTGATGTTTAAGGCACAGGTTGTACTGAAAACTGTGTCAAATTTAGATGCGGACGTCTGCACTGGTCATAACCCCCTCCCCGTGTCCGCATTAGGATGACCTCTCCCTCCCCCTCATTGTGGACGTCCTCTATGGACGACTCCTAATGCGAAAACAAGGTTTCCATGACAAAATTATGACTGTGCATTGATGGGTCATCCATAAAGGACGTCCGCAAAATATGACCTACTGCACGCCAAAGCCAATGAACGAAAAAACCAACATTGTGACTTATAACGTCATTAATCAGTGTGTAATCTAGTCCCCCTGTTCTGGGGGGGAAACAAGGTTTCTCGGGGGGGGGGGGGGAATTTCCCCCCAAAAAGGTCTCTGCCTTACAATATTGCTGAGCTCTGGGGGGAACTTCAATCCTCGGGGGGGAAATTTCTCCCCAAAAGACGTCTAGATTAAACACTGGTCATTAATAAGCTACCAGTTCTAAAATCTTACTTAAAAATAATGTCAACCAGTACATGGTATTTAAAATTGAAAAGCAAGCAGTGTTCTACATCAACTACTGCATTTTAAAACAACCAACACAAAGTACGTGTAAATAGTAAGCAAATGTTAAACTACCTGCATTTTTAAACGGTTTTAGGCAATCACCTCACCGACCTTTTCGTCTCTCAGGGAAGGTTAAAATAACATGTTTAAAAAACCATCAAATTTAGAAATTTAGATGTGGACGTCTGCACTGGTCAAAACCCCGCCTCCCCATTGTCCGAATTTGAATGACCCCTCCCCGCTCGTTGCGGACGTCCTTTATGGATGACCCCTTAGCAGTGAGGTCTGTCAGTGTGTTATAGCATCCTCGCCAGAGACTGAAATTTTATTCTTCCTTAAAGTATATTGAAGCAAGAAAATTTCTGCAAACAAGTGAGTTAGAAAACATGAATATTTCAGTTGGTAAAGTTCATCCATTATCTCCAATGGGAATTAATTCTACTATGTACCCGTGTTTCACAACTGTTCCCACCCCAGTCCGTGGTCTTGCTGTGATAAACAACAAGGTGACAAATTTACTATCCAGTAATGTATTTCCATAGCCGGATGACTCAGGTGAACATTGCAACACTATCCTACTTCATAACTTTATCATAATGGAACAAAAATGGTGAACAGGTGGGTCGAAAAATTGATTAGAGGGCAAAGAGCAGTAAGAATGGAAAGGAATGTTGAATAAACTAGTTCTTCAGTTCAATATCTGACACAAGGCCACAGTACATTTAATTTTATTTCTAAACCCAAATGTTCAACTTATGATTCAGAATATACTGGGCAATGGTGTTCAAGGTGCACTGTTGGTAGACTCAAAATCACACACTGATGGAAATTCATATTTTTTCACTGTTTTTTTTATGATAATACTTTGTTCTATGCAAATTAAATATGTATGACAAAAGGCAAAAAGCAGTTAATATTTAACAAAACATAATCTTCCACTTAATACTAAACATAATAACCTTCCACAATCCACATAATATGTCCTGTTTTTTGTGTGTGAATGACTTCAACATACATTCTCTTTATTTTAAGCTTCGTCTATTAACTTCAGGATGTCCACAAATATGATCTACTCTGGACCCACCCTCACATTGTCCGCATTTGGCATTGCACTACCAATCCCTCTGCAGATGTTCAAAGTCCATTGGAGTAGGCTACTAAGGCCCATATTCAGCTATTCTGTTTATTTCGCATGGCCAACTGTGCTATAGGGTAGGGAACAACGACTCGACCGGTTTCAGCAGAGGTACACACAGTCATATCCAAGCAGTACAGTCGATCTGCTGTCTAATGGAAGTTGGTGTTAAAGTCAAAGGCAGAACTGGAATAATGATTAAATTGAGAATAAGACCTCCATCTTATAACCCCTGCATTCTCCCACTTTGCAGATGGACGACTCGCAAATTGCACCTTAGATCAATTAGATCTAGAAAGTCATGTATGCAAAGCCATCACATTAACATATTATACACATGCATGCGCACACATAATACATTTTCATGCATTTTTTAGATACTGGGTAATTTTTCATACATATATAATTTATATATATATATATTATACATGTATATACACTGTATATATATATACATTGTATATATATATACATTATATACAATGAATGCAGTTGAAAACTTATTATAATACATTTATAGCACTACAGATACAATCACCGCTGTTAAGAAATTAAAATGCAAACCCCATCAACTCAAATACCAAAGATGTATCTTCAATGTGTCTGAATGTGACTCGCAGTTACAAAGATCATGATACAACCGAGAATTTGTACCATGTCTGATGTCTGTAAACTTCACCAGGTCGCAGCACACAGCTTGGAAAGTTGACCTATAAATGTAATAGCAGGACCAGATCAGATTAATACTGTAGTGATTAAAAAAAAACTACACAGATTAACATTTAACACAGTCACTTACCTACATGTCAAATGATTCATTAACGCTTTGGTTGCATTTTAATCTATGTTTAACCCTTTAACGACAAGATGATTCCTTTTCCATTCATTTAGTACATGCTCATCGCTAGTGTTAACACTGTTTACAATAATAGTACTGAATTGAACGATCAAAGTACAACCTAAACTGAACAAAAGTATATGTTGACTTAGATTCATTCTTTATGATTTTGGAGTTGGAATGGATACTGCCTCAGATCCTCAGTGATGCAATATAAAAATTGAGGAGGCTGCAGCTGGTAGTTACATCCTGCAATAAAACTTCTAACATGGAAGACAACGTGGAACTACAACTAAGAAAAACAGTATCCTGATGGTATCAACTGAAGCCAAAATGGAATTGCTTGAATCTGCTTATTGGTAAAATGCATCAGCCAGCATGCATCGGATAATTTATCTTTCTGAAAGCAAACGGGAAGTCCCCAAAAGAATTCAAGCTCTTAATACTAACATGATTGATGGCGTCTGGAAAGTTCTGTGTCTCCAACGCAAATGCTGAATGCTGTCCATAGGTGGCGCCATTTTTCCCAGGGAGGCCATCGAGAAAATTGCCCGTGTAGAATTGTATTCCTGGCTGATCGGTCCACACTTCGAGAACTCGGCCACTGGCTTCATGTTCAACCCTTGCAGCAAGCGTCCTACCGATTTCCGGTTTCCCAAGACAGAAGTTGTGATCGTAGCCAACTGGGGGACCAGAAATTTGCGGAAGACGATCTTTCAGAGTGACAGGTTTCCGAAGATCAAAGAGCGTTCCATCAACCTTAGCGATCTCACCTGATAACAAAGTAATAACGCATTGTATGGCAAATAAAACAAGACATTTCAGATTTAACAAGCGACACTAGAAAACATTATTAAAATAATATTGTATAAAACTAACCTCAAGCGTTGTCACAAACGCTAAAGTGCATAGATTCTGCTGAACCAACGAGTTTATTTTAAATATTGCCTACCTTGTATGTATAAAAACTTAGAAAAAATAAAAAGTGAGGAGATTATCAAAATAGAATTTTGAAGAAGAAAATCAATTAACAGTTTTATTTGAGATTTCTACTGACCTGTGGGTACACCATCCTTAGTTTTTGGGAGGTAATGGTCCGCTTTTATGGTCACCACATGATCGTAAATATTTTCCGACTTCTAAAACAAAATGCAAGCAGCGCATTTAAATTATGAACACAATACGTTAGACAACTCTAAAAATGGCAGATACTGAAATTAGTTATTTGAGCAAATAGCAGAACAAATCAAATCCATTCCTCATGGTTGCATGTGTGTACATACCAGTAATGTATACGTATGCATAAAAGGATTTACAAGCAGTAGAAGGGTCGTAAGATTCAATGCACGAGACAGCTCAAAGAGCTCGAATTGATGCGAGCAATTAAACTGCGAATCTGCATGGGCAGTGAATTGCAATTTTCAGCAGCATATGCCAAACTGGATCTGCTTTAGTACTGGAACATGCAGGTCTCTGATGCATGTATACATGAAACAATGCCGACCAGTGCAGATGTAAGTAGGACCTTGAATCTTTCCCATTCCTTCATGGCAGCCAGCATAGTGTTTCTCATACATAATTATTCTGCTAAAGGACAATTTCAGCTGTTTGACCACTATTTGGGTGACATGTTGGAGGATCAGTCTGGCAAAGGGTGGCAGTAAACAAAAGGTTATGCTGTATGACCTACATCTGCAGCAGATGACGGTACAGGTCCTGCAAGGTGAGTTAACATACGTGTTAGTCAGTGTGCATACCAGAGTATTTACATATTCATTTGCATGTATTAACTTACATGACCAGCCAAATTAAAGTATGCATGGTTTGTCAGGTTGACAATCGTTGGTTTGTCAGTAGTGGCAGTATAATCAATGAACAGTTCATTGTCAGCTGTCAGTTCATACACAACATTTACTGACAGTGTGCCAGGATATCCTTCTTCACCATCCGGACTGATGTAAGACATCTTTAGGCGATTCCCATCCACCTGTGTCTTCCAGATTTTCTAAAATGAAACAGTAACCAACCTCAATATCTAGACCAGCGGTTCTCAACCTTTTGGGACTCAAGGACCACTTATAAATTCTGTCTCGTCGCGGACCACCACTAAAAATTGTGCGTGCACATATATGCGACCTTATAAAATTATAACTTTATATAAAATTATTGTATAAAATAATAAATTTGACAAGATTAGGTATTTTACTTATTCTTTACTATTAATTTTAATAAATGTTTAAACTTTTAAGTAAAGAAAGTAGTCTACAATATTCGTTTTAAATCTAATGTGAGCCTCGAGCTTGCATATTTGAGCACAGTTTATCCAAAGAGGTGTAGGCCCAATGCTTGAAAGACTAAATCGGGGTTCATCTTCGACTTCAAGTGTTGAACGATATTTTGTTTTAACCAGCACAGAAAATCCAGATTCACAAAGACACGATGTTGAAAAGGTAAAATAGTTTTGAAAGCTTTCTCATACAGTTCTGGATATTCGTGCGAAGCTTGTATCCAAAATTTCATCAAACTCACTCTTGGATGCAATATCTTCAATGTAGCATCGCTAATCAGTTCAATGAATTGGTTTAATTCTGATATTGGCAAATTTAATGAATCAATGTTTGCAAGAAACGGTCTGGAAACCCACGAAAAACTCTGAACGTTCAAATCATCAAAGTAGAAGTTAAATTAATCCAGCAATGATTGAATATGTCTGGAAATTAAATTCACAAATTTTGGCTTATTTATCTCTCGGTGCATTCATGCAATTATTGATCAAACATGTCAAAGTTGACTTCCAATATCCTTTTTTCCAGAGATCAAGATTTTTCGTAAAAGCTGAAACTTGTCACTGAGGGTGATTAAATTTGTCTGAATCAACGTTTGCAAGAAACGGTCTGGAAACCCACGAAAAACTCTGAACGTTCAAATCACCAAAGTAGAAGTTAAATTAATCCAGCAATGATTGAATATGTCCGGAAATTAAATTCACAAATTTTGGCTTATTTATCTCTCGGTGCATTCATGCAATTATTGATCAAACATGTCAAAGTTGACTTAAAATATCCTTTTTTCCAGAGATCAAGATTTTTCGTAAAAGCTGACACTTGTCACTGAGGGTGATTAAATTTGTTTTTTTTGCATGTTTTTAATTGTAAAAAAATATATAAATTATAGGCCTTGCTCGCGGACCACTAGACAGATGGCCGCGGACCACCAGTGGTCCGCGGACTGCTGATCTAGACCATCAATATGAGAGGTAATGGATGAAACCACTCATCTTCCTTCCAAACCATGCACCAGTTCAAATTTTACACTGGATGCCACTAAGGGAGGACGTCTGTTACCTAATCCTGAGAATAACCCTTCAATTCCAGAACACACAATAACTGCAATTTCAAAATAGGGCAATTCACTCTTAAAGGCTACGTGGTTTAAGAAAAAAATTGTTTCACCAGACGAAGCAGAATCAACATCCACGGTGCAGAAGTAAAAGGCTGAAACATTAGTAAACCTCATGTTACCTCTGAGTTGCTTCTGTCTGCAGGTTACGAGTTAGAGTTTTAAATTAATGAAATGCTAACTTTATCAAATCCAATGTTTCCACCATGAAGATGATTCGGGTCTCTGTTGAGAGCAACTGTCAACTCCTGTCCATCCAGAGTGAACTTGCCACGGTAGATGCGATTAGCAATGCGACCAACTAATGCTCCAAAATAAGCTGGGTTTTTCTCATATTCTGAGGCAAATTAGACAAAAAAAACCTAAATGTCAGCACAAAGAATCGTTGAAGGCTGTTGATCCTCAGAAAATCCAAACACAGAAACAATTTTATAATGTGTTTTGAATGCTAATGAACAGTTCTAAGGAGAATAGTCAAAGTCGCAAGAGCAAAACTCAGAGAAATCTTTCCAATGTGCAAAAAGCCTTTTGGGATGATGTCTGTAATTACAGTTTAAGACTTCTAATTAACGATTATTCCATCTCGACAACTATACCAGTATTACAGATATAAAGTGGTGTATTGACTCTGTCACATGCATTAATATTGGGTAGGTGTTTTGTTAGGAATTAGAGAGGGTAGGCATGGTGTTTATGTAAATTATGTAAATGATTATATAGTATAATGACAGTTTATATATGTATAAAACTCTATTATGATTGGACAATTAAGACTTAGTATAGTTCATATGGCCGTAGCCAATCACAAGAGCTATTTGCGTATGACTATGGATGTACGTGGTATATAAAGTTTGTTTTTGCTATTAATAAATCAGTCATAAGTTGTGTGAGACTCGTGCTGTTGGTCGGTGTGGCTTACAGAATCCTAGACAGGACTGTGTTGGTCAATGTCAACAACACCGGAAAATCTGTCAACTCAAAGCTGCTAAATATCAGGTACACAAACCACTGTCTCTGAAAAATCCTGAAAATTTCTTCTGTTCAGGATCACATTCAGGATGCACTAGTCTCCAGAATTAATCTCCAGAACTTGTGTGACCAGAAATAAACAGAATCGAACTGGACTAATATTTAGTAAATTAAGGCTACACTAGATCAAGCGAAAATAGACTAGAACTAGTTAGAATATACAGTACAACTCATGTGATAAATTAGACAACATTACAATACCAGCGAGAGTGTCAAATCCAGTAGTGATGTCCTCAAGATGGCCACTTTTGTCAGATGTCTTAAGTGACGTGATGATGCCACCAAAATCTATGATCTCCACAGTCGTCCCTGCCGAGTTCTTCAGTTGGTATCTGGAAAAAATGGAGTCCAGTGATGAGCATGAGTTGGTGCGAGGTGCGCGAGAGCACTGGTCAATATGTATGTGGAGGGTGCCATACCGGTACATGCTTTTTTTGCAAGAATGCCAACAGCATTTGCTGCTTGCCAATGACAGAGTGGTGAGATGTACATATGCACATTAGTAGCATCAGTGATAAGTTAAGTCTGTGTTACAACGACCTATATGTGAACCTTGTTAATCACATGAATTAGCACAGCATTTAATGAATTCGTGTTTGTATGTTTAGGTTAAAGACTTTAGAGCTGTCTTACCAAACTGTTTGATTTATATAATAAGAAATCAAAATTTAAAGACTGCATGTGTTGTTTGAATTGCAGTAGGATCCTGATCAGGCAAGCTGCCTGTGCAAGGTTCGATTGTTCGAGAACTTCGGAGTTAGCCGACACCATAGTGATGCCAAATAAAGATCTTTAGCCAAATATACATCCACCACCAATTAAATCTTGAACCATATAAATCCATCGTCAATAAATAAAGTTCCCATCTTTAAGTGGCTCTAAATTTTATTTGTTCTGACAGTTCAGATTATTTATTTTGATTGTTTGATTTCTCCTGTCAGAACCAAGAATATAGACGGATCTGACTGAAAGAGACCGATTTTGGTAAGTATTCCACAAGGTCACAACTCACAATACGCCTTGACCTTGAACTCCAGTACCGGTAATTGCATTTGGCGAAAAAAAAATTACTTCTCGAGAGCTCTCCGTTTGCACACGTTCTGATTACACGTTTCTGATACTGAATAAGTTATGAGAACTTACAGTTTGTTCAGCTAGAACTACATATTTGACACCGCACTAGATTTCATTTAACAAAAATACAATTATGTTGTCCCATCATCTATTCGTGGCTCGAACCCACTTACTTATTTTCCAACCCAAAACGTTTGCCGGTCACTAATCATCGTATTAAACTATTAAACTTACTTTGTTACGGTTTTTCCATCCGTCGTTTTCCCAAACTCTGTCGGACCAGTGATGGAAGCCATGACGATTCAAGATGTTGCTACTTCTTAGAAAGTCTGTGAACATCAAAACTCTAAACCCTTGCGATAATTCATATGATCCCTCGATTTCGGTTCACTGGGTCGAGGGGTGTCGAATGACAGTCAACCGTAGTCCACGTACGCCCACCTCCAAGGACGAGTGATGTGTGAAGACTCCAACATGCACGACATTCTTTAAACGCCACCTCTGGCGATTGACACGGTTGGTTAAAAAAAGAGCAAATTTCGTCGAGTTATACTGTTGGCCGCCCATACTAAAAGAAAATAAGAGATCGGGACTTACTTACATAAACGGATCGTCCTTATAATCTTGACCACTTGACCAAGAGCTTATTTTCCCCAGCATCTTAACTTGTTCATCCGGAGTTGCTATGATAGGGCCTACTATACCAGCTCCGGCAATTATTGCGTGTTGTAATACGGTTCCTTTCTCATGACGCGGCGGTGTCCTTGTTCACGCTTTTATTTCCAGTAGAGTTCACTAGGTCTACTGCTGCTCGAGCAGTCGAGCAGTTCTCACTGGACAATGGACATCCATTGGCTCCTATTGGGCGCCTGGACCGATTCATTCGCTCAGCTGCCGCTCGGCTCATTGCACGTATGATCCGTATCCCAAAACATGCAGTTTCAGCTTATATGCGTGATGTCCTGCATTGGCTTCCTGCCTCACAGCGCATCTCCTATAGGATATTAGGATTGCTTCGAATCTCTTGTCTGGCGGTCTCTCTCTGCGAAGCTCCGTTCGTCTTACCTATCTGACCTCTGCTGTCCATGGGCGTCCGGAGGGGTGAAGGGGGAATTTCCCCCTGGATTTTTAAAATTATCTCGTTTTCTGTGTTCATGAATAGCTATTTATATACAAAAACGTCACTTTGCCCCTTAGAAAAATTGTGCCTACCCCCAGAAAAATTTTGTTCCCTAGAAACATTTCTGCGGACGCCCATGCTGCTGTCCGCTCTCTGGCCTAATGTCCTGTCGAGTTCTGCGTTCTGCAGCTGGGGGTGAGCTCTTGCATGGTCCCTCGGTCCCGCTCCTCAGCTAAACAGCGTCGTGCTTTCTCAGTGGCTGCATGGCCCTTCTACGTGGAATGGGCTCCCACCTTCTTCGCGCTTATAATTTCCACGAGGCAGTTCACCTACTTTCTACCGCCTCCTTAAGTCTTCTCTGTTTAACCATGGATGGACTGGGAGTACTTCTCAGTAGGTTCTTAAAGGCGCGCTATATAATGCAATAAATTATCAAAATGAATGAATGAATGAACGAATCTAAGTGATTTCGGCGGCTGCAATGCCTAGGGCAGAGTTTTTCAAACTGTGGTCCGCGGACCCCTGGGGGTCCGCAAAGGATTTGGCGGGGGTCCGCGAGAGCGTTCTGAAAATAATGTGATGCTTAACACTGAATGGTTTTATCACTAACAGCCTGTGTTTTCAAATTCAGACGCTACTTACAGTGTGCCTGTAACTGTATGATCCACAAGGATCCAATTGGGTATTCGATCACACCAGTTTTGTGATGCTGCTGATAGTTATTCTTTGCGTACTATGGCCTACAGTGACATAAATAAGATGTAGGCTTATGGTCATAGGCGTAGACTCTGGGGGATCAGCCGGGGCACGTGCCCCCCAATAATTGAGGAGCCGGGGCAATCCCCCCCCCCAAAATCGAGAGGAGAATTTCGTCAAATATTAAAATATTATGTTTCAATACAGACAAATTTCTTCAGAAACAGAAAAACAGAGACACAGAACTGAAATACTATCAGAAATCAATAATGGAAACAAAGATTTATTTTTTATCTTCAATATCTTCAATGTGAAACAAATTTACATGTAAACAAAACACCCATTTCATACGCATTAACGTAACACCGGAAGCCTTTGCTGACTGTCCAGACCAGAGGTGAAAAAAGCTTTTTCAGATTTTGCTTTAAACAACAACAAAAAGAAAACCACAAAATTTGTTTTTGTTTAAAAAAATAAATTTCTTATTTTTGTAGAAGTTATTTTAATAGCATTGATTAAATGATTTTAAATTTTCGGAAATCGCAACTGAATTTATTGAGTTGGAGCTCTTGTTCATGCCATTTTTCATGATTTTTATGAAAACCGAAAAAACAACAAGAAACAACGTTTCATCTTGAAAAAACTTTTTTGCACCTCTGGTACAGACCCCATGCCCCACCAATATTTTGCCCCACCAATATTTTGCCCCACCAATATTTTGGACAAGTTTACGCCAGTGCTTATGGTCACGCTACATTTCGAGCCTAATAACACGTGTGTTTTCATAAAATTTAATATAGGGCCTATAATTTCTGCTAATCGACTGCCAATCATTTCTGCACCCAATGTAAGCGCAATGTATTTGAAGCCTTCATCAGAAGTAGGCTAGATTCCATTTTAAAAAGTTTAAGATATTCACAAAACAAACTTTGAAAGTCTACAAGTGTTTCATTTAGAAAATCAACACTGAATATGAGCCTGATTGTTTTTTCCATGCATGGAAGAAACACCGAAGCTCTAGCTAGGACTCTATAGGGCCTAGGCTAGTTGTTTTTACATAAACGTCATATTTTCTTCTAATTGTAACTCTGGACTGACTTGGGTTTTCTGAAAAAAAACACACTTGCTCTATAGTCTATACTCTATAGCATTAAGTATTACAAGTTACAACACATAGTTAGCTAAAAAAAAATGTCAAAAATGGACTCTGGTGGTTCCTTCAGTGACGGCTTCATTTGCAATATGCTGGTCTATTTCCGGATTGTGTAGGCCTACTCTGGACTTGTAGAATTAGAAATTTGTGGAATTCGCCTGGTTTTAGCCTTTAGATGAACGATAATACAGAGATTTGCAAAGCATATCCCTATTTCGTTCACGTTCACTGTAATATGCTAACTATATAATTTTGCTGTTTGTATTATTGATAACTTTCTGAAACGTAAGAAAACAGTGCTTAGGCCTAGCCAAACTAGCACCAATTACGGACAGTTTTTGCAAAGCAAAGCAAGCACATCCCTCTCGCTGACATTACTGGCTTTTGGTGAAACCGATGTTATTCATTTCTTTTAAAAACGACTGTGTTCCATAGTTATTGCAGGGAGTTAATAACAATTCATTTAGTGTTACTTTTTATATTATAATAGTCCTCAGCGTCATAAATAAGCAAGCGTGTATTGTGAAAATAGTCTATCTGCCTGTTATTTTTATAAAATTTTAAGGATAGGAGCCTAAATTGTGCTTTGTAAATAATGGGGTCCGCGAGCTATGCCTAGAAAAAAGAGGGGTCCCTGGTCCAAAAGGTTTGAAAACCTCTGGCCTAGGGCACTATAGCATTTACTGTAAGGGGACAAACTCAGCGATGCAGGCCTAATAGCTTAACTTAAGTGCAAGTTCCCTAAATTTCTCAGCGCCACACAAAATTGAGTCAGAGAGACCACCCTATAATCACCCGGCCGTCATTTTTTACGATAGAAAGTCTCCCCAAACAGAAACTCTCTGGATTGGAATAATGTCTCGAATTGTCTCCAAGCTCCGACTGTTTCAGAACGAGGTTAGGCCTACATCAATTGAAATGCAGTATAGGCTACACTATCCACGATACACGGTCGATCGTCCCAACTTAAAATCACCCTGCCCATTTCGGTGTCATTTCAATTATTTAGAAATTTATATAGCTCTGTATCATCAGATTAAGAGGGAGACTGCATGGTGCTAGGGTAGAATTGTTGGTGATGAGATGGAGCGCAGGAGCGAAGTCCAGATTGGGTATTAGACAGCATGAAAAGTTTGGGTTTAAATCTTAAGTGAAATGGACAGGAGCCATATACATGTCCGGCGGGCAGAGTCAACATCAATCTCCTGAGCTTAATATTAGCGCTTGTATTATCATGTCGTTCAGAACTCGACGTGTATATGTATTCAACGAAGTGTAACGGAGGAGGTAGTAAGTCGCTCTCTATTACCAGTGTAACGGAGTAAGTAGTCTTCTTCTGATACCGGTGTAACGGCGTTGTATGGCTACGTTACGGAGTGGTACGACAAAGCACTTCTCTCTTCTTTCTTCCCCTTGACTGCCGCTCTCGTGTATGTCCGCGATTACAATCTTCTACCAGGATGGCAGCGTACAGTCAGGATCTTCGCTTCCGATGATTGTAAAGGGGCAAAGCCCTCGTTGTATTCGGGGGACTTATTGGACGATCGACTCCGACAGTTTTTAATGTAGGCAAAGACAACTCAATCCAACTAGAAACTCTGCTTTTCTTCCTCAAGTCAACAGAAGTAACTAACACATAATTTCATCTCAATTGCCGAGATTTTCCAAACATAAAACAGTCATTCATGATCGATCAATTTGCAAATGAACAATCTCTACGATAATTCTACTTACATCGAATCAACGACGCATTACCCTTAAACTTAGTCTTAACATCAAGTTCTATTTAACTGAAATACTGACCAAACGATCTCTTTTCAAGCGGTCCTCTGTTCGGCTTTGGCCCAACTAAAAACGACTCTACAGGCTGACAAACTAAACGTAGCTATAACACAACTAAAACCAACAAGAGCTCTGACTGCCGATTCACGCCCTTTTTATAGGCTGCCCATGTACCCCCAGTACTCTTGCGGTACCCCAGTACCTCAGCGGTACCCAGTACCTCAGCGGTACCCAGTACGTGTCCGGCACCCCGGTACCTATGCGGTATCCAGTACATGCATGTCCTGTACGTCTGCGCCGCACGCGCCTACGCCGCGGGCTATAAGCCATATATTTTTATACACAATTGTTATATATATATATATATATATATATATATATATATATATATATATATATATATAGTTATATCATGCACAGTTCGTCCAGTTCAACCAGTGCAATAGCGAAAAGGGGAAAGTCCCAACTGATTTTCGCTACAGAAGCCATAGTTGATGCCACAATGTAATGAATGCAAAATTAATGTCGATTGCGTTTCGTTCATCGGCCTACGTATTGTCTACAGGCTGTTGCACAATGTGTATTTGAAATGAGGTTCGTCTCAGACTGCAGCGCCTATGGCCATCGTCTCTATGTCGCTAATCTCCATAAGGTCTTCATCGTCTTCAGTCACTTGATACACCGCTTCTTCTGCTGCATGTTCCGTTCCGCATGTGTAGGCTAGGCTATATAAGGGCGTCGGCCAACAGAGAATCCATCAGCATATGACCGAAGAACCTCGTAATCGACTCTACAGAGAACAGCGTTGAAGATGTACGTCGCAAATGTTGTGTTCGGCCTTCTGCTCACCGCTTTCGCCGCCAATGCCTTTCTCTTCCCAGATCTTAAACTGCGGACAGGTAGGCCAATACATACGTCACTTAAAACATGCATATGTTTGATCTTATGGGGGTCAGTCGCAATCGTAATCGTAATCTCCAACTTCTAAAGCGCCACTCGAAGGCCAAGCGCAGTGCAACAGCCTATTCACAAGCGCTACGTCAAATCAGAGGGGTTTCCAGAGAGTAGTCCAGAAGAGGTCCGTGACCGGTTTCCAGAAGGTCAAATCAAATCAGAGAGGGTTTCCAGAGAGTAGCTACCTAGTCCAGAAGAGGTCCGAGTCCTGTTTCCAGAAGGCCAAAGGTTAATGTCGAATAATCAATATGTTCAGTATATTCAGACGATCAAGATTTATGCAACTTCAGAAAAATGTCAAGTGAAGTATAGGATAAGATTTATTTTGCGCGCATGCAGGCTACAACCGGTTCAGGTCAGTATCCAGGGTTGGTTATTTATTTTATGATTTATTGGGTTTGTGATCTTTTCGATGAGACAATAATATAGTTAGGCCCTATCCAATGATAGCGTAACATTTCGCAATGAATTCTATAGGTGGCTTGGTTTCGAATCACAAGTTTACAAGACGCACCAGCATTGGATCCCAGGACACAGAAAGACGAGAGAGGCCATTGCCACGTAGCGAGGAGGCGAATCAGGGTAAGGCTCATTCACGAATTATAGACAGAACAATAGGTGTGTTAATCACAAAGAATAAAGTTTGATTTTAAATGTTTAATTGACTAAAAATACACTCTTTTATATGCTGGGCCTATCAGTCCGATTTTAAAGTGATTTCAACAACACGCCAATGCATTAATTTATGCATTATATTTATGCATATTTATGCATATATCTGTACGCGCACATTTTGAAACTCAAATTGTCCGCTGTGCCTACAAGAGATCGACACGTGATGAGACCTGTCTTGAAATGATTTAGTCCTAGTACTGTATCTGCCTAGTAGAAACATTGGCGGCGATCATGGGGGTGAGGGGGACAAGACCCCCACCTTTAACAGTAGAGGAGGGGGACACGCCATGCATCGGACCCCCATATTTTGAAGAAACACCAAAAAAGGTCATCAAATTATGCGCGAAAATTTTTTAAAACCTTTTTTGACCAGTTCAGTTCACGGCGATAAATTTTTTGTATATTTTTTTGACCAGATCAGTTCAAAACTCTTTTTTGACCAGATCAGTTGAAAAATGTCCCCCCCTCACCTGTCAAACAAGACCGCCGCCACTGAGTAAAATAATTACTAGTGTTTTGCTGTCTTATAGGAGGTGCAAGTAGCGCGAAGTACAAATTCGTTGTCATACAGGTAAGGTTTCAACTGTAACAGATGAATCATGATTTAAATCGAAGAAAATTGATTAGTAATAATAAACATTGAATTAATAATTGAAGTCAGTGATTTGGCACGTCATCGAAGGTATACTATAATAGACTAAACGGTTTTTAAATATACTAAAACAGCGGTTCTCAACCTTTTGGGACTCAAGGACCACTTATAAATTCTGTGTCTCGGTCGCGGACCACCACTAAAAATTGTGCCACTGGTGCATATAGGCCTATGCGACCGTATAAAATTATAACTTTATATAAACTTATTGTATAAAATAATAAATTTGATAAGATTAAGTATTTTACTTATTGTTTACTATTAATTTTAATAAATGTTTAAACTTTTAAGTAAAGAAAATAGCCTACAATATTCGTTTTAAATCTAATGGGATCGTCGAGCTTGCATATTTGAGCACAGTTTATCCAAAGAGGTGTAGGCCCAATGCTTGAATGACTAAATCGGGGTTCATCTTCGACTTCAAGTGTTCAACGATATTTTGTTTTAACCAGCACAGAAAATCCACTGTCACAAAGATACAATCAATCAATCAATCAATAGTTTATTGATCCAGTGTAACCAGTGTTTACAGCAACGAAAAACAGTAAAGAAATCAGTCATTTACAATGAAACAGATAAACAGTGGTACTTTTTAATTTATATTTAACTCACTGGTGCAGTGGGTCAAAAGGAGATCTCTAAGGGATCTAAGTCCCGCTATATGAGGCCCCATTTCCGAGTCCAGTTATGGCAGAACTAATATAATTTTTTGATAGTAACACTATACCATAGAAACATGAATGAATCAAATCGAATTCCATTAAATTTCCAACCCTATAGAATAGTGATTATTAAGTTACATTTTTTTTCAGTGGATCAGTAGTTCAAGTTATTGAAAGCTTAACTAATTTATAACAAAAGTTCTTAACTAAGAAAAAAAATGATTACACAACAATGGATCACTGTTAGTCAATATATCTATTATTATCTGGTATTAAGCAGATGAGTGCGCAGGTGGTTTTTAAAGGTATATAGGTTGGGTATATGGCGCAGGTCATGGGGCAGGTTGTTCCAGGTGTTGGGGCCTACCGTAACTATGGAGAATTTACGTATGTTAGTGCGAGAGAATTCTATCATGTATTTATTGCTTTTATCTCTTATGTAGTATGAGTGTATGTCCGCTTTATTCTTATAATAACCTAAGAATGCATTTGGTAGAGAGTGATAGGTATAACGGTGCATAAACTCCAGAACTTGGTAATCTTTAATCTTATCCAAGGTTAGTATGCCTAATTGATGAAAAAGAGGAGTGGTGTGAGAGTTGTATGGAGATCTAGTAATTACCCGAACAATGCGTTTTTGGAGAATATGGAGCCTTAGCAATTTTGTCTTATAATTATACGATGTTGCAAAAGGTAAAATAGTTTTGAAAGCTTTCTCATACAGTTCTGGATATTCATGTGAAGCTTGTATCCGAAATTTCATCAAGCTCACTCTTGGGTGCAACATCCTCAATGTAGCATCGCTAATCAGTTCAATGAATTGGTTTAAATCCGATATTGGTAAATTTAATGAATCAACGTTTGCAAGAAACGGTCTGGAAACCCACGAAAAACTCTGAACGTTCAAATCACCACAGTAGAAGTTAAATTAAACCAGCAATGATTGAATATATCCAGAAATTAAATTCACAAATTTTGGCTAATTGATCTCTCGGTGCATTCATGCATTTGATAAAAACATGTCAAAGTTGACTTCCAATATCCTTTTTTTCCAGAGATCAAGATTTTTCTTAGAAGCTGACACTTGTCACTGAGGGTCGTTAAATTTTTCTGTTTGCATGTCTTTAATTGTAAAAAATATATATAAATTATAGGCCTTGCTCGCGGACCACTAGACAGATATGGCCGCGGACCACCAGTGGTCCGCGGACCACAGGTTGAGAACCGCTGTAGGCTACTAAAAGGTTTTTGCAACTGTAATAATCAATAGCTTCTGGAATATTTCATCTTAACAATGTCTGGCGCATCTATATATATACTATTCTCTTCAAGCCACAAACTAATTCCCCAGCTCAGTGAACCAATTTTAATTGACAACTTACCAACCCCAAGTTTCTTCTGTTAAATTTCTGGGTATTCACATTGACCAACACGTCAACTGGTCTGTCCAAATTGCTCACATTGCAAATAAAATTTCTAAAACCGTTGGGATCATCACACGCATTTCCTCACTCATCCCCTCAAAAATTCTGTTAAATCTTTACTATTCACTTTTATACCCTTACCTCTCTTGTGGCAATTTAGTCTGGGCAGCAAACTACAAGTCAAACTTACAACGTCTTGTAGTCCTACAAAAGCGCATTATTCGAGTTATTACTAGATCCCCAAGAAATTCCCATACCTTCCAATTATTCCAGTCGATGGGCTTATTGACCATTGCCAGTATAACATCCTATCAAATCTGCGATTTCATGCACCGCTATACCTTCAATTCACTACCCAATGCATTTTTTAACTTTTTCACAAGTACCTCGGATATTCATCCCTACTCTACTAGGAATAAACCCAACACTTACCAGATTGAATTTGCACGTACTAGGCCTAACATACGCAAATTCTCAATAACCAATCAAGGGCCAAAACTATGGAATAATCTCCCCTCTGAATTACGACACATTCCAGGTTACTATGTTTTAAAAAAAAGCCTTCGTTCACACCTACTGACTAGACATACCGCCCAGTGACAGCCTGTTATGACCCCCTCTCATCTGATTTATTTCACTTTGTTTTTGTTTTTGTTTTGTTTTTGCCACTTGCTATTCCGTTAACTAGTTGCCCACCTTTTGCAAATTTGTTGTCTCTAAATAGGTCTACTCAAAGGCTCATGTGTACATGGCCGTCGTCGAGTTTTGTTAAGTAGGCCTAAATGGGGACCCTTTCTAGCGGGACCCTGGTCCTTTTAGGGCTTCCTATTGACCACTCACAGCATGATATGGCCTTCTAAACCCATTAATATCTTAATGTTTCAAACCTTTTCATCATCATAGTGGCTACTTAAATTATATTTTCTTGTATATTGTCACGTTTGCTTTGTGGATCAATAAATTGATTGATTGATTGATTGATTGATTGATCTGCTTTTATCACTTGTGTCAAATCCACACAATCTGCATCCGCCGTTCCCTTTCGCCTAAAGCCTCCATTACTCTGTTTCAGAGTTGACTTCGACAAAATGAGTTTTGTGAGTTGGATCCGTATGTACATCCCAGCTACAGTCAATGCTGCGGCTCGTCTGATTGGTGGCATACCCAAGTGTGGTCATATCTCATTCATGCCTAGAGCAGCTCCACTGGCTTAAACTTCGAGAGCGCCTCGATCCCATGCAAGACCTTAGCTTTTGTGCGAAACTGTCATACCGGTTACGCCCCGGTCTACCTAAATGAACTCAGTGTCCTAATTGCCACCATCCTTGACCGCAGTCCTCAGCGATCCGCGGCACACGTTCCCAAGACTCGAACTGCCGTTGCACAGAGCTCCGCAGCGTCGCAGTTGCTGTTCCTGCTTTGTGGAACGCCCTCCCTGTTGGTCTCTGATTGTAGCTAATACTTTCTGTCTTCTTTTATTTTCCTTAAGCGCCTGAAGACCGCACTAATTTCCACTAGTTCTGGGACATCGGGCCGGGAGCGCTTTTGATGAGTTCGCCTTGGAGTGGCGCTTTAGAAGTTTTCAATTTCAATTACAATTGCGAATTGGTATATCAGCGTTGGCTTACTCTGAGATGATGTGATGGCCTGTACGAATGTTCTTTTATAATTGCTATTAGCACAACCGATTTGTGGTAACGGATAGATGCAGCATTGAAAGCGCCTCTAGCCGTTTCTGCGTATGTTTGTATACTTGTAAATATATAAGTACCAGACTCAGACTATAACCATAAATTGTTGTCTTGTGTTCTGCTGTAGGAAGAGCCATATCTCTTTGCTAATGGCAGTGGCTACGTGGCTGAACTGATGAATTGAATTGCAGAGACTAAGAGTTACGCTCACCAGTAGCGTAGCTATCATTTTACCATGGGGGAGGGTGCGTTGGCCTGCTAAGTTGAAGTAGTCGGCAAACAGTGTAGGAGACCTATGTTGGCTTATGGGGCGATTTCTGGAGGGCATAGAATTTTAGACAATCACGGAATCATTAACTTTCTCGATTGTTTACTGTTTTCTTATTTTAAGATTCACAGCGTAACGTTTAAGGCTTAAATGAAACGCCTTAAATATGCTTCAAGAAGTGAAGCAGAATACCTACACTGTATAGGGCGTATAGGCTGCTTTAAAAAGCAACATCAACTGCTATTCTGCATTTAGGAGTCCTATCCATCAGCTGAGTCTTAGTTTCTCTAGTTCAAGAAAGCTTTAAAAGTCGATTAATTCTTTGTTCCGAATTCATGAATAAATTATATCCAAATCAACACTGATTGTTCTATCTATGTCTATCTTTGTGTATGTAAGCCATAACCAATTCCTGCATATTGCTGTCGGTCAATCTTGAGCGTAAATGAATTTTAAGAATTTTCATGGCTGAAGAGGTACGCTCTGTCCAGTTGGCATTGTTACACGTAATGTGGCAATTAAATAATTATGGTAAGAAGATATCGTTAATATGTGGCTAAAAATTCATATCGCACGCTTGAAAAACAGTCAGCAGTTCTTTCAGCCTCTGGCACGTTCTCCAAAAGAGATTTCCATCTCACAAAGTCGGCTTTCACATCTTCAAGGTCTTAGTCTGAGCTGCTGGAATCAAGGATTACAAATTTTGACTGCAGGCGTGATATTCTGCCACTATCACGGGACTGCACAAAGGAATACCACATCATGAAAGGAAAATGATGCTTTCTATGACAGGAATTATGATGCGGCGATTACCAGACTTGTTGTCCTCGAGAACAAGGTCTTGGTCTCGAGTGCACTCGAGTTCGTTTTGAAAAGTCTTGGTCTTGGTCTTGAGACCAAAACTCTTGGTCTTGGTCTTGGTCTTGAGGTTCAAAGCCTTGGTCTTGGTCTTGAAGTTCAAAGTCATGGTCTTGGTCTCGCAAGATGTTTTTTAAATGACAATGTTTTTGCAAGGAAAGAAGTCTTGGGCTAAATGTGATTGTTTAGGTCTTGGTATCGGTCTTGGTCTCTGTCTTGAGGCTCAAAGGCTTGGTCTTGGTCTTGAGGTTAAAAGTCTTGGTCTTGGTCTCGAGGTTCAAAGTCTTGGTCTTGGTCTTAGTCTCGAGGTTCAAAGTCTTGGTCTTGGTCTTGGTATTGAGGTCTAAGGTCTTGACAACAAGTCTGGCGATTACTATCAGTTTGTCTTTGAATGGAACTATCCAGTTGAACTGTTATTTCCTTATTTGGATTGCGCATCGCAGTAATGAAGGCTTAGGCTTTTACAGCAAGTCATCAACGTCTGTATGATAATCCAGACTTAAATGTTCGGTTACTTTACTGGACCAGTGGGTGTAGCTTGTAGACGGGGCATTTTACAAAAGCCCAGTATATATCTATAGAAACCTTGCTGCGACCGACTTCGTTTGTTCCAAACAGACAACAGTTTGTGCAGAAAACACCATCTAATTTAGACGAATGAGGGAAACATTTGTATTTTAAGATCTCTGATCTACATACCGACATGCAATTACATTTCCACATTCGATGCGCGTATTGCTAGGCCACGTATAATTGATTCTGGTGGAGTATAGAATTCGGTAAGAAATCGAAATTTTAACTGCATGGGTTAACTTTGCACCAGTAGCTAGTACAAAATCATTGTAATGACCAACATCTGTTACTGTGCTCGCCCCTAAATCCTTTGACTGAGCATCTGAGACTGTGTTAAGTGACACAGCCATTAAATCGTTTTCTTTAGCAACATTGCCAATAGAATTATTTGCAGTGCAAACCATTTCCACCATCACATGGAGGCTTGCGTTTTCTTGTAAAGAAATTCAATAGACTATTTTCTGTACAATGCATCACCTATAATTATTAAATTGAAGCAATTGTATTTTAAAATTTAATTGGCATCGTTTTTTTGGTTTAACATGCCTGTTGAGGATGATTCGTTTCCAAGTTACAAATCAACAAAAATGGAAATATCAGTAGCGCAGTATACATAGCAGGGACGTATCTAGCGTTGGGCTTGGGGGGGCTTAAGCCCCCCAAACGAAGTTGAAGCCCCCCCCAAACAAGTCAAGCCGTTGTATGCTTACGGCTAAAATTCGTATGAACACTGTATAAATGCTGCCATGTTCAAGGCTTAAGCCCCCCCAAACGAAAAAGGCTAGTTACGTGCCTGATACATAGCCTAGTGTTTGATCAGATTAGGGGAGATAGGCACCGACTTAGCCGGAATCGGCGAGACAATCAAGAATAGAGAACTTTGGAGAAGTTTCGTAAAGGCCTCATCGTCAGATCACTGACGGAAGAGAAGAAAGAAGAAGAAGAGTTTGATCAGCAGCATGAAATCACAATGGCACCGTTTCCGAAAAAGGTTGAAACAAGCTGCCTAAGTGTAGGTCTACGCCACCGGTCAAAAAAATATTCTGTCTGTCTGTCTCTCTTTATACTGGTCACTTGCCCACCGCCTTAAATTTAGCACTCTCTTGTCACTCTCTTGTCACTTCCCTGCTCAAAAAGCTCATCTTAACAAAGAACTAGAGTGCACTCGAGAGCAAGACCATGTCTTCCGCTTTCTACACCACCGATCACGACCTACTTCTCATTCGGCTATTCTCTTGGTTTGACGTCTATGACAATGCTCTAGTTCTCCCCCAGAAGAAGACCGAAGAGCACGCCGGCCAACTGAATCAGATACCGGGGGGCAGAGTTCACACAGATAGGCCGGGGCACAGCCCAAGAGACAGCGCCAAACCAGTAGGGCAACCCTGTAGCAGATACGCTGCGGGACAGGAAGCCAGCGCAGCACATCAGGCATGTATGCAGAATCAGAGGCATATTTGGATGCGTCCAATGAGCCGAGCAGCTGACCGAGGAACCGGGTCGAGGCGGCCAGTTACTCGAAGCGGCAGATCAACCAAGATCGAGCTGCAGTGATCCAGCCTGCTTGTTACAAAAGCAAGGATAAGGATGACAGTAGCATCGTGAGACAGAGAACGAGAAATAACCCGAAATAACACCACTGTTGTGGTATTCCTCAAGGTTCCGCCCTAAGGCCACTTCTCTTCATCCTTTACACTACACCCTTAAGCCATCTCATACAATCGTCTTCTTTTGACCACCACCTTTATGCAGACGACACTCAACTCTTCGTATGGCTCTTTCTCCTCCTCCTCCATTGCTCAACTACCCGATGTGGTCAATATATATATTCTCTGAATGGATGTCCTCCAACGTCCTCTAATATCCTCTGCCTCAACCCCGCCAAAACAGAATTTATCGTCCTTTCAGATCAGAAAAGAAATATCAACCCTTCAATACACCTACCCACCAACCATTCATCTCTCACTCAGTGTGAGAATTGTAGAAAAAAGATTAGAACGGGTTAGACTTTAATGAGTTTGATTCATGTGGAGTTGAATATTTTATCCGTATTTTGCGAAAATTCAAAAATGCAATAAAAAGTTTAAACTCCTTAAAGTGATGACATCACCAAATTTATCAGTATATAATTACATGGTCACAAATCTCACAACAAACCACAGCTTAACTTTATTAGAACCCACAAAGTGAACTGTGAAAGAAAATGCTAAAAATATATGCACAATATAAACAGTTGATATGAAAACCAGAAATACTTGTTAACACTTATCTTTATGGAAAACTGAGGGGGTTGGAACGATCCCCTGGGGGTGTGCAATGAACTGTGGGGTCCTAAGAAAGACTAGGGAGTTGAACCCCAAACCCCCGACAATTCTCATCCTGCTCTGACGTTCACCTACTACTCGCCTGTGCGCAATCTTGGCACTACCGTTGATCCACATCTACCCTTCTCTAATCATACGTCCAACCTCTCTAGCCCCTGCTCATGCATATATTCGTGACCTCCGCCGAATTCTACCCATACTTGACTTTAAAACTGCTTCTACTCCATTGTTCACTCCAAGCTTGATTACTGTAATTCCCTTTTCCTCAACCTTAAATCCAACCAAATTAAGCGTCTACAACTCGTCCAAGAATATCTCACCCGAGCTGTCACCAGGAAACCCAAGCATCACCATATCACTCCCGTTCTTATATCCCTGGGCGCATCCACTTTAAAGTCATACCGCTAACCTACAACTTACTGCAATACTCCCAGCAAAGTACCTTCGCGAACTCGTATACCCGCTCTATACCCGATCAACCACATATCTCCCTCTCTCTCCCGACCCCAATTACTACTCGCCTCAAAAGATCTCCAACAGATCCATATCCCACACTACACCTCAACTGTGGAACGGACTTTTCTCTGAATTCCGCATATTCTCAGTTCCTCCACCTATACCGCCACTCAACCACCGTCATCTGCCTCAGGCTCCTCTACTTATCACCCTAAAGGCTTTCTACTCCAAACTTAAGTCTCGCCTCTTCATGAATTCCTACCCTAATCCATCCGATCATCTGTCTTCCAAGTTTTCTCGTTCTCAAAGAAACCCGCCTTAGCAGCTATATACTCTGGCCTCCCTCTGGTCTCTCTGGCAACCGGACTCGGACCTCCACGGGACATCGATCTCTGGATAACCCTTTCTGATACGAGGCAGCGCTCGTGGATAAGCTGGTGCCCTGCGCTTAGCTTTAGAGTAGCGCTTTAAACATTCGGAGTGTATAATTACGACCACGCCTAGGGTTTTCGCCTACGCAGGACTTGTGAAGAAATGAGTTTTAAGCTTCTGCTAGAATCCAGTCACAACGACTTAATCTCAGTCGGTAAAGCGTTCTACATGCAAGGGATTTCGTCGGAGTTCAAAATAAAACAAACAACACCAGCTAAATTCACAAGAAGATGAGTAATGAGGAGAATTTTGTACACCTTTCAGTCATTCTTTCTATACACGGAATTCAAAGCCTAAAATTCTAAGATCTAAATATTGCTCCAACAGTAATTGTCGAAAATTCTGAGACCTAAATATTGCGCCAATATTATTTGTAATCGCAATCTCGAGATTTCTATAGCGCCCAAATTAGTGGAATCGCAGGAACCAGCTTATTCACAAGCACTCAGTCAGGCATATGACTAAAATCGGTTCCAGGCCACGATCTAGAGGGGTCAGGCATGGAGACGGTCAATTGTGATGTGAATAAGCTGGTTCCCGAAACTTCGCTTTTTGGGGCGTTGTAGAAATCTCGAGGTTACGCTTACGAAGGGGCAGAGGACGAATCGGGAGAAGACATCTGAAAGAGCATTGTTTAAGTTTGAACGAAAGACCTGCGGAGAGATATCAAGGAGGTGAGGTTCTGACTTCTGGGGAGCTTGTTGGATGGGTCACATAATTGTCGTAATTCTGACAGAAGCTTTATTCCAGAGAGGCGGAACAGCTATGGCTATGGAACGATTTGCAAATATTACAAGGTACAGGTTAACATTACAAGTTGCAATAACGTTATTTTTAAATTGGTCGAATGAAACGCGCTGGGTTCCGTGAGCAAGTGAATGCTTTGTTTAGAGTTCCGTCACTACAAAAAGGTTGAAAACAACTGGTCTAGACCAAACTGTATGGTTTGAACGATAGAAGAAGAAGAAGAGCAGTCTCTTAAGCAAGCCCTGAAGCAGCCATGGGTATGAAGTGTTAGCGACTTCATTTTCTTAGCCTCGGCATATGAGGATGGGTGGTCAGTTCTCTCCCTCGCCGTCTCATCTTCTCACCGACAGTATACGGTCAGTGTACTCATCATAGCTGAGTTGGCTTGGGGGCGCAAGTGGAGCAGAAATCTCTCTCTAACCACTATACTACGGAGCACCTCTGCTGAATAGATCAAAAGCGAAATATAACATAGGCGAATGGAAAACTTTTCTGTATGGCTGCAGAACAGAGAAAAAGTGCTCGTCCCACAAAATTAATATAGTCTAACGCACCAGGATTCGAAGACAGAAGCACAACGATACCAAGAAAGCCTAAACCGTGGGCATTAGATGGGACTTATATGGGTTATATAGGCCTATGGGTCCCATATGGGAATATGGGTCCCATATGGGCTCAGTGTGGTCATTCTGTCAGGGACATAACTCACGACAACGGCAGGCAGATGAGCAAATTATTACAGCTTACACAGTTGAGATATATGAGAAATTGCCAATTTCACATAACGCATTGGGATTCGAAGCCCAGGCGCAGCGGTGAAGCTGGCATATAATGAGCTATGTTCGTGTTAATTCTGTCTGTGGATAACACCTCTGACATGACGCAGCGCTCATGAATAAGCCCGTATCCTGTTCTTAGCTTTAGGGTAGCGCCTTAGAAATTTGGAGTATACGATTACGATTAGGCCTATACAATTGCCTTGTTGTGGCCGCTGCAAGTTGTCATTTCCGCCAGTCCTCCTTATCCCAGAATCACTTTCCTACCGTTCTGGGAATTCTGGGATATGTCGGCGGACAACATCACAACAACTGCAGCGCACGTGTGCATAAATGAATTTAATTCAAATTCGAAGGACGAGCCTAAATTTATATATAATTATATTCATGGTTAAAGATCAGCTGTGCATGGCCACCAACTGCAAGCGCACCCAAATACCAGAGTCAACCCAGAAAGGGATGCTCTTCCCATTACATCGGATCAATTCTTTAGAGCACTATTTATCCAACTGTGTAAAATAATATTTTGCACAGCCAAACTGAAGCAAAAGTGCGGGCCGTATGTTACCCACCGTCTAATTTAACAATTTTTAACAATTTAACAAATTTTACTCCTTTCAATTACACATAATATTTATGCACACGTGCGCTGCAGTTGTTGTGATGTTGTCCGCCGACATATCCCATAATTACCAGTCGTCTGATTAACAAGCGGCAGGCTGACTCGTCATTCTTCCCCTATACCTATTCTTAGTTGCAAAGTGGCAGCAAAGATGTTTCAGCTATATTTAGTGGCGCAGAGCTTCGCTGCAGTTAACATTGCACTCAGTCTATCAATAGGCCTATAGGCCTATCCTACAGTAAATATTCGCACTTTAATTTTATAACTAATACTGTTCAGTTCGATCGATTTTAGAGCTGCGTTCAGGTAGACTATATTTGTGTGTGAGTTCGGTATTTTTTATCCGATTTTGATAGCTAACGCACCATTTGGTCTATACCAATAGTGAAAGTGAAAGTGCTTCAGATTTTAGGATCTGTCTAGACTTTAGAATAACAAAATGGCTGCCAAATCAACAATCAAGACATTGGAAGACAGCGTCGAGAAACTGGAGCAAGAACTGGATACAAAGAAAACCGGTAATCAAACGTCTAACGATCTGTTTTTGACCTAATCCAATCACTTTATACAACGGTATACCGTACGCATTGTTGTTATGCAGAAGTCGTTGGTCGTTTTTAACTGTACCCGGTATGTATACAGTGAAAATTGTAGTCTATTACAGAAGTCCGTTCTGAAAAGAATGGAAGGAGTAGGCCCTAAGGTAAACCAGAATTTACCATGCAGTGGGTAGGCAGGCAAGTTGGTCTTAAATGACTAATAGAACGCAAGATCTGAGCGGTTATTAATTCCGTAGCTTCAAACCAGCCAAAGTGAACGGCCTAAAGGCCAACAATGTTCAGGTGCGAGGCGCAGCAGAAGTTAAAGTTGCCTTTGATTTAGTGCAATATTCGTTGGCACGATAAGTGGACAAGGAACTGAAATTTCGACAGATTTAAAGTTAGACTTAGTGATCTATGAAACAGACAAATTTTTGTTGGTACGAATCGTACGATGAGTGGACAAGGAACTGAAATTTCGACGGATTTAAGAGTAAGACTTTGTGATTTATGAAACAGACCAATTGGTTTCTTTATTCGGTGGACAACCAATGCACCGAATGTTACATGTTGAAATGTGTTGGAATTCAGAGGTATGGTCAGGTAAGATCAACATGCAGCAAACAATGCAAATAACGTAGGACAATCACATTTTCCGAGTTGTTACTCATGCTTAAGAGGAAGAATTAACGTAAACTTGTAATAATTTACTAATGCTTTATTACTATGCTTCTTAGACTGAACAGTGAACATCGCCGAAAACAGAAACATGCACTAGTAGTAGAGTTTTGTGCTTAGCCCAGCTCTGTAGGGTTATATATAGTTCCAGAATTTTGAGACAGTAAAATAGAAGTTGCCTGGTAGTAGGCGAAGCAGATGAAATAGAGATCGATTCAAGGTTTTGTTGGTCTCAGAGGCCGGTGCTATACATCAATGACCAAGAACGTTATAAGATGTTAACGGCAGGTGCATGAACGGATGGCGCGTATATAGCGAGAGACAACATAATGTATTATGAAAGTATTGAGAACATTTATTTCATTGGAATATTACGCAATATGGCCTACCATTCATGTGACTAGAACGTTCCAAATGATGTAGGGGATGAACACTGAACCACGTCATGAAAACAATATTTTAAGATAGAGACCTCGAAAACAGAGCGATTCCCCAAAGAGCCTGTTACGCTGAAGTGCACACTCTCCATAACTGTCTGTGCTAGAGTATATATTGTCAAAGTCTCCATCAACTCCCACCTTTTAAGAATTTATGTATGGCCACAATATATTCTATATAATTACATAATCCTCTTCCCAAGTGACTATGGTGTCATTGATAATTATCCATGGTGTCATTGATATGGTGACTGAGGCAAGGCATGGGCGAACATGGCGACGGTTGCGCCAAATGATTCGTCCACTGCGCATTTTCATTGAATTATTCCGCTGTCTAGCTTGGATGATGTGACCAGTTGAAGCTTGGTGGATGGATCTTCTACCCAGTTTTCGGTCAGGATCCATGTAAGACACATAACGGCACATAGCAATTTGGTTTCTGAAAAGTGGTTTGAAAGGTGTAGAACCAGTTAATATTGGTGTTAGGCCTACGCATAGCGGGAACAAGATATTGAACCTTGAAGAGAAACTGAAACAAGAGCAACTCGAGAAGGAACAGCTCATGATCATGCAAATGGAAGAAATGAAAAGCTTACACGGTAGAGGTTAAAAACTGCTCATAAAAAACCAAAAGGCCGAGTTTGGTATCATATTCAAAGTTCTTCTCTAAATTTGTTCATGTAAATCGAAATTTTGTTGTAATAGGCCGAATTACTAAATGACATAATATTTAGTATAAAATAACTACTAGATCTATTGTTGTCATGCACAAATGGTAGGCCTACAATTACGTTGAAGAAACGACATAGAAATCGAGATCAATGAAGGGTGGTCTATTGGCAGACAGCAAACCAAGTCTAAAGTTTTATAATGGAAAAATTAAATGAAGGTGACCAAGGACTGTGAAACGAAAGGCGTGCCTCGTTGTTCAATAGTCTAAATTACAGTATAGCAGGTCATTATTACTATCAAAACAAAATGAAATGACGTCTTTTGTGACGGCTAAATTCTGTCGCATGCGGGCTAGGGTTTAAAAGACGAGCAAAAAATGGTGGCTAAATTTCACAAATCAATTATTACTATTCACATTATTAGGCTACATTTCTAAATTAATTACTATTTTATTAAAATTGCAGATTTTAACTTAACTATTAAAAACTGTTAAACTCCAAAGTAAACTAACAATGCACCTGACGCACTTTGCGTCTTTTCCTGTCCATGTCTTTTTCTCTGTATGGCATTGTGTGTTTGTTTCTGTCGGTGAATCTCGAAGTGTCTCTTCTTTATTTGGTCTTTATGCGCTTGTCTGTGTTTTTTCATTACTTTTATCATACCATCGCTATCGCCTGCTTCAAGCTGTTTGACTCCAACTTGAGCGATTTATAGCATGTGGCTATTAATGTTGGTTTCGATCAGGTTAAAGCAAATTCTTTTGAATTAAATTTTTACATAATTAGCAATCTTTTTGGTTTTATTTTAGATAAACTTCAATACAAATCGGATGCAGTCTTGGTTCATACGATCAGAACAAAAGCCACGGAAGAAGAGATATTGATCACCGGATTAACGATCTTAGACAAAGAATTGTTTGTTGTGCGTAAAGCGTGTTCAGATGTTGAAGTTTACGAATAGATTGAATTCAGGTTCACTCGTCGGTGGAATTTGAAAGAATTAATTCATCCTTTGGACATAGGATCCTGCGAAAGAAATAAGTGTCTCTACATCGGCGATTCCAAACACGACGGTCAGTCGAGTGAAATCTTCAGAGTTGAGCCAAATGGAAAAATAATAAAGAAATGGTCAACAGGAGACGATTGGGGATATGGTCTGTCTGTTACAGACGAATCAAATGTCATTTTAACTGTTAATTGGAAAAGTAAATTAATTGAATATTCGCCAGATGGACAATTGATCCTCGAGATAAATATATCATCTGACGTAGGTATTTGTCGTCCATTGCATGCGATTAAACTGTCCAATGGTCATTTTGTGGTCAGTTATAGCAGTTTTGATGCTGAGCAGCATGAAGTGTTTGTGGTGGATGCGGACGGAAAGCTCATGAAGTCATTCTGTGAAAAACGTGGATCTGACGTCGGACAAATGTGGTTTCCGATGCATTTATCCGTCGATGTTAATGGATTCGTGATGGTCGCTGATCATGATAATGGTCGAGTTTTGTTACTGGATCCAGATTTGAAGTTTCAGAGAGAAATTCTCTCAAAAGACGGAAAACACGGATTACAACTTCCATCGAAGATTCTTCTGGAAGAGCCAAATGGTCGACTGTTTGTTGCTGACGAAAGATATGAATCGGAGAAGAAGATATGGACAGGCGGACGAATTTTAATTTTTGATTTTAAATGATTTATCAAGTACTAGGATATTTTCCTTGAATCGAGAGGTTTTTTGTTTTCAAATTTTTCTTCTTTAAGTATTTCTTTTTAATCTATAGTAAATCATTCAACTTCTTGTGTTTAGTTTGTGCTAATTTCTTTTTCTGAGGACCTGAACCATTCAGATTAGATGATATTCGCATGAATTTTGTTAATCATATAAGTTATTTTTTCGATTTGAATTTTCCTAGTTTCGGGTCTATGGTAGTTGGTGGTGAGTGTAAGTTTACAGGTGATGATCTCCATTGTACTGAATGTATCAAATATTAAGCCTAACAGTCATTCGAACAGAATTTCGGATCACATTATTTATGTTAGGCCTATACAGATCGAATTAACAGTTTCCGCAGCCCTTTCTGGCAATGTGAAGGCGTGCTAAGCCATGAAATTGGCCTTGTGTATATTATTTTAAGAACAGGATTAGTTTGTGCTCGTTTCCTTTTCTGATGACGTGAACCACTTAGATTCGATGATGCATCGCTTGACTTTTTGTTAATTAGATAAGTTATTGAGTTGGCTTGATTTTTCTTAGTTACCAATTTGTATAGATGAGAAACTGAATTTAACCCACTCAACTGTGTTATGGAAATTATATCATATTATAGTGAAGAATATTTTATTAAAACGCTTTGTTTGGTATTTTACTTAAATTACTGTGTGAGTCGTGTTAACCATTTAATACTCCATGTTGCGGTTATTGGCAACCTCGTTCTATCCGTTGATCTTTTTCGATCTGAATATTTCTCGAGGACGTTGTTCATCTATAGTCAGAGCCATGCGCCGTCGCCGATTGCAGGCAGCTGACCTATCGGCGCACTGGTCTAGGACTGGAGTCAACGTCTTCACTCTGCTCGTTATCGTCGTGCTCAATGGTCCGTGACGTTCTGTGCTGAAGCATGACGGACACGGTCTTCATATCGTCCGGTTCGATGAGATCGATTGGTCGTTCTCCATCCTCCGTCAGGATCGATGCATCAGCTCCGTTCTCCAGAAGATATCTGCACATGTTTAAGAACGAAAAATAACACTTATGAGACAGTTGATGAATGTACCTGGGAAAAGAATTTAAAACAGCGCTGACGGTTATGGCGCCTGGGTAAGAATTTAAGACTGCAACACAACTGATGATGATAGTAGGGGAAGGAGGGGCAAGTTGGTTGGTTGGGCAAGTTGGTTGTGTGGTGCTGTGAGCTTACGAGGTAGTGGAAATAATTAGAGTGCTACTCAAGGTCAAGGCCATCTGTGTTGACGTTTATGCGTCTATGTTTTTTTCGCTGAGAATTTTTGTGGATTTTTTGCCGAATAAAAGGTAATTTTATATCTTAAGCAAAGTTATTTCGTAAAAGGTTCAGTTCTCTAGGTCTATATAGGCCTATCGTAAACTATTGGGGCTACAAAATTTCAAGCTTGCACAATGTTTAGTGACGTTATCATGGATTTGAACGGTAGCACGGTCCCAACACGGGGACCTTAAATGGCGTGGCACCCATTCAAACGGGCAAGCGGTTGTGAAGGATCTCACCCGATCAATTCATTGAAAAATGAGCAGGGTCGAGGCCATATACGGTCGCTATAGAAAATCGCGTACATTTACATTTACATTTATGTCAGCCCTGATTCTCGTTATTCACGTTGTCCGCTATGTTATGTGGTTTTATCAAAGAGTATCTACTGGATTAAGACGGTTGGGGCAAGTTGGCTGCTTCAACCAACTTGCCCATTAAAGTAACCAACTTGCCCCTTACTGTTTTTTTACTGTATTTTATGTTATGTTATCATTAGACCTATAACAATAATCTCGTTGGGCCTACCTATTATGTATTAGGCTAAAGTTATAGAATTAATTTAAACAAGTATTTTTATTTTAGCTCTCCTCACTGCTAGTCGCCAAGACCCTACGTTCCGACGATAGGCACAAATAATAACTGCCTCACTCTTTAAAAATGAACTTATGGCAAAGGAAGTTGACAAGAAGAGAAAGCTACTTAGCAAAATAAAAACCTAAATTGTCTCAATAAGTATTTATAATATAGAAGAGAAATGCCATGAAGTCAACTTTTTATTACGCTCTTCTCATTGGCCGCTTTCAACTAATGAATAATAATGAGTAATGGTCACATTTTACAAATGGCGACATTCTAAGGGATGTTCGTTTCACACTTAATTCTACTAAATCTGAATAAATGTAGGCTAAAGGGCTGCTCTTTCAAAATAACCGCTTCCAAGGGCTTAAGCTAATCTACTTACGTCGCGAATAGGCTGAAACGAACGAGCTTAAAAGGTTTAAACGGACCAATTTACTTAGGCCTCTTTGAGGTTAGGTGTTTCATGAATATTAATGACCAATGACGTCACTTTCTACAAATGGCGACATTCCAAGGGACGTTCGTTTCACACTTCTACGTAAATCTAAATATGCCTTAATGGGCTGCTTTTATAAAATAACGGCTTCAAATGGGCTTAAATTAATTTATTTACATGGCGAACAGGCTGAAACAAACGAGCTCAACGGGTTTAACTGGGTCAATTTACTTAAGCCGCTTTGAGGTTAGGTGTTTCACAGCACATAGACAACATGGGTGTTCGTCGCGATCGACATCTGATTAAACTATGAAGGTCATAATAAATTTCACGCACATTGGAAAATACATTTTCAAATTGTTTTTAACCGTCTTAGGACGGGCAATAATCTAGTTGTTTTTTAATTAGCATCATCGTTACTTTAATATATGACGATTATAAATAATATGTATCACAATAAACCAACTTACCTCAGCAGCATGCCAACTTGTTCCATGGGTATAGCCAACTTGCCCCATTGGTGTATCCAACTTGCCCCATACATGGGGCAAGTTGGTTGTTCTGGTTCATTGTTTTCTTCAGTGATTATTACTTTTTCTTAATTATGTAAGGTAAATTTGCTGTGCAGTATGAATAGCAGTAGGAATAGTAATGTTTTGGTATAAAATACATTTTTTCTGCTAACATCAATCAGGTTTAAATTAAGAAAACGTAAACACCAACCAACTTGCCCCGCCTTCCCATATATATCCGAGGAAAAGAATAACAGTACGAATCAATGAATCATTATGATTGTGCCTGCATGAGGAAAATTTGAGCCACAGATGACGATGGTAAACGAATTACAACCAATGTTTCTAGTGATACGTGGAAAAATTCTCTTGTTAAAGTCTTTACCATCATAGTAATGTAATGTAATCAAGTGTAAATTTCCGGCAATTCTCATTGCCACACAAAACCCGCAACAGCGAGATCAGCTTATTTTACCGGCTCTGTAATCATATCAAGTCTACAAGGGCCAGCTTGTTTGATTTATTTGGGTGCCAGGTCAGAATCCCAGGGAGGCCAACCCCGAGGAGCCAGCATGGGGGATACGATGTTATTATACGCGTATCAGACACCGAGAATATGGTGATGTTTTAAGCCGTGTTGGAACTGGATTTCATTTACTTGCGATGTAATATTCAACTGACTCTCTCTATAATACGTGTTATGTAATCGCAGAATTATACAGTACATCTTGAAGAAAAACTCATCAGATGTAGCTAAGGACAGTTTCGAAATTCGAAGGAGAGATGTTCGGCGCAGACAGATTGGATTTGATTTTGGAGATTGTCAGAGGTCGTCAGAAAGGTGTCTGGAAGACGAAATTAGGTCATGCAGTGCACTATACAGGCCCTTTAGTGTTTTCGTTCAGAAGTTATCGGATTATAATTATTAGTGTTCAGCTATATGGGATATTTAGTGTTCGGAGATTGAAGTAGAGTGCGGCATATAGCCCTGGAGTTGGGTGGATATACCATCGCATGGCATGCAGAAGCGGGAGGAGGATAGATGCAATAATTTCTCAGGAGAAAAGTTGGTGAGAGGTCGTGTAGGAAAATATTCCAGCGGAATGACTGCCAAAAGCTGTTGTGTTCGGTTGTGACAGTTATGCGCGGTATGCGTGTATGAGGGGTATGGCCTTGTATGGAAGGCGCAATAGCTTTAGCAGAGAAGGAAGAGGGAGGATGATTGTTGTTGCTTGTATGAGATGCGTCTGGGAGCCTGAGGTGATTACACTGATGGCGGATATATGGTGCGGAGGCAGGGATTTTACAGAAACGGTCCAGAGGAAATCATTGGTCATGGTCATGAGGCCACTTAGAAGAAGAAGGATGAGTTGAAATGGAACGGACTCACTAAGTCTGAATACAGATACAATTTTATGTCCAAAATTATGATTAACATGTCAAAGGAAATAAAGAAAATAAGGATTACGAAAGAGTGCGCCGCGCATCTGCTGACTCCCCACGTGACCATCGTAGTTGTCCTTATCATTGTCGTCATCATCATTGTCGTCATCATCACTGTCGTCGGAGTCACATCATCACCTCCGACATTGATGCAAATTTTTAAAGGAGTGGCACTAAGGCAAACGGGCAGCTGTGGTGACGGATCTCCCCCATCTATTCATTCAAAACTGAGCATGGTTAAGGCCATACTGTCACTATAGAAAAAGACGTGCATTTAGGCCTACATTTACACCGCTCCTTATTTGCTCATGATCAACTAAATAAACAGGAGAACAACCCGTTGCTTTATCAGCAGGGAACTTTTGCAGTCATCCCCCGCCGACAGCTGCACGTGGGGCACTAAGGGAGGGTGCTTTCGGAGGAGGGGTGAGCATCCGGGTAACCCCAATTCATGATCGTATAACATGACTCAGTGTTTGTTCCGTTCATCAGTTGAACCAAACGCTGCGAACTAAAGCCTTAGACTCTATGCACAGTATGCATACAGTATGTGGTTAAAAAACACGTCTAGATAAACCAACCGTCGTTTCTTTATGTTGGAGCAGCTGAATTGAAACTGTTTTAGTTCAGAATCAAACAGCGGCTTCCCATGCTAGACTTCTCCAACCAATCGAATACTAATGCTACGAGACGTTATAGTTGGCAGTATAGATACATGCATACATAAATACACATTTGCTTTTCTAATTACTGTAATTTCTATAATTTATATGCATTTTTGGGTTGGGTGCGGTGGGAAGACAGGTTCTAAGGTATCGTCGTCATTGGAGGCCAGTTATAGAACTCCGCTTGATTTCCAAATAAACATGTATATTTTTGCATTCAACGGAAACGACGTCTGTAGTAATATGGTATTAGAATAATTGTTGATATTGTCGTACTAACATGAATGTGTGTGCTTCGGATACATGCTAGATGCAACAGTACTGAGCTACATTACACAGAACGAGGAGGATGTGATTACTTTTAGACAACTATATATAGCCTATTATGCGAAGCGATTACCTTAATCCAAGGTAATCTGGCCACTGTAGACTAACGTGTCGTAGGCCACTGTAGACTAGAGGACAACCCGCTAGGGGACAACAACTAATGCATCGGCTGCAGCATACACCTGTACCAAACATCGAAAAACAAATCTACTGTAGGTAAATAGTCCGTCAAAATATCGTTGTCCCATGTATGAAGAAAGTCCCCAAGATCGACGATTAGGTTTAAATCCTGAACGACAGCAAAGATGGAAGGCCCGACAAAGCCAAGAAACTCTCGATCGTCTGACGTCGCAAAGACGTGAGACTCATGAGCAACGACGAACTCACGAAGACTCTGTCTGTCTGTCTGTCTGTCTGTCTGTCTGTCTGTCTGTCTGTCTGTCTGTCTGTCTGTCTGTCTGTCTGTCTGTCTGTCTGACTGTCTGACTGTCTGTCTGTCACAGCGATCTTTGACCGCGATGCATTTCTACAGCTTTGGACCTTTTCACTCCAAACCTTTACCACTGTCTCGGGGTGGGCATTACACACCCAGTGTGAGGCTTCCCACCCCCCGTTTTCACCGCTTCCATGGTGTCCCGGGCCAAAACCTCTCCCAAACCCCAACTTTTTAGCTGGTCCAAACAAATTCGGGTCGACCTATTTTCATTCGCCAGATGGCGCCGCCCGAGAAGATTCTGTCTGTTGTTTGACCGCGATGAATTTCTACAGCTTTGGACCTTAACTTACACTCAACCTATTTTCACTCGCCAGATTCGCTAGAGGGATTGAAACTTTCACTGAACTAAACCCGACTAAGCAGTGTTTTGTTGCTTATTCGCTAGAGGGATTGAAACACCCAAAACGCCGGGTTAAGCAGTTTCGCGTCCCCCGTTTTGACCGCTACCATGGTGTCCCGGCCCAAAACCTCCGAAACCCGGGCAACGCCGGGTAAACCAGCTAGTATATCTATAAATATATACTATGCAAAACCTTTTAAAATGGCGTGTGTAGCAAGTTAAATCTTGCCTGATTAAGTGCATTCGTTTGAAAATAATTTGAAATTTTCACTTTAAATGATTTGTTATTAAATAATTAGAAGCCATAACTGTCTTCAAGTTTTGATGTCGTCAACAGAAACGGAATTGGCCATTCCTGTATCATATTCATAAACATCTACTGCTGCAGATATTCTGCACTGCCATTCAGCTGGAGACTTCGGACTATGCACGTAACCTATCTTTGCATGCATGAATGCCCATTGGTTGGGACCTATAAGGACACTATATGGGTCCCAAATGGGAATAGGAGTCCCATATGGACTCTGTGTAGTCATTCTGTCACAGACATTACTCATGACAACGGCAAGCATAATTAGCAAATTATTACAGGCAACACAGTTGAGATATATGAGAAATTTCACACAGCGCATTGGGATTTGAAGCCCAGGCGCAGCGGTGAAGCTGGCATATAATGAGCTATGTTCGTGTTAATTCTGTCTCTGGACAACTCCTCTGACATGACGCAGCGCTCGTGAATAAGCTGGTGTCCTGATCTTAGCTTTAGAGTAGCGCTTTAGAAGTTTGGAGTATACGATTACGATTAGGCCTACGATTGCCTTGTTACAGCCCTCTGGTGGTCGCTGTGCAAGTAGTCATTTCCACCAGTTCTCCGAATCCTAGATTCACTTTCACATCAGTCGTCTCGACTTAAGAGACAGAGTGAATTCCAGTACCCAGATGGGTCTACAACAGTACCTCTATCAGCCAGAAGAGATGTTTGAGGTGCCTGACTGGACCCGGCTTATGGAATTCTCTTCGAGTTTCGGGTTTTTTAATATGGTTAACGGAAAGGGTGAATTGATTAATCTAAAGGAAATGAGGCACAAATGCCAGATGACTTTTACAGGTAGGTGGTCAAGTAATTTTATTTATTATCTGCTAAAGTCAACTTCTTTCTGAATTTACAGAGATATTATATATGTGCATGGGGTTTGATTGTAAGTGTCCACAAACAGTATAAATTATAACAATGAGCTTGTGTTCACAAATCAGTATCAATTATAACAATGAGCTTGTGCACTATTTCTTGATATCATAAATCTCATTGAGCTTATTTAATGTTGTTGGATCTGAGGGGGAAGGATTATAAGCTCCTTGAGCTTTTTTTTACTCTAGTTGAGAGAACTTTAGACTGTAGCATCTAAGTGTCTCTCCTATCGAAAGACTCGAGATCTTCTCTTATAATTCTGCAAGTGAAGATAGACGTGCATCAAATCAACTCATCTACCATAATCGACAAGCGACCATATACACCGACTCCATCCTATGAGCTGTGACTGGTCAGAGTCGGACCGTTTCGCCCTGTGCTGCCACTAAAGTAATTTTCCCGATTTAGCAGTCGATTGGTGAAACATTCCAGAGATTGAATATTTCATTCGGATCGGTTAGAATCGGATTGGTTAGGGTTTACGATAATCGGATGCTCCACTTTGCTGCGATTTTAACTGCAAGTATAGACTCCGACGTTGTGGGATCTGAGGGGAAGGATTATAAGCTCCTTGAGCTTCTGTTACTCTCGTTGAGAGAACTTTAGACTGTAGTATTTAAGTGTCTCTCTCAGTGAAAGGCTCTTCAACTCCGCCACTGCTCGTACTTGGCAGTGTCAGTTTCAAGCCTGGATGAAGGAGGAGCGCGACGCTAATGACGTAAAAGGCTCTTCACTTATCAGTTTTCATGTTAAGATAGGCATGCGTCAAATCAATTTATCTACATAACCTACAAGACATGATATGGACAAATCAAGTGCAACCCTAACTGACGTTCGTCATCAAGCGAAGTCCTCACAAACCGAACAGGATGGAGGAGGTCGGAGGGGAACACGAGGTCGTCCATGTCACAAACCTGCTCAACAGCAGAAGACTGAGAAGAAAGAAAAAGAAACCTACAAGCGACCACACACGGACCCGACCCTATCAGCTTTGACTGGACAATCGGTATACGGTTCGCCCTGCGTTGCCACGTCTTTTGACATAATTGTGCCGATTTGGCAGTCGATTGGTGAAACTTTTAGAGATTGAACATTTCATTCGGATCGCTTAGGGTCGGGTCGATAGGGGTTTACGATAATGGGATGCTCCATTTTGCTGCAATTATAACTGCAAGTAGATTCTGACGCTACGCAGTTACGTCCATTTTAGAGACAGTGCTCACACGTGTTCACTTGTAACAGGGTATTCGGTTCAGGTCGAATGAGTACCGTACACCAAACCGATCCGATTACACTGAAAAATTCTGAACATGTCGATCGCTCCCCATGAGGGGACACTTCCCCCCAGACATTCCCCCGTACAATTTCTCCCGGACATTTCCCTTTTAGGACATTACCCTCGGACTTCCCCGAGTGCTCTTAAAAGTAGGCTATATAATGTATGTATGTTTGTTTGTATGCATGTATGTATTCATGTATGCATGTATGTAACAGGAAACCAAACCAGTTTCATTGCACCGAATTCACAAAAAAATTTACAACTTTTCTTTTCAAAATCTCAACATCAGAAATGTAAGGCCTGGAAATTCCACCAATCTTTACCTGTGATGATGAATCGGTTTTTTTCCGTATAAACTCCGTGAGCTTTGGAAAAGAAACTTGCTGACTCGAAACACAGACATAACCGGTAGGCAATCGACTTCCTGCACTATGTAAATACTCGATTGCGTTAATTTTCATAAATGATAGTGTGTCATAACATGTTCGAAGTAAAACTTCTGCTTTGTAGATAATCTTTTATAGACAACGTGATTGTCTGTGTTGCTGCGGATGTTGATTTTTAGTTTACTATCAGGATGTTAGTTGCTTTGCGTAAACATCGTACTTCCTCGGAAGTCGACTGCATACCGATTATGATTGTCTTTCGAGAATTTGCATTCATGTAGAGGCATCAGCTGAAAGTGTTGTTTCAGTGAAGTATTACGCAAGATAAATTTAAGTTACAGACTATTTGTCATCTGCACCAGGAGTAAGATTTCGGAACTATGCAGTACAAGTGGTTTGTGCCAACATCGAGAACGTTCTGACCTCTGCACTGTTTGCGCTCCACCTGACCGAGGACGCTGTACCGAAGTACCTGAAGGGCAGCGGCTATTGGCAGATACAGGACATTTAAACGACTCGTTACCATTGCCTGCAACCTGCTTGATAAGGAAGGATTCAATAAAGTTTTTGTCTTCTTCCAACGGTCCCAGGAAAACGCTAATGGCATCAGTAGACTAAAATATCCCCAGCAAACTCACCTGCAACGAATCTCGGCAAATCCGTCACAGCAGATCCTACCGGTTCCATGCCATGGCACCGATTGTACTTGCACCGAATGCAGACAGATCCACCACAGAAAACCAAACCAGTTTCATTGCACCGAATCCACAACAAATTCACAACTTTTCAAAATCTCAACATCAGAAATGTAAGGCATGGAAATCCCATCAATCCTTACACGTTATAATGAATCAGTTCTTTTCCGTATAAACTACGTGAGCTGATTGCGTTTATTTGCATAAATGATAGTACGTTATGATATGTTCGAAGTAAAACTTCTGCTTTTTAGATGATCGTTTACAGACAACGTGATTGTTTGTTTTGCTGCGGATGTTGATTTTTGGTTCATTATCAGGATGTTAGTTGCTTTTCGATAACATCGCACTTCCTCTGAGGTAGTCGATTGCATACCGATTATGATTGTGTTTCGAGAATTTGCATTCGCACGGTCCTTTCATGTAGACTGAAAACAACGAGACATCAGCTGAAAAGTGAAGTATTGTGCAAGATAAATTTATGCTTAAGACTAGGCCCTATTCGTCATCTGCACCAGAAGTAAGGTTATGAAATTATGGAATAGCGCTCCATATTTGCTATTTCAGTTGTGTCCGTTGTAGGCCTATTGTAGGCCTTTGACTCGCAACATTTATTCGAAAATTGTGTGAAATATTTTACATTTATATTAAACTTTGCTACTTTCTACCAAGAAAACGTTGGTTTGCTAAATGACAGGCATGCATTAGGGCCTACATGAAATTATAAAAAAAACACCTCTACTAGGGCATAGGCCTATGCCACGCAAGCCAATGTCTATGCATTTTTATTTCGCTCAGTAGTCATGTTTATTAAAAGCAGTCACTGTGTGGCTTGTGCAGAGTTGTCTGCAGTGATGGGCACCAACTACTTACCTAGTAGTTATAACTTCTTCCTGACTACTTTCGAAATAAGTAGTTATAACTACTGTTAGTTAGCTTTCTAAGCATTTTTTGTTTACTTTCTGTTCTTCTTCTCATTTCTCTTTTTATTCGTTTATTCTGATCTTTATTTCCTATTTTCACAATGAGTTGTGTTTTTTCGTTCTTTTCATTTTGCACATGGTAACCAAGGTGCTCATGGTTGTAATAAGCACCTATACGTAATTTAGTCAAAATATCATACCTCGATCCTGGCCACCTCGATCTTTCATATTTAAAATCTGTACCTAGGTGTCCCTACTTAGCGGGATCCTCGATCCCTTCAGGGCCACCCTTTTTGTAGCCGAATATAACGATATCCATGTTCAAGTAATTTTTGTACTGAATTGGTTGGTTGCAAAATAAACGATTGATTGATTGATTGATTGATTGATTGATTGATTGATTGATTGATTGATTGATTGATTAACTACTTTAGATGACAAGTAGTTACAACTAATTTTGTTAACTACCAGATTAGTAGTTTACTACTTTTCTATGGTTATGTTACGGTGCACTAATATTCACCTAATTGCAGGAGAACTTATTGTCTGTATTAATTTCTGATATTCAACGCAAGTAATAAAAAAGGTTAGAAAAACCAAAACCAAGTGGCAAGTGACAAATCTAATTGTAACGAATTACTCCATATATCAAACAAACTAATAAGGGACAGGAACTGCTAGAACATGCTACAAGGCAACCTGCTGTGTTCCTTGTCTAAAGTCTAAACTGTGGCAAATGCCAACTTGTTATAAATACTAAAATGTCTAACAAATTCTTCAACTGTTAAAACTCTTAGTACATTTAAGAAGACGTAGATGGTAGGCCTATACCGCTAGAACAGCTCTTCAAAAGACCATCCTGTTGAACAGTTTGTCCGACATGCTGTATCTTCTTGGGGGTAAGTATTATGCCAGAAACCATAAAAAAGACGTTCAACTGCGGCGCTGTTCGGCAGCGTTGAATTGGCTTTCTGGAATGGCGATGATTTTAACTTGTTGATGTCAAGCTGAATCTAAACCGTTATTACTGGCATTGCCACTAACATGTATTAATCAATCAATCAATCAACGGAATTTATATAGCGCCCCTTAAAGGCAACTACTCAGAGGCACTCCCGACCCAAGCCCGGTCAAAAAGGAAAGTCTTAAGGTTCTTATAAAAGGTACTAGACATGGCCCGAGGGAGAGAGCGCAGGTCAGAGGTTAAGCCATTCCACAGAGAGGGACCTACGACCGAGAAAGCCCTATGCTGTCTAGTGGCAGTGCGTGCATGTGGAACCACAAAGTCACCTCTGGTAGCCGAGCGCAGAGATCGGCGACCAGAGCAGGCCGAGGTCAGGGTAAAAAGCTCTCGAAGGTAATCTGGCGCTATGCCGAGAAGACAATGCCAAACTATGCAATAGACTCTATAGTGAATACGCTTCTGGACCGGAAGCCAGTGGAGGGCATCCCGCGTGTACGCAGAGATGTGACCATACTTGGGGACACCATGGCCCACCAGACTAGCAGCAGCCCGCAAGACCCCCTCCAGGGGATGCAGTCGGACCTGTGGAAGCCCAAAATAGAGAGAGGAACAGTAGTCAAGGCGATTAACGATGAAGGCATGGACCAAGGTGGAAGCAGAGGAGGGAGAGAGAGAGCGGGACACTACCCGTAGTTGGCGCAGGCAGTAGTAGCAAGAACGGGTCAGGGCCGTGATATGCGGCACAAAAGTCAATTCTTGGTCCAGGACCACCCCCAAGTTCCGAACAGAGGTGGAGAAGACGAAGGTGGGAAAATCGGAGGAGAAAGAACCCAGGTCCAGCTTATCCAACTGCTGGCGGGTACCAAGCCAGATATAGTTAGTTTTACACGGGTTAAGGCGTAATCGATTTGAAGCCATCCAGGAAGTAAGAGCATCGGTGGCGTGCGACACAAGTCTGATCGCAGAACCAGCCTGGGATGCTGGACAATGCGTATAAGACTGGACATCGTCAGCGTAAGAATGGCTCGAGAGGGAGCAGGATGCAAGGATAGTTCCAATGTCTGCAGTAAAGAGAATATAGAGGAGTGGCCCAGGAACAGAACCTTGTGGGAGACCAAAAGGAGCAGGACGCCAGAGCGATCTAGATGAGTGAAAGATATATATATATATATATATATATATATATATATATATATATATTAATACTACTGGATTGATAAAGCTTCAGCCATTTGCCTATGGCCGACGGCGAATCAGAAGCGTTACCACTCCTTGGTTTTTTTCACACGATCTTGGTTTTTTTTAATCCGAACTTGGGAAATGGGGTTTTTCCTTAAGACCTTGGGTTTTTTGCTTGGGTTTTTCTTGTTTTATTGAAACCCTATTTTTCATTAATTTAATCAATTTTTGCGACGGTCTGGATGATCGAGCTCAATAAATAAATGGCGCAATATGCGTGCAAGCATGTGCAATAGTAGGCTCATGCTCTCAGCCATCCTCGGTTCGAGGTTCGGCCGCATCATGCACAATGTTCCTCCAACGCCTCCTGTCCTCCGTCAGTCTTAACAATTCTCCCATTGCCAATCCCGTCCATTCCTTTATGTTGTCCAGCCAATTTATTCTCCGTCTTCCTCTTTTCCGGGCTCCCGGCAGTGTACCCTGTATGATGTCTTTCTCCATGCATGCTCCTTCTCTTCTCATGACGTGTCCAAAATATATCATTTTTCTTTCCTTCACCGTCCTCAGTAGATTCCTCTCTACTCCTGCTGCTTCCAATACCCATTCATTTGACCGCATTTCCGTCCAAGATATATTCATAATCAATCTCAGACACTTCATCTCGAATGCCTCTAGGCTCCTAGTCTATTGCTATATTTAACATATAACTCTAAAGACTAAATGGGCTGTATTTAGAAAATGTAACTCTAAAGACTAAAGGAAACTGACTCAGACTGTACTTTTTCGGAAATTTTCCCGAAGTAATCAGCTCTTGCTCTTTTTTAAGACCTAAGATGTAATATTTTGAGTTTCATCATGGGCGTCCGCAGGAATTTTTTAGTGGGGCGACATTTTTAGGGGTCAAATTTGCTTAGGGGGCAAAGTGACGCCTGTGCATAGAAAAAATTTGCATTGGAAAAAAATAATGATCAAGAAATGTACCTAAATAATTAAGTGTTTTTTTTCACATTGAAAATCGTTTTGGGTTTGTTGTAATAATCATAATAATCAAAAGATTTAATTTTTGTAAAATATTTGCAAAATCCAGAGGCCCCTCCTGTGAGATTCATAGTCTTTTATCTTTATTCTTCTTCTTAAAAAATGTGGCATAGAAATAATAATTCACGTGATTCGGACTCCGATGAAAATAAAAACATGTTTATAAACATTTTTAATTTGCTTTGAATATTAACTAATAATTTTTAGCAATTAACGATTACCCATTAAATTGTAAAAAAATTAAAGATAGAAATGATAGACAGAACAACATTTTCATTACAAAGTTGTATAGTTGCATTATATTGTTATATTTTATCTTATAATTCGTTTATTAATTTTAAAAGTCTTGGGTTTTCTTGGTTTTTTTAATGTCCGAACTTGGGTTTTTCATTTTTTATGAGTGGTGACACTGCGAATCAGATGTTAGGGTAGAAAGTAGGGACCTGCGAATCACAAATTTAAAGTCGAATCGAATCTCGAATCGAATCGGGGGTAAAGGTTCGAATTCGAATCGAATCTCGAATCGAATCAGCGGGTACCAGTCTGGAAGCACAGTATCAATATATTAATAACTTTTCTGCAGTTTAAAGTCAGCTAAACAAACCATTAACCTAATAACTAACAGAATTAAAAATAGCACAAATAATTTATGAGTTAAGTAAGTAAGTATATTCTTTATTGTACCAATTGCATAACCGCACTTTGGTGTACATACATCTAAGCGGAGTATGACTTCCTAATTATAAACCCTTTTCTTGCTAGAGGTTTTGCTGTCGTCGCGTTCCGCGTTGATCGCAGAAATTCAACAACCAATCCACGATATAAACAATTAAAAGTTTTTAAAATAATTAGTTTACAACAAAGTCGTTATCATTTTCCCGAAAAACGTATCGAAAATTTTTTGAATCATGACTTCATTTTCGAATCGAATCGAATACCGCCGTCCGATTCGTTTTCGAATCGAATATCGAAGCTTCGCAGGTCCCTAGTTTAAAGTCTTTGTTGACGTATAATTAAGCAGAGAAATAATAATACTTATATTTTACGATATTTTGAAAATTTTATTCGAATAGATTTCTGGATTAAAGTATTTTAGATAATTAAAAATTTAAAAAACTTCAACTAGTCTTCTGTCGTTTGCTCTATTTGGCCCATGGTTTGCCTTAACTGAGCGATAAGCCGAACTTTCACAGCCCATTGGCTATCCAGTAACTAGCAACAGAGATTACTGGGCTTGTCCAATGCCTTCTAGCTGCTGTCTAGCAGTGCTTTTTTCACCCGGAACGCGCCGGAAACGGCGTTCCGGCACCTTTTTCAGCTACTAAAAAATTATTTATTTATTTTAATAATAAAAACAATAATTTAGTTATTTTAATTTAATTTCAGTGTTTTGAACTGTTTTCAATGTTTACTGAGACCCCACCCAACCCCAATCCCGTTTTTCTCGGGATTTTAACCCGCCCATAATTGTTCAGTTCCGGAACCTATTGTTTCGTTCCGGAACCTTTTTCTAGAAAAAAAACAGTGCTGTCTAGAATGCATTGTCACACAGACCAAAGACACACGCAATTCCAGATAGGAAGCCCAAATTGCTAATTGCAAAATTATATAGCACTATTACTTAAAATACTTTTGGACAACGTCCAAATTACAGAAGTTCTTATAAGATGGAGCTAGCTAAAGTAAATATTAAATAGGAAAAAATGTAGTTAATACGAAATATAGTTGTTAACTACAAACTACGTGATAAAAATAGTTATAATTTTTTAATCTACTTCTTAAAAAGTAGATAATATAGACAACTACCTTTAAAGTAGTTATAACTACTAGTTAGTAACTACAGTAGATAAAAGTGCCCATCACTGGTTGTCTGGTAGCCTATCTGGCGCAACATTTCTATGCTTATTGTTCAGAAATCTAAGTTGTTGGGAGGTTACTTTTTCGAAGTATAATTCATTGGTTTATATTTCATATTTGGATTTTGTGATTTTTGTAGGAGTTCAAATCTCGAGGTAGGCCAATCGCTCGATTCTAGAATGACAAAGTTGCTAAGCATTGTGAAGTAGGACATAGTGTCCATCGCGCCATTAGAACATTTGGTAGCCGATTCCATTCCTTGGAAGCAGCAACGTCGATTGCACGAGAGATCACGACAGTTCTGTATCGTGGCTCAGCCATAAGACCTATATCCGAAGATCGCAGGCTGCAGGGACAGAAGTAAAGAGAGACTATAGCCTATAGTGGTTAAGAGTTAAGACTAAAGTAATATAGTCGGTTGGTATCTTAAACTGGTATTAAATTGGTTTAAGGTCGGTTGGAGTGCAGGTTGTAAGGATTCTATTAGTAGGAATGGCCAGGTTAAATTATTCCTAATACTACAGGATGCCAATAGGCCTACAACTGACCGAGAGGGTTAAGTTGAATTTCTATGTACATACTAGCAGCACCACACGAGCCCGAGAATTTTGGATGCATTGAAATGTGTTGACTTCAAAATTTGAGATACTTGCGAAATCCGAGTTGGCTTAATCGAGGCGAGAGTAGACAAGGGAGCAAACTATGAATTGTGACAAGAACAACAGAGACGAGTATCAAACCGAGGAGTAGGTTACCATTAATATTACTGAACTTAAACGCATTCTTATGTCTCTTGTAGGAACTAGTACATTTTGCACAAACATACAGCAAATTGAGCATTTGCTACATCTTGCGCTAAACGAATTATAATCTGTTAGTGCTAACAGATCAAGGTACAAAGTAGGCCTACAAAGAACCCAATAAGTAGAGCTATAGGCCTATTGAGTGGCGCAGAGCTTCGCTGCAGTCAACATTGCATTTAGTCAATCAATAAATCCTACAGTAAATATTCGCACTTAAATTTTATAACTTATACTGGTCAGTTCGATCGATTTTAGATCGTTGACTATATTTGTGTGTGAGTTCGGTGTTTTTATCCGATCGATATTTCTTTTCGCACGTATAAGTATATGTACACTGCATGTACTTTTGATAGCCAACGCACCTTTTGATCTATAACAATAGTGAAATCGAAAGTGCTTTCGATTTTAGGATCTATCTAGAATAAGAAATGGCTGCGAAAGATTTAGAGAGTGGTGCTATTAAACAGCAAGAGCTCGATGATATGACTACATGTTCCATATGCACCGAATTCTTCACCAATCCGAAAGCCTTGCCGTGCATTCATACATTCTGCATGAAATGTATCCAAGAGATCGGGCTTAAAACCAACAAAGGACCTGGAGATGAGATGCCTTGCCCAATCTGTAGACGACAGTTCAAAATACCTCCAGAAGGATTTCATGTACTTCCTAAGAATTTCATCATTGAGAGGTTGATACAAGCGTCAAATGTTTCAGATAAGTCAGCGTCTTCAAGAGTTCTATGCGATGCATGTCTAGCCGATAATAAGGAAGAATCAGGTAAAGACATTTCAGCAGCTGATGCCTACTGTGTTGAATGCAAGCACAAATTCTGCGAAGAATGCTGCAATGTACATAGAAAATTTAAATTGACAAGGAATCATAAATTGATACCTATGACTGAACATGAAAGTGGCCAAAATGTGATGACTAATCTAGCACCAAGTGTTTGTGAACTGCATGAACAAAAGGTTTTGGATGTATATTGTGCTGATTGCAAAACAGTTGTATGCGCCATCTGCTTCATTGATGACCATAATAATCACAAAGGTTCTCATGTTAAGAAATTTGTGGATGACTTTCGGAAACAGATCGAAAGCTACGCCAAAACAATAAATGAGTGCAGATCTCAAGGTGAGACGAAAAAGGCCGAACTACTGAAGGCAAAGGAAGATATACAGAAAAGGGTTGAAACCTTAGAATACGATATAGAAAACAGAAAAGATGAATTAAAACAGTTTGCAGAAAAACACACCGCTTCTCTTCTACAAGGTCTATGTTTTATAAGGCAAAGTAAACTGAAAGAAATCCAAATGGAAACAGGTGATATTGATACATATCTGTCGTGTTTAGAAACTTATAATTCTTACTGTGAGAAGATAATTGCCAAAGGATCAGCAAGCGACATCTGTGGCACATTTGCTGACTTATCTGTTAGAGCGGTGGAGTTGCAGGAAAGATGCAAACCTATGATTGAAATAAAATTTCAGTCTTTCAATTTCCACTTCAGAAAATCAGAACTTGAGGAGTTTCTAAAGGAAATTTGTGACAATTTGATTGGTGAAATTGAAGGTGAACATTTCCATTTGTAATCACTGTAACAATTAATCTTCTCTCGTGCAAATTTACAGTAATTGTAATTATAGCACAACCAGAATTTAACTTGCTATGCAGAAATGGAAATCAGGTACATTAAACCATGATGGGAGTCAATTGGAGGGCAGGGTAGGCCTACTAAGACGAGTGTATATCGCATCGTATCTAGAAACTTATAAAGCGCCTCTCGCAGAATAAATATATTCACAGGCGCTCTCAGCACAGAAACCCCAGGGAAACAGAAATGTACTTAGGGAACGGGAGACCGATGAGGAAAAGCAAGTTTGGCCCTGAGCAGGGGGAGGTCGTTCCAGATGGTGGGACACGCAACAGGTCTGAGTGTATGAGTGGAAGACCTGTGAATGACAAGAAGGGAATGCAGTACATCAGTGTAACCAAGCCAACTAGGTTTTCCGGCCTTAATACTACTTCCTGTTATGATAATCTGAAAGGCAATATTTAGTCATGCAAGTTGCCGTTCTTACTTTTAGAAGAAGGTGACTCGAAGCCAAAGAAAAGAAATAAAGAAATTCTATTAGCAGAACAAAGAAACGAAATTGATCTCCTAAGAAAAGAAATCGAAATCGAAAGAACAGATAAAGAGAGATTACGATCAGCAAACGAACAGCTCGGAATTATTATAGACAAGGGAGTTGAGGCTAACAAGGCTTTGAAAGAAGAACGCGATAAAGAGAAAGTTAATTATGATTCACGCACAAAGAAACTGAAACTAGAGCTGAACGAAAATAAAACAACCAATGAAAAACTGAAGCAGGAACTGGATGCAAGGAATTTGACCATCAATTCACTTCAAACCAACATTGATCAACTTAAACAGAAACTAGACAAAGAGAAAACTGCCAACAACTCGGTTCAAACCGACAAAGACAAACTTAAACAGGACCTGGATAAAGAGAAATCGACCATCAATTCACTTCAAACCAACATTGATCAACTTAAACAGGAACTAGACAAAGAGAAAATTGCCAACAACTCAGTTCAAACCGACAAAGACAAACTTAAACAGGACCTGGATAAAGAGAAATCGACCATCAATTCACTTCAAACCAACATTGATCAACTTAAACAGGAACTAGACAAAGAGAAAATTGCCAACAACTCAGTTCAAACCGACAAAGACAAACTTAAACGGGACCTGGATAAAGAAAAATCGACCAACAATTCACTTCAAACCAACATTGATCAACTTAAACTGGAACTAGACAAAGAGAAAATTGCCAACAACTCAGTTCAAACCGACAAAGACAAACTTAAGCAGGACCTGGATAAAGAAAAATCGACCAACAATTTGCTTCAAACCAGCAACGAAAAACTCACAGAAGAAGTGAACACGTATAAAACGACAATCAAGACATTGGAAGACAGCGTCGAGAAACTCAAGCATGAACTGGATACAAAGAATACAGGTAATCAAACATCCAACGATCTATTTTTTTTACCTAATCCAATAACTTTATGGTCCCTTTATCATTATGGAGAAGTCGTCGGTCGCTTTTAACTGTAGGCTATGTCATGTACATTGTATATACAGTGAAAATTGTAGTCTTTTGCAGAAGCCCGTTCCGATAAGTGGACAATAAACTGAAATTTCGACAGATTTAAAAGTAAAACTTTGTGATATATGAAGCAGACAAATTGGAATCGTAATTCGATAGACAACCAATACACCCGAGTGTAACATGTTGGAATGTGTTGGAATTCAGAGGTATGGTCTGTTAACATCAACAGCCAACAAAGCAATTAACTTAAGACAATCAAATTTTCCGAGTTGTTACTAATGTATAAGAGGAATAATTAACGTAAACTTATAATAATTTACTAAAAATTTATTACTATGCTTCTTTGACTGAACATCGACGAAAACAGAAACAAGCACCAGTACAGTTCTGTGCTTTGCTCAGTTCTCTAGGGTTATATAGTTCCCGAATTTTGAGAGATTAAAATATATGGAAGTTGCTTGGTACTAGGCGAAGCGGACGAAACAGAGATCGATTCAAGGTTTGGTTGGCCTCAGAGGCCGGTGCTATAGCATCAATGACCAAGAACGTTGTACGTGTAAGATGTTAACGCGAGATGCACGAACGGACGGCGCGTATAGGGAGAGACAATATAACGAACTATGAAAATATTGAAAAATTGATTTAATTGGAATATTACGCAATAGAGTTATGTAGTGGGAAAACATTAATGTGATTAGAACGTTCCAAACGACGTAGAGGATGAACACTGAATCACGTCATGAAAACATACTAGCAGCAAAAATGATGAATACAACGCTGTACACGAAAATAGAGGACCAATGAAAATAATGAAACAGTGAGAATACTACCACGTTGAAAATACTAATTAAGTCGAATGAAAAACAAGTAATTATAAAAGAAACGAAATTATTTCAGTTGTTAACACGAGTAAACACTAGAGATGTACAGTGATTGTAGTAGTTAAACCTCATTTATTATTATTATCTAAGGAGTCTGGAGAGTAGAATGGAAGGGTGCAGGAAGTAGGCCTATGATTGATCTGACGCAATCTCTCCCGATTGAGGTATGGTTCTGGCTCAAGCTCTTCGCAAATAACTTAGAGTTCTTCCTTCTCTTTTACTTATCATTTTCTGCATTTCTTAGCAAAAACTTTAGAGAACACAACTATAGGCTAATAAATGCCATTCTGTGCGTACATTCCCAACAGTAGAACCTAACGATCTTTGTTTCTTCGCGGTTCGTAATTAAATGTATTTAAACACTTATTTGGTCAAAACTAGAGGGGTGCACGATAGTGTAGTGGCTAGCGTGCTAAACTGTCGATGGAGAGGTCGGGGGTTCGAATCCTCTGCCGGATAGAAATTTGATTCGATTTCTGCTCCTGCTGCACCCCATAGCAAGCTCAGCTATAATGAGCACACCGACTGAACTCTGTCGGTGGGAAGATGAGACGGTGAGGGTGAGGGCTGGCCGCCTACCCTCATATGCCGAGTCTAAGAAACTGAGGTTGCTAACAATTCATATCCATGGCTACCTCCGGGTTAGCTCATGGGTCCTCTCTCTCTTCTTGCTTAAAACGCTTCCATATTAATAAAATGTCAAAATATGTTGTCAAATAGCATGTTTGTACGAATATAGCTTGTAATACGTATTAGAAATATATTTTAAAATTAACTTAGATTTAATTATATTTCAAATAAACCGCTAATTTTTGATTTTTTTATTCAACTACTGCATAGACTTGTCAAATACGTCGCGCAAGAGTACAACTTTTAATATACATTAGATTATAACATAATATATATTTTAAAATATCTACCAAATAGGCTAAACCAATACCATATTCAAATAAGCCTCGCTGCGCTACGGCGCTATACAAATTGGTGAAGTTCAAAATAATTTCAATATAGGTTCTACTTAAAATTGCAGTGAGAAATAAGTTTATTCAACATCTGAAATGTTCCGACACCATAATTAAATCGTGTAAGAGTACAAATTAGACTTCAAATATACTTAAAATATATTAAATATAATTAAAAGACTTAATTTCGACAGAACCTCTGTCTGTATAGATTGGGCCAGACCATATAGTCTATCTGTAGAGATTGCGCCAGAACCATACCTCAATCGGGAGAGCTTGAGCCAGAACCATACCTCATTCGGGAGAGATTGCGCCAGAACCATACCTCAATCGGGAGAGATTGCGTCAGATCAATACTTTGTTTAACTACTGATTGTTGTTATTTGTCAGTGCTGAAATGCATTTATCTCTGTAAAATCTGAGTTCGCTTTTTGTCATGAATGCACATAGTGATGTGGCTTCAGCCACAGATGGAGGAAGTGTATTAACAACGCGACTAGACAAGAAACATTTAAGGGCATTTTAATGTAGGGCCTGCTTCAGATGTGTGAAGTTTGAGGGTATGGTCACGAATGCCTTGGAACTGAAAGTGCATGAACATTTCTGTGCTGTCGACCTCCAGAACTATTCCGATCAAGTTTTAGGCTCATTGCCTCCAGAGACTTTGGTTCGAGAAAAGCAAGCGTTGCTTATAGGCCAAGTTCATACAGGGCCGCCGAAAGAAATTCCGGGCCCCTAGGCAGAGCAGTCACAGGCCCCTAGGCAGAGCAGTCGTGGGCCCCTAGGCAGAACAGTCACGAGCCACTAGGCAGAGCAGTTATGGGCCTCTAAACTATCTTTAGGCTTTATATAAATATAATATCGTACGGTCATACGAAAAAAAACACAAATTGAAATAATAAATGTGCGTGTATGATCGTACAATATTATATATATAGGCCTATATATATATATATATATATATATATATATATATAACATAACATCTTTCTTTATTGCTTCAAATGACAACAATAAAAATCATTTCCATCGAAACAAATTGATATAAAATAGTGCAGATTCTGGAAATTCAAACCCTGTGGTGTATATATATATATAACATATATATGTTATATATATAACATATATATGTTATATATGTTATATATGTTATATATATGTTATATATATATGTTATATATATATATATATATATATATATATATATACATATATATATATATTCGGGTGATTCAAGTTTTGTAGGAAAAAATAAAAGTTAACAATTTAAAGAGGCTCTTTACTTTTTTTGTTCCTTTTAGTCCATAGAACAAAACTGTGAAATATGGCTGAAATTGGTTTGGATTTAGAACTGCCTCAAAGAGCTCAAATATTTATTTGGAATATAAATTTTATTCAATTTAATATTTTTATTGTAAAGCATTTTAAATTACTCAGTAATACTTACTTACTTATTTCTTAATAAAAAACCAAAAAGAACATAAAACATAACTATAATTTATGAAAAAGAAAATATTGGAAACTATTTGAGAAATACTTTTTAGCATTATTTAATAAATAAAGGAAATAATATTATGGCTGAAACCAGGTCAAAGACATTCAATCATCTTATTGGAGAACCTCAGGAAACGTTCTGAAATAGAGTATTGCCTACAAGCTTGGATGTATAAAAAGTTTATTTTATTCATCACAAGAAAGATAAACTTTCTCAGAAAGAATTGATATTGAAGAAGACAGAACATTTCTTGTGGATAAGTGATCAGAAAGAAAATATACCATTATATATATATATATATATATATATATATATATATATATATATATATATATATATATATATATATATGAAGGACTTGCCCATGGTCCGTACGCAGCGGCTAGGGTGGGATTCGAACCTGCAACCCTTCGGTCACAAGGCGCCGAACTTACCACTAAGCCACCACGCCCCACGAAAATGGGGCGTGGTGGCTTAGTGATTAAAAGGCACGATGAAACTAAACGTACCTTTAGCGTTCGGTTTTCGAATAAGATACGCCTGCCTAATCGGGAATCCCGAGTTATCCGCTATAATAGCAGTTGCTGTAGTATCTTCAATCCATATTTGGTTAAGACCTTGCGCTTTAGCGAAGTAGTCCGGATATTTCAGTAGACCTAGCATCGTCGTGGCTTGCCCCGGGTGAAACACCGTTTCGATTTCTTGATTCGCTAGGGAATACGAAATTTGACTGAAAAGATGCACGAGTCCGTTGTTGGTAATAGCCACCGCATCGGCATTAGCGTACGCGTCTCCGTTCGTTTTAGTCAACCTCCCTTTGAATAACAGGTATGACTCAGCGGGGTCACTATATATATATATATATATATATATATATATATATATATATATATATATATATATATATATATATATTAGGGTGATTCAGAAAAATGGAAAATCTTGTTTTTGTTGTGCTCTTGCATTTTTCTGTTCCTTTTGGTATTGAAATAAGCCACAAAAAATTTCAATGAAATATATATATATGGTCAATGAAATATATATATATGGTCCGCAAAGGTTCATCAGTCACTCTGTTTCAGAGTAAAGCAGGGAGGTGACCTGACCGACGTCTCTTTGAGCGTAGACTCGGACCCGACCTGGGCTGGTGAACCAAAGTCCTCCGTGCCCACCTTCACGTGGTGCGGACCGTTAATACCCTTCCATAGGAAGGGGAAGGAACGGGCACGGCAGGCAAAACCAGGGGAAGGCAATGGCAAACCACCCCTGTTAACATGCCAAGAAAATCGTCATGAACCTGACTTGAACCTGACAGGAAGCAATGGAAAATGTGTATTATGACGATCGCTAGAGCTCCAGGAGTTGACAGCACAAGGTGATATATATATATATATATATATATATATATATATATATACATACACAAACAACTATGATTTTATTCAGATGCTTGAAGTTTAAACTGATTGTAGTTAAGTGTCATATAATATATTTAAAAAGGCATAAATCATAAACTTTGTATAACTGAATATAATATTTTTAATAAGTTGATTGCGGGCCCGGCCCGGGCCCCAAAAAAGTCGCTGGGCCCCTGGGCTTTTGCGAGAGGCTAAGTCAAAAATCGGGGGACAGAGTTCAGACAGGTAGGATAGGGTGCTATATTTAGACTATTCTGACGCATCATCATCAACCAACCATTAACGCACCAATGATCACATCTAGCGCACACCCATCGTGGAAATCAATAATCACGCGTGCACGCACACCACATCTACGCGTGCACGCGTATTCATCGCGCATAACCGACGAGTCAGCACGAAACTAGGCCTATTGGAAAACCCGCGTTCCCGGATCTATCTATCGTCGTCGGCGTAATTACCGGGGCACTCCATGATCTCCCTGTAATTACGCGTTATTGCGCCAACTGTTCCAGTCCCGGATCTCTCTATCGTCGTCGACGTAATAACGGGGAAATACCTGCTATCTCTATCGTCGGTTTATATAACACTATGCGCTAGCATCCTTTATCACTTTCATGTCGCCGTCGATCTCGTCGTACACTTTAATTTCGTATCGTTTTCTCCATACTTTCCCGTTATGCGTCGATATTAGTCGCGCGCTTTGGTTATGCGATTTCGCAGCCTTAGGCCTATATATATCGACGAATACGCGAAGACATCACCCGTTTCCAGGTCTAAAATTTCTACACGTTTCGATTGTTTTCTAATATATTTTAATCTATCGTATTTTTCGTCCGTGCTCGTCACTTTTCGATGTTTCTCTCGTTTCTTTCGTTCCAAGTCATCCTGGCAAAGTACCCCTTTCTCGATTAACCGCGATATAATCTCGGGTTTGTTAAGATAAGAACTTCCGCTAATACCGTTTTGTTTAAATAATCGTTTCAGTTCTGGTAACTTCATGGTTTTATAATTAGAAAATAATTTTCTTAAACCAAATCGTTTTCATATTTATCATCATTTAGTAAACTACGAAGATTTTCTGACCATCGGATTGAAATTTAAGTAATCTATCCGAAATTACAACCGCGTAAGCTTCCGTTCCAGCGGGGACCGCGGCGTTAAAAGTAGCGTTGATTTGGCTACAGGCAATGACGGTTTTGATTCGATTATTTTATGCATCTGCATTCTTTCTATATCCGATGGAATCACGTGTGGCATAAACCATGAGATTTTATCTAGAGTTACTTTCCCGGCAGCCGCTGCAGTAAGCGTATCGTCGGCGGGACGAGCTCTAAAGATAGCATCATCGTCGGTTTTGCGAACTAACGTTAAAGTTTGCTTCGTACCGTACACGACTTTATCGTATTCCTCACAGAAGCCTAATACTTTTATTTTTTTATTCCGGATATTTCTATAGCGCCTCTTGAAGTCAACTACTACTCAGAGGCGCTCCCGACTACAGCATTTGATACTGTGCCGGAATTTTCACGCCGAAGCGCCACGAGCAATTGCGAGTGAAGGACTTGCCCATGGTCCGTACGCAGCGGCTAGGGTGGGATTCGAACCTGCAACCCTTCGGTCACAAGGCGCCGAACTTACCACTAAGCCACCACGCCCCACGAAAATGGGGCGTGGTGGCTTAGTGATTAAAAGGCACGATAAAACTAAACGTACCTTTAGCGTTCGGTTTTCGAATAAGATACGCCTGCCTAATCGGGAATCCCGAGTTATCCGCTATAATAGCAGTTGCTGTAGTATCTTCAATCCATATTTGGTTAAGACCTTGCGCTTTAGCGAAGTAGTCCGGATATTTCAGTAGACCTAGCATCGTCGTGGCTTGCCCCGGGTGAAACACCGTTTCGATTTCTTGATTCGCTAGGGAATACGAAATTTGACTGAAAAGATGCACGAGTCCGTTGTTGGTAATAGCCACGCATCGGCATTAGCGTACGCGTCTCCGTTCGTTTTAGTCAACCTCCCTTTGAATAACAGGTATGACTCAGCGGGGTGACAAAATAGATCTTGAAGTTCGATGTATATGTTAATATTCCCAGCGCTGTTCAGATTCGTTCCAGTTACTGGTTCGTACTCCTGCCAATCGTATCTCTCAATTCCCTCGTCGATTAAGGAAGTATCCGTAAATCTTAGAATATCCGATTGCATATTTTACTTACTGGAGATATTATTTTTTAAATAAATACTAAACAAATTTCAATCCTGCTCCGTTTAAACGACGCACAAGATCTTGAATCGGTGAAGCGTTCGGTTTCATGCCGGAACCACCGGCTAGCAAATTATTTATATTCGTATCTAAACCTATAGCTTCATCATCGATTAAACGCGATTATGCTCTGTCGTAATAATTCATCGCGTATACTAACGTTCTCATATCTTAGTCCCGTATTACCCGCTTTGAGGCTAGTCATTCGTAGATTTTACATTTCCACCAACGCATTCGGATCTTGCAGAATAATGACCTTCGCCTAGCTTCGTATACCATATCGGTTTATTAATTCTTTTATATTTTTCGCTTCTAGACGATTTAGGTTTACTCGGATCAATCGGTTGTCTCATAGCATTCGTTACGTCTAGAATTTCGGCGTAATCATTTAAATCGTTACCGTCGTATATCGACTCGTTCGGTTTATTCATCGTTACCAATTCCCAAAGACCAGGAGTTCCGGCGTACGTCTTATCTCCTACCGTTATATCATCGCCTTGAATCGTTATAATCGTGTCTCCAATAAAAAAAATACACCGTCTTTGGATTTTATTCCGAACGTCGTGTCTACGGCTCTTTTATCGGACGCGTATTGGTGTAGATATTTAGTCGTGATATCTTCTAGTTGTAAAGTTCTAACATCTTCCACGGGATCCCCATAAAGTCTCTATCGAGGGATATTGAGGAAATTCGATGGTCTTTAAAGAAGAAGATGCGGGAAGCACTTTTAGAGCGTTAGCCGTTACCGTCGAGAAGATAACAGAGCGTTGTGCTCCTTCGAAATTGCCGATTGCGAGTCGACGATTGGTTTGTACAACTTGGTTAATTCTCGTTGTATTCCTATATCGCCTAATTTCTCGGATAAAAAGTTTTGTTGAATATTATTCTTCGTTTTCAGAAACTCTTCGACGAGGAAATATCTTTTCGCGGGATCGTTAATATTTAGTAACGACATTATTCTAAAATAAATAGTATAAAGTTTAAACAAGTTTTGCTGACACGAAATGGAAGGTGATTTTCTTAACACGTTCTTAGACGATTCGATCATATCAAAACGTGAAATGGAACGTAATAACGAACGCGATTTTCACACGTTTACGTTAAACGTGTTTCATAGATTTCCCTAACACGTTCTTAGACGATTCGACCATATCTTTTCTTCTTTCGGCTATGGACGATTGTTTCGTTTCTTCGGCTATACCAACTTTGGATTTACTTCTAACTTTTTCTTTCGTATCGTTAAATTTCTCGAGTTCGTTTAGAATTAGTGAATATTCCTCATCAGAAATATTATCGTCTTCCAAAGCTTTCGAAACGTATTTACTCATCGTGTTGAGTTTTGCTTCGGCTAACGTTTTAATCTTTTCGAGTTTCTCTAGTCTTAAACGCGAGTTTTCAATTAACTTGTTTACCTATCATACAGAACACACCCGCTCCTACCGCCTATATGTGATTATTGGTGCGTTAATGGTTGGTTGATGATGATGCGTCAGAATAGTCTAAATATAACTACTCTCCTATTTGAGCGATTTATAGCAAGTGGCTATTAGTGCTGGTTTCGATCAGGTTAAAGCAAAATCTTTTAAATTACTTTTTTCTACATAATTAGCAATCTTTTCGTTTTATATCAGACATACTTCGATACATGTCGGATCCAGTCCTGGTTCATACGATCAGAACAAAAGCCGCAGAAGAAACAGATAAATTGATCAAAGTATTAGCTATCTTAGGAAAAGAATTGTTTGTTGTGAGTGAAAAGTGTTCAGCTATTGAAGTTTACGAAACGATTAAATTCAGGTTCACTCGTCGGTGGAATTTGAAAGAATTACTTGATCCTTTGGACATAGGATCCTGCGACAGAAACAAATGTCTCTACATCTGCGATTACAAGGGCTTCGGTCAGTCGAGTGAAATCTTGAGAGTTGATCCAAACGGCAAAATAATAAAGAATTGGTCAACAGGATACGATTGGGCGCATGGTCTTTCTGTTACAGACGAATCAAATGTCCTTTTAACTATTTCGTGGAGAAATAAATTAAATGAATATTCGCCAGATGGACAACTGATCCGCGAGATAAATCTATTATCATACGGTGGTATTCATCACCCAATGCATGCCATAAAACTGTCCAATGGTCATTTCATGTTCAATCACAGCAGTAAGGATGATGATCTGCACAGAGTGTGTGTGGTGGATGCGGACGGAAAGCTGATGAAGTCATTCGGTGGAAAAGGTGGATCTGCAATCGGACAAATGCTCAATCCAGTCCATTTATCCGTCGATGTTAATGGATTCGTAATGGTCGCTGATCATAATAACAGTCGAGTTTTGTTATTGGATCCAGATTTGAAATTTAAGAGAGAAATTCTCTCAAAAGAAAAAAAACACGGATTACAAAATCCACATAGAATTCTTTTGGAACAGCCGAATGGTCGAGTGTTTGTTGCTGACAATAGAGGGCAATTTGACACACGAATTTTCGTTTTTGATTTTAAGTGATTTCTCAAGTAGGCCTATTAGGATATTTTCCTTGAATCGAAAGGTAATTGTTTCTAATTTTTCTTCTATAAGTATTTCTTTTTAATCTATAGCAAATCACTGAACTTCTTGTGTTTAGTTTGTGCTAATTTCTTTTTCTGAAGACCTGAACCGTTCAGCTTTCATGATGTATCGCATGACTTGTTAATTATATAAGTTATTTAGTCGATTAGAATTTTCTTAGTTGCCGGTTTATGCTGGTAGGTGCACGGTGAGTGTAATAGTTTACTGGTGATGATCTTCTCCATTGTACTGAATGTATCAAATATTAAGCCTAACAGTCATTTGAACAGAATTTCGGATCACATTATTTATGTCATAATGATCGAATTAAAAGTTTGCCTTTTCTAACATTGATAAAATTACGGAACTAACTGGATTACTTCCAACCGTTTTTGTTCCTACCCGGGGAAGTAACGTTCTAGATCAGCTCATGGTTTCCACACCTGATCTATTCAAAATAAAAGTCATCTCCTCAACCATTCGTAGTGATCACAAAGCAATCATTGCCACTACCGGAAACTCAATCACAGACAGAGGAAAGGAACATACAACTATAACTTTCAGGAAAAGATCTCCTTCACAGCATTCTTTGACATTACAAGGTTTTGATGACTTTGATTCAAGTCTACTTCTCTCTTCATACAAGAAGTATGGAACAATTTCTACCTAGATGCAACTGATCGATTAAATCTTAACTACCCAATTCGAACCATCACAATAACATCAAAAGATCCTCCATACATTACTCCAGAAATAAAGCGATTGCTTCGACTTAAAAACCGACTTATGCGGAAAGGAAAAAATGAGAAAGCCGAAGCTTTAACTCTTAGGATTGCTAAAGCCATCTCAAAAAAGAATGCATCATTCCTTAAATATTCCAACCCTCGAGAAAGTCCTCAATCCCTTTGGAAGAAAGTAAATCTACTCACTAAGAAACCAAACCATCCCTCAACATCCTCATCTATCAGTGCAGACGATCTAAATAAATTTTTTGCTGACGCCTCCACTGATCCTAATTATATAGCTCCCCTCTTTAAAGCTACTACCACCTCTCAGCAGACTCTTGTAACAGAAACTAGAATATTCAATTTACTAGATCATCTTAAACATACTGCAGATGGCCATGATGGCCTTCCCGCTTGGTTTCTTAGAATAACTGCACCTGGCTATTCCTATGTCCTTTCCCAACTAATCAACCAATCATTAATTCAATCTTTTGTTCCTAGCCAATGGAAAACTGCCATCATACGTCCCAAGGCCAAGATCTCTCATCCAACAAAACCTGATTTCCGACCTATTTCCGTTCTTTCTGTTTTATCTAGACTTGTTGAACGTATAGTAGTCCAGTCCTTTATCTATCCTAGTTTTCAAAGCTTGCCAAAACATATTTCCCTTCATGATCAATTTGCATTTAAACCTACTGGTTCTACCACTGCAGCAATAACCTCTATCATACATCATGCAACAGACCTTCTCAAAAATAATAAATATGTTATCATGATCTCAATGGATTTTTCTAAAGCTTTTGATTCTGTCAGTCACTCTGCTATTGCACATTTACTAGCTTCACTTTCCCTTCCAGACAATATATATAACTGGTTAATTAACTATCTTCAAGACAGGAACCACTACACCATTTTTAATGGAACCAAATCCATCATCATCTCAATTAATGCCAGTGTTGTTCAGGGATCAGTTTTCGGCCCTACTGGTTTCATTGTCTGTATCTCTGATCTCCATCCAATTCACCATCAAAATCGTCTATCCAAATATGCTGATGATACATACTTATTAATTGGATCCAATTCATTAAATACAGCCAATGATGAAATCCAACATATTTACAATTGGTCTGAAACAAAGAACCTGAAAATCAATCCTGATAAAACTCGGGAAATGGCTATCATCAAACGCAACCAACCCTCACTTTCTGACAACCCTTCAATCACAGGAGTTAAACGGTCAACATCAATCAAGATTCTCGGAGTCACCATCGGAGAAAAATTAACAGTCACTGAGCACATCAATCAACTGATAAAAAGTGGAACCTCCTCCTTTTTTGCACTAAGAACTATCAAAAATCATGGAGCATCTCAAGACTCACTACATCTCATCACTAATGCAACAATCGTATCTAGAACCTTATATGCCTCTCCAGCCTGGTGGGGCCTTATAAGTGGCAAGGATAAATTGCGCCTTGAACAATTCCTGAACAAACTCAAACGATTTGGATATGTTCAAGCTATCTCTCCCTCCATAGCTGAGCTTGTGCTCAAAGCCGAAATGGCCTTATTTAAAGCAGCTTTACTCAATGAAAATCACTCAATTAGATGTTTATTTCCAACCAACCATATTACTCCTTACTCCCTAAGAAATCGTCCTCACAATTTTAATCTACCAGATAAAGACTCTCGAAACTTCATATCTAGAATGTTATTTTCTAACTCTTACTAAGCTATTATTAACAATTAACAATTTTAATTCACTTCCTTGTACACCTACAGCGTTATGTCTGTTGTTTCATTAAACGAATATAAACATAAACACATGGCAATCTGAAGGCGTGCTAAGCCATGAAATTGACTTTGTGTATATTATTTTAATAACAGATTTAGTGTGTGCTCATTTTGTTTTCTGATGACCTGAACCACTTGGAATCGATGATGCGTCGCATGACTTTTTGTTAATTAGATAAGTTATTTAGTTGAGTTGAATTTTCTTAGTTTCCAATTTGCATAGATGAGAAACTGAATTTAACCCACTCAACTGTGTTATGGAAATATCACAATGAAGTGAAGAATATTTTCTTCAAACGCTGTGTTTAGTATTTTACTTAAATTAATGTGTGATTCGTTTACCATTGTTGCAGTTATTGGCAACCTGGTTTCTATCTGTTGATCAATTATACATCTTTCAATCTTTTTCGATCTGAAAATTTCATGAGGACATTTTTCATCTAAAGTCAGAACCATGCGCCGTCGTCGATGCAGGCAGCTGAACTATCGGCACAGTGGTCTAAGACTGACAGGCCCGGTTCAAGACATTTGGCGGCCCTAGGCAAAGCTAAATTTGAGCGGCCCGTCGACCCATAATATAATAATAATAATAATATTAATATTTATTCTTTAATTAAGCGCCTGCAAACGCACTGCGCTGTACATGTACATGTTATGCGATAAACCTTAACTACTAACAGAAAGACAGCCTGCAATACACGTAATATTATACCTGCGATTAAAATGAAGTCATTAGCTGTTTTTATTTTGCGATGAAATAACAAATTAACACTATAAACTAAGTATAGTATCTAGTAAAGTACGGTTATTTTGCCTCAGTGTCTGATGAAAGTGAAACTAACATTTTTGCTTTATGCGAATTTCACTTTTCTTGCTTTCATTTTGCAAAGTCGTCTATTACTGTTGAATAATCGAGTGATGAAGCGATATCATTTTCAATGGATATATTTTGTGCTAACCAAACAAGTCTATCTTGTGTCATTGTTTCATCGTTTGATTTACATAATCCTCGACTGCTATATCTTTCTTTGAATGTTTCAAATGGAACCTTTTTGTGATTCCAAAAGTTTATCTTGTGTTTTTGCCATTTCCATTTCTCAGCGCCAGAATCGCTATTAGTTCCTTTTATAGCTGACATAATTTACCGAGATTTACGTTATTTTCAAACATTCATTAAAATAAAAGAAATTAAAATAATGAAAATGGTCTAACCGTCTAGACTAGAGTAAACTGAACTGCTGATTCAATACTTCCCGAAAAACTTGATTAAAACTTAACGGCGAACCGTACCTTAATAGAACATAATTTATAACACCAACACTATTATACTTCCATCTAGCGAATAATAATTAAAAAATAATGCAACGTTGTTTCACTTATGAATTTCCATAAATTATTTTGTTGATGTTTATTTTGAAAAAATTGAAAATTGGCGGCCCCTAAAATTGGCGGCCCTAGGCGGCTGCCTAGTCTGCCTAACAGACGAACCTGGTTTCTATCTGTTGATCAATTATAAATCTTTCAATCCTTTTCGATCTGAATATTTCACGAGGACGTTGTTCATCTAAAGTCAGAGCCATGCGCCGCGGCCGATGCAGGCAGCTGACCTATCGGCGCACTGGTCTAGGACTGGAGTCAACGTCTTCACTCTGCTCGTTATCGTCGTGTTCAATGGTTCGTGACGTTCTGTGCTGAAGCATGACGGATACGGTCTTCATATCGTCCGGTTCGATGAGGTCGATTGGTCGTTCTCCATCCTCCGTCAGGATCGAAGCATCTGCTCCGTTCACCAGAAGATATCTGCACATGTTTAAGAATGAAAAATAACGATTCTGAGACAGTTGATGTATGTATCTGGGAAAAGAATTAAAACACCGCTGATGATTATGGCGCCTGGGTAAAGAATTAAAACCAATTTTGCTAGTGATACGTGGACAAATTCTCCCTTGAAAGTCATAATTATCGTCGTAATGTAATGTAAACAAAGAGTAAATTTCCTACATTTCTCATTGCCATGCGACGTTATTATACCCGTGTCAGACAGCGAGAACATGGTGATGTTTAAAGCCATGTTGCAACTGGATTTCATTTAATTGTGATGTAATATTCAACTGACTCTTCTGTATAATACATGTAATGTAATCACAGAATTACACAGCGCATCTTCAAGAAAAACTCATCAGATGTAGCTGAGGACAGTTCCAAGGAGCGATGTTTGGCGTAGGCGGGTTGGATTTGATTTGGGTGATTGTCAGAGGTATTCAGGAGGTGTTGGGAAGGCGAAATTAGGTCATGGAGTGCAGTATACAGAACCTATAGTGTTTTTGTTCAGAATTTATTGGATTTTTAGTGTTCAGAGAAATGGCACACTTAGTGTTCAGAAATTGAAGTAGGGTGTGGCAGATAGCCCTGGGTTTTGGGTGGATATCATTGGATGACAGAAGCAGGAGGAGGATTGATGAAATAATTTCTCAGAAGTAAAGTTGATGACAGGTCGCGTAAGAAAATATGCCAGCGGAATGACTGCAAAAGTTGTTGTGTTCGGTTGTGGCAGTTATGCATGCTATGCGTGGATGAGGGGTGTAGCCTTGTATGGAAGACGAAGTAGCGTTGACCGAGGAGGAAGAGGAGACTTGTTGCTTGCTTGAGATGCGACTGAGGAGCCTGGGGGTGATGCATGGGATTACACTGATGGCGGATAAGCGCGGAAACAGGAATTTTAAGCAAACGGTCCAGAGGAAAACATTTGATACTGAGAAGAAGAATTAATTGGACTGGAACGAACTCACTAAGTCTGAAAACAGTAGCATATGTCGAAATTTATAATTAACATGTCAAAGGAAATAAAGAAAGAAAAGATAACGAAAGAACGCGCCGCACGTCTCCTAACTCCCCACGTGCCCATCGTAGTTGTTCTTATCATTGTCGTCATCACCATTGTCGTCGGAGTCACATAATCACCACCGATATTAAAGCAAACTTTAAAAGGAATGGTACTAAGGCAAACGGGCAGCGGTGGTGAATGATCTCAACTGATCAATTCATTGAAAATGAGCAAGGTCAAGGCCATAAGGTCGCTATAGAAAAACATGTGCATTTAGGCCTACATTTAGGCCGCTCCTCATTTGCTCATGAGCAACTAAATAAACAGGAGAACAATCCGCTGCTTTATCAGCAGGGAGCTTTTGCAGTCATCCCCCCGCCGACAGCTGCACGTTGGGCACTAATGGAAGGTGCTGTCGGAAGAGGGGTGAGCATCCGGGTAACCCCAATTCATGATCTTATATACAGAGACCGAAAGACATGACAGTGTTTGTTCCGTTCATCAGTTGAACCAAACGCTGCGAACTAAAGCCTTAGACCCTACGCACAGTATGCATGCAGTATGCGGTTAAAAACCATGTCTATAAACCAACCGTCGTTTCTTAATGTTAGAGCAGCTGAATTGAAACTGTTTTAATTCAGAATCAAAGAGCGGAAGCTCCCATGCTTGGCTTTTCCAACCAACCGCATACTAATGCTACGAGACGTTGTTTGGCAATAGGACATAGATACATGCATGCATAGCTACACAGTTGCTTGTCTAATTACTGTAATTTGTATAATTATATGCATTGTTGGTTGGGTGTGGTGGGAAGACTGTTTCTAAGGCATCGTAGTCATTTTTTTAAGTTATTGAACTCCGCTTGATTTCCGGATAAACAGTTAGGTATATTTACCATTCAACGGATACGACGTCTGTAGTAATAGGGCTTAGAATAATATTGTTGTTGGTTGTTATGTTGCCGTACTACCATGAATGTGTGCTTCGGGTAGATTCTAGATGCAGCTCAGCTACATTACGCAGAACGAGGATGTGATTACTTCTAGACAATTATATAATTATAGCCTATTATGCGTACCGATTACCTTACTCTGATAGAGAGAACCAGTGTTTTTTATGGGAAAAAAGGTTCCGGAAAGGAACAATAGGTTCCGGAACGGAATAATCATGGACGGGTTAAAAGCCCGAGGAAAACGGGATTGGGGGTTGGGTGGGGTCGCAATAAACACTGAAAACAGTTCAAAACACTGAAATTAAATTAAAATAACTAAATTATTGTTTTTATTTTTAAAATAAATAAATTATCTCTTAGTACCTGAAAAAAGTGCCGGAACGCCGTACTGGGGCGTTCCGGCTGAAATAAGTACTGGAGAGAACCATACAGATCAACGATCAAGACAGCGTGGAAGTAATGTGGCCAAACATACAAAGTGGAATACGAACAGCAGCCAACAAGATAGTCGGAAGTGCTCTCAAGAAGCCAAATTACCAGCGGATATCAGACCAAGTGTTGGAACTCGTGAAGAAAAGAAGAAACATAACCAAACAGAAAACCTACACTACAGACAGGAAGCAAACTGCAACAAGACAAAAACAACTAGATGGAACAACAATGCAACGAAGCTGAAGAAGCTTTCAAGATAAATAGAATGCAAGAAGCATTTAATAAGATAAAACTACTTAGTGGCACCTAACTCAAAGTTGCAGCAATCAAAAACGTAAATAGAAAAATACTAGACGACGAAGTAAGCATACAAAAACGTTGGACAGAACACTTCGAATGACAACTAAATATCGATACATAACGACCATACTGTTCTCACCATAAAGAACAAAATTACAGAACACTTTCACTTGAAAACGGATGTACGACAAGGATGCATCTTATGACCACACCTATTTAACCTATCAGGAGCTACTGCTATTTAATATGAGACACCAATCGTCCTCCGAGTTTCTGGGTCAGAGAAATTTTACTACGATAGGTCTCCGCGTCTTTCTGCCCTACATAATTGTGCATTGGGAGACGCATCTTCCCACCATCAAACGCCTCTCGCTCCATTTCCGTTTGAAGGGCTTCCGACCAGTGTGGAAATTGTAGAGAAAGACTGGGAGAGTTGAACTTTTATCCGTATTTTGCAAACTGATGTCAACGAAATTTGAAAGCAGCTGATTTCAACGCTAACAGTTTTGCAAGTCAGAATCGAATCAAAATCAATTTCCTTTGTTGAGAAAATTAAAAATGCATGCATGATACACCATGGAAATATCTTCTCTTTGTCAGAGACTCAGAGTCAAGTAATGCTAAATCACACTAGCACAACTGAGGGTTGGAAACGACTCCCTGGGGTGGGCAATTAAGACTTAACTGTGGAGGTCCTAAGAGAGACTAGGGGGTTGAATCTTCCCACCCTGCTTCCGGCCTCACACGCATATTTTGGTCAGACAACACAACGTATGAAGCTCTGTTATTCAGGCTCTGTGTTGGAAGTTTTCGACCAGCACGGTTAATATATTCTGTTTCGGACTTTGCGTCGGCAAGTACCCTGCCAGCTTAACCACGGGGTCCCATGTAGGCCTAATGCTCACGGAAATGCCGGCAGGGTATAGGCCTACTCTTATTACATAAGTCTGATACAGACCTGTTATTTATGTATCGTTTCATTTCCGAGTTCTTTTAGCCTCTTATCTATCCACTTTCAGGACTCACATCTTCTCTGGATCTAGCAATCGGATGAGGGGCCATCCATATATTACGTACACAAAAATCCGGGAAAATTGGACCCCCTCCCCCCTGTTCGCAAGCGTACTTTCTTCCACCACCCCCCCCCCTGAGTACGTACATTTGACCCCCCCCGATGACCAGCTGCACAAAGTGTCTCCAGGCAGCCTGTCTGCACTTTAGGCCAGATTATTGAAGGGCCAATATAGACAAATTATAGGTGTCGTTCACAGCACAGAATAACTGCACATGGCTTTTATATAATGTAATAAAATGCCATGGGACGACTATAGGATAATACAGAGTTATAAATAGGCTAATGTGGACGTCATAATTAGAAATTTATTTTGGGTACGTACACATTTTGTTACCCCCCCCCTCACCCCTGTTCGCACCCGTACGCAAAATCGCCAAAATCCGACCCCCCTCCCCCTAAGTGCGTACGTAATATGTGGATGGCCTCTGAGCCCATCCCCTAGCCGCAGGATCAACTGAGTCAACCCCGTCAGATACTGATCGTTGTGGCTGATACTTGCGAGTGCAATTATTACATTTCCAGGTCGCTCCGTTGTTCATACCTTATATGTCGTAACTCGTCCTAACCCGGACTTGATCTGTGAACAATAAATTTGCCAAGAACACGGGTGTATTATACCACAGGAGAAACGATACTATGATTTCTCTGTTATATGCAGAAAGTACGCTTCACCGCTCTACAGCAGAGGCCATGCATCGCGTGACAACCTTTAATCAGCCGTCATTGCAGTGTTTACTTGGCTAAGAGTCAATTTAACGACATCTGCAACACATTTATTACCACAACAGGCAAAACGTACCGCGCTATTTCCGTGTGTCCGCATGCGCAGGCTGTGTGAAGGGGTGTCCACGTGTCCGTGTCTTGTCTGTTGACGTCACATCCGTTCGACACGAGAAGACGGACTGCATCTTCGTTACCATTGACAACCGCCTGATGCAACGGCGTCATACCTACGTCACACGCACAGACATAATTATGACGCACCGACACGCACATGTGTACAATTATTCTCTGAGTAATATTAAAAATAGGTATCCCACTGATAGGGCGCAATCAGTGACTAAGAAATCCACAGGGCTGTCGCAATATTCAATGTAAAAATCTGTTCAAAGATGATCGTTCAGGCTGTGCCAGACTTAGGCATACGCTAGAAAAGCTACAGCTGAGGGTCTCACAATCCGCAGGAGCCTAAAAATACAGATTTAAACAAACATTTTGAACAAACTTTTAAATTTATGTGTAGTTTATATATATAGGCCCTATATAAAGATCATCATCACCATCATCATCACACAGTACTTGCAATGGCGCCACTCAGCCTGTGCTCAGCAGCGCCTTACACATTATTAAAAAATTATTGTATTGTATTGTATTTATGCATTTATAAAGCGCCTCTCGCAGTACAACCTAGTCAGAGGCGCTCACATTTTCGGAAGTACATTAAATTATATATATACAGTATATATATACACAGTATATTGTATTGTATTGTATTTAAACATTTATAAAGCGCCTCTAGTAGGGTGAACCATTCAGAGGCGCTCCCAGTGCGCAAGGCCGAGAGAAAAGAATAAGTCTTGAGGAAAGCAAAAGAAGATGAGGGTTTACTTATTAAAATTTGAGAAGGAGTAGAAGGAGACAGTGTATTCCAGAGAGAGGGACCAATTGAGGCAAAAGATCGGGACTTAGCCATAGCTGTTGTAGTATGAGGAACTGAGAGATCAAATCTGTTTGAGGAGCGAAGTGGACGATGCGAGGAGACAGAAAGAGGCCGGTGAATTACATCAATTAAATATATATATATACAGTATATATATATGTATATACAGCAGTTTAAAAAGGTTGTGAAAAGGTTGTACAGTATAATATATACATATATATATGTATGAGCTTAAGGTTGTACACTGTACAGTATATATATATATATATTGTTAGGATCCCATGACTGACTAGTTCTAGGATGGGTAACAGTCCTGCTTGACTGGTTTTCTTTGGCTAATAAGAGACCTCTACCGGGGAAAGATCTAATATATAAGGATAGAGAATAGGGTGTGTGGCTGAAGTGTCTGATGATACTGCCGACTGGGCGTAGTCTTGTCCGAGTACTTCCTGTGTTCGCATGCTAGTTAAGCTAGTTTCGTGAGGCTTTACACCTGTGGTGTTTGACGTCTTTCTACGCGTCTACTTTTCTGGTCGTCAGCCTGTTGCTGCATTGAAGACCAGGTTTTCGTTGGCGTTCTTCCGTGAGTGATGAACGAACCGTTTTCCACCGTCATCTACGGTTGGGTAATGTATCGATAATTTTGTTTGATATTTTTGTTTGGAGAATTATACCTATTTAAACTAGAGACGACTTTGTTTGAGACTTTATTAGGATGAACCCGTAACATATGAGGGCTCGCGGGATTTTTTTTTTACGCTCTAATTTATCTCTGTGAATACGAATTTTGTAGCGTTAAGGGAAAATTTAGAATTTTAGGGGCGTATCGGTGTTGAAATTTGAAACATGGAAACACCGGAGGCAGTAAAAATGTTACAGGTGGAGGATATTTTTGAACTGAAACAAGACGAATTACGTGTTGAATTGGAGAAATTGGGACAAGACGTGAAAGGTCTTACGAAATTACAAATGCAAAAGGCATTGTCTAAATTGTTAACTTCGCCATATTCTTCTCCAAAATCAGAGTCTGGGGTTCAGGCTAAAATTTTAAAATTGAAACTGAAAAAAGAACAAGACGAAATTGCACGGACACAGCGCAGAGAAGACAGAGAAGCTGAGAGAAATTTTGAGCTTGAGAAGATGAAATAACAAATGCAGGCGGAAGCGGAAGCAAAGAAGGAACAGGCAGTTAAGCAAGCTGAAATTAGGAAGGAACAAGCAGAGAAGGAAGCTGAAGTTCGGAAAGAACAAGCAGAATTAGAATTGCGAAAACTGGAAAAAGAGGCTGAAGTTAGGAAAGAACAAGCAGAATTAGAATTGCGAAGACTAGATAAAGAGGCAGAAGCAGTAGAAAGGAAATTACGGAGAGAAGCAGAAGCTAAGAAGGAACAAGCAGAAGCTAAGAAGGAACAAGCAGATAAAGAGGCAGAAGCAGCAGAAAGGAAATTACGGAGAGAAGCAGAAGCTAAGAAGGAACAAGCAGAAGCTAAGAAGGAACAAGCAGATAAAGAGGCAGAAGCAGCAGAAAGGAAATTACGGATAGAGGCAGAACTTTCAGAAAGGAGGCTGAAGGTAGAGAACGAAAGGTTGTCTATGGAAAACGAAGTTAAGAAAATTCAGATGGAAGCAGCTGAGAGGAAGTTACAAATGGAATTGGTAGAAAAGGAAAAACAGAGACAGCATCAATTGAGAATGAAAGAATTAGGAGGTTCTGTTGAAAGGTTAACAGTAGGTGACTTCGATGAGGTAGCACAGGGTTTCAGTGAAGAAAATGCAGAAAGGACTGGACATACGACAAAATTTAATATTGGGTCGGCTGTGAAATTAGTACCTCGGTTTGACGACACAAATTTGGAACATTATTTACAGTCGTTTGAAAAAGCCATGGAGCTACATCAATTTCCGAAAGATAAATGGTCGTCGTTAATTCACACGAAATTAACGGGGAAAGCTTTACAAATTTTCGGCGAGCTCTCCTTGGAACAATGCAAGGATTATGACATTCTGAAAAATGCTTTGCTTACGGCTTATGCAAGAGTACCAGAATTTTATCGGAAAAGGTTTCGAGCGTTGCAAAAGGGTAGTCTTGAAACGTATTCAAATTTTGCATATCGGTTGAATATTCCATTTAAGAGTTGGCTTGAGGGAGAAGGGGCATTGGCTGATTTAGATAAGGTTTTGGAAATTTTCAAACTGGAGCAATTTGTGAATTGTCTGCCTGTGGATTTACATCGTTGGGTGATCGAACGTAAAGTAACGTCACTTTCGGAAGCAGCACGAATGGCTGATGAATACGACATGCTGTACAAACCTTTCAAGAAAGAAATGGTAGCACCTGTTAAATTTGAAAAGGGATGGGCAAATGACTCCGATAATATGAGACGAGGCGGAGGTCAAAATTCTTTCGGCAGCCCTAGGACTACCAGTAGGAATTATACAAGTGCGTTTGGCACACCTGTTTCTTGTGCATACTGTCATGCGAGAACGCATATGATTTCAAATTGTGAAAAGCTGAAAGTAAGAAATTTGGCTAGAGCGGGCACAAATTATCCAGATAATAACATTGGATTGGTAGATGTACATTCGGGCAACTCAACGATAAATCAGCAGTACAGACCTTTTGTTAAGACTGGAATTGTGTACGGACGACACGGTTCACAGCGTCATGTGGTGCTACTGAGAGACTCGGGTGCATTACAGTCAATAGCTAGTAAGGATGGGCTTAATTCTTGTGATTATGTCTTTACGGGAGAAGATAGATTGATTCAGGGAATTGTAGGAGAACCAGTTTCTGTCCCATTAATTGAAATGCAAGTGGAAAGTGAGTTTGTTTCGGGAATTATTCTTTGTGGGTTGGTAGACAAATTGCCCAAAGGAATAAATATTCTCATTGGAAATGATTTAGTTCAAGATGAACCGATAGATGTAGAGGTTGTTACGAGGGATCAGAGTAAAGTAGGAACTACGGTGCAGTCGAGCGTGGCGAGACAGGACGCTGTAGACATTGACGCTCCTCTAATTAAGAATTCTGATGTGATCGACTCTGTCGACTTAGACATAAGTAATTTGTTTACAGAATTTGATGAGAGTCGTGTTGAATGTTCGGGAATTTGTTCGAGGGAAAGATTAATTGAATTGCAACGCACTGACGAATCTTTCAATTGTCTTTTTGATTTAGCGCTTTCACCTGATAGAAGTGAACGTTCGTTTTACGAGGTGCGTGATGGAGTCTTGGTTCGCGTGTGGAGGAGTGTTTTGGAGCCTGAAGGTTTCGGTAGAACGCAAGTACTCGTTCCAATTTCTTTGAGGTCAAAGATAATTCATGTAGCGCATGATGTTCCTTCGAGTGGACATTTAGGAACACAGAAAACTCTTGATAGAGTCTTGAGGCATTTTTATTGGCCTGGTATTTTTAAGTATGTCAGAGAATATTGTCGTACTTGTGACGTTTGTCAACGTCTTGGCAAGGGAACTACAAAAGCTCGGGCGCCTTTGATTAATTTGCCGGTTATTAGTAAACCGTTTTCCCGAATTGCGTTAGATGTAGTTGGTCCTTTGGAGACTTGTGATAAGTCAAGGAACAGATTTATCTTGACGATAATGGATTTGGCTACGCATTTTCCGTTTGCGTTTCCGTTGAAGGTACACACGGCGGCGGAAGTGGTGAAAGTGTTGATTTCGGTTTTCACTACGTTTGGTTTTCCTGATGAGATTTTATCAGATCAAGGTTCTGAATTCATGTCAGAATTAATGCAATTGATGACGAATGAATGTCAGATAATGCATTTAAGGACAAGTGCATTTCATCCTCAGTCAAACGGATGTCTTGAGAGATTTCATCGTACGCTAAAAGATATGTTGAAAGCAATAGGAGAAACTTTTCAGGGTGATTGGGACGAAATTCTGCCTTGGGTTCTCTTTGCTTATAGAGAAGTTCCGGTTCAGGGTTTAGGATTTTCTGCTTTCGATTTAATGTTTGGCAGGGATGTGAAGGGGCCCTTGCAAATGATTAAACACAGTTGGATACGCACTGATGTTGTACCAGAATTAAAGAAGACGAATCTTATCGATTTTGTCTTGAACCTTCGTGAGAAGATTAAGGTATCCTTACAGATTGTAAATGACAATGAAATGGTCCTTAAGTCTAAATCAAAGGAATGGTATGACTTGCATGCGAAGGCTGTGACTTTTGAGAAAGGTGACCAGGTATTACTTTTGTTGCCTTTAATTGGGAAGCCTTTGGAAGCTAAGTATTGTGGGCCCTACCAAGTATTGAAAAGACTGGATGAGGTGGACTATCTCGTCGGTACTCCGGATCGGAGGAAAACGAAACGGGTGGTACATGTCAATCTCATGAAGAGATATCTACCACGGCAAGGGGAGCAGGTGTTGGTTGTTGACAGTGAACCTGAAGTGAATGTTTTGGTTACTGATGCAGACAAGTCTACATCAATTATGGATTCTGTGATGATGGATCATTTGAATCCGAGTCAAGTTAAGGATTTGACATATGTGTTATGCAAATTTCAGAATGTGTTTAGTGACAAGCCGGGGAAGACAACTTTGGTGTCGCATGATGTCAAGTTGCTGGATGGAGTGAGACCTATGAGGCAATCACCGTATCCGCTTCATCCAGACAGGTTAAAGGTGGTAAATAAGGAAATAGAAGAGTTGTTGCAAAAATATACTTCTGAGAGTCCGTGGGCGGCGCCAATAGTTCTGGTTCCGAAGCCTGGTGGTACATTGCGATTGTGTACAGATTTCAGGAAACTGAATTCAGTCACAGTTCCTGATCCGTTTCCTATGCCTCGAGTGGAAACACTCATAAAAAAAGTTGGTCAGGCTAAATTTCTTACGAAATTAGACATGACGAAAGGATATTATCAAATTCCTATAGCGTCATCGGCAAGGGCTTTGACAGGTTTTGTGACGCCTAATGGTCATTTCCAATGGAAATACATGGCTTTTGGGCTTCGAAACGCGCCGAGTTCATTTAGTCGGTTGGTTAAGAAGGTTTTTTGCAGGTTTAGAGTCTTTTTGTGATGCTTACTTGGATGACGTCATTATTTTCAGTATGACTTGGTTTGTTCATATGGATCATTTACAACAAGTGTTGCAACGGGTGGAGAAGGCTAAATTAACATTGAACGTAAAAAAGTGTACTTTTGCTGACGCTGAGGTGGATTTCTTGGGTCATCATGTGGGTCGAGGGGTAGTGTCACCACGTGCACAAAAGGTGGAAGTGATGATTAATTTCCCAACTCCTACTAACAAGAAGCAGTTACAGTCTTTGTTTGGGTTGGCAAGCTATTACAGGAAATATTTGCCACATTTTTCTGATTTAACTAATCCTTTAACAGAGATTTTGAAGAAGGGAAATAAATTTGTGTGGTCGCCGAAGGCTGAACAGGCTTTTGTTGACTTGAAATCAAGGTTGGCGTCGAATCCAATTCTTAAACCGCCTGATTATAACAGACCATTTTTGGTTGCTGTTGATGCTTCGCAGGTGTGTGTTGGAGCGTGTCTATTCCAGATATACGACGGAATCGAACATCCGGTGTGCTACTACAGTCGGAAGTTACGGAAGCACGAAATACGCTACTCAACAGTGGAGAAGGAGGCTCTGGCATTGGTCATGGCTGTACGGACGTTTTCCGTATACTTCGGATCTGCGCCTGTGGTGGTCTATACGGATCACAGTCCTCTCACTTTTATTAATTCGATGGCGAACTCGAATGATAAATTACTCCGATGGAGTTTGGAACTCCAAAAATATACTTTGGATATTCGGCACCGTTCAAGGAGAGACAATTACCTTCCGGACTTGTTGAGTCGACCATCGATGATTACCAGTGGGTAATCGTGTTTAGGGCTGACGTACATTAACGTCTAGTGTGTATAGATTAATGTTTTTGTTTGTGTGAAATGATTTATTGCATGTGTTTAGGGCTGACGTACATGGACGTCTAGTGTGTATAGTTTAAATGATTTTGTGTGAAATGATTTGTTGCATAGGTTATGCTTTGATTTTGATATTTGTTGCACTGTGCATGTTAATTGTAAGTTAGTTAAGTCAGAAACCCTTCTGGTTTCTGCCTTGCTTGGACGTCCCGGGGTATGTTAGGATCCCATGACTGACTAGTTCTAGGATGGGTAACAGTCCTGCTTGACTGGTTTTCTTTGGCTAATAAGAGACCTCTACCGGGATATAAGGATAGAGAATAGGGTGTGTGGCTGAAGTCTCTGATGATACTGCCGACTGGGCGTAGTCTTGTCCGAGTACTTCCTGTGTTCGCATGCTAGTTAAGCTAGTTTCGTGAGGCTTTACACCTGTGGTGTTTGACGTCTTTCTACGCGTCTACTTTTCTGGTCGTCAGCCTGTTGCTGCATTGAAGACCAGGTTTTCGTTGGCGTTCTTCCGTGAGTGATGAACGAACCGTTTTCCACCGTCATCTACGGTTGGGTAATGTATCGATAATTTTGTTTGATATTTTTGTTTGGAGAATTATACCTATTTAAACTAGAGACGACTTTGTTTGAGACTTTATTAGGATGAACCCGTAACAATATATATATATATATATATATATATATATATATATATATACTGTACAACCTTTTAAAACTGCTTCTGTAGCAAATTCCATTTCGCCTGAGTAAATACATTCATTTGAAAACAATTTGAAAATAATTTGAATTTTTCAGTTTAAATGCCGTGCTACTAAATAATTAAGAGGCATGCGTGTTTTCAAGTTTTGTGAGACGTTCTGGTGTAACTTTTTGTACAAGAGGCCTCCAAATTTAAATTATGCGATTTTATGTAGCGACCGTATGGCCTCTACCCTGCTAATTTTTCAATGAATTGATCCGGTGAGATCCTTCACCACCGCTGCCCATTTGAATAAGTGCCACGCCATTTAAGGTCCACGTGTACGAACCGTGCTAGCCCGAGATTTAAATCTCTGAAATAAGCCACCTTCTGGATGCTAGCCACGATTAGCACGCTCTCCTTAACAGATGGAAGCAAATGAATTAGTAATAATATTGAATTAATAGAAGTCAGTTATTTGCCACGTCATTGAAGGCGATACTAGTAGACTCAGACTCAGAAGGTTTGTGAAATTGTAATAATCAATAGCTTCTGGAATATTTCAACTTAATTTGCCGCACCTGCTTTTATCACTTGCGTAAAATCCGCACCATCTGCGTCACGCCTCAGACCTCCATTACTCTGTTTCAGAGTTGACTTCGACAACATGAGTTTTGTGGAGTTGAATCCGTCTTTTCATCCCAGCTACAGTCTTAAATGATGCCGCTCGTTTGATTGGTGGCATTCCCAAGTTTGGCCATATCTTCTCATTCATGCTTAGAGCGGCTCCACTCGGTCCACTGGCTTCAACTTCGAAAGTGCCTCCCATTCAAGACTACAGTTTTTGTGCGAATCTGTCATACCGGTTGCTCCCCGGAATAGGCCTACCTAAAGGAACTCCGTGTCCTAATTTCCATCATCCCTGACCGCCGTCCTCAGCGATCCGCGATACACGTTTTCAAGATCAGAACTGCCGATACACAGCTCCGCATCGCTGCGGTTACTGGCCCTGCCTTGTGGAACAACCCCCCCCCCGTTGGTCTCTGACTTTGAGCTAATTATTTTTGTCTCCCTTTTATTTTCCATAAGCGCCTACAGACCGCATTATTTTCTACTAGGTCTGGGACATCGGGCCGGGAGCGACTCTGATGATTTCAACTTGAATTGGCGCTTCATCAGTTTCCAATTACAATTACAATTGCGAATTGGTATACCGGCGTTGGCTTACTCTGAGATGTTGTGATGGCCTGTACAAATGTTCTCTTATAATTGCTATTAGCACAACCTATAAATTTTGTGGTAACGGATAAATGCAGCATTGAAAGCGTATCTAGCCGTTTTTGCGTATTTGTATACTTGCAAATATAATTATATAAGTACCGTATGCATTGCCATTAATTGTGTTATCTTGTGTTCTGCTGTAGGAAGAGCCATATCTCTCTGCTAATGGTAGTGGCTACGTGGCTGATCAGATGAATCGAATTGCAGAGACTAAGAGTTACGCAAACTAGTAGTGTAGCTAGGATTTTACCATAGGGTGCGGGTGCGTAAGCCTGCTGCTTAGAAGTAGTCGGCAGACAAGGTAGAGGATCTATGTGGGCTTAAGGGGCGATTTCCGGAGGGCATGGAATTTCAGACAATCATGGAATCAACTTTATCGATTGTCTACTGCTTTCTTATTTTAATATTTATTTTAAGATTCGCAGGGTAACGTTTAACGGTTTAGGCTTAAACAAAACGCCTTAGCAATGCTTTACGAAGTAAAGCAGAATACCTACAGGCTACTTCTGAATTTATGAGTTCCTTTCCATCAGCTGAGTCTTAGTTTCTCTGGTTCTAGAAACTTTTGCCGTCGATTAATTGTTTGTTCTGAATCTATCAATATAATCGTTATCAACACTCATTGTCCTATCTTTGTGAATGTAAGCCATAACCAATTCCAACATATTGTCGTCCGTAAAATCTTGAACGTAAATGAGTTTTAAGCATTTTCATGACTGAAAAGGTATGCGCTCTGCCGAGTTGGCGCTGTTACAGGTAATGTGACAATTAAATAATTATGGTAACAAGATCAATAATGTGTGGCTAAAACTTCTTATCGCATGCCACTAATGACTGCAGTCAACAGTTCTTTCAGCCTCTGCAACGTTCTCCCAACGAGATTTCCATCTCACAAAGTCGGCTTTGGCATCTTCGAGGTCATGGTCTGAGCTGGAGTCAAGGATTACAAATTCTGACTGCATCATATTATGCCGCTGTCATGTTGACCACGCAACGGAATGCCACATCACACAAGGAAAATGATGCTTTCTATGGCAGGAATTATGATGCGGCGATTCCTATCAGTTTGTCTTTGAATGGAATTATCCAGTTGAACTGTTATTTCCTTATTTAGATTGCGCATTGCAGTAATGAAGGCTTAGGCTTTTACAGCAACGTCTGTATGATAATCTATTAATCCAGACTTAAATGTTGGGCAACTTTACTGGACCAGTAGATGTAGCCTGCGAACGGGGCATTTACAAAAGCCCAGTAGAAACCTTGCTGCGACCGACTTCATTTGTGGCAAACAGACATCAGTGTGTGCAGAAAATACCATTCAGTTTAGGCGAATAAGCGAATCATTTATATGTCATGATCTATGATCTACGTAGCCATGGTTGTAACTTTGGTCTAAGAGGGGGTATCAATTTCTTCTCCACTTTCGCTTTTCGCATGTACACCATTTTGGACATATTACCCGGCCAGCATTGTCATTATTTTTTTGTGTCAATAAATTCAAGCCAGCTTTTTAATTGCATTAATAATAAAATATTGATTGGCATTGTTTAAAAAGTGGGGGTATGGTACCCCAGTCCAAAAGTGGGGGTATGGGTACCCCTCATACTCCCCAATTACACCTATGTATGTAGTCGACATGTAATTACCTTCCACGGTCGATGCGCGTAGTACTATAGGCCACGTAAGGCCCTAATTGATTCTGGCAGAGTATGGAATTCAGTCAGAAATCGAAATTTTAACTGTATCAGTTAACTTTCCACAAGCACCTAGTACAAAAGCACTCTGATGACCAACGTCTGTTACTGCAGTGCTCGCCACTAAATCCTTTGACTGAGCATATGAGACTGTGTTAAATTTAAACGACACAGCTATTAAATCGTTTTCGTTAGCAACATTGCCAGTAGAATTATCCGCAGTGCAAACCTTTTAGTTCCATTTCCACCATCACATGTATACCCTATAGGCTTGCGTTTTGTTGTAAAGAAATTCAATTGATCAGTTTCTGTATAACGTTTCATCACCTTTAGTTATTAAATTGAAGCAGTTGTACTTTAAAATTTAATTAGCATTGTTTCTGTTGGGTTGCAAATTTAATCTCGCCAGAGGAAATGCATTTGTTTCGAAATAATTTGAATTTTTCACTTTAAATGCCTTGCTATCAAATAATTAAAAGGCATAAATGTTTCCAATCCAAGATTTTTACAGCTTAGGCAATGTCGGATTAACCAGTAGGCCTGTTCTCAATATGCTTTAGCATGGGTCCCCGCTTACAGGCCGCGACCCCCCCGACCTGAATGGGTATACTGCAGGACAAACAGAATTTATTAAACCAAATAATTGTTTGTTCACAAGAAGGAGTCATTAGTTTCAGTTTAAGCAAGAATTTTCAACTTCCTTCAGTGAATAATATTGACAGAAATTATAATCTATGCTGAAGTCAATTTTGTTTTTATTCCGACGCGTTTTGTTTCCTGGCATGCATGTAGCAGCGAGCAAGTTATGGACAATTTTCGTGCGGAAACTTATTTGGTTACTATAGACAAGTTGTTGACGTCGCTAAGACAGAGAATTAATTTAGGCCTACGCTTAAAATGACGTTCGTTATATATTCCAAGTTGTAGCAGATTTTGACAGACTAGAGACTGACAATTTCGAGAATTTTCCACCAGGCTGGCCACCACATAGGCCTACACAAGAGACATAGGCCCTATTCCCTGACGAAATGGTTTAAATTGCTGATTTTGCAAAATCAGGAGCTTTTGTCACACCTGGATTCTACGTATATGTTCATGTCATTGATGATCTCAAACTGTTCAGGTGAACGCCGTTTCAATAAGACGGAACTTATTTTAAAAAACTGTGAATTCTATGACCCTAAAATCGCCTATAGCTACATTGGAATTTCTGAGTGTTTAAGGTGAGTGCTTAACTTGACATTATTACACCGTTTGCAGCTGAAAAAAGTCGCAAATGTTTCTGAGCTGTTAACAATGATGAGAATAAGTTGATTGTCAAGTCTTTACAGCATCCCCAGATCCCATCATTCCATGCGCAATACGACAAGGGGTAGGCCTATAATTAGCATTGGGGCTCGCGAATGGTTAATCCGGCCCTGAGCTTAGGGCCTCACCAAAGTCTACATCCGATGCCACTGTTCATCGCACAGTTTGAAGTGTTCTATCTGGCGCCATCGGTGGATATATTGTGCGTTAGACTGCGCGATAGAAGTTATAATTACCACTTTAATACTAGTAGGCCTAATAGGTAGGCCCGAGCAAGACTTCGCAATGATTTAGCCTTTCTTTTCTTAAATATGGGTTCTTTCATCATCTTACACAATCATTTTCTTTTCACATTCTTCAAAGAATTAAAATTCATTAATTCAGAGCACTTATACAACGCCCCACCAAGATAAAAGACAGACAATCGATGCATTAGTATCAGTTAAGAAATGAATTGTATTGGCCGAGATAAGCTGCTACAGGCTGCAATTTGCATATCGGTTATGATAGCCTAATTTTGTGGACTGGGCTGCTCATTTATTACTATCTTCTATCACTAGTTTTCAGAATAGATTCATCTAGAATCTAGATGTAAGTAATCCCTCATGAGTCCCAACAGTACATATCGGAAACTACGATTTTTTACTCTGACTCCAAGCCTGTGGCCGATAAAATACAAACTCGTAGCAACGAAAACAGTTATAGGGCTTGTTTAATATTTCGCAGTTGCTACTGACTTGTATCTGATTGAGCTGCTAATAACAAAGACAATCAAGTGCAAATAAATTGCGCAAGATATCCGAAGGGCAAGGGACCGTAACCAGAGCGTCTGATTTAAGGCGAGCGATCGATCGCTCTCCTTGGTCGCTCGCCTGGCAAAGGTACCGGCGAGCGATTTACCGCTCGCCTAGCCGAAGGCTTCTCACCGTCGGCGACAGTCGGTCGTCGCTCGCTGAGTTTGAGTTAGACTCTAAGACGATAGACGAACCTGGAACCAGACCATTATTTATACCTAATTTATATTACTTTAATTTACTTAGGCCTACTTTCGGCAGCGGTGAATGCGTGTCGTGACCTGTCCTAATTACTGCTGACTAATCACTCCAATTTCGTGCAATATGATTGGGCATAACAACACGGTCGACGCCTGCGAGAACACTGGTGACTATAGCGACTCGCATCACACATTGACACATTCAATCACTGTCAGTGTCAGTGGGTGGCATTATGGGCCATGCCTTAACGGAATCTGCAGAATAACAACAAATTAAACAATAAAATTTACTGTAACATCTGTAACTCACTAGTCACTAGTGAGCCACAGATAATGTTACAGTAATGTGATTGTTTAATGTGTTGTTATTGTGCAGCTTCCGTTACTCTTTTTCAGTTCAATTCATAAGAAAATAATTAAATCAGTGATTCACTGTGTTGAACTTCTGTCTGGGAATACAGTAATGCTGTTACTGTAATCACTATTTATAACCAAGTAGCACGTTAACACTTATTACAACTATGATGCAGGATGGATAACAGAACTGAATTGAGATAGGCCTATTAGATGATTATATGCAGCCATGCGAACGAATATGATACATAAAATATGCTGTACACAAAGGCTCCCAAAGTCGACCGCGTCGTTCGCCTACTCGATCCAGCGGGATCGATTTTCAACCCGCCTACTATTTTCAAATCAGACGCACTGACCGTAACCATAAGTCTTAATCATAATCCAAAACTTCCAAAAGTCCCTTGATTGTGCAAAACGATGAAGGTGATCCTGCCGTGCACCGTAGCCATTTGATCCGATCAGAACTGATCCAATCGGTAGATCGGATCGGATTGATTCGTTATAGTTATTCGATAAATAAACAATCTCATGGGGAACAATTGATATAATATAGAGGTCTGAACATGTTCCTGGAAAAGTACAGTTCTTACTATAGGCCTTTGTTAAATTTTCGCAAACCTGAATGAAATTGTTTCATTAAAAAATAAACATTTAATATCATAGACCCCTATGTATGAAACTTTCAGTTCTTCAGACCTTTCATAATATAACACACAATTTCTGTGTCACGGATGCATACATGTTTAGTGGCCGCCACAGCCCTTACCTGTGCTGTCTGGATCCTGCTTCGTGCGATGTCCTTCGGTGACCAATGCTTGCGTGGACTTCATCAAGAAACGAATGTCACCATCAAAGCGTCATCTCGTACGAGACGATGACTCGGGATTTTCTGAGATGACGCAATTGTAAGAGTTTGCAGCAACTGAACCAGATTGCAAACCAAGTTGTTTGTTGTCTCGAGGATCAAGCCGAGGAATAGGCTACCATTAATATTACTGGACTTAAACGCAGCCATATGTCTTTAGTAGGCCCTGTAGTACATTTTCTACAACCATGTTGAGCATCTGCTACATCTTGCGCTAAATGAATAATAACCTGTTAATGTTGATAGATCAATTGGTACAACCAGTGGTTAAAGTGGTTTGGGTGAGCAGTGGGAACTCCAAAGAAGAGTTTTATTGGAACGCATTGTGAGCAGTGGGAACGCAAGCAAGAATTTCGAGAGCAGTGGGAACGCCGTTCCCCCGCGTTCCCACCCACTTTAAACCCTGTACAACATACAAGATAAGAACCCGGTAGTTTCAGCTATAGGATATTTAGTGGCGCAGAGCTTCGCTGCAGTCAACATTGCATTCAGTCTATCAATAAATCCTACAATAAATCCTACAGTAAATATTCGCACTTTAATTTTATAACTTATACTGTTCAGTTCGATCGATTTTAGAGCGAACGTAGACTATAACTGTGTGTGAGTTCGGTGTTTTTATCCGATCGAAATTTCTTTTCGCACGTAGACCTATAGGTAGGCCTAGGCTACACTGCATGTACTGTTGATAGCCAACGCATTTTGGTCTACATCAATAGTGAAATCGAAAGTGCTTTAGATTTTAGGATCTATCTGGAATTAGAAAATGGCTGCGAAAGATTTAGAGAGTGGTGCTATTAAACAGCAAGAGCTCGACGATATGACTACATGTTGTATATGCACCGAAGTCTTCACGGATCCGAAAGGCTTGCCATGCATTCATACATTCTGCATGAAATGTATCCAAGAGACCGGGCTTAAAACCAACAAAGGCCCTGGAGATGAGATGCCTTGCCCAATCTGTAGACGACATTTCAAAATACCTCCAGAAGGATTTCTTGGGCTTCCAAAGAATTTCTTCATTGAGAGGTTGATACAAGCGTCAAATATTTCAGATAAGTCAGCGTCTTCAAGAGTTCTATGCGAGGCATGTCTGAAGGATAATAGGGAAGAAGCAGGTAAAGAAATTCCAGCAGCCGATGCCTACTGTGTTGAATGCAAGCACAAGTTCTGCGAAGAATGCTGCAATGAACATAAAAAGTTTAAATTGACAAAGAATCATAAATTGATATCAATGACTGAACACGAAAGTGGCCAAAATGTGTCAACCGAAATAGCTCCAAGTGTTTGTGAACTGCATGAACAAAAGGTTTTGGATGTATATTGTGCTGATTGCAAAACAGTTGTATGCGCCATCTGCTTCATTGACAAACATAGAAATCACGAAGGTAATGATGCTGAGAAATTCGTGGATGGATTTCGGAATCAGATCGAAAGCTACGCCAACGCAATAAATCAGTGCAGATCTCAAGGTGAGGCGAAAAAGGCAGAACTACTAAAGGTAAAGGAAGATATACAGAAAAGGGTTGAAACCTTAGAATGTGAAATAGAGAACAGAAAAGATGAATTGAAACAGTTTACAGATAAGCACGTAGCTTCTCTTCTACAAGGTTTATGTTTTATAAGGCAAAGTAAACTGAAAGAAATCCAAATGGAAACAGGTGATATTGATTCATATCTATCGTGTTTAGAAACTTACAATTCTTACTGTGAGAAGATTATTGCCAAAGGATCAGCAAGTGACATCTGTGGCGCATTTGCTGACTTATCTGTTAGAGCGGTGGAGTTGGAAGAACAATGCAAACCTATGACTGAAAGAAAAATTCAGTCTTTCAATTTCCACTTCAGAAAATCAGAACTTGAGGAGTTTCTAAAGGAAATTTGTGACAATTTGATTGGTGAAATTGAAGGTAAGCGGTTGGAATCACTGTAACAATTACAATCGTGTAAATGTAACTGTAATTAATAACCAGAATTTAACTTGCCATGTAGAATTGCAAATCAGGCACATTAAATTATGACGGGAGTCAATTGGAGGGCAGAGTAGGCCCACTAAGACCAGTGTATATCGCATCGTATCGCATCGTATCTAGAAATTTAAAAAGCGCCTCTCGCAGAATAACTATTCAGAGGCGCTCTCTGCACAGAAGCCCCGCAGAAACAGAAATGTCTTTAGGGAACGGGAGACCGATGAGGATAAGCCAGTTTGGCCCTGAGCAGAGGGAAAGGTCGTTCCAGGTCGTGGGACCCGCAACAGGTAGGCTATGAGTATGAGTGGAAGACCTGTGAATGACAAGAATGGATTGCAGTGCATAGGCGTAACCAGGCCAACTAGGTTTTCCGGCCTTAATACTATTTCCTATTATACTAATCTGAAAGGGCACTATTTAGAGTCATACAAATTGCCGATTTTACTTTTAGAAGAAGGTGCCTCGAAGCCAATGAAAAGAAGTAAGGTAAGCCTATTAGCAGAACAAAGGAACGAAATTGATCTCCTAAGAAAAGAAATCGAAATCGAAAGAACAGATAAAGAGAGTTTACGATCAGCAAATGAACAGCTCAGAATTACTATAGACAAGGGAGCAGAGGCTAACAAGGCTTTGCAAAAAGAACTGGAAAAGCAGAAAGTTAATTATGATTCACGCACAGAGAAACTGAAACAAGAGCTGAACGAAAATAAAAGAACCAATGAAAAACTGAAGCAGGAACTGGGTGCAAGGAGTTTGACCATCAATTCACTTCAAACCAGCATTGATCAAGTTAAACAGGAACTAGACAAAGAGAAAATTGCCAACAACTCAGTTCAAACCGACAGAGACAAACTTAAGCAGGACCTGGATAAAGAAAGAATTGCAAACAGTTCACTTAAAACCAACATTGATCAACTTAACCTGGAATTAGAAAAAGAGAAAATTGCCAACAGCTCAGTTCAAACCGACAAAGACAAACTTAAGCAGGACCTGGATAAAGAAAAAATTACCAACAATTCACTTAAAACCAACATTGGTCAACTTAAACAGGAACTAGACAAAGAGAAAATTGCCAAGAACTCAGTTCAAACCGACAAAGACCAACTTAAATGGGACCTGGATAAAGAAAAAATGACCAACAGTTCGCTTCAAACCAGCAACAACAAACTCACACAAGAAGTGAACACACATAAAAGTACAATCAAGACATTGGAAGACAGCGCCGAGAAACTCAAGCAAAAACTGGAATCAACGAAAACAGGTAATCAAACATCAAACGATCTGTTTTTTTTTACCTTATCCAAAAACTGTATGGTACCGTTATCATTCTGCAGAAGTCGTTAGTCATTTTTAACTGTATATATACAGTGAAAATTATAGTCTATTACAGAAGCCTGTTCCGAAAAGAAAAGAGAGTAGGCCCTAAGGGCAACCACAGTGCCGTTTTAAGGCATAGGCACGCGAGGCCCGGGCCTAGGGCCCCGCGCAGCGGGGGGGCCCCGCGGCGGCCCAGAAACAAAATTACAATATTATAAGTTCTGTTCTAACAAGTAACAATTCTGCAAAGTAAAGTAAGAACAATAACACATTTTTATTATTTTTTTAAACAAATGTCTGCGGTCTGCATTTTGCAACTTTTTGCCAATTACCACTAGGCCTACGATTAATTAAACGAAATATCAGACAACCCATCAAAAATGAGTAGAAATTATATGAGTGGTGCCGCGAAGAGAAAAGAGGAAGCAACTGAAATTGAAATGTCGAACAAACATCCAAAAGTATCTTCTTTTTTTCAAAGTCAGAAAACACAATCATCATCGCAGTCCGACATTGTTGAGACGTAAGATAGGCCTACTCTTACGTTGTCTTACTCGTCTACTGATGTCATTGTTTGGGATAAAGATGAACAGTTATTGTCGCTGCAAGATGATGGTCTACCAGTCGAAAGTACAGATGTTGTCACAACACCAAAATTCGAAGCCTATTTCGCAAAATGTAAGCCCTACGGAGTCAGCGGACTATCCAACTGATGCAGCCTTATGGAGTCCAATCACGGAGGAATTGCGATCTTATTGGATTCGTAAAGGTCCTGCTAGTTGCCAGCATAAAGATTAAAGAGTCTGACTTTAGTACGCGTGTATCGAACGGGAGATAAGTTGCATAGACGTTGCTTAACTGATTCCCGAATCAGTTTGTCGCGAGTGGCTGCTCTTTTCTCCATCGCAGAAGTCTGTGTATTGCTTTGTCTGTCGCTTGTTTTCAACAACAACGATGGGTCATCAATCTTTCTGTCAATGATGGTGACAAACTGTACGGGTGAACGTTCTTTCTCAAAACTTAAATTAATCAAGAACGAGCTTCGCAGCCGTATGATGCAAGAACGATTGAACTGCCTGTCTGGGGATACGGAAGTTTCGCCCCCGGAAGATTCGCCCCCGGAAGATTCGCCCCCGACATTTCGCCCCCGGGAAGATTCGCCCCCGAGGAAGTTTCGCCTCCGGGATCCATGATGAAAATGTAACTAAGACTAGAAGCTGGATTAGCGATGAAAATGTAACTAGAAGACTAGAAACTGGATCTATGATGAAAATGTAACTAAGATTAGAAGCTGGATCGACGGGGGCGAAACTTCCGGGGGGGCCAAATGTCGGGGGCGAATCTTCCGGGGGCGAATCTGCGAAAAGTCCTAGAACCGCCTGTCTGTCATGAGCATAGAATCAGATGTGTTGCAGTCTTTGAATTTCGATGATATTATAAAAGACTTTGCTCAGAGCAAAACACGAAAGCGATGTTTGTAAGAAACTGTCGTTACAAAGTCACAATCCATGTATAGCAAACATGTACTCATTATAATCACACTTTCAGTTTGTATAACAAATAAACAATGGAAACTGTAAAGTATGTTAAACAGTAAACTAAACTTTTATTTTACACTTGTAGTACAAAGATTGATGTGTTAGCTGTGTTATTATGAGTTTAGTAACAGTATACTATATTAATAAATTTAACAAAATGACACATATGCACAGTAATGCACTAATGCAATACTCTGTATCTGAGACTGAGATATTGAGACGGAAATCGGATTACGTTTAAGGTTATTATGTTAGGGTTTGTGCGGGTTGTGCCTAGGGCCCCCAAACTCCTTAAAACGGCTCTGGGCAACCAGACTTTACCCTAGTGGGCAGGTAGGCAAGTTAGTCTTAAATGACTAATAGAACGCAAGATCTGAACGGTTTTGAATTCCGTAGCTTCATTTCCCACCAAAGTGAATGTCCTAAAGGCCAACAATGCTCAGGTGCGAGGCACAGCAGAAGTTAAAGTTTCCATTGATTTAGTGCAACATTTGTTGGTACGATGAATGGACAAGAAACTGAAATTTCGACGGATTTAAGTGTAAAACTTTGTGATCTATAAAACACACCCAAAATAATTGGAATCGTATAATTCGGTGGACAACCAATGCAACATGTTGGAATGTGTTGGAATTCAGATCTATTGTCTGGTAAGATCAACAGCCAACAATGCGATTAGTACGGAGGCCCGCTCCGGCCTTCTGGTAATAAAAAAGTAAAGTCGTTATAACGACTTTAAAGTCGTAATAACGACTTTTCGTTGCTAAAAATAGACTGGAAATTTGTCAGAATTCAAATTGTTCTATAAATAACACGTGCCTATTGCGACTTCTTTTCATGTTTATCAGTTTCATTCGTAGGCCTATGCGTTTTACTAAATGAGTGTATCTTTTCGACATAAATGCGCATTATTTTTGTGGTAAATATTAATAACAACATGGTTATTATGTAATATATATAATATATATAGGCCCTATAATATACTTGAGTAGTGTTGAAAACAGTTTATAAAGTTACAAATGGTAACCTAACTTAACTTGAGGAATCGGCGTATTCAATTAACGTCTTTCATTTATGGAACGCATTTGTGAATAATAACACACTTGCACTCACCTGTAAAGAACATGTAGGCCTACCTATATCTGTTTTCGCTTAATTATGTTTTGTCACAATTTGATTTTTTTATAAGTGTACAGGCATCAGTAGCCTTGATGTAAACCTGAAAGCGCCTATCGAGGTAATGGTTAAGCTACGCCTACATTTCGCATATATTTCTTCGTCGTTCTGCCTGTAGACCTTGGCAAAACCCAACGTTTTAAACTAATTTCTTCAGTTTTCGGAAGTGTGAAGCATGTCATTGTGGAAAGTAACGTTATTGTTTATAATGTATATCTTGCCATGAATTTCTGCCAGCATTAGCAGAGTTGTGACCTGTTAAAGAAGTATCATCTATAGGCGCTTTTCAGGTTTATATAAAATCTATGAATGAAGCTGATAAAAATGAAAGTAGTCGTAATTAGCACGTGTTATTTACAGAAAAATTTGAATTCTGGAAAAATTTTCTTGTCTATTTTTAGCAACGAAAAGTCGTTATTACGACTTTAAAGTCGTTATAGCGACTTTATATTTATTACCAGATGGCCGGAACGGGCCACCGTAGATTAGCATAAGACAATCAAATGATTTTCCAGTTGTTACTAATGTTTAAGCGGAAGAATTAACGTAACCTTATAATAATTTACTAAAAGTTTATTACTATGCTTCTTAGGCTGAACATCGCTGAAAACAGAAACAAGCACTAGCAGTTAGTTAGTTCTGTGCTTAGTCCAGGTCTCTACGGTTATATAGTTCCCGAATACTGAGAGAGTAAAATAGAAGTTGCTTCTTAGTCGGCGAAACGGATGCGTGATCGATTCAATGTTTGGTTGGCCTTAGAGGCCGGTGCTATGCATCAGTGACCAAGAACGTTGTAAGAGCAAGATATTAACGCCAGATGCATGAACGGACGGCGCTTATAGGGACAGACAATATAATGTACTTTGAAAGCACTGAGAAAATTTATTTCATTGGAATATTACGCAATAGAGTTATGACTAGTAGGAAACCATTCATGTGACTATAACGTTCCAAACGACGTAGAGGATGAACAATGAACCACGTCATGAAAACATACTAGCAGCAAAAATGCTGAATACCTCGTTGTACATGAAAATAGTGGACCAATGAAAATAATGAAACAGTGAGAAAACGAATACGTTGAAAATACTAAGTCGAATGAAAAACCAGTAATTATAAAAGAAACGCAATTATTTCAGTTGTTAAGTCTACATATTACCCAACAAACAACATGAGTAAACACCACAGAGGTACAGTGATGGTTGTTGTTTGTCCAGTCTTGTTGTCAAGACCTTAAACCTCAAGACCAAGACCAAGACTTTGAACCTCAAGAACAAGACCAAGACTTTGAACCTCAAGACCAAGACCAAATCCTTGAACCTCAAGACCAAGACCAAGACCAAGACTTTGAAACTCAAGACCAAAACCGAGAACAAGACCCAAATATCACAACCATATCCAGATTCTATTCCTTACTAAAAAATTGTCAAGTAGGACTCATTGCTATTTTAATTAAAACAAGAGTCTTTTATTTTATTCAAACAAAACAACTCCAAATGCAGATTGCAGAGAATCCCGAATTCGTATTTTCAAAAGTTCTTCATGCGAAATGTTACTACAACTGCCTGCTGCTTTAAAAAAAAACAATTTGCTCAGAATTTTCTAACCCTACTGTGGGGTGGGGTGGAGTGAAAAAAATAAAAATTCTAGAAATTGATCGTAATAGTGATGAATAGTTGCTTTTTGGTATAGTTAGTCACCGTGTAAAATATTTTTTAAAAATTCGTCCAGGAAGATGTGCCCAAACGAGTTTTAAAATTTGAGAATTTTTGAAAAAATTTCAAATTTAGGAAAATTTCAAATTTAGGAAAATTTCAAAATTTAGGAAAATTTCACACGCTAATTGTAATGGTGTTCAGGCATTTAATTATGACGTATTTAATGACAATGCAAGAGAAAATTGATAAAATCTGCCTTTTAAGATGTGCCCCAACGAGTTATAAAATTCGACATTTTTCGCAAATTTGTCAAATTTTGTAACAATTTAACAACTAAAAATTTTTTAAAACGCTAAATGTAATAGTGTTTAAGCATTTAATTATGATGTATTAATGGTCATGCAAAATAAAATTAATAAATGATTGCATGTTAGCAATATTAAATAAACCCTAAGCAATAAACAAGTATAGTCTGTTGGGAAACAGACTATACTTGTTAATCACTGAAAAGTGAGTCAATACTTATTTTATTCCATTGATTGAACTCGATTGAAATTCTGCTTTTGTATTAAGACAAGGCATTAGTTCCCGTGATTCCAATCTGGCAAGGATAAAACCATATCTGGATGTTTGCCCAACCACAGCAGATGCCTCAGTAACAAGTTTTACAGAGCGCTCAACCGATTGTGCGTGGCATGGAAATTTTGGATAATCAAGTTTTGGCACACACTCACTGGCGATAAATTCTTCAAGCTCAGCTTTGGAAAGTGTGGAAATGAACGGTGGTTCTGTTACTTTTATGTTTTTGCGAATCAATCAAATCGATGTAATCATTTGCAGCAAAATTAAGTTCTGGAATAGAAAATTCACGTATTCTGTTTGCCTGTTGACAATCATTTTTCGAACGTAAGATTCTGCGTAGTCCTAGAGCGCGGATATAGGGCCTATGCTTTCGAGTGTCAGTTATCATTCCAAGAAGGATGCTTTCTGGATGTCCAAAAAATCCAGTTCGTTTTATTGCCGGGTCGATAACAGCCTTAAGGACTTCCGGCAGGTAACGTGATCTGGAGATTGTATGCCAAAGGTGCATAGAACCATATTTACACAAGGGTTTCATTTTGATGCCACATCGGAGCATACACTCTTACAACGTATGTCGCCAATATTTTCAGATTGTCTGACGGGCAATCACATGCAACATAGGCCTACAGACGCAGGATTCGATTAGCCGTGGTTATCTATCTGGAGTGCGACATAGCCTGGCTCACGCCTGGCCAGAGATTGAGAACAATATCCCTTTATTACTGCTTCACAAAATGTCAAACAAATACTTTTGATCAGTGCTAAGATCAAATGCGGTGACTGCCGGAGAAACAACTTCAATTTTCTGAAACAAAATAACTGGTAGTTGTTCACAGGCTGCCACTTGCCGATTGGCCCTGTAAATGCCCGCGGACCTGCAGTAACGCCATCCAGATGCTCCAATATATGTCGCAATGGCAATTCATTCGAATGTAATTGGCAGACAAACCACTGCAAGGGCTTGACGAATACTAATTCTAACAGTCTGATGCATCATCAGTATTCTACAGTACCATTGCTTACATTTACAGTGAAGGTGTGAAAATCAGTAAAATCGAGCATAAATTTTAAACAAAATGGAGAAGCATAAATATGAAACCAACATTGTCATGCAATATTGGAAAAAAATTTCAATTAGTGTGATAATATTTCTTATATAATTTTAAAATGTTAAATTTGTGTCACATGCCAAATTCTTAGTTTGCTTAGATAATAAATTTATTAATTTTATTTTTTTCATGGTCATTAAATACGTCACAGCTAATCGAATTCTTCGTCTGTATGTTGGCCATCCAGAAAGCATAGCCTATTGTGATTGTTTATAGTTTATTGTTATTTAAATATATATAACATACGATCATTTATTAATTTTATTTTGCATGGTCATTAAATACATTATAATTAAATGCTTAAGCACTATTACAGTTAGCGTTTAAAAAAAATTTAAGTTTATACAATTGCTACAAAATTTGACAAATTTGTGAAAAATGTAGAATTTTAAAACTCGTTGGGGCACATCTTAAAAGGCAGATTTTATAAATTTTCTCTTGCATTGTCATTAAATACGTCATAATTAAATGCCTGAACACTATTACAATTAGCATGTGAAATTTAAAAAAATTAAATTTTCCTAAATTTGACATTTTTTCAAACATTCTCAAATTTTTAAACTCGTTGGGGCACATCTTCCCGGGCGAATTTAAAAAAAAATATTTTGCACGATAATTAACTATACCAAAAGGCAACTATTCATCACTATTACTATAATTTCCTAGAATTTTTATTTTTTTCACTCCGCCCTAAGTGTGGGGCCTCATAATATATTAATTTGCTTTGTCGGGACTCTTATTATCAACTTGGTCAGTTAAGGGTAGTCTCCCGCACTCTGACGCAGGCAGCTGCTTCTACCCTTGTCCATGCGTTTGTGGTTTCCCGTCTGGACTACTGTAGCGCCCTTTACGCTGGCCTCCCAGCTGCCCGCCTTGGGTGTTTGGACCGGGTTTTGCGTGCAGCCGCACGTCTTATTGGTCACATCCCCAGATTTGGCCAGGTTTCTCTTTATATGCGGGATGTTCTGCACTGGCTCCCTTTCCCGCTGCGGATCGCCTATAGGGTCTCTGCACTGGTTAGGCGTTGTCTAGAGGGACTTGCTCCCCCATACCTGCGGGAGTTGTGTCGCTCTACCTCGGGGGTCTTGCGGAGATCTGCTCTTCGCTCGGCTGACCAGGCCGAGCTATTGGTCCCCCGCACTCGGACAGCCATTATGCAGCGACGTTCTTTTTCGGTCGCTGGACCTGCAACCTGGAATGGCCTTCCTGTTGCACTTCGCCTGGTCCCTATGACTCACTCTACCTTGTTTCTTGCAAACTTAAAAACTACTCTCTTTAGCCGTGGTTGGACTAGGAGCGCTCCTGAGTAGATAATCTTGAAGGGGCGCTATATAAATGCTCATTAATAATAATAATAAGAAGAAGAATTCTGTCATGTGAAAAATACGTTCTACAGGTGCTGAAATCACTGGCACACAGAACAGTTTTTCAAGCACTTGATGTAAATGTACAAATCGTGAGTCTGTTTTGAAATAATTCCATGGTAAAAATCTGAAATCAAAATAATTGTCCAAAACAACTGTAAAGCCTCATTCACACCGTGTAAGTACTAAAGCAATTGTATTAGTAATTACTGGAAAAAATTTTAAAATTCTTGCGTTTTGTTAAATGACTGTTCATATTATCAAAAGTCTTGGTCTTGGTCTTGGAAAACCAAGACCAAGACTTTGACCCTCAAGACCAAGACCGAGACCGAGACCTTGAACCTCAAGACCAAGACCAAGACCTTGAACCTCAAGACCAAGACCAAGACCAAGACTTTTAAAAACGAACTCGAGTGCATTCGAGACCAAGACCTTGGTCTCGAGGACAACAAGACTGTATTTGTCAGTGCTGAAATGCAATTATCTCTGTCAAAACTGAGTTTTTATTCAGGTACAAAACTTTTTTGTCGTGAATGCACGTAGTGATGTGGCTTCAGCCACCGATAAAGTATGTTAACAACGCGACTAGAGAAGAAACATTTAAGGGCATTTAATGCAGGCCTGCTTCAGGTTTGTAAAGTTTGAGGGTAAGGTCACAAATGCCTTGGTACTGAAAGTGCATGAACATCTCTGTGCTGTCGACCTCTGGAACAACTCGGATCATGTGTTAGGCTAATTGAATCCAGAGACTTTGGTTCGAGAAAAGCAACCGTTGCGCATAGGCCTAGTTCATATTGTTTAGTCCAGGAATGCGCTTAGACGTCTTTGGCTTAATGAAGCGACGTTGAACAGCTTGAACTGCTTCAACTATCCTGACGTTAATGGCAGTGTGTGGTGATCACAGGTTCCATTATCGGGCAAACAATTTGATGGGCTGTGTTATTTTTATAACGCTTTGGGGAGACCCCGTGGCTATAGAACTAAATCAGGGTCCCGATACTCCGACCCAGGCAATAGACGTCATACTAGTTGAAGTAGGCCTCTGGCTCGTCGAGAAATAGTCATTCTTTAGCATTTTTTGTTTTGTACTGGGTCTCTACACTGGTCAGGCGTTGCCTGGAGGGAGTTTCATTCATTCATTCTGGAAATTTATATGGCGCCTCTTCAAGAGACCTATTCAGAGGCGTTCCCAGCCCAGCCACGGCAAAAGAGATAGGGTTTGAGGTGTCGAAAGAAAGCAGGTTACTTTTCCTGGGGAAGCAGCGTAAGGCGATTGGAAGGCCATTCCAGGTAGACGGGCCAACAATCGAGAAGGTTCGACGTTGTTTGACTGCGGGGCGGGCCCGAGGGACCAAAAGCACCCCCTTAGTCGCAGAGCGCAAGGTTCTGCGAGAGGCTAAAAATCAGAAATTGGGCGACAGAGTTCAGACAGGTAGGATGGGGCGCTGCCGGAGAGACACCGCCATACTAGTGCTGCTATCCTATAGGAGATGCGCTCAGAGGCAGGAAGCCAATGCAGGATGTCACGCATATAGGCAGAGACTGCCGCGTATTTTGGAATGCGACCTACATGTAAAAGTCTAGCAGCAGAACGAAGGACCCGGTCAAATCGCCCTATTAGGCCCTTGGAGTGACCAACAAGGACCGGGCAACAGTGGTCGACTCTACCAGTGACAAATGCATGGACTAAGATGACCGCAGCAATTTTATGGGAGAGGGACCTCAGTACAGCACCCATCCGTCGGAGCTGGTAATAACAGTTCCGCATGACCAAGTTAACATGCTGAGAGAGACTAAGCCCCTACACCTGCGGGAGCTTTATTATCGCCCTACCGCGGGGGTCCTGCGAAGATCTGCTCTTCGCTCGACTGACCAGGATGAGCTCTTGGTCTTTCGCACGCGGATAGCCATTATGCAGCGCCGTTTTTTTCGGTCCCTGGTCCCGCAACCTGTGGCCTCTCTGTTGCGCTCCGTATGGTCCATATGACTCACTCTACTTTGTTCCTTACTAACTTAAAGACTGATATCTTTAGCCGTGGTTAGACTGGTAGTGCTCCTGAGTAGATCACCATGAAGGGGCTCTATATAAAAGCTCCTCAATATTAATTTAATGCAGTTCGCCAGTGAAGTATTAGCTTTGAATTTCTTGTGAGCGATCGAGCAACTGACCTCGAGAACAGTTGATCTAGGGAGAAATTGACATGCGACTAACTGTTGACGAGCATTTGTTAGGCGAGCAACTGTTCTGGGACAATTCTCCGTAAACTAAAAACTGTTCGCGCTAAACGAAAACATCGCCACTGTAATGTTCAGCTAAATATAAACCTACTAGAGTATTTGCCCGTCATTTGACGGGGAGGCAGAGACAGACTTACTAACCGCTGTCTGTCTATCTGACCGTCCGTTTGTCTGTCTGTCTGTCTGGTTGTACGTCTGTACGTCTATCTGTCGAGTGCCGAGTGTTCGTCAGCCTGGATAATTTCGGGCGCCCGTGTGATATTGCCGGCCTTAGGCAGGTGGGCGAACGGTCTCTCAGGCACATTCCATAGATTCCAGTGCAGCCAAGAAGGGAGGGGCGTTATATTCTAAAGCGTTGATTATACGACAGACGGACCCAAGAATCTCAGAAACAATATAAGATATAGTAATAGACCAGCCTTTCATGGAGAAGGTATATATTGAACAATATTATCACTAGAATATTTACCCGTGATATATGACGGTTTGATGAGTACTCCCGTCAGATCGTGTGCATAGGGAGGGAATGAAGGAGAGACACCGTCCGTCCGACTGTCTGTCTGGCTTTGCGTCTGTACGTCTATCTGCCTCCCTACCTCCCTCCCACCCTAGCTATGTGCCTTCCTCCCTCCTGCACTGACTCTGTCTACCAATCCGTCTCTCTCTGTCTGTCATGTATGTATGTCTACGTGTGCCTGTCAATCAAATAGGCTTGGTGTCAAAGCTGCATCAAATCAATATAGGTCTAGAGTTTACACACAATATAGGCTCCGCCACTGCGCCTAAGCATGACTCAGAGCGTTTGCCGACACATGGATCTAGGAAATTATTATATGGGATGATTACGCACAAAATAATAGGACGGAATAGTGTTAGGGCGGAAAAGGAGTGGGTTGATCTGGATGGTTGAATAACTGTCGAAGGTAAGGTGGCTTGAAGGATTATAACAGTGAGTCAAGGACGGCGAGGTTAATCATTTATGTAATCGTACAATGTCGATCAGCTGCAACTATTAACACTCGCCACAATGAACTAATTCGGTTATTGCATAAGGATCCTTTCTCACTGATAATTAAGAATAGGTGGCGTCCCATAATTTTCGTAATAGACGTGGTCTGTGGCGTAATGCACTTGCCAACCATAAAAGTCGCCTGCTTTGAAAGTTTGACGTCAAAGGTCTCACCAGCCATAAGATACCGTTTAGCAGTGTCTAATCTAGTCCCCTCTTGTGGGAGGGGAAACAAGGTTTCTGGGGGAGCAAAGAATTTACACAAGATTTTTTTAATCCATCTTGAAAAAGTTTCAGACTTTTCCTAATTTCATCTTCCAAAAAAGTTGATGACCTTACTCTCTCAAAAAGGCTGATCATCTTTTTTAGGAACTCATCTCTCTGGGGGAAAACCATGTATCCACATGTATCGTGGGGGGAATTTTCCTCCCCTAAAGGCTAAAGGTCTCTACATTGTAATATTGATGGCCTCTGGGGGGAAACATCAATCCTGGGGGGACATTTCCCCCCAAAGACGTCTAGATTATACCCTGCCGTTTAGCTTTTGGAACTTCTTGAAAGTTCTGTCAGACTTATTAGTTCATTTTCGAATGGTGTATGAAATTCTTTTTCCTGTGCATAAAATGGACGAATTTTAGACTGAAATGAAGCGAGATGTTAGCTGAGAGCACGAATGTGATTTTTGTATGCCCTTACGTTATACTAGTTTGGTTCTAGTTAGGTTTGTGAACGGTTATTCTTTCGTTTGTTGGATTCAAAACTTGTCAAGGTAGCGAAAGCGCCAGTCATTAAAGTGTGAAGGTAAAAGGCAGGAAAGTATAATATCATATTTGTTCTTTTCCGTCATAAGGTGGTTGTACAGGAGCGCCGCTGAGTAGTCATCTCGATGGGATGCCATAATAATGATCTTAAAGAAATTAAATAACTAAATAAAAAATAAACACATAGATACATAGATTCTATATACCTGCATGCATGCATACATGAATATACGTAGGCTACACTTTTTGGACTGGGGTACCGTACCCCCCACGTTTTGAACAATGCCAATCAATATTTATTATTATGCCTTCCCAGAGATCGCAGTCTCCGCCTTGCTTCGTGTATGTAAGAAATTGGTACCCCCCCCCACTTTTTAGACCAAATTTACGCCTATGGAAATTGACCTGATTTAAACACCTCTGAACTTGCGAGTTGCGAGACATTATATTCACAATGAATCAATCATTCATTGTCAATGATTGAAATGACCGCTGTTTTAACCTTTAAAAGTAACTTTTCAATTTTTACTGCTGGTTCGTTATCTTTTGTCAGTCTCAGAGGGGCTTCGTCCCTATGACCCCCTGAGGGCCCTGACCAGGGGCTTTCCCAATACCTCTGGACCGGTCTGAGGATATCGCTCCCAAACCCACATGGCCAGCTTTATGTTCCAATGTCGCGTTCACGAAACAGAGACAACCCGGCATACTGTATATGATGGGCAAATAGTCTAGTTTTTACATAATTAGCAATCTTTTCGTTTTTATTTCAGATAAACTTCAACACAAAACGGATGCAGTCTTGATTCATACGATCAAAACAAAATCCACAGAAGAAGGAGATAAAGAGATCAAAGGATTAACAATCTTAGGCAAAGAATTGTTTGTTGTGAGTAAAGAGTGTTCAGATGTTGAAGTTTACGAAACGATTAAATTCAGGTTCACTCGTCGATTGAACTTGATGAAATTAATTCGTCCAGAGGACATAGAATCCTGCTACAGAAATAAATGTCTCTATATCTGCGATTCCAAAGCCGTCAATCAGTCGAGTGAAGTCTTGAGGGTTGATCTAAATGGAAAATTAATAAAGAATTGGTCAACAGGAGACAATTATGGTCGTCTGTCTGTTACTGACGAATCAAATGTCATTTTAACTATTTATTGGAAAAATAAATTAAATGAATATTCGCCAGGTGGACAATTGATCCGCGAGATAAATCATCATTGCCCACTGCATGCCTTAAAACTGTCCAATGGTCATTTCGTGGTCAGTCATGCCAATAATGATGATGATCTGCATAGAGTGTGTGTGGTGGATGCGGATGGAAAGCTCATGAAGTCATTCGGTGGAAAACGTGGATCTGACATCGGACAAATGCATTATCCAGTCCATTTATCCGTCGATGTTAATGGATTCGTGATGGTCGTTGATCGAGATAACGGTCGAGTTTTGTTATTGGATCCAGATTTGACATTTGGGAGAGAAATTCTTTCAAAAGAAGAGAAACACGGATTACGATATCCAACGAGGATTCTTCTGGAAGAGCCGAATGGTCGACTGTTTGTTGCTGACCAAAGATGGGAATCTGAGAAGGAGATATTCACAGACGGACGAATTTTAATTTTTGATTTTTAATTACTTATTACATGTAAGTAGCCTACTAGGCTATTTTCCTTTACTCGAAAGGTAATTTGTTTTCAAATGTTTCTTCTATCAGTATTTCTTTTAATCTATAGTAAAGCATTCAACTTCTTGTGTTTAGTTCGTGCTAATTTCTTTTTCTGAGGACCTGAACCATCCAAATTCGTTTGTTAATTAGAAGATAAGTTATTTTTTTCGATTTGAATTTTATTAGTTTCTGGCTCATTGTGGTAGGTGCACGGCGAGTGTGATAGTTTACAGGTGATGATCTTCTCCATTGGACTGAATGTATCAAATATTAAGCCTAACAGTCATTCGAACAGGATTTCGGATCACATTATTTGTGTTATAAAGATCGAATTAAAATTTCCGCGGCCTTTTCTGGCAACGTGAAAGCGTGCTAAGCCACGAAATTGGCCTTGGGTATATTATTTTATTAATATATTTAATCTGTGACCATTTCCTTTTCTGATGACCTGAACCACTTAGATTCGATGATGCGTTGCATGACTTTCTGTTAATTAGATAAGTTATTTAAGCTGATTTGAATTTTCTTAGTTTCCAGTTTGTATAGATGGGAAACAATTTAACCCACTCAGCTGTGTTATGGAATTATCATAGCCTACTATGGTTAGGGTTGCCAGTCGTCCGGCAAAAGGGGGAAGAAGACGTCCTCCTTTTGGCCTCGTGTTCTTTTCCGGCAGCCAAAGCTTAAAACCTGGAAAATATCTGGCATTTTGTATGTTTATTGCATTGGGCTATTGGCTATTATTTTGTGGCCTATTCAGGGGCGTAGCTAGCTTTTCATGGGCCCGGTGCAGGTGGTCCTGTATGGGCCTCTGTTTGGCCCTATCAGGCCTGTAGTCTTGCGTTCGTAACAATATTGTTGCGGACTCATGCGTATGTCACAGGCCACCTAGGCCTAATGCCTAAATCAAGGTTTTAGGTCACAGTCATAAAATTGTGTTTACAATATTTCGCTATTATACAGATAAATCAATCATCAATAACCAAGATTAGTTATTCCCATAGGCGTAGACTCTGGGGGCATCCGGGGCACGTGCCCTCAATAATTGAGGAGTAGGGCAATGCCCCCAAATACGAGAGGAGAATTTCTTCAAATAAAACAAATATTATGTTTCAATATACACAATTTTTTTCAAAACCAGAAAAACATAGACACAGAACTGAAATACTATCAAAATTCATAATGAAAAAAATTTATTTTTATCTTCAATATCTTTGATATGTAACAAATTTACATGTAAATAAAACGCACCGATTTCATACACATTACGTAACACCGGAGGCCTCTGAGGCTCGCTGATTGTCCAGCCCAGAGGCGAAAAACGTTTTTTTCGGTTTTTTATTTTAACAAAACACAAAAAATAGAAAACCAGAAAATTTGATTTTTGTTTTTTAAGATAAATTTCTTATTCTTGTAGAAGTTATTTTAATAACATTGATTTCATAATTTTTAATTTTCGGAAATCGCAACTCAAATAAACTGAGTTGGAGCTCTTGCTCATGATTTTTATGATCCGAAATCCGAAAATCTTAAAAACAAATAACCAAAACAACAAAAACCATAAAAGCAAAAAAAACAAAAACAACAACTTTTCATCTTTAAAAACTTTGTTTTTTGCACCTCTGGTCAAGATCCCATGCCCCCACAATATTTTGGACAAGTTTACGCCAGTGGTTATTCCGTTCACTAACTTCACTGTAGGCCTACTAGTACTACCATGGGCGTCCGGAAGAGGGGCAAGGGAGTACCTTGCCCTCCAGGATTTTGCGCATATTTTACAAAAACGTCATTTTGTATCCCCCTACAAAAATTCCTGCGACGCCCTTGAGAACTACTGCTGTTTGTGTGCGGCCTACAAGACTAAGCAATGCCATTAATATTTAAGCATGCAGTACAACTCACTCACAGAAGAAACATGAATGCTGTAAGAATGAGACGGATATGTCGCAATGTTATAATTTCAGTTATTTCTCAATCGAATTTAACAGGTTTCACGTTACATACTGTACTTATTCACTTATAGCCCTAATACTTAAAACAGTGCCTGCGTTATAGAGTTTTCTTTCTAGCCTTTTTTCAGCAAAAATGTCAACCATCTTCGCAACGTTGCTTATCCTTGCACGCTCATTCAATAGATAGCAGTGCACTATCAGAAAGTCTTTCTTGCATGTGACACTGTGCTTCTCAAATAATTTTTGATGATTTTCAATTTTGAAAACGAGAGTTCTCATGATGCAAAGTAAGGAAGTAATGCACGTGTGTCGACTGTCGAAACATTCGAACATCACAACTACTAGATCTGTCAGAACGAGAAGGAATGTGAATTAGATTAATTGTAAAAAGAAACTTTCAACTGTGGTTATAAAAAATTTACTGGTGTCCCTGTGGGTCCCTGAAGGTCGTGGGCCCGGGTGCCTTTCACCGCCTGCACATATGATGGCTATGCCCCTGGGCCTATTTTAACGACTTCACACGCGCATCTTGTCCAGAAGTTGCCCTAACTAATCTACTTTATTTTATGCTCCTTTGTCCTCCTTTCCGGCTTTCTGTGTCCTCCTTTGGCTACCCGTGTATCTGGCAACCCTAACTATGGTGAAGAATATTTTCTTCAAACGCTGTGCTTAGTATTTTACTTAAATTAATGCGTGATTTGTGTTAACCATTTAATGCTCCATGTTGGGGTTACTGCCGATCAATTATAAATCTTTCAATCTTTTTCGATCTGAATATTTCATGAGGAAGTTGTTCATCTAAAGTCAGAGCCATGCGCCGTCGCCTATGCAGGCAGCTGACCTATCGGCGCACTGGTCTAGGACTGGAGTCAACGTCTGCACTCTGCTCGTTATCGTCGTGCTCAATGGTCCGTGACGTTCTGTGCTGGAGCATGACGGATACGGTCTTCATATCGTCCGGTTCGATGAGGTCGATTGGTCGTTCTCCATCCTCCGTCAGGATCGACGCATCTGCTCCGTTCTTCAGAAGATATCTGCCCGTGTTTAAAAATGAAAATAACACACATCGCTCGACTCCCCCGGTTTGCCCATATCTCTACCTACATGCTTGATGTCCTTCACTGGCTCCCTATTGCTGCGCGCATCCGATATAAGATCCCCTTCCTTGTCTCTAAGTCTCAGCAGCCAACTGCCCCGAAATATCTCTCGAACTCTCTGCGAAAACCGCTATCTGCATCTTCTTCTCGCTCATTGCGCTCTGTAAATCGGCTTGAGCTTTTTGTTCCCAGGGCAAACTGCCTTGGCCCAGCACCGGGCGTTTTGCTGTAGTGGGTCCCACGATCTGGAATGACTTTCCCCCTCTGCTCAGGGCCAAACTAATGACTGGCTTTTCCTCATCGGTCTCGCGTTCCTTAAAGGGATTTCTGTTTCCCCGGGGCTTCAGTGCTGAGAGCGCCGCTGAATAGTTATTCTGCAAGAGGCGCTTTATAAATTTCTAGATACAATATAATACTTGAGAGACAGTTGATGAATGTATCTGGGAAAAGAATTAAAACGCCGCTGATGATTATGGCGCCTGGGTTTAGCATTGAGAACTGCAACACAACTGATGATGGTGGTACCCACGAAAAAAATAACAGTGCCAATCATTATGATTGTAGCTGCATGAGGAATATTTGACCCACAACCACTGATCACAATGGAACCTGGTAAACGAATTACAACCAATGTTTCTAGTGATAAGTGGAGAAATTCTTCCTTTAAAATCTTTAAAATCATAATTATCATCGTAATATAATGTAATATAATAGAGTGTAAATTTCCGACATTTCTCATTGCCACACAAAACCCGCGACAGCGAGATCAGGTTAGTTACCGGCGCTATATCAAATCAAGTCTACAAGAGCCAGGTTGTTGGACTTATTTTTGTGCCAGGTCAGAATCTCAGGGAGGCCACGCCCGAGGAGACAGCATGGGGATACGATGTTATTATACGTGCGTCAGACACCGAGAATAATTATGGTGATATTTTGAGCCATGTTGCAACTGGATTTCATGTATTTGTGATATAATATTCAACTGACTCTTCCATATAATACATGGAATGTAATTATTGTAATGTAATCACAGATTTATAAAGCGCCTCTTCAAGGAAACTCATCGGATGTAGCTGCGGACAATTTCGAAGGAGCGATGTTTGGCGTAGGCAGATTAGATTTGATATAGGAGATTGCCAGAGGTCGTCAGAAAGGTGTTTGGAATACGAAATTAGTACAGAGGCCCTATAGTGTTTTCGTTCAAAAGTTATCGGATTTTTAGCGTTCAGATATATATGATGATGCTTAGTGTACAGAGATTGAAGTAGGGTGCGCAGATAGCCCTCGAGTTGGGTGGATACCATCGCGTGCCAGAGGGAGGATAGATGAAATAATTTCTCAGGAGTAAAATTGGTGAGAGGTCGCGTAAGAAAATATGCCAACTGAATGACTCAGAAAAGTGGTAGTTATGCAAGGTATGCGTGGATGAGGGGTATGGCTTTGTATGGAAGGCGAAGCAGCGTTGGCAGAGGAGGAACAGGAGACTAAGTATTGTTGTTGCTTGCATGAGATGCCTCTGAGGAACCGGGGGTGATGCAAGAGATTAAACTGATGGGGGATAGGCCCGAATACAAAGATTTTGAACAAGCGGTCGAAAGGAAAACATGGGGTACTAAGGCAACTAAGAAGAAGAATTACTTGAACTGGAACGTACTCAGTTTTATCACAGAGTAGATTTAGGTAGGTAATATTAATACATGTAATAATAATAGTAAGTAATAATTGCAGAAGAGAGTTAAGTAAGTAGACACATAGGCAGGCGCCTTAGAAGCTGTAGGAGTTCAGAATAGGATTCATTGTTATGACATCTCTAGATTAACTGTATCCACCTGGTCAACTCCTAGGAAGCGCCACCGTCTTCACAGATAGGCTGCGAGCGAGGATTTTAGTTATTGACAAGTAGATATTTTGGTGAAACAAATTAGTCAACAGCTGGAGATTCTTGGACCTTCCAGAAGGTGATCTATCCACGTCAGTAAGGCCAACCTACTGGTTTTCTATTCGTCAGTTGATTTCGGTAAGGTTAGACTAGGACAACCTTCCAGTATACCTTATCTGATGCCAATCTAATAATCTAAGGTAAGGGCCTACAGGGAACGAACCAATCAGGAGTACACCTTAACCATGTACCTGAGAATAACTTAGGATGTAAGTGAGAGAGTCAGTCAGAAGGAAGTTGTTGAGTGATCAGTGAGAAGACAGGAACGCCAGCAGTTTAGATGGTGCATTCGGTATTAGGCTGACATGTCTAGAGCTAACAGACACTAAGCGTTCCTTCTTAAGAGTTTAGTATAGAAGTTCTGTAGATGTCGTAATCTCGTAGTCAACACATCGTCTGTGTAACTGAACTATAATCTGCTAGTGAAACTGTATCTGTAAAGAGACATTCGAAAGAATGATAATAAAGACATTCGTAAGAATGACAATAAAGATATTTCTACAGAGAGTCTGCAGTCAGAAGTTCGTGTCAGACGTAGATAGCAGAAACGTTATTATAATCGTTATATTTGGGGAGAACCTATAGTTCGATCACCCGTCGCATCTCCTGTGAGCTAGAGGCCTTGACGCCGTGTTCCCCACGTTATCGATAGTTAATGCAGAGAGACGATACTCCAGATTCGACTCCAGTTCAGCGTACATTAACTTCTTTCGAAGACGCTACCTGTGCAGACGACGACGCTGCTCAACCGCTCAGTTCTACCTGCAGCTGTCGGTCAATTTCAACCTCCGCTCGACAGCCAGACCCGATACTGACCATCCATTTGCTGTATGCTGTCTGACTTCCATCAGCGACTCCTGCTCGTCATCTACCTTCTGCCGTTTCATCCTTCCGCTGTATACGATGTCTCTACCCCTACCAGACACGTCTGCTCAACTCATACCTTCATCTTTCGAACCAACGACCGCTGTTCTGCTAACGCCAAGCACCAACGCTGACTGCATCGTGCTCGGTTCCTTCAATCATCGCCGAGAATTCAGCTCCTGAATTCACGGGTAATACATGGCTTCTGCCAATAATCCTATTCGTTCCTTAGATTCATTTTTTGGTCATATAACATCACGCTACATGTAGTTTGTCATACATGTTCTATTGGCTTTTCTTCATCTATCATTACTTTCGCAAATGACTTTCGCATGTAACTATAAGCAAGTTTCGTTCCGTAACTTTGTAACTTCAATTTTAACATAAGCAAGAGTTAACAACTAATTAGTTAATTGTGTATGTAGTGTGTTCCGTAGAAGATTTAGTATCTATTTCCTTAGTTATTTGTCGCATTGGGGGTTTGCTTCGCACATGCACATACTTATATATCTATATTTCAAGCCATCAGTTACTCAATCAATCAATGAAATTCGTTATTCATACATTAAGCTGACACACATACAACTTCGCCAACTAGACTATAGAGGACAATTCTATGGCCAACAAGAGTACAGGGATTTGTACAGGGAGTTTTCAGTAAGCCTTCTTATAACGGATACAAGGTAGATAGTTACGTCATCTTTGAGCGGCAAGGAGAAGTTATGTGATCTCATACGAAGATTAGTATTTATAAGACCTCGACAGCAATTCAACACTTAGGCCTACACTTGTTTATGCATTAGCTTTCGTTGTCCTTTTAGCACCCAGAGTGTTGCTTTTCCGCGTTTGAGTTTAAAGATATTTCTTCTTGCATGATATTATATTTGTGTGTGTTTTACAATGTTTTATATCATGCCATGATGGATTGACCGAGCTGAGACATAAAGGCAACTCTTCATCTGTCACGCTGTCTGTTACAAAAATACAGCGTCATCTCAGCCCAGGTCAACGGGTCAGAGAAAATACGAAAGACGTGATGCGAACTCTTGTCAGAAATATCTTCACGTCGTTTTCACATCTGATTCCACTTTGTTACCGTCATAGCGCATTTGAATTTAGTTTGTTATTCTGTAATTAGGTTTTAGGACTGAATTTATGCAAACGAGACTAATCGCGCACTTAGAACCTTTCTTCCGTGCACAGCTTTATAGATAGTTTGGACAACTAGCTGCCTCTCACTCTCATTTCATTCATAACACATCATTTATTCTACATCGCTTATGATAGACATGTAATTAATTGGTGAGTAACTTCTTTAGCTCCTGAATTAAGATAGCAATGTCTTTCGAACGAGGGCGTTCGATCTGGCGGAACGGAGGGTACTGTCACAGAGTAGATTTAGGTAGGTAATATTAATACATGTAATAATAATAGTAAGTAATAATTTCAGAAGAGAGTTAAGTAAGTAGACACATAGGCAGGCGCCTTAGAAGCTGTAGGAGTTCAGAATAGGATTCATTGTTATGACATCTCTAGATTAACTGTATCCACCTGGTCAACTCCTAGGAAGCGCCACCGTCTTCACAGATAGACTGCGAGCGAGGATTTTAGTTATTGACAAGTAGATATTTTGGTGAAACAAATTAGTCAACAGCTGGAGATTCTTCGACCTTCCAGAAGGTGATCTATCCACGTCAGTAAGGCCAACCTACTGGTTTTCTATTCGTCAGTTGATTTCGGTAAGGTTAGACTAGGACAACCTTCCAGTATACCTTATCTGATGCCAATCTAATAATCTAAGGTAAGGGCCTACAGGGAACGAACCAATCAGGAGTACACCTTAACCATGTACCTGAGAATAACTTAGGATGTAAGTGAGAGAGTCAGTCAGAAGGAAGTTGTTGAGTGATCAGTGAGAAGACAGGAACGCCAGCAGTTTAGATGGTGCATTCGGTATTAGGCTGACATGTCTAGAGCTAACAGACACTAAGCGTTCCTTCTTAAGAGTTTAGTATAGAAGTTCTGTAGATGTCGTAATCTCGTAGTCAACACATCGTCTGTGTAACTGAACTATAATCTGCTAGTGAAACTGTATCTGTAAAGAGACATTCGAAAGAATGATAATAAAGACATTCGTAAGAATGACAATAAAGATATTTCTACAGAGAGTCTGCAGTCAGAAGTTCGTGTCAGACGTAGATAGCAGAAACGTTTTAAAATCGTTATAGTATGAATACATATGCATATGTCGAAAAGTGTGATTAACATTGTGAACTGAGTTTTGTGTACAGTCTTGCAGTGCGAGATGTTAGCGTATATATTTAGTGCGTTTACTTTAGTTTCACGTGTATATGTATATATGATAGATGTATAACGTTTAGTCTTAGTGACACGCGCGGCCGGCCAATCTCGGCAGCGGCGCGCTATATGTATATTATTAGATTTCACTTAGGCGCACAGAAGACAGGTGTGTCAAGAGGCGCGAAGAATTATGCTGACTAGAGAAGTTTGAATTCGAGTGTGTTCGCTGTAGTAGTGTGGCTGACTAGTTGAGTTGTAATCGAATTGAGTTCTGTCTGTTTGTTTCTTATTAAACTGGAAAGATATTAAACTGTGTTGCTGATTAATTCAGGTTATACTTATACGTAGAATTAGTGTTCAAAAGGTGAACGTTAAATAGGCGTTAAGTACGAAGAGAACAAGGATTTAATCAGAAGGATTGTCAACGGAAGGATTGGGTTGACATTATTGGTGGCAGTGTCGGTGTGGATAAGAACTCACGGTGGATAAATACTCACGGTGGATAAATATTCACGGTGGAATATATACTCCCGGTGGAATAAATACTCACGGTGGATATAAACTCAGTGGATTAAAATTCACGTTATCACCTCCTTCGGCGGATAGAAGAATCTACGACGGTGATAAAAGAATTTACAACGGTGTTAGAAGAATCTACGACGGTGTTAGAAGAATCTACGCGTTACCGTGTGACGAATTTACGATATCATCGACGGTGGAACACGAGAAAACGGTATAAAAATTTCGTTGTTTTCCACGAACAAATATAAAAGAAATCCCGTTTGTTTATCGATTCACACACCAAGAAAAACCGTGACTTCTTTGAAAAGAGAAATCACCAAAGTAAACAAGTAAGATGGAGAAACTAAGTGCTGAAAGACAAGCAGATATTAAGAAGATGTCTACGGAAAGGCTGAAACAGCGTTTGTTGAAAGCCGGTTTTAAAGAAGAACAATTAGAAGGTATGTCACGTGGTGACATGATGCAGGAACTCGCCGATGTGTGGGTTAAAGAAGAAGTCGAAGAAGAAGGTGCCGTTGGCGGTGCCGTAGAAAAGGCTATTGAAAAACCTCCTGCGCCTATGTCTATGGAGATGTTGATGCAGTGGATGATGATGAAAGAAGATAGAGAGGAGAAACGGAGACAAGAAGAGAAAGATAGAGAGGAGAAACGTAGACAGGAAGAGAAAGAAAGAGAGGATAGACGAAGACAAGAAGAGAAAGAGCTAAGACAAGAAGAATTACGTCTTCAGAGAGAGAAAGAAGAGAAAGAATTGCGCTTGCAAAGAGAGAAAGAAGAGAAAGCAGAACGTCTGCAGAGAGAGAAAGAAGAGAAAGCGGAACTTGTAAGGCAAGAGGAATTGCGCTTGCAGAGAGAGAGAAGATAAAGCAGAACAAGTGCGTAAGGCAGAACTGGAATTGCAAAAGCATCAGTTTGAGATTCAATTAGAACAGTTGAAACGAGATAGAGAAGATGCTGAAAGAAGAAGATTGGAGCAGATGATTGAATTTGAAAAAGCTAGAAAAAGTGATGAAGAGGTACGTCAGCAACAGATTGAAGCAAAGAGAATGCGTGAAGAAGAAAAAGAAAAAGCGCGAACGTTAGAGTTGGAACGTGCAGAACAGATCAGACAAGAAGAACTCAAATTTCAGAAAGAAAGTTTGGAAAAGGCAGAGGCAGAAAGACAGGAACGTCTGAAACTGGAGAAATCAAAATTGACATTGAAAGAAACGCAAATGAGAGAAGAACGGGAAGCAGAAAGAAGGAAACAGCAAGAAAGTGAAACTTTGGTGTCAAAAATTAAGAAAATAGGTGATGCAATGAAGCATGTATTGCCTCAAATGCCAACTGATATGATGGAGGTGCCATTATATTTTGAAACAGTCGAGAACGCGTTTCGCAGTTTTGCTGTGGAAAAGCCATTTTGGGTGAAATTATTACTACCATTGATGACGCCGAAAGCTCGAACCGTTCTGAATAGATTGTCATACGATGATCTAGACAATTATGATAGAGTCAAGCAGCACTTATTAAAAGAATTTAAGTTGACTTCGAGAGAATACAGAGCCAGATTTGTGGATGCTAAGAAGACAACAGAAGAGACTTATACGATGTTTACGGCAAGACTGAAGAACTTGCTAAATTATTACGTGAGAAGTCGAAACGTGAACAGAGAGTATGATACGCTCTTTGATTTGCTGGTAGCGGATAAGCTGAAAGAATGTTTACCGCCAGGTCCACTACAGTTTGTATTGTCGAAGGAAGGAACTGACTGTCTTCAAGCTAGTGCAGTGGCAGACCTAGCAGACATTCATGTAAACAATCGAATTGGGTTTGCGATCCCAAATATAAACAGTTATCCTTCTCAACGTTCCGTAAACCAAAGCCAGAGTGGAAAGTGGAAAAGTAATCCAGAAACAGGGAATCAGTTCATAGGTAAAGAAGTCAAGGCTAGTGTCCCTGTACCCAATGAGACCAGAGAAGTGACGTTTGGTCGTCAGGGATTTAACAAATCGTCAGCGCCATTTGCCAAGAGGGAAGGCAACACATCGTTTACGCAGTATAAGAGATATGAAGGCAATGAACAACGAGGTATGGTGGTGAAGCGTTGTCACAACTGTGGTTCAGACAAACATTTGGTTAAATTTTGTCCAGTTCCAGTGGCAGCAGCTAGTTCTAGCAGAAATCAAGAACACACAAGGGTGAATTTGATTCAAGTGGTTAGTGATACAGATAATCAAACCACGGGTCAAGAAAACCAAGAGACTGAAGTAAAGTCAGTAATGAAATGTGGTATTCAAAAAGAAATTCTATTGGATGCTGAAATTCAGAGAGAAGTCATAGGAAAAGATGACAGTCGAATATTGAAGAAATCGTTCTTGCAATATGTCGAGGTTGAAATTCGTGGAGTAGACGGTAAAGAGCCAGTGAAAGTCAAAGCACTGAGCGACTCGGGTGCAGAGATTCCGGTGATTAGTGAAGAATTACTGGAAGGCATGAAGGTGGAACAAATTGGAAAAGTGAACTTGCAATGTGTGGCAGGAGATGCCATTCCTGCGAAGTTAGTGAAAGTGGATGTTAGACTGTGTGGTAGTGACGTGGAAGAAGAGGGATTTCCGCGTAAAATCCAGTGTTCACTTACACCTTATGTCACCTTGATGTGTGCTAGTATTGCAAAGATGGGCAGTACAGAAAGATTCTTGTTGCATCCAGAGATAATTGCCGAATTAAAAGCCGTACCACAGATGAAAATTAAAACGATACAAGGAAATGTGAGTGTACAAGCAAATGTAATGACGAGAGCGCAGAGTCGGAAACAGGAAATGGTAGATGTTGATGAGAAGAGTGAAACTGAAAGTTCAAGTGATGAGGAAAACGACAGTAATGAGCAACGAAGCTTATCGCGAGATGGTATAACATCAGAGATGAACGAGCAAGAGATGGCTGCATGCGAGAATGGCACATTAAATGAAACGGAAGAAGACAATGAATGTGATGTGGGGATAGGAGACTTGTATAGAGATGAAGAGATGGATGAAGAACAAAAGGTGCAGATTGCCGATTCGAAGAAGTTCGAAGAGCAACAGAGAAAGGATGAATCGTTGAAGCCGTGGTGGAAGTTAGCACAAGAGAAAGAATCTGAATTCTGTGTGATCAACGGTTTATTGCATAAGAAATATCAGATATTAGACCAGACGATATATCAACTAGTGTTACCAAAAGACAGACGAATTAAAGTGATGGAGTTGGCGCATGAATCAGTATTTGGAGGACATTTAGGAGAAGAGAAAACAAGAGAACGAATAAAATTATCTTTTGTATGGCCAAAGATGAGAAGAGACATTGTGAAATTTTGTAAGTCTTGCGAGAAGTGTCAACTAAAGGCAAGGAGTCTTGTGGTGGATAGAGTACCTATCACTCCGGTCTCAAGAGAAGAGGTCGCCTTCAAGAGAATGACGATGGACCTCGTTGGCCCGATCGATCCAGTATCTGCTGCAGGTCACAAGTATTGTTTATGCATTGTGGACTCGTGCACCAGATGGCCTACAATCTTTTTATTGAAATCGCTGACAGCGAAGGCTGTGTGTGAAGCGTTGATGGAACTGTTCATGAACGTTGGTGTGCCGTCCGTGATTACAAGTGACCAAGGAACGAACTTCACAGCCAGTTTGACAAGAGAATTTCTCGATTTAATGGGCTGTAGTCCAAGATTCGACACACCAGGACACCCAGAGGCTGCTGGATTAGTAGAAAGATGGAATCAGACATTTAAAAAGATGATCCATCATGTGATAATAGACAACCCGAGGAAATGGCACAAGATAATTCCTTTCACAGTGTGGGCATTACGAGAAGTGCCGAATGCAACTACTGGAGTATCACCATATATGCTTGTCTATGGGAAAATTCCGAGAGGACCATTGGCAATATTAAAAGAGAGTTGGACTAGAGAAATAAACTTACCACCTCATGTTGGAGTTAAACCAGAAAAGTATTTGAAAGAACTCAAAGAAAATATGGAGAAAGCATTATTGTTTGCAGAATCTTACTCTCGAGAAAAGCAATTACAATACACGAATCAGTATAACAAGAGAGCAAAGCACAAAGAATTTGAAGCTGGTGAGAAAGTCATAGTTTTGTATCCAACGTCAACGAACAAACTTATTTCTCGATGGCATGGTCCATGTACGATCATACATCGAAGATCAAAGTACTCTTATTTAGTTGATATGGGTGAAAATGGTCGAAAAATAATTCACGCCAACAAGATCAGAAAATATGTTACTCGAGCATTAAGTTGTGGTCTAATCGTTGACGAAGATGAAGATTTTGGTTCAGTGGTTGAATTACCAATGAGGAATGAGGTTCAAGATGACAAGAATTCACTTAACCTCGATCCTGAACAAATTAGCCATTTGACAGTATCTCAGCAAGAACAGTTGTTGAACGTTTTGAACAAATACTGTGACAGATTTTCAGAAAAACCCGGATTATGTACATTGGTTGAACATGAAATTGAACTAAAACCAGGATTTCGTGAAAAGGAATTTGCAGCATATCGAATTCCTTTGATTTATCGATCAGAAGTGGAACGTCAGATCAAAGAAATGTTAAAAACAAACATTATTAAACCATCATCGAGCAGAATGGCAAGCCCTTTGGTTATTGTTAAAAAGAAAGACGGATCTTTAAGACTTGCCTGTGACTACAGATACATTAACTCATTCACAGTGGATTGTAAATATCCGATGCCGATTGTCAGAGACGTTTTGAACAAAGTTGGAAAGTCTAATGTAATTTCTATTTTGGACTGTCGAAGTGCTTATTGGACTTGTCCTGTAAAACAATCTGATCAATGGAAGACAGCTTTTGTAACACATAATGGACTGTATGAATTTACTCGTGTTCCTTTTGGAATGATAAATTCAGGCCGAACTTTTGTTAAGGCGATAAATTTAGTTTTACAGCCTATAAGTGACTTTGCAGAACCGTATGTTGATGACATTGCTGTGCATTCTGACAGTTGGAAAGTTCACTTGCAGCATCTAGATGCATTTTTGATGCAAATGAGATTGCATAACGTTACTTTGAATTTGAAAAAATGCATATTTGGTAAGAGTGAGGTAAGGTTTATCGGTCATGTGGTTGGGTCTGGTAAGATAAAGATGAATCCAGACAGAATTGAAAGTTTGACTAATTTGAAGATCCCAGAAACTAAGAAGCAAGTTAAGCAACTGCTTGGATTTTTTAATTATTACAGACAGTTTATTAAGGACTTTGCACAGATTGCGAAACCTTTATCTGATTTAACTAGTAAACGTGTTTCTGATAAGATTGATTGGACTGTTGAACATCAGCAAGCATTTGATTTACTTAAAGAGGCTGTGCGATCCAAAGTAGTGTTATATGTTTTTGAAGTGGGAAAACCATTCAATTTGTACTGCGATAGTAGTGACTTTGCAGTCGGTGCTGTTTTAACACAGATGGACGACAAGGGAATAGAACGCCCTGTGTCATTTATCAGTCAGAAGTTAACTGATACCCAGAAGAGATGGGCTACTGTGGAAAAGGAAGCCTATGCTATTGTTTGGGCTTTAAACAAGTTAAAAGAAATTATAATTGGATCAAAAATTTTCATTTTTACTGATCACAATCCTCTTACATATTTGACTGAGTCAATGTCTAAGTCTGCTAAACTTGTGCGTTGGGCGTTAGCCTTACAAACTTTTGATGTTGAGGTGAAGTACAAGAAGGGCAGATTGAATGTTATTGCTGATTGTTTGTCAAGGTTATAAGTAATCGTAAGACTGTATTTTGGTAATTTCGCAAATTTTGAAATTTAATTTGCTCAATTCCAGAAAAAGGAAGGAGGTAATGTGAACTGAGTTTTGTGTACAGTCTTGCAGTGCGAGATGTTAGCGTATATATTTAGTGCGTTTACTTTAGTTTCACGTGTATATGTATATATGATAGATGTATAACGTTTAGTCTTAGTGACACGCGCGGCCGGCCAATCTCGGCAGCGGCGCGCTATATGTATATTATTAGATTTCACTTAGGCGCACAGAAGACAGGTGTGTCAAGAGGCGCGAAGAATTATGCTGACTAGAGAAGTTTGAATTCGAGTGTGTTCGCTGTAGTAGTGTGGCTGACTAGTTGAGTTGTAATCGAATTGAGTTCTGTCTGTTTGTTTCTTATTAAACTGGAAAGATATTAAACTGTGTTGCTGATTAATTCAGGTTATACTTATACGTAGAATTAGTGTTCAAAAGGTGAACGTTAAATAGGCGTTAAGTACGAAGAGAACAAGGATTTAATCAGAAGGATTGTCAACGGAAGGATTGGGTTGACAAACATGTAAAGGAAATAAAGAAAATAAAGATTACAAAAGAGTGTGCCACACGTCTGCTGACTACCCACGTGACCATCGTAGTTGTCCTTATCATTGTCGTCATCATCACTGTCATCATCACTGTCATCATCATAGTCTTCTGAATCACATCATCGCCTCCCACATTAACGCACATTTTCAAAGGAGGGACACTCGTTCATACGGGCAGCGGTGGTGAAGGATCTCACCTGATCTATTCATTGAAAAATGAGCAGGGTCAGGGCCATACGGTCGCTCTAGAAAAACACGTGCATTTAGGCCTACACTTAGGCCGCTCCTTATTTGCTCATGAGCAACTAAATGAACAGGAGAACAACCCTCTGCTTTATCAGCAGAGAACTTATGCAGTCATCCCCACGCCGACAGCTGCATGTGGGGAACTAAGGGAGGTGCTGTCGGAAGAGAGGTGAGCATCCGGGTAACCCCAATTCACGATCGTATACGGAGATCGAACGACATGACTCAGTGTTTGTTCCGTTCATCAGTTGAACCAAATTGAAGCCAACTAAAAGCCTTAGTCCCTACACACAGTATGCATGCAGTATGCGGTTAAAAGCCATGTCTATTTACCAATCGGCGTTTCTTTATGTTAGAGCAGCTGAATGGAAACTGTTTTGATTCAGAATCAAATAGCGGCTCCCCTCGCTAGACTTCTCCGACCAACCGAATACTAATGCTACGAGATGTTGGCTGGCAATATAGATACATGCATGCATAACTACACATTTGCTTGTCTAATTACTGTAATTTGTATAATTATATGCATTGTTGGGTTGGGTGCGGTGGGAAGACTGTTTCTAAGGCATCGTCGTCATTGGAGGCCAGTTATAGAAATCCGCTTGATTTCCGGATAGACATGTATATTTAGCATTCAACGGATACAACGTCTGTAGTGAAATGGTATACGAGTAATTGTTGATATTGTCGCACTAACATGAGGGGCGTGGTGGCTCGGTGGTAAGTTCGGCGCCTTGTGATCGGAGGGTTGCAGGTTCGAATCCCACTCTAGCCGCTGCGTACGGACCTTGGGCAAGTCCTTCACTCGCAATTGCTCGTGGCGCTTCGGCGTGAAAATTCCGGCACAGTATCAAATGCTGTAGTCGGGAGCGCCTCTGAGTAGTAGTTGACTTCGAGAGGCGCTATAGAAATTTCCGAAATAAATAAATAAATAAAATAAATAAATAAATGAGTGCGTGCGTGCTTCGGATACATGCTAGAATTTTAAGCTAGATGCATCATGCAACTGAGCTACATTAGACAGAACGAGGAGGATGTGATTACTTCTAGACAACTATGACTAAGGTGTAATTAGTGGTTTTGTAAATAAGTTAGTAGGTATTTCCAGTCTTGTTGTCCTCGAGACCAAGGTCTTGGTCTCGAGTGCACTCGAGTTCGTTTTTAAAAGTCTTGGTCTTGGTCTTGGTCTTGAGGTTCAAGGTCTTGGTCTTGGTCTTGGTCTTGAGGTTCAAGGTCTTGGTCTTGGTCTTGGTCTTGAGGTTCAAGGTCTTGGTCTTGGTTTTGCAAGACCAAGACCAAGACTTTTGTCAATATGAACAGTCATTAATTTTAACAAACGGCCAGAATTTTAAAAATTTATCCAATAATTACTCATACAGTCATTGCTTTAGTATTTACACGGTGTGAATGAGGCTTCACTGTTGTTTTGGATAATTATTTTGACTTCCGGTTATTTACCATGGAATGATTTCAAAACAGACTCACGATTAATTTGTACATTTACATCCGGTTCTTGAAAAGCTGCTTTGTGTGCTAGCGATTTCAGCACTTGTAGACCATATTTTTTCACATGGCAGAATTTTTGTGAGGCCCCACAGGTCACGTCTTGGTCAGAAAATTCTGAGCAAATTGGTTTTTATAAAATTCAACAGGCATTTGGAATAACATTTCGCATGAAGGACTTTTGTAAATACGATTCAGAATTCTCTGCAGTCTCCATTTAGAGTTGTTTTGCTTGAATAAAAGAAAAGACTCATGTTTTCATTAAAATAACGAGTAGCAGGTAGTCCGACTGGACAATTTTTAGTAAGGAATAGAAGTCTGGATACGACTGTGATTTTTTTGGGTCTTGGTCTCGGTCTTGGTCTTGAGGTTCAAGGTCTTGGTCTTGGTCTTGGTCTTGAGGTTCAAGGTCTTGGTCTTGGTCTTGGTCTTGAGGTTCAAGGTCTTGGTCTTGGTCTTGGTCTTGAGGTTCAAGGTCTTGGTCTTGGTCTTGGTCTTGAGGTTTAAGGTCTTGACAACAAGACTGGGTATTTCTTACAATACACTAGCTATCAAACCTTAGTCTGGGAAATAGCAAATTGATGAAGATTCTTACAAAATATATCATTTAATCAAACAGCATTATTAAGCCAACTCTCATCACACGTTGCAGAATTATTAGATCTTAAATGTTATGGATAATAATAATAATAATAATAAAAATAATAATAATAATAATAATCATAATCATAAGAAGCAAATAAAACTTTTACTTATCTAAATTTCATTGTCTTCTGTCAGTCGCCTCATTCCTCCATCCTTCCGTTCTCTATCGTCCGAGTCTTCTCAGCCCTAGATCCCGCCGATCTTCATCCGAGACGCAGACTGCCTACTTTCTAACTCGGTCCTCCTATTAGTAAGATTATCTCTTTCTGGCTTCCACTCAGCCTCTATCTCTAAATTCCTACTAACCGCCTCATCCCTGAGCTCTCATACTCCTCAACCCCGTGTTCTTCCGTATACTGCTTGTACAGTTAGCAATCTCTAGGCTACCCAGCCTCTTAATACAAGATGCTAAATATAACGACTCTTTGTCGACTCTCCTAGTATATTACTGCCACCAGACAGTGAGCATCTCAAGACTGATCATTTCTCATTCGGCTTCTACGCTTAGGCCAGCTGTATCTCATTGTAATGCAGGCTGAATCACTAAGCTGTATTCTGACAACTGATCCACTCTGATTTACCACTCAGACATAACTCAACCTCTTTCCCTTCAGACGATATTTTTACATACACTCTTGAAACAATGCAGCTTCCAAACTACACAAGCACAACTACCATCATTACAAACGCTGTAATACAACTATATATAGTCTATCATAGGAAACGATTACCTTAATTAATCTAAGATAATCTGGCCACTGTAGACTAACGTGTCGTAGGCCACAATAGACTAGGGGACAGTCCGCTAGAGGACAGCCACTAATGCATCGATTGCAGATACACCTGTACCAAACATCGAAAAATAAATCTACTGTTGGTAAATAGTCCGTCAAACTATCATTGCCCCATGAATGAAGAAAGTCCCCAAGAGCGACGATTACGTTTACATCGTGAACGACAGCAAAGATGGAAGGCCCGACAAAGCCAAGAAACTCTCGATCGTCTGACGTCGCAAAGACATGAGACTCGTGAGCAACGACGAACTCACGAAGCACCTGAACAAGCGCAGGCCAGACGAACATTAAATGAGCGTTATCAAAGGCAAAGACGAACTCAAGAGTCGTTAGAGACATCTCGACACCGACGACAACCAAATGCAGACGCTAACCGACAGCGTAGAGCTCTTCAGTCACCACAGGCATCTCGAGCCCAAAGAGCCGTAGATGCAGAAGCTCATAGACAAGCAGACGAAGAGAGAACCTTCCGTCCAACCTCTGTCCTTCCTTCCTCCCTTCCTCCCTCCCTATGCCTACCTCTCCGTCATAATGACGGGCAAATCCACTAGTATGTACATACATGTATATATATATTTATATACATAGGGATATATGCGGACAACATTATCCTGCTATCTGTCACTGTGCGTATACTCCAAGAAATTATTGATCCATGCATATGTGCAGAACTTTTGCCGGTAGGACTAGGTGCTCTATTAATTTTATTTACTATCTCCTAAAGATAGCCTCTATCTGTATTTACAGAGATAATATGTGCATTGGGTTTGATTGTAAGTGTCTACTACCAAAGTACCAGTATAAATTATAACAATGAGCTTGTGCACTATTTCCTGATAACATAATATCATGAATCTCTTTGAGCTTATTTTATGTTATTGGATCCGACGGGGAATGATTACAAACTCCTTGAGCTTCTGTTACTCTCGTTGAGAGAACTTTAGACTGTTGAATTTAAGTGTCTCTATTATCGAAAGGCTCTTCAAACTCCGCCACTGCTCGTACTTGGCAGTGCCAGTCCCAAGCCTGGATGAAGGAGGAGCGCGACACTAATGATCTTTGTTATCGTACAGTGTCGTAAAAAGGCTCCTCACTTATCAGTCTTCAAGTTATGATAAACATGCGTCAAATCAATTTATCTGCCATAATCTACAAGCGACCGCACACCTACCCAACCTATCAGCTTTGACTGGCCAGTCGGTCCGTTTCGCCCTGCGTTGCCATGTCTTTTGACATAATTTTGGCGATTTGGCAGTCAATTGGTGAAACTTCTAGAGATTGAACATTTCATTCGGATCGCTTAGGATCGGGTCGATTGGGGTTTACGATAATCGGATGCTCCACTTTGCTGCAATTATAACTGCAAGTAGATTCTGACGCTACGCAGTAACGTCCATTTTAGAGAAAGTGCTAACACATGTACTCTTGTAGCAGGGTATTCGGGTTCAGGCCGAATGAGTACCGTACACCAAACCAAAGCGCAGGGCACCAGCCTATTCACGAGCGCTGACAAAGACGAAACTGCCTAATCTACAAGCGACCACACACAGACCCGACCTATCAGGCCGAATGAGTATCGTACACCAAACCGATGCGATCACACTGAAAATTATGAATCTGTCGATCGTTCCCCATGAGGAGTCTAGGACATTTCCCCCCAGAGATTTTCCGTACAATTTCCCCCGGACAATTCCCTCTTAGGACATTTTCCCCGGACTTTCCCCCGAGGGCTCTTAAAGGTAGGCTATATAATGCATGTATGTATGTTTGTATGCGTATGTATGTATGTATGTATGTATGTATGTATGTATGTATGTATGTATGTATGTATGTATGTATGTATGACATTGTATGTATGTATGTATGTATGTATGTATGTATGTATGTATGTATGTATGTATGTATGTATATATGTATGTATGTATGTAAAAGTATGTATGTATGTATGTATGTATGTATGTATGTATGTATGTATGTATGTATGTATGTATGTATGTAAAAGTATGTATTAGGGTGGTCCACAGACACATGGTAAAAATTAAAGTTCAAGCTAGAAACCAGGCCACCCTCTCAGTTTTGTAGACCTATCAATAGTATTATTGAGACAAAATTTCAGCTTCCTATTCCAACTGGAAGACGATGCTCACGGACTATGTTACTTAGTCATATTCCGATAAATAGACATTTATTGTAGATATGAGTGTGTTGAGCATACAAATGCATTTTATTTCAAGACAGATCAAATATTACTGTAATTTGACAACATATGTAATACAAGAACAGTTAGACAGATGGAACTGTAAAATTTCATCAGGTTTAATGAATTGGAAATATCCAAAAATGTCAAAAACATCGTCCAGTCCATGAATATCGAATGTCGATTGTTCTTGTTTTATAATTTCAACACCCGTTACAGTATTTGACTCTAGAAACTGCAAGGCTTTGCAAGCACTGCGTCAACAGCAGTCTTCTTTCTTGTGTGAGTGAGAACAGCTTTCATATTTGCCTCGACCACTTGAAGAAGAAACACCTTTTCTTCTTCATCATTGGTGATGAGTCAGTAGAATTCCTCAAACAACTTCACACTCTCTCAGCCGTGTCGTTCACCACTCTTAACTGCTGAATTATCTATCTGCCTTGCTTATAATCCTCATTCTCGATCCATTTCTGTGGTTGAAGTGCAACACAAAAACTACTCATCTTCAGGTGTCACAGTACTGTCAGTGCTCAGCGGGTTGTAAAATCACCCAAAACCCCTCTTTCAGTACCTTAGCATCACTTCTCACCTTCTTTCACCAGGCTTTGCAGTCATTCTGTAGACAATCTTCACTTATCTCTTACAGGAAGTTGGTCTTGCAGTCATTCTGTCGACAATCTTCACTTTATCTGTTACAGGAAGCTGGTCAACAATCTTCACTTTGTCTGTTACAGGAAGTTGGTCTGAGAACAGTGCCAGACCTACAGCCTCGTCTGAAAGGTACCACAAGTGTTTTTTTAGGACCGTCCTGGCAGCAACGCTAACGTCACAGTCAATAGACTCATATTGTCCTAGACCAATCCAAAGTGATGGATCTTGTTCTTGAGCTTCAGCAGCAAGTGGGGCCTTTGTCCATGCCTTTGCGTAAAACAGGGCACCAAACTTAAAAAATCAATGAATCTGATCGCGAAAAGTTAGATTTTGATTGCATACAGTAACTTGGCCATCCAATGTGCATGGTGAATTGGCCCAGGGCTCTCCAGTGAATGATTGAAGACTGACTTCCAAGGACAACCACTGTCAGCTCAATGGGCTCTTGGTTGTTGTCTCTGATCTCTGAATTTCTTTCAGCAAACCCTTGAGAAAACTGACGCTGTTTCATGGGGGCTGCAGTGCCGGATATGACTTCCAGTCCTCGGAAGTTGACACGTGTCACACCTTCCCAGCAGGTTTAAATCTCTTGAAGATTGGGATTTATGGAGAACAGGTGGACCGCAGCACAAGGTGAATACTTTGGCTAAAATCAATTCCATTACATGATGACGGCAGGCCAACCACAAGAGCTCTCAGCTTATTTGTCTTCCAGCAGAACACACAATCCGTTGAAATGCCCAGTGTTGACATACATTGTATCAAAGCTCAAGGCTTGAACCTTGTCAACTGTGAGTTTTCACAACTTCAGAAGAATATGAAAGACCATGAATTCATTGCATCCTGTCCCAAAGGCTAATTTGGGCACAAAGAGGAGCTTATTCACACCATCATCTGAAAGCAGCACTGGCAGGCGGTCGACATTTCCTGCTCCAAAGATCTTAGGCAGGGTTTACTCAACCCAGTGTAGTACCAGTGGATAATCTGGTACAAATTCAGATCTTACAGCTTCAGCATGCTCTATCCTGGCTTTCTTACGCACTCTGTTACGTGAATGTGGCAGGGCAGAAGGACCACAGCCAAGCGCTGCAGCAACTGTAATGTAAAAATTCACTTCTGAAAACATGTCAGCCTAAAAAGAGGAAGTAGGCACTATGACCTTCAACAAGAACTGTACACATTTTTGTTTAAAGTACCAGTAAGTAGGTAAGTCTGATAACACAACAGAAACTATTTCAAGCTCATCTCCATGATAAATGTTGACCAAGTTATAAGGCATCGAGATTTACAGCAAATACTACTATATGGTAATATTTATTTGTCATTGAGCACAATCTTCCAGTAGGAATAAGAAGCTGAAATTTTGTCTCAATAATACTACTGACAGGTGTAAAAAACTGAGAGGGTGGCCTGGTCTCTAGCTCAAACTTTATTTTTGTGGACCACCCTAGTATGTATGTATGTATGTATGTATGTATACATGTATGTATGTATGTATGTATGTATGTATGTATGTATGTATGTATGTACATACACACATGCGTACATGCATGCATACATACATTCATACATACATACATAACTACACACATGTATACATACATATATTCATACTTACATTATATAACCTACTTTTCAGAGCACTCGGGGGGAAGTCCGGTGGTAATGTCCTAAGATTGGAAATGTCCGTGGAATTGTCTGATCGGATCAAATGGCTACGGTGCAATGGGTGCATGGTAGACTCACTTTCACCATATGAATCAATGGACTTTTGGATTTTGATAAGACGTGCACGGGGCTACCGTCTCTTGAACGAGCTCTTTAGATACCTTGGGCAATTTATTTTTGCACTTGATTGTCTTTGCAATTAGCAGCTTAATCAGAAACAAGTCAGTAGGACTATCTACTGCAAAATATTAAACAAGCCCTATGATTATTTCGCTGCTATGAGTTTATGTTTTATCGGCCACAGGCTTGGTGTCAGAGTAAACCATAGCTTCCGATATGTACTGTTGGGACTCATGAGGAATTACTTACATTTATCGAAGTAATGATTTTTTAAAGTTGTGTAACGGATGTAAAAGACAATTTGACCTGCTTTGATAAACGTACAGTTTTTACCAGGCCCTATAGGTTTTTGGTAAATTTTCGCAAGCCTCAATTAAATTGAACATCATAAAAATAAACATTTAATGTAATATATATGAAACTTTCAGTTCTTCAGACCCTTTATGATACACAATTTCTGTGTCACCGATTCATAGTGGCCGCCTGCAATCTTTACCTGTGCCAGAAAGTCAGAAACTGTGGGAGGAAAACTTTTCAGCGAACAGAGGTCGCCTAAATCTCATTCTATCCGCTGAGATTCGCAGTCAGGGCATTCCACCCATCCTCGACTATATATACGATGCGAAACTTACCGTCTCCTGGGAGGGAAACTCCGTCAATGCGTACTCTGGTAGTGCCAGTCCCAAGCCTGGAGGAAGGAGGAGGGCGACGCTAATGATATTTGTTATCACATAGTGTCGTTAAACTTAAACTACTACCGTCTCCTGGGAAAAAGGACGCTGTGCTTTCTGTATTCTTCTTCCTGCGATGTCCTTCGGTGACCAATGCCTGCGTGGACTTCATCAAGAAACGAATGTTGCCATCAAACATCATCTCGTACGAGACGATGACTCGGGACCTTCTCCGTGGGACGACGCAGTTAGACGAGATTGCTGAAACTGAACCAGATGGCAAAACAAGTGGTTTGTGCCAACATCGAAAACGTTCTGACCTCTGCGGCGTTTGCCCTCCACCTGACCGAGGACGCTGTACCGAAATACCTGTGGGGCAGCGGCTATTGGCAGATACAGGACATTTAAACGACTCGTTACCATTGCCTGCCACCTGCTTGATAAGGAAGGATTGAATAAATTTTTTGTCTCCTTCCAACGGTCCCAGGAAAACCCTAATGGCATCAGTAGACTAAAATATCCCCAGCAAACTCACCTGCAACGAATCTCGGCAAATCCGTCACAGCAAATCCCACCGGTTCTATGCCATGGCGCCGATTGTACTTGCACCGAATGCAGACAGATCCACCACAGAAAACCAAACCAGTTTCATTGCACAGAATCCACAACAAATTCACAACTTTTCAAAATCTCAACATCAGAAATGTAAGGCATGGAAATCCCACTCAACCTAACCCGTGATAATGAGTCAGTTTTTTTCCGTATAAACTATGTGAGCTCTGATTGCGTTAAGTTGCATAAGTGAGAGTACGTTATAATATGCTCGAAGTAAAACTGATGATTTTCAGATAATCGTTTATAGACAACATGATTGTTTGTTTTGCTGCGGATGTAAATTTTTGGTTCATTGTCAGGGTGCTAATTGCTTTGCAAAAACGTCGCACTTCCTCTGAGGAAGTCGATTGCATACTGGTTATGACTGTGTTTCGAGAATTTGCATTCGCAAGGTCCTTTCATGTAGACTGAAAACAACGAGACATCAACTTAAATGTGCGGTTTCAGTGTGGTATTATGCAAGATAAATTTAACTTTAAGACTATTTGTCATCTGCACCAGGAGTAAGGTTTCGGAATTATGCAGTAGAGCTCCATATTTGCATCCATAACAGAATCATATCTCTTATATACAGCGTCCTTCAAACCTCTCAACCTTCTTACATTCGCCAACTATTCACCATTCGACCAGACTTGTTGTCCTCGAGACCAAGATCTTGGTCTCGAGTGCACTCGAGTTCGTTTTAAAAGTCTTGGTCTTGGTCTTGATCTTGAGACCAAAAGTCTTGGTCTTGGTCTTGAGATTCAAAGTCTTGGTCTAGGTCTTGAGCTTCAAAGTCTTGGTTTTTCAAGACCAAGACCAAGACCGGCTGTCAATCTGATCAGTCATTTAACAAAACTCAACAATTTAAAAATTTATCAAGCCTGTTTGCATCATAGCCTACGACAAATACCTACGGACGGATGCAAATCTTGTTGGTCAGGAAAACCCAGCAGCAGCAGCAGCTAAGTCATGCTGTGTCTGGAAGCCTTGCCGAGACTTTTCCTTATAAACCATGGGAGGATTTCAAAAAGGCTCACGATTTGTACATTTACATCCAGTGCTTGAAAAACTACTGTGTGTGCCAGCGACTTCAGCACCTGTAGAACGTATTTTTCACATGGAGGAATTTCTATGAGGCCACACAAGGCACGTCTGGTCTTGGTGAGAAAATTCTGAGCGAAATGCTTTTATAAAATGCAAAAGGCATTTGAAATAACATTTTGCATGAAGAACTTTTGTAAATACGAATTCGGAATTCTCTGCAGTCTGTGTTTAAAGTTAATTTGCCTGAATAAAATAAAAGACTCACGTTTTCATTCAAATAGCGAATAGTCCGACTTGACCATTTTTTTTAAGGAAAAGAAGTCTTGGACTGAATGTAATTTTTGGCTCTTGGTCTCGGTCTTGAATTTCAAAGTCTTGATCTTGGTCTTGGTCTCGAGGTTCAAAGTCTTGGTCTTGGTCTCGAGGTTCAAAGTCTTGGTCTTGGTCTTGGTCTCGAGGTTCAAAGTCTTGGTCTTGGTCTCGAGGTTCAAAGTCTTGGCCTTGAGCTTTAAGGTCTTGACAACAAGACTGCATCCGAGCACCCAGGTCTACTCGCTCATCATCATATCTTTCTCTATCTCGGCCTCCAGTCTCCGCCTCTCTGAAATTCTGCAATCGTTCCTTAGTCTATGTTTCACGGCTCTTTGGAATGATCTTCCAAAGATCTACGCCAGTTTACTCAACCAACTTCCTATCTCACCTGTTACTTTCACCTCTCCTCCGCTTGCACTTTCTTCCGCTGCTTTCCACTCATGGTTGAAAAACCGAACTCTTCAAGATATTCTATCCTGATTCCACTCCAGCGCCACCACACAACCACCATCATCACCGATTACCAACTTAGCACCCTTGACCACCCCGGACTCTGACCTGGCCCCGGAACGGACAAGGCGGACATGGCTATTGCGGACTTGATTTGATATAGCGCCGGTGTTTAAGCTGTTCTCACTGACGTGGCTTTTGTGTGGCGCTGAGAAATTTCGGAGATTTCCATTTACATTACATTTACTTTCTATTCACTGGGTCTTTCGCACTGGGAGCGCATCTGATTAGCGAACACTGTGAGAGTCGCTTTATAAATATTCAGATACATTACAATACAATACAATAATCGAGGCGAGACCAGACAAAGGAGCAAACTATGGATTGTGACAAGAGGAACAGAGAGGAGGATCAAACCGAGATCGAGTAGGCTACCGTTAATATTACTAAACTTAATCACTGTCATATGTCTTTAGTAGGCCCTATAGTACAGTTTCTACAACCATATAGCAAGTTAAGCAGCTGCTACATCTTGCGCTAAATGAATAATAACCTCTTAATGTTAACAGATCAAGGTACAAAGTATAAAGAAACCAACAGGTAGAGCAATCTATAGACTTATTTAGTGACACAGAGCTTCGCTGCAGTCAAGATTGCATTCAGTCTATCAATATATTCGCACTTAATTTTATAACTTATGCTGTTCAGTTCGATCGATTTTAGAGCGTAGACTATATTTCTGTGTGAGTTCGGTATTTATCCGATCAAAATTTCTTTTCGTACGTATAGGTACACTGCATGTACTTTTGATAGCTAACACACCTTTTGGTCTATACCAATAGTGAAATAGAAAGTGCTTTCGATTTGATGATCTGTCTAAAACATAGATATGGTCTGGAATAACAAAATGGCTGCGAAATCAACAATCAAGACATTGGAAGACAGCGTCGAGAAATTCAAGCAAGAACTGGATACAACGAAAACAGGTAATCAAACATCAGACGATCTGTTTTTGACCTAATCCGATCACTTTATGATGCCTTTATCATTAGTCAGAAGGCGTTGGTCCTTTAACAATATACTCTGTAGGCCTATACAGTAAAAATTGTAGTCTATAATTGCAGAAGTTCGGTTTGAAAAGAACGGAAATAGTTAGGGACACCAGAATTTAGCCTACAGTGGCTAGGTAGGCCTGTAGGGAAGTTGGCCTTAAATGACTAATAGAACGGAAGATCTGAGGATTTATGTCCGTAGCTTCAAACCAGTCAAAGTGAACGTCCTAAAGGCCAACAATGTTCAGGTGCGAGGCGCAGCAGAAGTTAAAGTTTCCATTGATTTAGTGCAATATTTGTTGGTACGATGAGTGGACAAGAAACTGATATTTTGACAGATTTATAAGCTAAACTTTGTGATCTATGAAACAGACAAATTGGATTCGTAATTCGGTGGACAACCAATGCACCGAGTGTAACATGTTGAAATGTGTCGGAATTAAGAGGTATGGTCTGGTAAGATCAATAGCCAACAATGAAATTAGCGTAAGACAATTAATTCCGTGTTATTATTATTGTTTAAGAGGAAGAATAAACGAACACTTATAATAATTTACTAACAGTTTATTGCTATGCTTCTTAGACTCATCGCCGAAAACATAAAACAATCACTACCAATACAGTTATGTGCTTAGCCCAGCTCTCTACGGTTATATAGTTCCCGAATACTGAGAGAGAAAATTAGAGGTTGCTTGGTAGTAGACGAAGCGGATGAAATAGAGATGCGATTCAAGGTTTGGTTGGCCTCAGAGTCCGGGGCTATGCATCAATGACCAAGAGCGTTGTAAGATCTATGTTAACGGCAGATGCATGAACGGACGGCGCGTATAGGGACAGACAATTTAATATAGTGTGAAAGTATTGAGAAAATTGATATCATTGGAATATTACGCAATCGAGTTGAGTTGTGTAGTAGGAAAACATTCATGTGACTCGAACGTTCCACACGATGTAGAGGATGAACACTGAACCACACACATGAAAACATAGGCCTACTATTATAGAAGCAATAATGCTGAATACCACGCTGTATACATGAAAATAGTGGACCAACAAAAATAACGAAACAGTCAGAATACTAACACGTTTGAAATACTATAAGTCGAATGAAAAACAAGTAATTAATTATAAAAGAAGCGCAATTATTTCATATTACCCAGCAAACAACACGAATAAACACTACAGATGTACAGTGATGGTGGTTGTTATTTGTCAGGGCTGAAATGCATTTATCTCTGTCAAAGCTGAGTTCGCCTTTTTCTATCTTAAATGTACACAGTGAAGTGGCATAAAAGGAAGTAGGCCTATATTTACAACGCGACCAGAGAAGAAACATTTAAGGGCATGATAATGTAGGCCTGCTTCAGGTTTGTAAAGTTTGAGGGTATGGTCACGAATGCCTTGGTGCTGAAAGTGCATGAACATCACTGTGCTGTCGATCTCCAGAACTATTCTAATCAAGTTTTAGGCCCATTGCCTCCAGAGACTTTGGTTCGAGCAAAGCAAGCTTTGCGTATTATTGGCTTAGTTCAGGTTGATTAATTCAGGAATGCGCTTAGACGTCTATGGCTTAGTGAAGCGACGTTGAACAGCTTTCCTGACGTTAATGGCAATGTGCGGTGACCATAGGTTCCAAAATTGGGCAAACAATTTAATGGGCAGTGTTATTTCTATAAAGGGAGGAGACACCGTGGCTATAGAACTAAATCAGACTCCCAATACTCCGAACCAGGCATTAGACGTCATAAGAGTTGACGGAGGCCACTGGCTCGTCGAGAAATAGTCATTCCGTAGCATTTTTTATTTTGTACTGGGTCTCTATACACTGGTCAGGCGTTGCCTGGATGGACTTTCATTCATTCATTCTGGAAATTTGTATAGCGCCTCTTCCAGAGACCTATTCAGAGGCGCTCCCAGTCCAGATACGGCTAAAGAGATAGGACTTGAGGTGTCGAAAGAAAGCAGGTGAGTTATTCCGGGGGAAGAAACGAAGACCAATTGGAAGAGACCATTCCAGGTAGACGGGCCAACAATTGAGAAGGCTCGGCGTTGTCTGACTGCGGAGCGGGCCCGAGGAACCAATAGCTTCCCATTAGTCGCAGAGCGCAAGACACTGCCAGAGGCTGTCAGAAATCGGGCGACAGAGTTCAGACAGGTAGGATGGGGCGCTGCGGGAGAGACACCGCCAAACTTCGCCCCTCTGATCCCTTGAGGGCCCTGACCTGGAGCTTTCCCAATCCCCTGGACCGGTCTGGGGATACCGCCCCAGGCCCTGTTAGGGCGCTTGACATAGTCCGGATTATTTCCTCAAGACTGCCTGACAAGTGGCAGCCCTAATAACTACTTATTGTTGTCATGCGCAAATGCTACAATTTTGCTTTGAAGAACTGCCATAGAAATCGAGATCAATGAATGGTGGTCTATTGGCAGAGAGCAACACCAAGTCTTTAAAGTGGAGAAATTAAATCAAGATGGCCAGTGACTTTGAATCGAAGGCGTGCCTCGTTGTTTCAATCAATTACAGTACCTGATCATTATTTCTATCACAACAAAATGACGTCTTTTGTGACTGTTAAATTCTGTCGCTAGGGTTTAACAGACTGACGGTTAAATCAGGGACTAAAATTTGCTGGTCCCAGATTAAATTCTTTCGCATGCGGGCTAGGGTTTAATTAAAAGACAAGTAATAAATGGGGTCTAAATTTCAATAAATAAATTATTACTATTCACATTATTAAGCAACTTTTCTATATATTTTATTCAAATTGTAGATTTTAACTAAACTATTACACACTCTTAAATTCCAAGGTAAAATAACCGTACAACACAATGGCGTTCCAATATGCCATAGGCCTACGTGTAAGTCGATGGCTTTGACAATGCACGTGACGCACTTTGCGTCTGTTCCTGTCTATGTCTTTTTCTCTGTTTGGTTCGTCTGTTTGTATCTGTTAGTGAATCTAGGTGTCTCTCCTTTATTTGGTCTATATCCGTTTGTCGTTACTATCATCATCACCATCGCGATCGCCTGCTTCAAGCCGCTTGACTCCTAATTGAGCGATTTATGGCATGTGGCTATTAATGTAGGTTTCGATCAGGTTAAAGCAAAATCTTTTAAATTACATTTTTACATATTTTATCGTTTTTATTTTCAGATAAACTTCATTACAAATCGGATGCAGTCTTGGTTCATACGATCAGAACAAAAGCCACAGAAGAAGGAGATAAAGTGATCAAAGGATTAACGATCTTAGACAAAGAATTGTTTGTTGTGAGTGAAAAGTGTTCAGATGTTGAAGTTTACGAAACGATTAAATTCACGTTCACTCGTCGATGGAATTTGAAAGAATTAATTGATCCTTGGAACATAGCATCCTGCGACAGAAACAAATGTCTCTACATCTTTGATATCAATTACGTCGCTCAGTCGAATGAAATCTTCAGGGTTGATCCAAATGGAAAAATAATAAAGAATTGGTCATTAGGAAGCGATTCGGGATATGGTCTGTCTGTTACAGACGAATCAAATGTCATTTTTACTCTTTCTGTGCAAAATAAATTAAATGAATATTCGCCAGATGGACAATTGATCCGAGAAATAAATCTATCATCAGACGCAGGGATTCGTCACCCAATGCATGCCATAAAACTGTCCAATGGTCATTTCGTGGTCAGTCATAGCAGTGATTATGCTAATCTGCATAGAGTGTGTGTGGTGGATGCGGACGGAAAGCTCATGAAGTCATTCGGTGGAAAACGTGGACCTGGCATTGGACAAATGAGTAATCCAAGCCATTTATCCGTCGATGTTAATGGATTTGTGATGGTCGTTGATCAAAATAACGGTCGAGTTTTGTTATTGGATCCTGATTTGAAATTTAGGAGAGAAATTCTCTCAAAAGGAGAAAAACACGGATTACGACGTCCACATAGGATTCTTCTGGAAGAGTCAAATGGTCGACTGTTTGTTGCTGACAATAGATGGGGACCTGAGGAGAAGAGATTCACAGACGAACGAATTTTAATATTTGATTTTAAATGATTTATTAAATACTAGGATATTTTCCTTGAATCGAAAAGTAATTTGCTTTCAAAGTTTTCTTCTTTAAGTATTTCTTTTAAGTCTATAGTAAATCACTGAACTCTTTTATTTAGTTTGTGCTTATTTCTTTTTCTGAGGATCTGAACCATTCAGTGTCGGTGATGTATCGCATGGCTTTTGTAAATTAGATAAGTTATTTTTTCGATTTGAATTTTCCTAGTTCCGGGTTTGTGGTGGTAGATAACGAGTGTAGCAGTTTACAGGTAATAATCTTTCTCCGTTGTACTGAATGCATCAAATATTAAGGCTAACAGTCATTCGAACTGAATTTCGGATGACATTATTTATGATATAAAGATCGAATTAAAAGTTTCCGCAGCCTATTCTGGCAATGTGAAGGCGTGCTAAGCCATGAAACTGGCCTTGTGTAATGTGTATATTATTTTAATAATAGATTTAGATTCGATGACGCGTCGAATGATTTTTGCTAATTAGATAAGTTATTTAGTTGAGTTGAATTTTCTTAGTTTCCAATTTGCACGGATGAGAAACTTAATTAATCCACTCAACTGTGTTATGGAAATATCATATTATTGTGAAGAATATTTTCTTCAAACGCTGTGTTTAGTAATTTACTTAAATTACTGTGTGATTCGTGTTAACCATTTAATGCTCCATGTTCCGGTTATTGACAACCTGGCTTCCATCCGTTGATCAATAATAAATCTTTCATTCTTTTTCGATCTGAATATTTCACGAAGACGTTGTTCCTCTAAAGTCAGAGCCATGCGCCGTCGCAGATGCAGGCAGCTGACCTATCGGCGCACTGGTCTAGGACTGGAGTCAACGTCTTCACTCTGCTCGCTATCGTCGTGCTCAATGGTCCGTGACGTTCTGTGCTGGAGCATGACGGATACGGTCTTCATATCGTCCGGTTCGATGAGGTCGATTGGTCGTTCTCCATCCTCCGTCAGGATCGACGCATCTGCTCCGTTCTCCAGAAGATATCTGCACATGTTTAAGAATGAAAAATAACACTTTTGTTGATGTTGATGAATGTATCTGGGAAAAGAATTAAAACACCGCTGATGATTATGGCGCCTGGGTAAAAAATTTAAGACTGTATACAACACAACTGATAACGATGATGGTACCAGACGAAGAGAATAACAATAGGCCTACCAACAGTGACGTAGCCAGACTTAAATTCAAGAGGAGGCAATTACGGGACACATCCAGGTGTAGTAAGGGTGTGGGGTACCGACGTACCGTATAACCCACGGAAAATTTTTGAAATCTAAAATGCCTCAATGTGGCTACGCCTATGCCACTAATCATAATGATTGTGCCTGCATGAGGAAAATTTGACCCACAAGAACTGATGACGATGGCAACGTAAACGAATTTCTTGTGATACGTGGAGAAATTCTCCCTTTAAAGTAATAATTATCATCGTAATGTAAAGTAACAGAGTGTAACTTTCCGACATTTCTCATTGCCACACAAAACTCGCGACAGTGAGATCAGCTTATTAACCGGCGCTACATAAAATCAAGTCTACAAGAGCCAGGTTGCTTGATTAATTTTGGTGCCAGGTCAGAATTCCAGGGAGGCCAACCCCCGAGGAGACAGAATGGGGAGGCATATGATGCTATTATACGCGTGTTAGACACCGAGAATATGATGATGTTGTAAGCCATTTTGCAAATGGATTTCAATTACTTGCGATGTAATATTCAACTGAATCTTCTGTTTTATATACATGTAGTGTAATCGCAGAATTATACAACACATCTTCAAGAAAGACTCATCAGATGTAGCTGAGGACAGTTTCGAAGGAGCGATGTTTGGCGTAGGCAGATTTGGTTTGATTTGGGAGATTGTCAGAGGTATTCAGATAAGTGTTTGGAAGACGAAATTAGGTCAAGGAGTACAGTAGACCCTATAGTGTTTTCGTTCAGAAGGTAGGCCTATCGGATTTTTTGTGTTCAGGTATATGGGATATTTAATGTGCAGAGATTGAAGTAGGGTGCGGCAGATATCCCTGGAGTTGGGTGGACACCATCGGATGACAGAAGCAGGAGAAGGATAGATGAAATAATTTCTCATGAGTAAAGTTGATGAGAAGTCGCGTAAGAAAATATGCCAGCGGAATGACTGAAGAAAGTTGTTGTGTTCGGTTGTGGCAGTTATGCATGCTATGCGTGGATGAGGGGGTTTGGCCATGTATGGAAGGTGAAGTAGCATTGGCACAGGAGGAGGAGGAGGACGAGGAGGACGAGGAGGAGGAGGAGGAGGAGGAGCTTGCATGAGATGCGGATGAGGAGCCTGAGGTGATGCATGGGATTAAACTGATGGTGCATAGGCGCGGAGACAGGGATTTTAAACATACGGTCCAAGGGAAACATTGGGTACTGCGACTGCGGCCAGTAAGAAGAAGGATTAATTGAAATGGAACGGACTCACTAAATCTGAATGCAGGTGCATATTATGTCGAATATTATGATTAACTTGTCAAAGAAAATAAAGATAAGAGAGAGTGCGCCGCACATCTGTTGACTCCCCACGTGACCATCGTAGTTGTTCTTATCATTGTCGTCATCATCATTGTCGTCATCATCACTGTCGTCGGAGTCACATCATTGCCTCCAACATAAACGCAAACTTTCAAAGGAGTGGCACCAAGGCAGCGGGGTGAAGATCTCATCCGATCTATTCAATGATAACTAAGGCCATAGAGTCGCTATAGAAAAACACGTGTATTTAGGCCTACATGCATTTAGGCCTACATTTAGCCAGCTCCTTATTTGCTCATGAGCAACTAAATAAACAGGAGAACAACCGCTGCTTTATCAGCAGGGAATTTTTGCAGTTATCCCCCCTGCCGACAGCTGCAGCTGCACGTGGGGCACTGCTGTCGGAAGAGGGGTGAGCATCCGGGTAACCCCAATTCATGACTCAGTGTTTGTTCCGTTCATCAGTTGAACCAAACTAAACCGAACTAAAGCCTTAGACCCTACGCACAGTATGCATGCAGTATGCGGTTAAAAACCATGTCAGTAAACCAACCGTCGTTTTTAATGTTGGAGCAGCTGAATTGAAACTGTTTTAATTCAGAATCAAACAGCGGCTTCCATGCTAGACTTCTCCAACCAACCGAATACTAATGCTACGAGACGTTGGTTGGCAATATAGATACATGCCTGCATAACTACATATATGCTTGTCTAATTACCGTAATTTGTATAATTATGTGCATTTTTGAGTTGGGTGTGGTGGGAAGACTGTTTCTAAGGCATCGTCGTCACTGGAGGCCAGTTATAGAACTCCGCTTGATTTCCTGATAAACAAATATATTTAGCATTCAACGGACATCTGTTGACTCCCCTGTAGTAATATGGTATTAGAATAATTGTTGATATTGTCGTACTAACATGAATGTGTGCTTCGGATAGGCCTACATGCTATATGTAACTGAGCTACATTACACAGAACGGCGATGTGATTACTTCTAGACAACTATATTATGGCCTATTATACGAAACGATTACCTTAATGTGAGCCCAATCTCAGACACAAAGAACCTAGATTAGAGAAAACTGTTCCGACTGTGAATTGACTGACTGACTGACTGACTGACTGACTGACTGACTGACTGACTGACTGACTGACTGACTGACTGACTGACTGACTGACTGACTGACTGACTGACTGACTGACTGACTGACTGACTGACTGACTGACTGACTGACTGACCAAATGACTCGACCATCTAACTCTTCTGCTATCCGATATCTCTGCTAAAGGCTCGTTTTGCTACATAAGAGCAATATGTACTCTTTCGTGATTGATCATCGTCTTTCGAACGTATACGATGTGGCTAGATCCCCAAATGGTGACGCTAAGAATATCGTACCTCCTCCCTCTCCTCTTCCTTCTCCTCCTCCTCCTCCTCCTCTCTCCGAGGAATCGTGTGATATAGCGGCCTGAGTTTAAAAGGGAAAGCTCTAACGAATTCGTCCGGTGTTGATAACATTTCCAACTACACCGATTCGGCGACTCATTCTCTCTCTCTCTCTCTCTCTCTCTCTCTCTCTCTCTCTCTCTCTCTCTCTCTCTCTCTCTCTCTCTCTCCCCTTTCTATATTTTCCCCCTTTCTCTTTTTCTCTCTTTCTCACTGTCAACGGATTTTCTATGTTGCTGGTCGGAGGTTCCAGAAATGCCTGCCACAAGTTCTATGCTTTCGTTTAGATCTGGCCATAGCCAGTTTTCTCGTCTCGACCTCTGACCTCTTGGATCTCGACCGAATTTGTCCTAAGGATTTGATTACGAAATGTGGTCTGCAAAGCGCAGACTTTCAATCGATGCCTTGTGTAGAGGGCACTTTAGAAGTTTCTTCATTGCGCTAAACCTGTTTGGCAATCGTCTTGGATATGGATGCCTCTCTATAAACGGACTGAAGTGGAGGTGCGAGATGGCATTTCAGCGGGTGCGACAATGAGGAAAAGAATGTTACTACTGTACTGGGATTTTACTGTTTACACTTTTTTCCTAATTGCTCAATTTATATTTGCATCTTATGCACTGAGTTAAAAGGTTATTTTTTAGTTCAATTTGTTCATCCGCAGTACTGTATGAGTGTATGTGGTTCAATCTGTGGTTCAAGAAATAGAAATTTGACTTGTTCATCTTCAAATGTAATACAACTTTTGTAGGGGGTTCGAACATCAAAGATTTCCTATAAGGGTGCAGGGCATATAAAATGTTGGGAACCCCTGCCATAGTGTTGAGTCAAGGGCTTCGACCGGTTGGGGGGGGGGGCGCTCAAGGTCTGATGCAATGTAGCTACAGGGACTATACGTTATAAACGAAACCTACATGTACGTGTATTTGCACGTGAATGATCGTCACCTGAAGATCGTTATGACGGATGATTAATCGCAAGCTCTCAGAAGTCATAATTAGCGAAACTGATTACGATAATGAGCTTCGAGTGTGTAGTGGAGTGGATGGGTATGCATACATTAATATGTACTGTATGCCTCAACATTTACACACCGTCTATAGCAGTGCTGTCCAACCTTTTTGACACCGCGGGCCACCGAAGAAATTACTCTTGAAGCAGAGGGTCGCACCAGTATACTCAAAAGCAAGGACTAAAATTTATTGAAAATTATTAACCCTAGTAAAATTTATTCTGGGAATAATTATGCAATAATCACAATGAATAATAGCATGTATGTATGCCTTTGTAAAGCGTACTTGTGTTCTAAGAAAATTTCCGTTTTTCATTTAACCGGATTAAAAGAAATTTATATCCAGCACATCAATAGAACTGCAAACCAAAGTGCTACACATGGCCAGAGTGTCAGCTGCCAAATAGAACAATATATTAACATATTTTAATTTTAAATTTTTTTATCAAGGGGACATCTTACCCAGCCTCTGGGGTAAGTTGCCCCGGGGCGTCTTACCCCATGCATGGAATTTTACCCATATAAACATGGCTTTAAAACTACAATTAGTTATAATAATTATCTTATACGTATTTATCTATTAACAAGTATTTGTTCATGATTTACTAGTAGGCCTAGTCAAGATGTTTTATGAGTTATTGATTTTAACACAGTAGCCCTTTCAGTTTTTCGCTTTGGACCTAAATGCAACATCAGGTATTATTTATAATACATATCTTATTGGTATCCATGTTAAATCTAAACCTTAGTTTATCAGTTGTGCCCCATGAGGTAAAACAAGTGTGCCTACATTAATGCATTACGAGGAGCCCTGTTCCCCGGGGGCATCTTTCCCAATTCGAGAGGGGGCGTCTTACCCCAAATTAGGATGTTATACATAACAAGCAATAGAAAATTAACCGTATATCGCCCACCAAATTCACGACCAGATATGTAAATTTTAAGTCCTTATTAGTGTTGACACTAAGAACATAATAGAGAAGTTCATATCTTGATGCTGTAATCAACCAAAACTTTAATATGTTCCTTATAACATGACAGTGCGAAAATTTTAAAATTTATTAATACAACACTGTAAACGACCAAGACCATGTGATTACTTCAGAAACACTCACTAGATGGCAGCTCAATGCTAAACTAAGTGAGTAAGCTATAATTTATTTGGATTGTCAGATACCAGAGGTGGGCATCTTACCCCCAGGGTGCGTCTTAGAACACGCTACCCTACTGGCATGCTTTATAATAGTTCAGATCCAAAAGTATATAAATAAATGCAAGTATATACGCCAGTGACTTTGTCTTTTACTTCATTTTTTACACAAATTACAAAAATTTAGCGAGCTCGGGCAGACCATTTGAAATCATTCTTTGGGCCGTATATTGGACAGCACGGGTCTTTATAGCTTAATATGGCGATCGCGGTCTTGACGAAACTTAACGAGGCGGGGTGACTCCAGCTCAGCTCTACGCTCGGAGTCATCCACATCTACTTTCAATTTAAATGGCCGTTCCGTACTAAATCTGACCACAGCTTCCGTTCTCTGTATATGGAGAGTTCAGGATTGGCCAACACTATAAAGCAGCTCGATCTCTACCACTTCCGTGGTCGTCGGGTGAGCAAAATCCTGAGGATGAACTTTTATCAGAATAGGGTTTGATCCTTTAACGGCAAACAGTGTACCTTTTTACTACGTGATCTTTCCTCGAATGTCTATCGTCTGTAGATGAAGACATCCAACAAAAATACGACGACAAGACAGAGAGTGGAACAAACAGATCAACGATCTGCAGGACAACGCTATAAGTTATCTGATCAAACATACAAAAAGGAACACAAACAGCAGCCAACAACATCGTCGGAAGAGTTCGCAAGAAGCCAAAAGACCAGACCTTTGGAAGTGTTAGAACTCGTAGAGGAAAGAAGAAACATAACCAAACAGCAAACCCACACTACACACCGGAAGCAATGTAACTGGTTCATTAGAGAAATCTGTAGGAAACTACAAAGAGACAAACAACTGGATGAAAAACAATGCAAAAAAGCTGAGTAAGCGCCTAAATATCTCTGTGATCTGATGCATAAACCACTCTCTCCCCGATCTTCTCGTCCTCTTCGTTCCACCGTCAGATTTGATCTTTTGTCCCTCGATCGCGAACTTCTCTGGCCCACCATCGGGCTTTCGCTGTACCTCACTATGGACTGCACCTTCCCTCTGCAATCCGTATATAGTAGAATTCTAGAGGGGATCACACCTGCGTCTCTTCGCTGCCTAGACTTACTTGTTTACGGGTCTGTCACGTTGAGAGCGCTTCTGTAAAGCCATGCTGAAAGAAGCGCTTCATAAATGTTCATATAAGATGAGATGAGATCAGATCAGATCAGATAAATAGAATGCAAGAAGTCTACAATGAGATACAACTACATAGTGGTAACTTCGAACTTAAAGTTGCAGCAATCAAAGACGTAAATAGAAAAATTCTAGAAGACGAAGCAAGCATACAAAACCATTGGATAGAACACTTCGAACTACTAAATATCGACACATAACGATCATACGGTTCTCACAGAGCTGTCCATAAACAACAATGTCACAGAGTAGTTTCTTTCGATAACAGGTGTAGGACAAGGATGTATCTTATCACCGCACCTATTTAACCTATCAGGAGCTACTGCTATTTATATGAGACATGAATCGTCCTCTGAGTTTCTGGGTCAGAGAAATCTTAATACGACAAATCTCTGCGTCTTTCTGCCCTACAAAAATGTGACTGGACTTCCCACCATGAAACGCATCTCGCTCCGTTTCTGTTTTCAGGACTTCCGGCCAGTTTGGAAATTGTAGAAAAAGCACGGGGGTGGGTTGAACTTTTATCCGTATTTTGCAAACTGATGTCAACGAAATTTGAAAGCAGCTGATTTGAACGCTAGCAGTTTTGCAAGTCAGACTCGAATATAAATCAATTCCTTTGTTGAGAAAATTCAAAAAGGCATACATGACACACCATTGAAATTTCTTCTCTTTGTCAGAGGCTCCGAGTTAAATAATGCTAAATCACACTAGCACAACTGAGGGGGTTGGAAACGACCTCCTGGGGTGTGCAATTAAGACTTAACTGTGGGGTTCTATGAAAGACTGGGGGGTTGAACCCCCAACCCCCAATCATTCCCACCCTGCTTCCGGCCTAATACGTATATATTGGTCAGACAACACAACTTATGAAGTTCTCTTATTCATGCTCTGCGTTGGCAGTTTTCGACCAACACAGTTAATATATTCTGCTTCGGACTCTGCATTGGCAAGTACCCAGCGTCACCACGGGGATCCCATGTAATGCTTATGTAAATGCTGACAGGGTATACTCTTATTACAGATATCGTTTCATTTCTGAGTTCTCTTATCTTTCCACTATCAGGACTCATATCTTCTCGGGATCTAGCCATCGAATGGGCCCATCTCCTGGTCGTGTAGGACCGTGAGCAGAGGCCCTAGTGCGTTGCTTTGCCCAGGGCCTACACTGTTGTTAAGACGGCACTGATAGGATCAACAGGGTCAGCCCCGCCAGATAATGATCGTCGTAGCTGGTGCTTGTGAGTGCAATTATTACATTTCCCGGACGCTCTGTTGTCCATGAATTTATATGTCGTAACTCGCCTTAACCCGGATTTGATTTCTGCACGATATATTTGCAAACACACGAATGTACTGTACCACTGGCGAAACGATACTATGATTTCTCTGTTATATGCAGAGCGCACGCTTCACCGCTCTATAGCAAAGACCATCGCGTGACAACCTTTAATCATCCGTCATTGCAGTGTTTACTTGGCGAAGAGTCAATTTAACGACATCTGCAACCCATTTATTACCACAACAGGCAAAACGTACCGCGCTATTTCCGTATGTCCGCATGCGCAGGCTGTGTGAAGGGGTGTCCACGTGTCCGTGTCTTGTCTGTTGACGTCACATCCGTTCGACACGAGAAGACGTACTGCATCTTCGTTGCCATCGACAACCGCCTGATGCAACGGCGTCATACCTACGTCACACGAACAGACATAATTATGACGCACTGACACGCACATGTGTACGATAATTCTCTGAGTAATATGAAAAATAGGCATCCCACTGATAGGGCGCAATCAGTAACTAAGAAATCCACAGCAGGTTAACGACAGGACTGTCGCATCATTCAATGTAAAAATCTATTTGAAGATGGCCGTTCAGGCTGTGTCGGATTTAGGCATACGCTAAAAAAACTGCAGCTTAGGGCCTCAGAATCCGCAGGTGCCTAAACATTGAGATTTAAACAAAAACTTTAAACAAATATTTTACATTTATGTGTACTGTAGGCCTCTACATATATAGCCTTGTATGTATTATATAGGGGAAAGGCTTGTATCATGGGCCAGCGTGTAAAATGGGCCTCAGCTGTTTTCCCATCTATCATGTCTGCGAAGAGCTCTTACCGTGCGAAACGATCCACCTACTAATTTCACCTTTATGTTTTGAATGTGAGCTGTTGGTGATAACGTCTGCACGAACTGTAACACTGTTAAGTTTTGATACATATTGCTATTAATAAAATTGGTTCAACTTCAACAGCCGCTGTGTAGCTTAGGATTTCAGCTATGCTATGCCGTGTTGTTTCAAAAATTAGACAATTTCTTTATCAAATAAAAACATAACTTTGTTGGGTCTATAATACATTCATCGGTCACGCTATGATCGATTTCCCCGAAGCATACCATCTTTGTAATATGAGCCTGTAATGGAGTGTGTAATATGTTACATGTTCCATCACAGGCCCATGTATTATGGCCGATGTAATATGGGCCAGCCATAATACATGATAATTGTAGTTGACTTTACAAGTGCAGTTTGTTTCATTTTATTTTTGTTTTACAAATTTACACATTCTTTACATGCAGTTTCAATATGGAAGCTGTGACAAAGACTACAACCACCAAAACAATCATATCAAAATCAACCTTGCTAAAGAAGTGGACCAAAATCAAAACAGAATACAAGTTTAAAGGAGACATCAAAAACGACCAGGCCATCCCGGATCTCACATGGAGTTCGCGGAAAGTGGTCTGAAGAGAAAGTTGAAAGAAGAAAACAAAAACAACTCAACTCTTGTCAAAGACAGAAAGGGTTCCAGAACAGTAATAAAGGGAAAACAAAGGCAGTGTTTCAGAGAGACCTCCAGCCATCTTGACAGCCAACAATATAAAAAAATCTAAGAAACCAAAGGTTCAAAAAGTTAGTGAAGAAGAAACATTTTGTAGTGTGGTTGTGGAGTCAAACAAAGAGAACTGGGTGCAGTGTACAACATGTCAACGCTGGTTGCATGAAGACTGTGCAAATTTAAGTTTCTGAGTTTTACGTCTGTGACAATTGCCAGCCTTTGTCTAAAAACTTCTGACATAACTTTAATACTAGTCAACAGCTCGAACACGTTGCAAATTGCATGAACTGAGAATCTCAAGCTCTGAAATATGATAATTCCATTAAAACTTTAATCATTTTCATCTTCTGTTGCAAAATCAGGCAGTTGTCAAACATGTAGAACAGTATTGTTTTATCTCTACAAAGGTGGTTCATATTACACGTGGTTGTGTAATATGGGCCACTTTTGGTATTTTTAAAATAATAATTTAAAAATTTATTTATATGGATTAAGTAATCATTCCTTTACATTTGCTCAAATCATGCCAAGTAATGCATGGAATAAACAAAACTACACAAACCAATTGCTCCTGTATTATATAATCTCACAATTTGTTAGGTGGCCCATAATACAAGCCTTTCCCCTGTATATTATTCAGAATAAATTCTGTATAATCTTTAAACGACTTGTGTAGCAAATTCCATCTCGCGTGAGCAAATGCATTCATTTGAATATAATTTTAATTTTCACTTTAAATGCCGTGCTGCTAAGTAATTAAAAGGCGTGCATGTTTTCAAGTTTTGTGAGACCTTCTGGTGTAATTTTTTAACAAGGGGGCCTCCAAGCTTTTTATAGCTTAGGGCCTCACCAAGTCAAAATCCGGCACTGCTTTCAGATAAAGGGTGTGCCCAACAAAAGTGGCAGTCCATAATTTCGCCATTTTGTCCATAAATGTAACCTAAGGAGACTGGTGTTTAACGCCAACAGACACGAGAAATCACGTGCCAGACTGCTCAGAAACCACGCTTCAAGCGACAGGTAGAGCAACTACTGTATTGGGCATAGGCCCTATATACCTTCAGCCATAGTCAGTTATAAGACAAAGTGATCTTGGCCGATGTTAACAGCCTCATGCAGCAGCGCTGCCAACACAGATCGTTAGTTGCTGTTTAACGACACTGTCATAACAACGATGATTAGCGTCGCCCTCCTCCTTTCTCCAGGCTTGCGACTGGCACTACCAGAGTACGAGCAGTGGGGGAGTTTACACGGCTCCACTTATAACACTCATGTCATGTTATGCGCTATGGCTGGTTGCAAGCCACAATGGCTATGAATTACTGCTATAGCCAGATTGAGTATGTGTGTACGTACGTATGTGCCTATGCATGTACATGTATGTACATGTAAGCCCTAGGCACGTATTATGCTCTACCTTTTTATATAGCGCCTTTTGAACCTCACAAGGGCGCGCTGTCTTAATGCTGTTACATGTATTCGCATCATTGGTGCCTAGGGCAGATAAATGCAGACGGACAGGGAAACGGACAAACACTAGGACAGACACTCTACACATACGTTCAGAAGCGAACGAAACGCATAACAGGCGTATCCTAAAAGAATGCCTGTATACAGTGCGGACTTAGACCCCTATATCAATATGATCCTGTGCGAATAATAGTATCGTATTAGAAACTGCGTCTTATATATATGTGTGTGTGTGTGTGTGTGTGTGTGTGTGTGTGTGTGCGTGCGTGCGTGCGTGCGTGCGTGCGTGCGTGCGTGCGTGCGTGCGTGCGTGCGTGCGTGCGTGCGTGCGTGCGTGCGTGCGTGCGTGCGTGCGTGCGTGCGTGCGTGCGTGTGTGTGTGTGTGTGTGTGTATTGCATGTTTTATGGGGTACGGAACAACGCACAAGCGTCAGGTTTTAAAATTTATTTTCTAAGATATATGTTAGGCCTAGGCCTACAGGCGTATGATATATGACACATACGCGAATAAGACATCGGCCTTAGGCGGCAGCAGAACCAGCGAAATAAACTCACTTTGACGAATATATCATCTGACCTTCTGCTAGAACACTTTACAGCTTTATACTACATGTACATTCACAGACTATAGAAAAACAGATGGTGTCAAGTAATCGGTCTGTTAAGAATTGGTTCTTCTCCAGGGCCGTTTTAAGATCATCGTAGGCCCTATTGGCACTCTTGCATTCGTAGACTCCAACTCAACTGCCAACTCTGCATTAAAGCTAAACGCATTCACATTAGCTTAACTTAAACTGTTTCAGTACGGTACATAAGTTATTAGATTTTAATTTGTTGTTATTTGCAATTTTCTTTTTTCTATTTTCCCGGTCAGTCATTCAATATCTCATATTCAGATGCTCAGACATTCGTAGTCCCTGAAGTTTTGTAGTGCTTACTGTGCCTAGTGGGTAAGACGGCCCTGCTCTTCTCAGTTTAATAAAAAATATTTAATGTCGAACGGAACCTACAATTAACACTCAACCAGTCACCAAGATGGTTTATTTATAACGATATTATATTCCTAAATCCTACTGTATTTTTCCTGCATCGGAATTAACTTATTATTATTATTTTCTGATTTATACTACTTCCCACGTTGGCGCTACCTCCCACGTCGGCAAGCAGGATAGGACATTAGGACTTGTGGTTTTTTTGTATGGACTACAATATGTCGTATACAGTTCTGGATATTATCTCAACGTTCGTCTCTCGAAGACAAGGATCTCTTTCAGTAAAACGAAAACCAGCCGTGGTCTTATACATACATACATACATACATACATACATACATACATACATACATACATACATACATACATACATACATACATACATACATACATACATACATACATACATACATACATACATACATACATACATACATACATACATACATACATACATACATACATACATACATACATACATATATGCGCAAACTGAATCAACAGACTTCATCTTCACATCAATTCTGCTCGACAGATTCAACAGATTCTTTCAATCAAAATGACTCTGACTACGAACAAAGTCTCTCTAACTCCCACGTGTGGATCCAATGTTGAACAACTTCATGTGTGGGCCAATATAAGATGCAAACCGTCTTCACATCGACTTAAGTCTAGTAACCCTAATATATATTGTCACTATTTACTCACTAACTAGGGCCTACGCTAAAACGACTACGTTATCTCGCTTCACCCAAGTCGCACGATCTCACAACCAAATATCATGACATGATCAAGCGTCGACACAGATCGAAGTCAGTGAATACAGGATGTTCGTTTCACAGTCCACAATGAACCGATCTGGAGTTTGATCTGAATATGTCTAATTCGTCTTCATGGATTATCCGTCTTCTCAGACCAAATACGTACAACTGACGAATTCTTACAACTGCCGGTCGATTGCTGCCTAAAATCGTCTAATCAGGACCACGTGATCAAGCGCCGAGCGTTATTTCAAATTTATTCAACCGAGTCCCTCCCTGCTCTATTGTATTGTATTGTATCTAAACATTTATAAAGCGCCTTTCACAGTATTCGCCAATCAGAGGCGCTCCCAGTTCGAAAGACCCAGTGAATAGAAAGTGGTTTCCTATTTATAGGCCAGCCCACGGTAAGCCTAGCAGTCCTCTCAATCAGTTTTTAATCTAGACGTCATTTGGGGGGGGGGGAATTTCCCCCCAGGATTTAGGTTCCCCCAGAGGCCAGAAATATTATAATGTAGAGAGCTGTTGTGTGGAAGAAATCCCCCTCTAGGAAAGATGTTGCGCTGATATGATATGAAAGTTTGAGATGAATTGCTAAAAAAAAGTCGTCGAAATTTAAAGTTGGAAAAGCGAGATGAATTACTAAAAAAGGTCATCAACTTTTTCAGGATGAAATTCCAACTTTTCAAGATGAAATTCCTAAACAACTCCTCAAAAAGGTCGCCGTTGTTGGTTCCCCCCCCCCCCCCCATCCCGACAAACCTTATTTCCCCCTCAGAAGAGGGGGTCTAGATTAAACACTGCCTCTCAATAGCCTAACGATATTATAATGTCCCATGATGTTGGTCTACACACTTGTAGTCTGTGAAGAGAAGCGTGTAGGTAGTCTACATGTATTATAGTGGGCATTCACTCGTGTAATGCAGCCAGAAGCGGTGCGTAACGGCGTGGCCTATGACCAATGTCCACAGGATGATCGCTCGTGCCACGGCAATGACCGAAGGACGCCCAGCAGTAGACGATGTTGTTCACTGTAGAATCACAAAGCAGTGTACATCTCATGACGACGAACGAATTCTGACTACTCGACTGCTCTATCGCAGTGTGAGAAGAGTTACTGTACAAAAAAGGGGGTGTTGGACTTTGATCCATGTGGAGTTGAATATTTTATCCGTATTTTGTAAACTGGTGTCAACGAAAGTTGAATGCAGCAGATTTCAACGCTAGCAGTTTTGCAAGTTATAGACTCGAATCAAAATCAATTCCTTTGTTTTGGAAAATTCTAAAATGCATACTCAATACACTATGGAAATTTTTTCTCTTTATCAGAGACTCAGAGTCAAATAATGCTAAATCACACTAACAACGGAGGGGGTTGGAAACTGTGGTTCGTAAGAAAGACTAGGGGGTGAACCCCCAACCCACCGACAATTCTCACCCTGTTCTATCGAAAAGCCTACTGCTTTCCACTACTTTAAATGTTATAATAATTGGATTTCCCAATAAGGAGCAGTTGCACTAACTGGCGTCCTCGTGGTCTGGAATGCGTGGGTCGGTATATCAGCCAGTAGGCCTAACCCTTCGCTTTGGTTGGTCCAACTTTCTCGAATAGGTTACCTAGCATCTTACGACATGAGCTTCTTTGTTTTTCTTTGTCGCTATTCCGTAAGCGCTGAAAACCATTTGGTTCGATCCTGGTTTTCAATCGTAATCGTAATCTTCACTTCTAAAGCGCCACTTGAAAGTCAAGAGCATGGCACCGGCCTATTCAAGAGCGCTTGACAATAATTATTGTAGGTGAGCAACTTGC
>OY744604.1:64433382-64748382 GCA_963556255.1 Allolobophora icterica | reverse complement strand
CGTTGTGGTAATAGGTGGGGCGCCATATACAATAGTTTTTATGGCTTCCAAACCATCAAGTGTTGCTTTCTTCTTAATTCGTCCCTCTTAACGCTCTCTCTGTCTGTCCGTCTGTCTGTTTGTCTCTGTCTGTTTGTCTCTGTCTATCTGTCTCTGTCTGTCTGTCTGTAGTCTGTCTGTCTGTCTGTCTGTCTGTCTGTCTGTCTGTCTGTCTGTCTGTCTGTCTGTCTGTCTGTCTGTCTGTCTGTCTGTCTGTCATTATCACCACTTAGCCTAACTTCTTATCCTGCCCCACTGAACTCTATGTGAAGAATAATTGAAGTAGCGAAGAAAGGATTGGCGAATAGTCAATAATTCAACAGTTTAATGCAACAATTAATTCACCTGGCAAGGAAAGCGTTAAATTAAACACAGTCAACACAACAGAGGCACTCGGCTTTGAACGGTCGTTAGTTCAACAAGACAGTTCTACCCTAGCAAGAAAGTAGCATACTAGGCCTATAGATAAGAGAGAGAAAAGTTCAATCTATTTATCTTCGCAATCTCAACAGTTAACAACTCAAAGTCAAAAATTTTGGTTAACGTGAGCCTGCCACTTAATAAGAATGTAAATGTACACGTTTTAATATAGCGACCGTATGGCCTCAACCCTGCTCGTTTTTCAATGAATTGATCGGGTGAAATCCTTCACCACTGCTGCCGGTTGAATGGGCACCACGCCATTTAGGGTCCTCGTGTACGGATCGTGCTAGCCCGAGATTTAAATCTCCGACATAAGGCAGCATCAGGAGCGAACCGCGATCCGCAGAATGGGTAGAGCAGATTGCGAGAACCCCATTTACAGCAGCTGCTGAGAAAAGTAGGTTATCATAACTTCCCAGACAATAACTGATCTCGACGTCCTGTTTTCAATATTCTCGTGTAGGCCAAACAATCTGTACAAACGCCTACTGGAAATCTGCATGCTCTGATTCGGGAAAATAAGAATATTATCGTAAATAGAACTAGGTAGGATTTGAGTATTGTATCGTACAAATTGTTTACACGCTCGTCAATCAAATTACCAGATACATGCATGAAATGATTACATACAAAAAGATGTGCATGCAATACTTACATGTAACGACATGCGTGTAATTACATGTAACACCATGCATGTAATATTTACATGTAACACCATGCGTGTGATGTTTACATGTAACCCCACGCGTGTATTACTTACATGTAACGCCATGCGTGTAATATTTACATGTAATAGCATGCATTCAATAATTACATCTCATGAGTGCATGATAAGTATAGTGAAAGCATGTAATATTTATATCTAGTGAATGCATGTAACATTTACATGTAGCCAGTATATTTGATAATTAAATATAATAAAATGTACGTAATAATAGTATGTAATAATTACATGTAAAGAATGCATTAGACATTACATGCAGTGACTACATTCAGTGTACATGTATACAGAGCTGTATTTCAACCCAGTGGAACGGCCTCCTGCAGTGATGAGGTTACCCCGCGAATAAGAAGCAGTCGTGGGCCATCAGCAGCGTTCGCAACAGGATGCAGGATGATGCTGGCACTATCTCCATGTCAAGCCACAGAGACCCACTAACTGGTACGTCGTGGGGCTAATGCAGGTCGCCATTAAAAAACTCAGTCGTATTCCGGGAGGAAGTTCGAGCTATAGCCTATGGGTGATAACCTAGATATGAAATCCGGGAAGACGACAGCCCCAAAGGGCGTACTTGATGCGCGCGTCTAGTACGCCCTTCCCACGCCTGCCTGGGATTTCTTTCTGCCGATGTATTGCAATGTTTAAACAATCTGGGATATTCTCAGATGTTATACTTGGGGCAGATAGTGCGATAATGGGTTACGGGAGCCTGCCGAGATCCAGCCGACCACCTGACTCCTTCTGGCTGCAGGTATTCCAAACGACTGAAGGTGATATAATGGAGGTAATGGACGCATTCACATGCCTTGGCAGCCAAACAGAGCCAACACGATTCCACATCTATAGTAGCGCCCGGGGCGGCGATCCCTGAGGGTCGAGGGGGACAAGACCCCCACCTTAAACAGTGGGGGTCACGCTATACAGTTGTCCCCCGAATTTTTAAGAAACACCAAAAAAAGTCAACACCTCTTTTTTGACCAGATCAGTTCAAAAGTGTCCCACGCCCCCCCCCACCCGTCAAACAAGATCACCGCCACTGGTAGCGCCGACCATAGCGATTCCTATAGGTCTACATGGTCTCCATGGAGATCATTTGGTATTCCACGATTGGGCCGAATACTTCCTCCACTTCCTTTTTCGGCCAGTGCCAGTCCAAAGCCTGGGTAAAGGAGGAGGGCGACACTAATAATAATCTTTCTTACGACACAGCGTCGTTAAACAGAATCTACCATGTGGTAGCTCTGTAAGTTGTATGTGTTTCTGGCACTCCTCCGTGGTTGCAAGACAGCACAATCACATAGGCTCTAAATAAGAAACTGATAGCTTCAACATCGTAATAGTAATTGTAATCTCCAAACTTCAAAAGCGCCACTCGAAAGCCAAGCGCAGAGCACCAGCCTATTCACAAGCAATGCGTCAAATCAGAGGTGTTTTCCAAAGAGCAGTCCAGAGGATACTACAGAAGGATCCCATGCATTCGCCACATGGTCGATGGTCAGTAACATGACAACCAGAGAATGGCAATAGAACCAGTCTGTGTCACAATCCGGAAGCGCACACTGAGCTTTTTCGGGCACGGAGCACGGGCTGAGTAAGATGGGGATCACCACAGAGCCACATGGACTTCAATGAACAAGCTCCAAAAGGACTGGAGAACAAAACGTGGCTGATCTGGGACCACTTGGACTAGAGTTTTAGAAAATGTTCTGACAATCCTGGAATTCAGCCTTCATGTGACATGGAGAACAGCCATGGATAGCAGGGGCGTAACTTTAGTCTAAAAAGTGGGGATACCAATGCTTTGGTCTAAAAAGTGGGTGTACCAATTTCTTCTCCATTTTCGCTTTTCGCATGGTGGCCATTTTGAACATATTCCCTGTCAGTATTCTCATTAATTGTGGCTCTCGATTTATATGTGTATCTAAGTACTTTCGCACTTTGGCGGAGAGACTGCATTCTCTGGGAAGGCACAATAACAAAAATTATTGATTGACATTGTTTAAAAAGTGGGGGTACAGTACCCCCCAGCCCCCAGTCCCCCCAAAAAGTGGGGGTACGGGTACCCCTCGTACCCCCCACAAATTACGCCCATGATGGATAGAATAGATTGACAGTCACATCATGTCGTGGTCTACGCGGGTGCATGCATCAAGGGAAAAAAACCGACGCGTCAACAAGCTTGTTTACAACGCACGGAAATTTCTGCAGCAAGCTGTCAACATTAATTCGGTGCATGCAACAAGGATATACGTGTTCAGTAGGACTTTCCAGGGAAAAGTACAGTGACGTCACAGAACGTTCTGGAATCCGGGAGAACTCTATATAAGATAGACCTGATGTACATTGGGGGCCTTTTGACGAAGATTTGTAAACGTTGAAACATTGATCGTATGACGTTCAATCGAGACCAGCCAACCTGTGTGCTGAGTTGACTTACTCTACACTTAATCGACTTTATTTTTAAATAAAGATCTTTTAATAGTTCCTTCGTTGGTTCGTCGTTGCGATCGAAGGAGTCGACCGCGACATTATTGGTGTCAGAAGCGGGATCATCGGTGTTGGATCCGGTGAAGAAGACGCGAGCCGGCGGAGGAAGGAGTCAACCCGGAGGATCAAGAGACGGTCTGTTCCAGACAGCGAGCGGATCGAGACGCCTTTCTACCGTGGGAGACGGGTGAATCGGCATACGACAGTCGGACGGACGAAGTGCGTCGTTCGGCTGAGACAGCAGAAGACAGCAGTCAACATACGGGTAAGATCCTAGGTGTTGTCGTGGCTGAGAAGGAGAAAAGAGAGTGGAGTTGCAGCCGAGTGGGAGGCAGCCATTGTTTCTCTTTCAATATCTGCTGATTATTTCTTTGAAATTTGATCCATTGTTGTGATCGAGGCCAGACTTGCGTGAGCTTGTATAGTTTTTGCGTACTTGGCGAGTGTACTTCTTTGGATACTGCATAGTTGCACTTTGGGTTGTGGAATTTTCCTTTTGTGTGGCGGGTTTGCCGCGTGGTGTCTGTTTTTTTTTTTGGTGATTGTTGTTGACTGACTGTTTGTAAAAATGGAAGCGTTGACAACAGAGATGCAAGCGAATATTCGCAAAATGTCGTCTGAGCGCCTTAGGGTGTATCTTATGAAGGCAGGAAGGGACGAAGATGATGTTATGTCATGGGATCGAAATCAATTAATGGAAGAATGGGCCATGGAGATTGGAAAAGAGGAAGAGGAATTTAAGGGTAGTCCAATATCTCCAACAGGAGTGGATTACGAGCTGCAGAAGCGCCGTCTGGAGTTCGAAATCCGTAAATATGAAGAACAAAGGGAGAAGGAAGAAAGAGAAAGGGAGGAACGGAAGGAGAAGGAAGAAAGGGAGGAAAAGAGGAGAGAGGAAGAAAAGAAAGAACAAAGGGACAAGGAAGAAAGAGAAAGGGAGGAACGGAAGGAGAAGGAAGAAAGAGAAAGGGAGGAACGGAAGGAGAAGGAAGAAAGAGAAAGGGAGGAACGGAAGGAGAAGGAAGAAAGGGAGGAAAAGAGGAGAGAGGAAGAAAAGAAGGAACGGAAAGAGAAAGAAGAAAGAGAAAAGAAGGAACGGAAAGAGAAAGAAGAAAGGGAGAGGAAGGAAAAGCAGGAAGAACGAAATGTTAGAGATTCTTTAGCAAGTCGTACTAAGCGTTATAGTGATGCCCTTAAGAATATTCTTTGGAAATTTCCTTCCGACCCTATAGAAATTCCAGGTTTCTTTGATCACTTGGATGGTTTGTTTAATGTGTATGAGGTGGATGAAGATGTTAGAGCAAAATTATTACTAGCCATTTTAAGTGAAAGAGCTAAGGCATTAACCATGCGCCTTACTGAGGCACAGCTCCATGACTACAAATTCCTGAAGGAGTTTTTGCTAAGGGAGTTTAAGATAAGCCCTTCAAATCTTAGAGCCCGATTTTGGTCGTTGCACAAAGCATCGGACGAATCATTTACGATCTATTCATCCAAATTGCGTGTGGCTCTTATGTATTATTTGAAAAGTAGAAAGATAACTGATGAGTTTGATAAACTTGTAAGTTTATTGGTTGCGGATCGGATTAAGGAGTCCTTGTCGAAGGCTTGTTTAGATTATATCTTGGCCCAAGAAAAAGAGGAGTGGTTGAGCTGTGAAGACATAGCTAATGCGGCTGACATTTATGTAGCGTCGCATGATGGTGGGAATGACTTAGTATGCCGTAGTCATCCGACACCGAAGTATAACAATTGGATGAGAGGTCAACCACATGTTCAAGTCAATAACCAGACAGCTCAACCCAAGTCTCCCAAACCGGAAATAAGGGGTGAAGCCAAGATAGGTGCGAGGGTGTCTCAGGAGGAGGCCAAGGTAAAGGGTCTCTGTTTCCTATGTCATCAGAAGGGTCATAGGGCAAGGGAGTGCCAGACCAAACCAAGTTCTAAAAAGGTGAGTACTTGTATATCTGGGAACCCAACTGAAGAAGTGACCGACTTATTTGTTGAGAAGGTCAACGTGTTGCATGAGATACCTGAACAGGTAAAGCAAGGGAATTTATTGGATAATTCTAAACCAATAGGGTTGGAAACTGCTGTAAGGGTATACGAGAATAGTATTGATGGATTACACGAGAGGTCGTATATCAATGTACAGATTGAAGATCTCCCTTCTCAGCCAGCATTATCTGATTCAGGAGCAGAAATTTGTTGTATTGATAAGAAATTAATTGAGTCACTAAACTTACCCGTGATTAAACGGATTAATATAATTGGTTTTCAGGGAGAAGGATGTAAGGCAGATGTAGTATACCTACAAATGAAATTAGCTAATTCAATGGAAGGAACGACGAACATTGCGCCATCTTTGTGCGTCATGTTCGCTGCAGTCCCTGAACTAAATGAACGGGTTATTTTGACACCCCATGTTGTGGACCTATTAAGGGATAGTTCACAATATGTAGTGATGGTAGCTGGCGTAGATCGATGTGTACAAATAAATAAAGGGGCAGAAGAAGATAACTTAGAAGTTAACAGCAACGAATCCTTGCCGTCAGAAGTGAATGAATATTCTCAGGAGCAACTAGTTGATGATTCAGATAATTTTCTTGATGTTGAGTCAACAGAGTTCAAGTCTGATGAGGGAGTAGCGAATAATGATACTTTATTGCGTGAGCAACAGAATTGTCACAATCTTATATCTTGCTGGCAACAAGCGAGACAGAATAAAAATAATTTCTTTATAGATAATAACCTCCTGTACCACAAAGGGGAAATTATGGGACATAAGGTTAATCAATTATGTTTACCGGAAGATAGAATCGAGGTTGTCTTGCGAGTAGCACACGATGCCCCATGTGCTGGGCACATGGCTTTTAAGGCAACGAGAGCCAGGATCAAATTAAACTTTTGGTTTCCAAGAATGGATGAGAGGATTCGCGAATATTGTGCATCTTGTCAAATTTGTCAACTAAGAACTCCAGTTAAAGTGGCAGATCGAGTCCCGATCACTCCTATTCCGAGGGCGGATGAACTCTGTTTTAACCATCTAAATATGGATTGTATTGGCCCTATGGTAGTGACTGGAGAATCCAACAAATCGAAACCCCAGTACAATTATGCTTTGGTTCTGGTGGACAAATTTTCTCGTTGGCCGATGGCGTATCCTCTTAGATCGCTGAATGCAAAGGGAGTTTGTGAAGCTCTGTTGCAAGTTTTTACAACTTTTTCTATTCCAAGGATCATCAGTTCTGATTGTGGTACCAACTTTACCAGTCGTTTGACGAAAGAATTCTTGCGGCGAATGGGTTGTAGTCCCAGATTTAATACCCCTGGACATCCTGAGGCAGCTGGATTGGTTGAAAGATGCAACCAAAGCTTGAAAACCATGATCTTTAAGCTTGCTCAATCTGATCCTCGTGGATGGCACCAATTGTTACCGTTTGTTCTGTGGAGCCTTAGAGAAAAACCTTCAGGCACGACTCATATTTCGCCATTCACTATGGTTTATGGAACTCTTCCTCGGGGTCCACTTAGTGTGTTGAAGGAATCGTGGGCTGGCGAACGAAAAGTACCTCTTAACTTAGGTAAATCACCCGAAGAGTATCTCCAATCACTGAAGGAAAACCTCGAATTCGCGAAAGTTTATGCAGATTACTATAGTGATATAGAAACCAAGCGGTATGCAGATTATTATAACTTGCGTAGTACTGACAGAAAATACGAAGTTGGAGATAAAGTAGCAGTATTAGCACCAGATTGTGGTAGTTCTAAATTTTATAGTCGATGGCAAGGACCTGCTACCGTAGTCAAGGTTAAATCCCCATATTCTTATATAGTGGAAATAGAGGGAAAACAAAGACATTTACACGCAAATAAGATCAAGCGATACCATGAACGACTCGAACAAGCGATGATCAATAGCTGTTCAGTAATTGTTGATCAAGATGAAGAATTTGGTATAGTAGAGGTTGTAGATCAGGAAGAACGTGAACAAATAAGCCCGAGTAAGCGAATTGATCCTCTGATTATAGCGCATCTTTCGCAAGAGGAACAGAAGCAACTTTTTGAAGTTTTGGATCGGCACACGGCAGTATTTGTGGATAAACCTGGGTATTGTCCAGTATTAGAACATGAAATTAAGATAACTCATGATTTCACTCCTAAGCGTTTAAGGGCATATAAAGTACCTGAGCTACTTAAACCTGAAGTACAACGCCAGATAGAAGAAATGTTGGCATTAGACATCATTCGACCATCGAAAAGTGAAATGGCCAGTCCGGTAGTTTGCGTTTTAAAGGGACCCAAAGGTCAAAATGGCGTTCGATTGGCAATTGATTATCGCCATGTTAACAAATATTCTCTAGGTGATTGTTACCCGACCCCAGACATTGCTGACGTCTTACAAAAGGTGGGACGGGCAAAGTTTATTAGTGTTTTCGACGCGAAATCGGGGTATTGGCAAATTCCAGTTCGGAAAGAACATCGATGGCTTACGGCATTCGTATGTGATGCAGGACTTTTTGAGTTCACAAGAATGCCGTTTAGACTCAAGTCCGCTAGCAATACCTTTATTCGTGCTATGACCCAAGTTTTACATCCAGTGCGAAGTTTTACCGAACCATTCGTCGATGATATGGCAGTGGTTTCAATGAATTGGAATGACCATTTAGAACATCTAGAGAAATTCTTGCAAACTATTGAGGAAGCAGGACTCACTTTGAATTTAAGAAAATGTAATTTTGCACAAAACAAAATAAAGTTTGTTGGCCATATAGTAGGGTCAGGTTGTATTGAACCTGATCCAGGTAAGATCGCTACGATCAATGATATCCATCCTCCAACAACAAAGAAAGAAGTTAGAAAGGTTATGGGTTTTTTCAGTTACTTTCGAAATTTTATACCTGCTTTAGCTGAAAAAGCACGGGTAATAACTGATTTGACACGAGATAACATACCTACGAAGGTGCCTTGGGAGCAAAAGCATCAAGAAGCACTAGATAAGTTAAAGGATGATCTCAGTAAAGCTACACAGTTGCATACCATTGATTTCACTAAGGAATTTGGTTTAAGTGTTGACGCAAGTGCCACCGCGGTCGGGTGTTGCTTGTTTCAGTGGACCGAAGAAGGTCAAGAAAAACCAATTGCTTTTGCTAGCCTTAAACTTACAGATACACAGATGCATTGGTCTACAATTGAGAGAGAGGCTTTCGCAGTAATTTGGGCACTTAAACGATTCAAGTCATGGATATTCTTATCAAAGATAATCATTTATTCAGATCATAATCCTTTGTCTTATCTCACAGATGCAAGCCCTAAGAGTGCGAAACTGACTCGTTGGGCGTTAGCATTGCAAGAGTTTAACGTGGACTTTCGATATCGTCCTGGACGTCAGAACACGGTGGCTGATTTCCTCTCTCGGTTGTGACTCGGATGGTGAAGGGGGGAAATGGCCCGACACACAAGGATCGAGCCCGCAAATTGTATAGATAAATTGACTAACTGATGTGTTTTGTTTTGTTTGTATATGCTGTGTCGAGATGGAGTCTGGAGGCCCGGCTTGATCGTGATGACCCGTTCGGGATGGTGCTGAAGACGTGTCATCATCTGAGGGCGGAGGGAATGTCGTGGTCTACGCGGGTGCATGCATCAAGGGAAAAAAACCGACGCGTCAACAAGCTTGTTTACAACGCACGGAAATTTCTGCAGCAAGCTGTCAACATTAATTCGGTGCATGCAACAAGGATATACGTGTTCAGTAGGACTTTCCAGGGAAAAGTACAGTGACGTCACAGAACGTTCTGGAATCCGGGAGAACTCTATATAAGATAGACCTGATGTACATTGGGGGCCTTTTGACGAAGATTTGTAAACGTTGAAACATTGATCGTATGACGTTCAATCGAGACCAGCCAACCTGTGTGCTGTCTACGATTGTGATATTTGATAGACGAGTTGACTTACTCTACACTTAATCGACTTTATTTTTAAATAAAGATCTTTTAATAGTTCCTTCGTTGGTTCGTCGTTGCGATCGAAGGAGTCGACCGCGACACATCATTTACACAGATACGCTCAGATGAGTTCGTCACCAGAGCAGAATGTATGTAATACTTACTTGTAGTTAATGCATGTAATATTTACATGTAATCAATGCATGTAATACTTACTTGTAGTTAATGCATGTAGTATTTACATGTAATCAATGCATGTAATACTTACTTGTAGTTAATGCATGTAGTATTTACATGTAATCAATGTATGTAATACTTACTTGTAGTTAATGCATGTAATATTTACATGTAATCAATGCATGTAATACTTACTTGTAGTTAATGCATGTAATATTTACATGTAATCAATGCATGTAATACCTGCTTGTAGTTAATGCATGTAATATTTACATGTAATCAATGCATGTAATATATACATGTCATGCACACATGTAATTTTTACATGTAATGGATGCACACAATATTTACATGCAATGAATGCATGTAATAATTACAACTTGTGAATGCATGTGATATCCAAATGCAGTGAATACGTTTACACTTACATGTAGTGAATGCATATAATAATAATTACATGTAACAAAGTGTATGTAATAATTACAAAGACATGAATGTAATGTAATGTTTTACATGTAATGCATACATTAATAATTACATGCAGTGAATTCATGTAATAATTACATGCAGTGAATTCATGTAATAATTACATCTAGTGAATGCATGTAATCACTACACGAATTTAAAGCATGTAATAACTACATACATGTATGAAATACATGTAATAATTACATGTAGTGAATGCATGTAAGAATTACATGTAATAATTACAAGTATTACAACCGACACAGGACACATTTCATTTACCAATTTCTGGTAACTTCTGCTCAATATATTACGCATAAAAGTTAAATGTTACAATTGCACACACTGCCAATATCTGATATTGTAATCATGAAATAATACTGTTCCCATAAACTCACAAAATTATTATTAATACTAGGAAAGAATATTTGCACAGTCAGCAAGCAGTTGAATAATAACAAGTTAACATCCTTTGCAGATAACAATCGGTAATTGAATTTGCTACATCATTTAGCAATGAGTCGCTACATGTACGCAGGAATTGTAAATACATAGGCCTACATGTATGAAACCTATGGCGTAATAATTACACAAAGCGGAGGCCATAGCAGATGGCAAGAGGCCACAACTCTGAGTCATGTACATGATAAGCAAGGGTCAAGAAGTAACGTACGATAAGAATAATTACGATAATTAAGGCTCCATCCCTTTTATGACCATTCATGTCGAACACCAATGTCATCAATCAAAAGCCATAAAACAATATTATTATCATTATTACAGTTAATAAATAATATTATCATCCTTATTATTATTACAGTTAATATTACCATTTACTCCAACAATATCACTGTCATGCATTACATTTTTACACGTTTGAACAACTTGCTTTACCAATTTAACGAAGTTCTTTTACAGACTCGGATTTTAATCTGTAAAAGTTACTTGCACAAATGATTTGCCAAAATGTCTTACCAAACAACTAAGGCTCAAGTAACAAGGTTCAGCAGAAGAATGCATAATAATTGGGATGAGGACGGTAAACTGTCTGTTTTGTACACTTAAGAGGCCTTACAAGGGCCCAATATAAATAGCCATTGAAAGTATTGCAACATCTGAAAAATGTACCCAGTTACATGAACAAAAGCAGCAGCATTAACAAAGCAGGAGCAAAAAGTCGATGACATCACGAAGAACAAATAAAGAACTACAAGAGAACACTTCTGTCTATCAAAATATCGACATAGAAAAGATTTAATAAAGAAATAAAGCATCAGAACATCTTTAGCAAAACCCAAAAATTACTGCAATTGCAAACGAATGGTCAGCTGCCCGTGTAAAATTAAAGGTTCCAACAAGTATCTTACTATTTACTGGTATCTACTATTTACTGGTATCTACTATTCACAGCTATCTCCCATTTACCAATATCTCCTATTTACTGGTATCTGCTATTTACTGGTATCTGCTATTTACTGGTATCTACTATTCACTGCTATCTCCTATTTACCAATATCTCCTATTTACTGGTATCTGCTATTTACTGGTATCTACTATTGACTGATATCTACTATTTACTGGTATCTACTGTTTACTAGTATCTACTATTAACTGTACTGGTACTCATAAATATAGACTCCCAGCAGCACTGTCCTGCAGATATATGGAATCCAACTGTATCTGTGAGGTCATATTATACATAAGAATGTTGTATGCATGTGTGTGTGTTTGTGTGTGCGTGTGTGTGTGTGTGTGTGTGTGTGTGTGTGTGTGTGTGTGTGTGTGTGTGTGTGTGTGCGTGCGTGCGTGCGTGCGTGTGTGTGTGCTTGTAGCTAGACAGTCATAATATACTGCCTTTGTAATTCATCATCTTTCTTAGAAAAGCAGAAAGTGAATTGTACTTCACTAATGATGCCTGTAAAGGTTTACTGTAGCTGAACCAATCAAGTCAAAGATAAACATTCCGATATCCTGATACACATGACGTCTGCATACACATGAATCTATTTCCTATTACAAAATTATTCTGTGTAAGCCTTAACAATACAGAATCAATTTAATTGGCAACAGTGACCTTTATTGTTTAATACCAATGCAATGTACACAGCACAAAGCCAACTTCCTAAGCCTCACGCGATAATGATCACTCTGCTAAGCATCCTTAAAGCTGGGCATCCCACACTAAAAAACTCCACTCATTGACTGAAAAAGGCTTCACAGCTTGAGTATAGAATGACGCAAAAGCCGAATGCTCCGCAAAAGCATTGCGCAAAACATGAATTATAAAAAATTTCAGCAAATGACTGAGGTTAGTTTGGCATAGAAGGGCTGACCACTCTTCTTACCCTGAGCAAGAGCGAGAGATAAAAGCAAAGGCAAACAGAAGAACCTGAGGTAGTCCGTCTAAAACAATTCACATCTGACTGGCTCATTTATTTTGTCTGCCATGCAGTTACGTCTACCTACTGGGGGGATGTGTCAGCCTTTCCTCAATTTGCAACAAGAATGTTTTCAGATCAACTTTCAACTGATAACATTACACAATTGCACGACCTTTGACTGATCGAATCTAGCTTCGTCCGTCGGTCACCAATCGCACACTACAAAAGGCCTCATAACATCTTAGAAGTCAAAAGGCCTCGGAATCTTATACAATAAATTTCACAACCCACAGTGACAACATAATATTTAAATCCGAGGAGCTCAAAATAAAATGTGTCAGAAGGGCTAAACTAGAAGTCATTGCTACACAAACATGGCAAGCAGTCAACGTTTATCTTTGTGATAAATGAAACTGATGCTACTGACTCAGAATTTGCCATTTCTATGTTATGTGCATTGCAGCCGTTGGCAAACACTCCAATTAGTGAAGCTGCCTTTGACGATGCGTGTATGGGGCATGGGGAGGGTAGGGGAATAAAGCTATAGACAAAGGGACAAAGAATTTCCATCGTTCATAAACGGACATCCACAACAAAGAACAGGACAGTTACTCCTTAAAGACAAATTACCCATTTACAGTATTGTGAAATCGATGTCTACCCATAATATATGCAGCTTGTCACAAAACACAATGCAAAGGTTTCAAAGTACATATATATATACATATTAGTAACATCCAAATAAGAATAAACTATTGTCTACAGAAAAAAAATCATACTATATACATGCTAGCAGTCAATTTGCTACTAGTTGCAGTAACAATGTGTTACTTTATTGTTGAGACTGTCAATTCACAGTTGCACGCTGAAAGCAACTCAAACTGTGGTATCGAGTAAACTTTTAATTAGTAAGCAAGTCCTCTGTAAAGGCAACACGACTTAACAGCTGTGGCATAACAGCCACCATTGATGTCAATATATCTAATTAACATGCATCCAAACTGACCTAAATACATATGCAATAAGGTCAGGCTAAACAAAATCCGGATGCAGCAACAGAGGTTTAATATTGATATAAACAAAAACTTAATGCCAAGTGGTGACATTATTCAGTGTAGGCAATATTAATAATAATAATAATTATTATTATTATTAATTAGTAACTCCTAATATATTCAACAATTACCAGCAGTCCTATCATACAAGTCGTGTTTTAATTATAATAAAGAAATATCTGTCATACCAGCACACAAACATATTTTACACAATAACAATAAAAAATAGATAACATACATAATTTAGACATATCTTAACGTCGCAGACTTTCTCCAACCTCTGAGACAAATATTACTTTCAGAGACGTCTCTGATAGTCTTCAAACGTTGCTTTAACAATACTTGCCAGAACACAAGATAAAACAACCTGTACAAAAAGCAGAAGGTGCAAATGAATCGAATAAACACAACTTCAGGACTTTTACCTGAAATGAAGATATGACATTACTTGGAAAAATGCAGAAGAATTAATGACTAAATGACAACTTCAAATGATGTAGAGAACTATTGTCTCACAGACAGAGACTGCCCCGTCCTGCTTTCGAGGGGGCTCCTAAAATGTACTTTATAAAAGTCCAGATACAAAGTCCAGATACAAGGAAACGGTCCATTTCGTCAAAAGAACAGTAACTGCCAATCCCTGATGAAATTCAACACGAAAAACTTGATACAAATGACATCCCATCTCTACCCGTTTCCTACTCGCCAGAGTCAAGTTGTTATCTTCCTAGAGTCCCTGTTTCAGAATTTTACCCTAAATATTACTCAGCCTAATCAAGTTTCTCACATAAAATATTTTTCATGGCTGTCACACCCATTTAACAAACCAATCATAAGAAACTGTTTCTTTCAAGCAATGGGTTAAATATTTACACAGATATTTAGCTATAATTCATAGCATAAAACGATGAGTAATGCCACTTGATAACAAGACAATTATGATTTGCAAGACGTGTTGGTCTAATATACGCATATTCTTTGAACTTCCATGTAAATAGGTTGTCTTAAACTATTACAGAATTAAAACAATGAAACGAATGATATTTTAAAGCCTACCAAAAACTCTAACACAAAATCATCGTCAATAACCAAAAAATGCCTCTGATCCTGTGATTTCTTGCGTTCCAGAGGTTTAAACATATTTTTCCTGAAATTTCCGCAACAGTCTGTGACTTAAATTAGGTTGCAATGCTAAAAATGTTAAAGACAAATATTCACAACAAACAAACATTAAGTCTTGCTTAATCTCAAGTGAATAACAATTACTAAGCTACTAATTAATAATCGTTACGCTTTGCTTTTTACCAAATATATATTACAAGTCATTTATCATACGAATTTCAAACTTTTCACTCCTTTCAAGCAAATGCAAATTAAGTTTTCCAAACTTTACAGAGAAAAATTGAAGGCAACACTTAGCAGCCTACCTATAGTAGAGAAATACTATTAAATATAACAGATTTTAAGAAATAAATTTGCAACCAGTACCAGCCTTTTAAAGACATCCAGTTTTAATATTTTGAGCATTTAAAATCGATCAACAGTTCATGTTCTAGCCATTTCGCTGGCAATTCAAAAAGGCCTCAACGATACAGTACTTCTGATTCAAGTATTGACATCTCAAGTTTCGACATCTGGCACGTTTATCTCTTAATATTCGATAAGGTTTCCGCAAATTGCGAACTCTGACAAAAAAAACAGTCTCTGACAAAGACATCATAAAACAACTGAACAACACTTCAACTTCTCAGTCAATCATTGTAGCCACTGCTATTGTCCACCATATCGATAGGTAACGTCTTGGAAAGGTTTCCATGGCAATCTGTGCCTATTAAAACCTTATTCGAGACCAGAGGCGGGTCATCGTTGCCACGGTTACAGCTGGTCTCGACAGGCTCCCAATCTGTCATAGATTCGGAGGCAAGAGAAATGTCTCCTGGCACCAAGTTGTTGTTTTTAGATTTTTCTGCCTCACAGACATCGTAGCCGCAGTGATTAACACAACCGAGCACATGACCAAGAGAGTTGTGGTTATCATGACAACAAGCGTGACGTTCAAAACCAAGTTCTTTGCATGTGACATCATCGTTACGGTCGCCATAGCAACAGTTATCTGGATCATCACAGTCACCGATGCTGTCAGTCAATTCTTGACTGTTATCACAATGCCTGTGACTACAACCTTCATTCTCAACTTCACATTTGCAGTTTGTAACAAGACCATTCAACTGACTACCGCAGTGCCCTTCCGAGCGCTTTTCCGGATTGCAGCCACTCCCTTTCTGCATGTCACTGCCAGTATCCCAATTGTCATTCTGTTCTGGGCCTTCACCTTCTTCCACTTTTCCCTCACTCGAAAGCTTTCCTTCGGCCAGACGAGACGGCAGGTTACCACCAAGCAGCCTGTCATGATTGGCAGGTGCTTTGTCATGCCGCGAGTAGGATGCCCTGCGTTTGCCTTCATGCATCAGACTGACCTTCTCAGCCTCTGAATCCTCTTCATAGTCAATGCCCTCCAGGTCCAAGATGTCTTCTGATGATCGATGTGGCCTTCCATCCATTTCCAACAGCGGTACGGCCTACCAAAAATCCACAACTACAGTATACACACCAACATAAGCATTTCTCTTATCTATGCAAGTATGTGCGGCACGGTGGAGTATCGGTAACGCGTTTGGTCAATAGATCATGCGGTCGCCGGTTCGACTCCGTGCAACGACCTTGGGCAAGTTGTTTGCGCACACCGTGCCTCTGTGACCAAGCAGTATAATTTGGTACCGGCGTAAGCTGGGAAGTAAACGGCAAGTCTTGCGATGCACTAGCCCCGTGTCCAGGACCTTGGGATTCGTCCATTGCCGGCTCAAGGGCTAAGAAAAGGAGATGAGCGCCTCACCTACGTCCCACTTGGGATATGGACTGACTTTACTTACTTTATGCAAGTATGTATCTGCCTATTAAGAACCATCACAAGAAGAGAGCAGAACACAGTTTGCTATATGTCCCTGGTTACAGCAGACTTGATATTGCCTTGCTATGAAAGAACAAGACTTGCAACTTATGCAAGTCAAGTGCAGTCAAAATGTGAGAGAGTGTTGACCAGATTTACCAAGTATTTCTACAGCAACAGAAAAGCACCTGAAGGGCGCTGGAAAGAAGTGGGGGAAGGCGACTGTCGTTCATCCTACTGCTGTAAGCGACCTTCAAAGTGACTAGTTGCAAACATTACTGTGGAGAGTGTCTACACAGAAGCTTGGTCATTTAGCCCACGCCCTTATGAGTCTGTCCAATACTGTGCAAATAAACTTTATATTACACGTATTTCTGTATTTGTATTGTATTGTATTAATAAAGCGCCTCTCACAGTGCTCGCTAATCAGAGGCGCTCCCAGTGCAAAAGATCCAGTGAATAGAAAGTGGTTTTAAGACAGCGGAACGAGACACCTGGGCCACCAGCTAATAAAGAGGCATGTGTCAATGGAGGGAGTTGATTCCACAAAGCAGGATCAATGCAAGAAAAGGCTCGAGTTTTGGCCATAGCGGTCCTGGCTCGTGGTACAAAAAGATCGGTATTTATTGGCAATTTGGCTTAGAGTTGACTCACCTGGCTGTGGTTTTCGGACGATTCCTTCGGCGAAACAATTGGCGACTGGCTATTACATTTCTGTCCAAGAAATCTCGGATTTCTTCCATTTGGAACATTTCCACCCTAAGGATTACAGCAACAGAGACAGAAGTTGCAACTAATCAGTTCTTTACTGCTGTATGGCATTCAGAAAACATGAAGAAACCGTCATGGCCTTGGGCCTTTATTATTTACAGTGATACATGATTATTCCAGAGAGCAAGTTTTAAATAGTTTAATAGTTCTAAACGTTACGGCTTGAGCATGGAGCTTAAGTTTCTGACAGAAATTTATCATGCTTAATTCTTCTTCAGCTCCTTCAACCAAGCCTACTACCAGTATACTATTTTTACTATGTGCATATGTTGTCTGAATGTAGACACATTCATCCATGCAGGTATTGAAAGATTAAGCCCCTTTAAAGGAACACTGCTGAAACATATCTATCGAACAGATTAAACAAGTGTTTGCTACTTCACATTACCTTGTTTTCTCACCCTGATTAAAGCTGATAATCTACCCAACATTATTGATTTTCATGCAGGTATGCAGACACTTGTACAGCGTCTGTTGAGAACCTTGTAACAGTCCTACCTGAGTTCATTCTACCTTTGCATAATGTAAATATAATGTAAGCTGATATCTAATGATAACATCAAGGCTCTCTCTCTTCCTGTAGATATACATAAAACTTTATTTTCAAGACAACCTTATTTGCTAAAACATCAACAGAAATCTATCTCCGTCAAAGGCCTACACTCGACTGCACTGCAAACTGGCATGGCCACCACTCCAAACACCCAAACTGGATGCACCAGCAGCCCCATTCTCGCTCCATCACAAGCAGGCCCTCCAACATGACAACCATATGCCGCACCCATCCATGCCTGAAATGAAAAGTTCATATGTTGGGTCTAAGTCTCTCAGTCACTCCAAAGGAAATCACCTGACACATACCTTTGTGTCACAATGCCTGTTTTCGACTAAGCCTTCATTGGCCAGCTGCAGGTGACACATACCTTTGTGTCACAATGCCTGTTTTCGACTAAGCCTTCATTGGCCAGCTGCAGGTGACACATACCTTAGTGTCACAATGCCTGTTTTCGACTAAGCCTTCGTTGCCCATCTGTAGGTGACACATACCTTAGTGTCACAATGCCTGTTTTCGATTAAGCCTTCATTGGCCAGCTGCAGGTGACACATACCTTTGTGTCACAATGCCTGTTTTCGACTAAGCCTTCATTGGCCAGCTGCAGGTGACACATACCTTAGTGTCACAATGCCTGTTTTCGACTAAGCCTTCGTTGCCCATCTGTAGGTGACACATACCTTTGTGTCACAATGCCTGTTTTTGATTAAGCCTTCATTGGCCAGCTGCAGGTGACACATACCTTTGTGTCACAATGCCTGTTTTCGACTAAGCCTTCATTGGCCAGCTGCAGGTGACACATACCTTTGTGTCACAATGCCTGTTTTCGACTAAGCCTTCATTGGCCAGCTGCAGGTGACACATACCTTAGTGTCACAATGCCTGTTTTCGACTAAGCCTTCGTTGCCCATCTGTAGGTGACACATACCTTTGTGTCACAATGCCTGTTTTCGACTAAGCCTTCATTGGCCAGCTGCAGGTGACACATACCTTTGTGTCACAATGCCTGTTTTCGACTAAGCCTTCATTGGCCAGCTGCAGGTGACACATACCTTTGTGTCACAATGCCTGTTTTCGACTAAGCCTTCATTGGCCAGCTGCAGGTGACACATACCTTTGTGTCACAATGCCTGTTTTCGACTAGGCCTACACTGGCCAGCTGCAGGTGACACATACCTTAGTGTCACAATGCCTGTTTTCGACTAGGCCTTCATTGGCCAGCTGCAAGTGACACATACCTTTGTGTCACAATGCCTGTTTAAGACCAAGCCTTCATTGGCCAGCTGCAGGTGACACATACCTTTGTGTCACAATGCCTGTTTTCGACTAAGCCTTCATTGGCCAGCTGCAGGTGACACATACCTTTGTGTCACAATGCCTGTTTTCGACTAAGCCTTCATTGGCCAGCTGCAGGTGACACATACCTTTGTGTCACAATGCCTGTTTTCGACTAAGCCTTCATTGGCCAGCTGCAGGTGACACATACCTTTGTGTCACAATGCCTGTTTTCGACTAGGCCTACACTGGCCAGCTGCAGGTGACACATACCTTAGTGTCACAATGCCTGTTTTCGACTAGGCCTTCGTTGCCCATGTGCAAGTGACACATACCTTTGTGTCACAATACCTGTTTAAGACCAAGCCTTCATTGGCCAGCTGCAGGTGACACATACCTTTGTGTCACAATGCCTGTTTTCAACTAGTCCTTCATTGGCCAGCTGCAGATGGCTGTCGTCATGAGCGATGACTTCGGCCGATGGGTGCTGAACGTGAAACTCCGCCGTACAGTTGACTGAATGACAATGACATGACGACACCGTACCATTTGCCACATGAGCTCCAGCTGATGCGATTGCGGCTGGAGGTACAGGGCAGCATCTGAACACATTTGCCATTCATTAAGCATTTAGGATTGTATGAATGAGCATATATGCAAATATGCATGTACATGTATACATACAATGGTTACAGGTATGAACTATGAGCATACATATGCATGCATGTATGACTGTAAATACTACTTGTACACACGTGAATATATATAGATGCATGTTTACGCAAATGCATGCATATATGTGCTGGCAAGCACTGTTCACATATAAATGCACGTATGTGTAATAGTGTATATTCTATATCCTCTAATTTAATACTTCTGAAGTGTCATTATCCTACATCACAAGGCATCCGTCAATGGTCGTGTGGAACAGGTTATCTAATCAAATAGAATCTTACGACCTGAACTCATTGGTTTTCTGAACCTCTATTCCCTAAGCGCTTGAGAACCATTCTATTCGATCCTGGTTTTCTGTTTTTAGGTCGGAAGCGCCTCTTTTGACTGAGACATGGTATCCGATTAGTCGCCTTAGACACCTTTAAAACGGTGTCAACCGATGTGCTCAGAGATCAATACAAATCAGAGGCACTCTGTGTGTTAGCCTATATGATGCTATGAACTAGACTATTACAACAAGTTAAAAATCATAATATTTGGGAGAAGTTCGGTCAAACTCCGATAGGTCAGGGAAACTAGAAATCAGGCTATAGCAGGTATACAAGTGGGAACAGAAAGTATACAAGTTGAAACATAAAGTATGCAAGTACAAACAGAAAGTATGCAAGTTGAAACAGAAAGTATGCAAGTTGAAACAGAAAGTATGCAAGTTGAAACAGAAAGTATGCAAGTTGAAACAGAAAGTATGCAAGTTGAAACAGAAAAGTCTTCAGTTTAGACCTGAATGACGTATATGTATAACTGATGCCTGAATGTCAGTCGCTGTAGATTCTTCATTTTTCAAAGCATGAATTCCCCAGCAAGACCCTTTTAACTGTTTTGAATGAGTAAAATCAATATCAGGGCTATCTAGTGAGGTGACTGATGTACAGAGTAAGGGTTCATTGGTGGCACGTCCATATCTAGAAACTGTGAATGATGAGTGAATATGAGAAATCCATTAATGAGGACTGCAAGAGAAGACAGCATCGTCTAACTGCCAACGTCTGTGGCTCTATTCTCGTTAAGATCAAGTCTAAAAGGGTTTGGGGTACAGTTGCAAGACATTACCTGTTGCGTAAGACAATGATGCACGTACAGATGATGATACAGGTTACGCCAATCGAAGTGCCAATTACAATGCCAAGGTCCTGATCACTCAGTCCTCCAGCAGCTGAAAAGCAACATCAAATCACATCCCAAATGTAATGTAAAAATGGCATTTTACCAATCATTTACGCATAATTTGTGTTTAAAGTAGATGGCTTCTGGCACGGAAGTAGTATACTTTGATAGGATAGAAATTAAAAGTAAACACTGATAGTTTGTAATATCACTGAGAAAATAACTGCCTGGTAATAATCTTCCTGGAAGACAGCATCAGCATTCTATCTGGCTCCAACGGGCCAAACTGGTCTGCAACAAATTCTCACAAGTGCAACAAAGAGAAGTCAAAATGCTCCTTTCAAAGTTTTATCATCAGAACAACCTAGTCATCATCCTCCAACTATGATAACAGTTAAACAAATATATTTTTACGTGCATGTTAGGTATAAACCCTCATCATCATCATTTCATAACTCCATCCCTTTTGGTCTCTGGAACTTACCTGCAGCTCCTACACTAATGTAAGCAACATCAGATAGGGGTCCATAACCAGCGCTGGTTGCTGCCTGAACTTGAAAATAGTAGATAGCGCTTGATCTCAAGTCCAACACCGTTGTTGACAGAAGCGTACCTGCAGCAAACAAGCCAAGTATGTTCATGAAATATGCTTTCAGACAGTGAGAATGCCAAATGGAAGAGCAGCACCTTGACACTGTGGATATGACACTGGCAAGCACAGTGAAGTCAGGCAATGCCAAGCATAATTATACTTGTAATCACACATTATGGTTAATATTTAAATTGGTTTGCTTGTGTCATCTGATGTAGGGGGTAAGGCTCCATCTGGGCCAACTCAGCCTGCCATCTAAATAGGGTCAACAAGTACATTGGAATTCTGAGCCAACACATCCTCAAATCCTGCAACCAAACTTTACCATTTTATTACTAAGGTTTGTTTATGGGTTAAACCCCTAATAGCATCATGCAATAACTGGGATAGACCAGGTAATGTTAAGGTTTCTACAAAGTAGCTTAAAATTATATTTATCAATAGTTGTATTTGTGACTGGACTTAGTTTTCAATTTGGATTAATATTGCTTCATCGCTGATTATTGATTACAGATATAGAATGTGTCATAATACAAAGTCATAACTATTGTTCTAACTGTTCTGACCTCTTGTGCAATGCATAAGTACAAGGGAAATCTAGAAACTTACTTACTTACTTAAACCAAGGCAACAAAATTCCTATCAGCAAATGTATCAGAGGCATGGTTCAATGTTATCTTGTGTGTTGGGGAAACTATGACATCTGAGCCAAATATGTAATCAGATTAAACCTAATCTGTAAAGCATTACCGTTTTCCACTTTCGTGAACCAGTGCGCAAGTGGCCAATCTTGAACCGGTGTGTACAGAATGAGGTACTTGGTGATGATGCCGTTCTTTTTTGTGGGTGGATTCCACTGCAAATGCACTGCACCAGAACTCGTGAAGGTCACATCAAGGTCCAGAGGAGCAGATGGCACTACACAGACAGATGGAAACATAACTAATTATCAGGCAGGCAGACAGCAGGCAGGCAGGCAGGCAGGCAGGCACGCAGGCAGGCACGCAGGCAGGCAGGCAGGCAGGCAGGCAGGCAGGCAGGCAGAGATAAGTCATCTCTTTATCATCTTCATTACCTTATATAAAAAGTGGGTTTAGGACATTTCCCCTGGGAAAATATTCATCCCCCTGAACTCTTCCCCCCAGGGTAATCATCCCTGGTCATTTCACCTCCACCCTAAAGTGTCATAAACTCAAAGACTCATTGGATGGTCAGTACAACAATATGCCAAACAATTGTTCACTTGAACTGTATCTACAGTATCACAATGCAGGTCCAGAGGAATTGTCCCAGGGTAAATGTCTGGTGCTAGGGCAATTCGGCGCGGGCAATTCGGCGCCGGACAATTCGGCGCGGCAAGTAAAAGGTCGCAGAAGAAGAAATGCTGCTCTTTTTCCCTACGACATCTTGGATTGTCACGAAGCGGTCTGTCAAGATCAACCTCGTACTAACAACGCGGCTGAAGGTTGGCACAGTGCTTTTCAAGATCCATTCAAATCGCTCATCCAACTCTGCCGCGACTAGTAGCGAAACTCCAAAAGGAACAGAGTTTGCACAGAATGAGCGTCGAACGTCTGATTGCAGGCGAAGATCCTCCTCTGAAGAAGAAGTATAGAGATGAGGATCGTCGGTTGCGCAGTGTGGTCCTAGATTACGGGAACCGCGCGTGCATTGATTACTTGCGCGGATGCAGCCACAACATTAACTTATTAGATTAAATTAGATTGAGTGTTAGATGAACGACAGAAAACACTTATACAACGTTTTATGTTTACATATAGTGATTAAATATCGTTGATAGCGTGATACATTATAGTGTTGTCTTAAATTACCTACTAAGTGATCTACTTATGCCTCATTAGTTGAGCCCCATGGGGCTCGCACACGTATCGTATCGTATCGAAGTGTCCGCGACGAATTGTCCGGCGCCGAATTGTCCGCGACGAATTGTCCGGCGCCGAATTGTCTGGCGACGAATTGCCCGGTCACCAAATGTCTGTAGCCCATTAAAAGTCAGTAGCACTACCATCATTAACACTGACACATTCCTTCTTCTGTTGACAAGGATGATAATCATCATCAAGCAACACCATCGTCATCACCACCCCATCATCACCACCATACATTTTGGGTCTGATTGACATGTGACGAGTTCAGTCAGCGACTTACCCGCCTCATTTGTTTGGCATTTGACCGTTTGAGACCGTAATGCTGGGTTTCCTCTTGTCTCAACTGTAAACTCATAAGTTGTGAACGGATCAAGGTTACCAACGATAAGACTCTCTGTCAAACTTTACACACATACATCAACTCATTAGAGATAATAATTTTTTTTATTGTACCTGGGTATTCAGCCTCTGCTCGTGTCACTCATGTTGCATGAATCACTGTTTGATCAAAGTTGTATCACATTGACTGTAATAAAACAATGACATGTGCACCATGGGAGACATGAGCACGGGCTGAGAAATCATGGCCCGGCTTCAACTTAGAAATTGTGGAATAAATAGTCTGGCCAATACCAAATCGATGATGTGTTGCAGCCTAGCTCCTCACTGCATGGTGAATTTGCCTTTGAAGAACTGCTCTGATCTATGCCATACTCTCTACTGATCCACACTTCAATGCATCACATTTTCTTCCCTTACCATGTGCTCATTCTCAACACCTGTTCAGTTTTGCTGAGACCTTTACATTTTAAACTGCAATGCAAAGTCAGCTATATTAAATTTCAAACCTTTTACACATCAGCAATTAATGACAAAGAGATTAAAATAAAATTTTCACAGAATCAGTTTGCTTTCTAAAGGTCCTGTCTTCACAATGTGACTTGACTCAGCCTGCTCATAACTGCCAGATAAAACTGCAATCTGTGCTAACAGTGAGATTCTGTAGACAAGGCTCAACCTCTTAAGATATTTGAAAATGCCTCCGTTTGCTTCAACCAAAGGTGGATTGGTGCGCCTATAACGGACGGTATATTCAGCGACGCTTGGGAGCGTTGCTGGCTTCTTCCAACGCACTGAGATGGTGGAACTGTTGATGGCCTCTGCTTCAACTGGAAAAGACGCTGGTACTGGCGGATGATTGACACGGCCACCTGCAATGACAATAACACTCTGGCATCATTTAAGGCATACAAAATAAGAAGATACAAGACAAGACGAAGTCAGAAAGGATAATACTTGGCATTCAGAAGTCAGGTAAAAATAATATAAACTTAACAACAGACAATTTTTAAATGATTTGGAACCTCAGAAAAGTCTCATGCAATTGTTCACCTCATAACATACAACAGTGCCTACAGAACCTTCCCTAATTACATGATTCCAACACATAATAACTGGTCAGTCAAAAGCACAAAATCTGTCTGAACTTAATGGACCAACAACAACGTTCCTCAGCGAATTACATACAGACTGTGCTCGATCACCAATAAAGCATTGAATCACCTCATGCCAGATTATATCTCAGATTTCTGCATTAGTGTTGCAGAAAACTGGAACAGATTATATCTCAGATTTCTGCATTAGTGTTGCAGAAAACTGGAACAGATTATATCTCAGATTTCTGCATTAGTGTTGCAGAAATCTGGAACAGATGTCGGTTACGACCTTCATAAAAAAAATGAACTACAAGTCCTATGGTCTTCTACGAGGTTTGGCGACTGTTCCTTCACTGTCGCTGGACCCACTGCGTGGAACAATCTTCCTGACCACGTTAAGAATGCGCCATCTCTGGAGTCATTCAAATCGCAGCTAAAGACCTATCTTTTTAAACTTTCATATGACTGTCGTTGATTTTTGTAACTCATGAACAGCGCCCTTTTCTTCGGCCTCGGCTGTGCTACGGTGCTATACAAATTGTCTTATTATTAACTACGAACAATATCTTACTCAATTTCAGAACTAAGCAATCTGTAGTGAATGACACAAACCATTTGATGCTACACTGGTTGTTCGGACAGTCTGCGCACTTGCCTGGCTTTCACCTTTTTGATTGAAAGCTAAAAGCTGCAGCTGGTACACCGTAGATGGTTCTAGACAAACAGCAGACAATCATTATACAACAGATGCTCATATATCACCTTCATCCTCATCACTTTTTCATAATCATTCATGAGGAATATTTCATGGTCCTTGGCACTTTCGTATTCAGTATATCTTTCGCAAAATGGCTGAAATCTATTCACACACACACGCACGCACGCACGCACGCACGCACGCACACACACACACACACACACACACAAAAGGTATCATACATGGATAAACTAACCATCAAATTCACATCAGACAACAGCATTTGAACCCTGGACATGAAGCTAAAAGGCAAATCCATTTGCAGACTACACCACACCACTAGGCAAGACCCTAAAGTCACTAAATAAAAGGCAATATGCTGACTTTTAAAAGACTTTGTTGACACCTAAAAACAGTGTTAAGCATCTTCATACCCAGGTTGAAAAATAGGTGAGAAGTGTCATCAGGGCCAAGTGTAACCGGCTGCTCAGCCTCCCCGTTCTGCATTACGCTGCTGATCTGGCAGAAGAGTTTGTAGCCCAGAGTTGGCACAGTCTGGTTCCCCGCTGTCCAGTTGACAAAAATGGCAACGTCGTCAACAGCAAAAGCATTCATTTCCGGAGCATCAGGAACTGAAACAAGAGCACGGCTGCATTAGCCAATCGATTCCCCACCTGGATCTATCAAAATGGATCCAGCAATCCAATCATCAGTAATAGCTTTATATGCTCTGCCACAATTCTGCTCAGTTACAGGGTTAAGGCGTTTGTACGAGAAGATGCACACAGCACCATGCAGTGGCGGCGCTACCATGGATCGCGGCAGGTCATTTGACCTGCCTATTTTACTCTTGACCTGCCTTATGACCTGCCTATTTTACTCGACCTGCCTTATGTCGCCTACTACCTACTGCTGTGTAAAATTCTTTGGAATTTTTAATATCTTTGTTACACTCAAAACATCAGCATAGCACATTGGATAACATCTGGCGTAGAGTGCGAGAGGTACAGAGATCGAGTCCCATAGGCGGACATGCTTTGTAGGCTGCAATTTGCGCCGTGTATTGCAGGCTGTCTGTTCTGTTAGTAGTTAAGATTTATCGCATAACATGTACATGTACAGCGCAGTGCGTTTGCAGGCGCTTAATTAAAGAATAAATATTATTATATTATATTATTACTATCTGTCCCATAAACATCAATAGTGCAATTATTAGATCTAAACAACCTTTTAACGTTTTATCTAGTATACCAATAGAACTCTGCGTTGCAAACTCTACAATTGTCAATTGGGCTAAAAGCGTTCGATATTAATTTTATTCGTTTTATATATCTAAGTTATGCTGCTCATGTTGAGATTATGCTGCTTGATGCGTCAAACTCAAACATTAATTTCTTCGACCTGCTGAATAACTCCCGTGACCCTGACGTGACCTGCTGAAATTGTATATCTGGCGCCGCCACTGGCACCATGTGAGCCAGAGAATTCTGAATGCATTTTTTTAATCTGCTGAGTTCAAGATTTACTCCCTCTGAGAAAACCGCTGGCCTATTCCCGTGACCGAGTCTTGCCGCTAGTTGATCAAAAACATGAAAAAACCTTTATTGTTAGAATGCTTTATTCATATTGTCCCTTTGGGTCTTCCTTTTGCCTTCCTAGACTCCTTGCGAAATAATTGCAGGATACATGAATAGATGTGTGTTACAACTGTCAGGATTGAAATAAACGACATTGAATTGAATATTAACCAGAGAATGTCAATTTCATATGATGTTTGTACACCGGAAGGCAGATTAGCAGATGGTATAGTAAAGAATATACCTACTTACTTACCTGCGAAAACCTATATGGCACAACTGAGGTATAAGCACAAGTAAGAGCATCCTATGACATGTCTTTGGTAAATGCAAACCTTATGAGACGCATGACTCTAATATGATAGAAACAAGATTTGCGAAGGTTTGCAAAGTAGTACACAGATGTTACTCAGCTTTACATGTAGTTCTCTTATCCATTGATCTGTCTCATCTAAGAAGTGCCTGTCTTCAGTGCATGCATGGTTCTGCTTCAACGCTTTTCCCATAAACCCAGATAAATTTGAGACATTCATGTTTGGCTTATCCCAAAGCCTGCATTCCTTCCCTTCTATATCCAGCATTGGCTCAGCCCGCACTGCTTTTCCACTATCAAAAACCGTCAAAACAACTGGTGTAACTCTGGACAAAAATCTCACAATTTGAGTCCAAGTAGCAAACCTTTCATATCTTGTTTCTATAATGATATATGATTGACACAAGCTATCTTATGACCATAATTCATCAATTATTGCTTGATTTTTTTATCTCTCCATGAGATCAGAGACCCACCCACCATCTGACTGATTGTTGCCCTTTGTCAAGCAGGAGACCCACGGCAGGGAACTGGCCACAAGGGACGGATAGCCGGCACTTGTTCTCGCAGCAGCCATAATGTCGTACTTGGTGTTTGGTTCCAAACCTAAATATACGAGACAAACACAATGACACTCTCTTTTCCTCTGATTCGATCTTAACAACAGTGATATATATTCCAGTAACAAGGATGATTACTACTGCTACGTGGGTGAAATTATCGCCCAAAACATCACTGCCACAAAAATCATCATCATCATCATCATCATCATCATCATCATCATCATCATCATCATCATCATCATCATCATCATCCTCATCCTCATCATCATCATCACCACCACCACCACCATTATCATCACCACCACCATTGTTATCATCATATTCATCACTAACAATATACTTTAGTCAACATGGCAAGGCTGATAGCAAGTCATCTGTCAGAAAAACAGAAACAAATTAAATCTACAATCGAATCCATCATCTAAATATGCCTTGCACTAAGCCACATACATAATTATAGTGTCTACAATATTCCTTTTTACCACAAAACTCAACCCAATAAAATGTTATTTATTGAAATGCAACAATTTAAATAGCATCATGAAAATATCTGTGATACAAAACTTACATAAATATGTCAGTCACAACATGTTTATGTTTACAGTCAGGCCCGGCTCAAGACATTTGGCGGCCCTGGGCAAATCGGCAAATTGGCGGCCCTAAGCACAAAAAAGTTGATGACCTTTTTTTTAGTCATTCACCTCTTTTACCACAAACAATTTTTTTTTTAGTCATTCATCTCTTTTTACAAATAATAATAGTAAATTTTTTTTCGAAAATTGGAAAATTGGCGGCCCCTAAAAATCGGCGGCCCTGGGCGGCTGCCCACTTGCCCATATGGACGAACCGGGCCTGTTTACAGTAGCACAAATATACAAAACAAAAACACATGCAAACCTGTAAAACAGCAGTGGTTAATAGGAGTTATTCAAGTAAATCCACACTAATAATTATTAATAATCACAAACAATTAAACTGTATTAAGAATGTTTATTAACCAGCAAAAACAAGGAGAAGAGCCATCCCTTAATTAAGCTAACCCTGAGGCAGCCATGGGTATGAAGTGTTAGCGACTTCATTTTTCTTAGCCTCAGCCTATGAGGACAGATGACCAGTCCTCTCCCTCGTTGTCTCATCTTCCCACTGACAGTGTACAGTCAGTGTACTCATTATAGCTGAGTTGGCTAGGGGGGCACAGGTGGAGCAGAAATCTCTGCCCTGGTGGGGAATTGAACCCCCAATCTCCCAACTGACAGTCTAGTAGGCTAACCACTATACTATCGAGAACCCCTTAAGCAAACTAACACTAAAATGATGATTATACAGTAAACAACCTAACAATCTTTATTAACAGACATAAACAAAACAATAAACAGCTGGTGCTTATACAGTAAATAACCTCATAATGTTAAATAGCTGACATCAACAAACCTTTCAGAAGATACTCAGTCTTGGACGGTCGTAAAGCAACCTGCTGATAAGTCTGTGTCCCATGTTTACGATACAAAATCCTGTATTCGGTGACGATTCCTCTTGCCTGCTCCGCGGAAAGTTCTTTCCAGTTGAGTCGCACAGAACTGGTGTCAAGCGGCACCAACTGGAGCAGTGGAAAACTGACTGGCACTAAAACGATAAAAACACGCGGAACTCATTTCAAATGAGAAGACAGTTTAATTGTGGCAACAAAGGTGGTCCATGCAGCAATATCGTTGCTCACAGTTGAAGAAATTACCTTAGTGAAAGAAATAATAATAAAAAGCAGATTTTCCTATTCCAGGCCTCTGCCAAGCTATTTAGAACTGAGGTGCTTGGCAACTAATACAATTTGCTTATTTTTTTACTCACTATCCACCTGTAGGCCTACATGTAGTCTTCATTCTTAACTAGCCTCTCCCGCAAACAGCGTCTGCTACATAGTTCAACTAAATGTCTCTTTTGTGGATACTCTCCTATATTCTTGTGATAAATACTTCATCTTGCTGGCATTTTTTCACTTTTGTTCTAGTCTTATCGAAAGCTACAAATATTACTCACCTGACAGCACCAGTGATTCTTTAAACAATCAACTTCATCACTAATATACAGCTAAGTCAGACACGTGTGTCTAGGCTAAAGTGTGAACTTTGGATGGGAATCTATTCATTGGGCTCCATATGTGGTGTGTGTGTGTGTGTGCGTATGTGTGTGTGCGCGTATGTGTGTGTGTGTGTGTGTGTGTGTGTGTGTGTGTGCATGTGTGTGCATGTGTGTGTGTGTGTGTGTGTGTGTGTGTATGTGTGTGCATGTGTGTGCGTATGTGTGTGTGTGTGTGTGTGTGTGGGACTGTGAGCGTGTGCGTGTGTGTATGTGTGTGTAGGTGTGTGTGTACGCGCGTGTGTATGTTTATACACGCCACTGATGACTCTAGTTTTCTGTTAAAGTTTTGCTTACTGATAATATTTTTGTTCTTGATGACACTTAACATCTTTTACTCTAGTGGAGAGAGTACTTCTGAGGGCAATATATATATAATCTAAATAAATTACATAGATCCTTGAAAATCCAACAACCCAAGAACACATGTTGTCGTTGATTCTCTAACATATAAAACGTCACAACTAAAACATTTTACTGTCACTTTATAGCCTCTGCTAAAATATATATCATAAGAAATCCAAGATCCAATACAGTCACACAACTGCTAAAGACTAAATTTAATGAACAGAAAACGTGTTATTCTCCCCCACAGCTCTAAACTCAACTAAAGCTTCACCAAACAGGAATATTTATCCGGACATTACAGTCTTTCACAGTCAAGACTTCAGAGGTTAAACCCAGAAAGGGCAGGTTGTCAAATTACGAGAAGAATAGTTTTGCTTGAGAGCCTACTCCAATCTAATCCAAAGGTTTTTCACAATGTTATAACAAAATATAAACATGGCATCATTTGAAGGTCATTTCTAAGTCAACTACAGTCGTCAGTGAGAGGTATTCGAACAGACAGACCACACCCAGTCAAGACCTAAGAGGTCTTGGGTCAGACGAGAACCACGTCCACGTACCATCTTCTGCAGTTGAAACGGTCAGTTTACGCGAAGGATCGCTTCCTCCGTGCATGTTGTACGCCACTATATACATGGTGTAGTTGGTGTACGGTCGTAGATTCTCCAATTCCATGCTGCCTCCAGACTGCAAGCCACGTTGAACAACATGCTGCACCTCTTGGTCGTCTATGAATACAGCACAAGACAGTGGTCTCACCAAAACTGGTCTCACATGGAGCACGAAACGCGCAGTGCTCTATCATATTACTATTATAGTATATTTGTCTTCAATTTAATGAATACTATCATTATCCTCATCTTTATTACAGTAATGAATAGCTATTAGCTATGTATGATTTTTGGCTGCTATGTGCTTAATCAGACATCAGGCCATCTACTCCGGCAAATGCGCCCTCGTTCTCATAATCTGGTTCTCCCTAGATTTGACTCCCTTACCCGACGAGGTTTCCTGGGTAGGATGCTGTACAGTTAGGCTCTATTGCTATTATTTCTTTTATGATCTAACGTCATTATTACTGTTATATTTTTCTTTCCTCTTTGTGTAAAATTGTATGTAAAGCGCTGTGCGTTTGCTAGCGTTTATTAAAGAATATACTTACTTACTTACTTACTTCGGAGTGCACGTCAGGTTGTGTGGAGTTTATATTTGATTTGTGCAAGTGATCCACCAGAATATCGGGACTTCAAGGCATGCGAAAGCATTAGGTTTGCTCGAAGAGTTGATGGCAAGTTGGAGGTTCGGTGCTCTGCTTCAATGGACAGAAAACAGAGGCCAGATTTTTTCTCTTGAGTCTTGACACACTGACTGTATATCGTGTGTACGCCTCCCTTGGATTCTAACCTGGCCCCAGAATGGACCAAACAACCTGACTATTGCGGACTTGATTTTAAATAGCACCAGTGAATAAACTGGTCTCCCTGACAAGGCTTTTGTGTGGTGCTGAGACATATGGAGATTTACATTACAGGGATGGAACATTTGGCTGTCATTTCATTTACGTTGAGGTTTCTGAGTGAATTAGTTGTTTTTTTAATAAAACTTCAAAAACATCAAAGTCTAGCCTCCTGATAGCACGGCCTAAGATACAAAAATCTTCACAATAACTCTAATCCTTATCATAAATATAATCAAATCATCATCGTTAATCATATCATCATTATCATTCTTACCATCTGCACAACAGTTTACTGGTTAGTGCGTTGGGCTGTCAACCGAGAGGGCAATACTTAAAAATCTCTCTCCACTTGCACTCCCAAACTCAGTAATAAAATGCGAACACTGACCGTACACTGTCAGTGAAAAGATCACAAGGTCAGGGAGGTGACTGGCCACCTACCCTCAAATGCTGAGGTGCTACACTTCATACACATGGGAGCATTGTGGGGTTAGCTTAACTTACTGTTCTTATTTATTTCATTTATTTATTCCAGATATTTCTATAGCGCCTCTCGTAGTCAACTACTACTCAGAGGCGCTCCCGACTACAGCATTTTGATACTGTGCCCGAATTTTCACGCCGAAGCGCCACGAGCAATTGCGAGTGAAGGACTTGCCCAAGGTCCGTATGCAGCGGCTAGAGTGGGATTCGAACCTGCTACCCTCCGGTCACAAGGCGCCAAACTTACCACTGTGCCACCACGCCCCACATCATCATCATAGTCCTAGTCACCCTCATCCTTATTCATTCTGATCATTATCATTATCTTCATCAATGACAGCAACCATGAGCTTGATTTGAGGCAGGTTTTCACATGAAGTCGAGTCAATGCCTTTGTTTACCATTCGATGGTGAGATGTGAACGCAGTAGGCTGTAACGTTGCGTTCCTTGTTACGTGGAGGATCCCTCCAAAAAAGTCGGATTGACGTCCTATTAGTCGTGGTCACAAGACCCACGGGGGGCCAAGGAGCGTATGCTACAATCAAAAGAAACAGAAGCTTCTGGTAACCAGGTAAATGCCTTTGAATAGTAAGCAGGTTCACACTCTCTCTCCCTCTCTCTGTCTCTCTCTCTCATCAATTATCTAACAACTCAATGTTTTAAAGTACCCATGGTTACTGCAGTGTACAAGCATATGTTTAAGTACTAGTTAACTCAAGTTTTAAGTAAAATAATAACATTAGACAATCAAACAAAAAGTAAATCATTACATATCCTGTGGCGATAATTCTAGTTGACAAAATCCTATCAATGCACTACATGCAAGATTCGAAGGACAAGGAAACAAAGGCAGACCAAGACTAATATATATGAGGACATAACACTTGAACCAACACTGTGAAAAGCACTGGACATGACAAATGACCGAGGACAATAAAGATCATTTATTTGTACCCATCGCTGTCAAATGGCTGGCGTCAGGAACTGATGATGATGACTAACATTATTACTATTAACTATTATTGTTATTAAAATTATACTTATAACTGCTATTAATATTATTATTATTATTTTCATTACTACCATCAGTAGTAAAGTACCATTTATTTAATTACACAATTTAATCCTCATTATTAGGAAAATCAATTTAAATCACCAACCAACCATTGGATTCAAACTCTAGCAGCGTTGTCGCCTGATCCATTCCGACCGTGTTCTCGGCACGACACTGGTACATTCCTGCATCTGAAGCCCTGCTCTGCGAGATCGACAATTCGTCCAAGTCGATCTTGATTCGACTCGTCTGCTCGAGCTGTTGACCATTCTTAAGCCACGTGACTTGCGGAAATGGTTGGCCGTAGAAGTGACAAGTGAGTCGGACGATCTGCTCTCGGCGCTTGAGCGTATAGGGCAACATGGAGGCTGAAGGAAGAAGCTGAGGAGGAACTACAAGTAGTAGTCATTGAGAAAGATGTCAGATGATCACTCATCAGCAACCATTATGACCAACTTCACAGACAGACAGACGCATACACAGGCGTACAGGCAGACAGACACACAGACAGACAGACACAGAGAGACACACAGGCATGCAAACAGACACAAACAGACACACAGACAACAGACAGCCACACAAACACACAGACAAACACACATCCAGACAGACACACACACACACACAGACAAACAAACACAGACAGACACACAGACATACACAGACAGACACACAAATAGACAAACACACAAACAAATAGACAGACACACAGACAGACAGACACAGAGAGACACACAGGCATGCAAACAGACACAAACAGACACACAGACAACAGACAGCCACACAAACACACAGACAAACACACATCCAGACAGACACACACACACAGACAAACAAACACAGACAGACACACAGACATACACAGACAGACACACAAATAGACAAACACACAAACAAATAGACAGACACACAGACAGACAGACAAAGCCAGACACACACACAGACAGACACAGCCAGACACAACAGACAGACATACAGACACATACAGACACACAGACAGACAAAAAGACACAGACACACAGACAGAGGAAGGAGGAAAGAAGGGATGACATGATGGAGAGGTATAAACAAACAAAAGGAGGCAGTTCTTTTGTTAAAAGGCAGACAAAGGTCTAGACTCATACAAACAGAAAGACAGACTTCCAAGCAGACAGAGAGACCAAGGTATGATATAATTACAGAGATAGGAATCAACAGATGCAACACTTACCGGAAACAGTGACATTCGCCTGAGCGCTGCTCATGTGGTCATCATCTGGACTCCTCATCCACGAGCACGTGTAGACGCCAGCATCTGGCACGTCAACTTCCATTATCTCGAGATTGCCACTCCCAAACTGAACCACATTCTCCCCCAACACGCTTCCTAAAGGCCAACACATAACAACATAAATCACGGGCACTAGTCAAAACTTCCCTCCTCTCTGGGTTCTATTTCATTTCCCCATTGGCTTCACTTAGCAAGACAACAACACCAGACACAAAATATAAAATCTCATCATACGTTTTTCTCTCTTGCAGATTGTTCAAAAGTCTTCTTACTTTGACCTGTCTGAAAATAAGTACTTACAAATATCACAGAAACAAACATTGCATTACGATATACATTAAGCTATCATACATTATTATTATTATAATTATTTAATACTATTGTTATTATAAGTAATTATTATTATTATTATTATTATTATTATTATTATTATTATTATTATTATTATTATTAATCGGATACTTATAAATATCAGAATTATTTATGAATTCACCTCCAAAAAAATGTGGGTAGCTGGAAAAAGGGAAGCCTTCAATCATGTGCAAAATGAAACAAGAGAAATGTCCCTCAAAGCTGGTGGTACTGAATGCAACAGATGAGTAGGATCAGCATGTGAGAACGCACTGAAACCGCACGTCTTTTTCCCATCAGTTGGAATAAATAGTTTGTAGACTGTATTGTTTTTTTTAATAATTACCTATTGTGTTGTATGTAAATGTAATATATATTCCTAACTCCTCTTGTGATATGTGTATGATATTATATATATTCTCCTAAATATATTACTACATTATTAAATACATATGCACACAGATACATGTTACACTGTGATACAAATTACACAACAAACAATAATATACAGGCTGACATCATGCAACACAAACAAAAATAAACAGACAAATAGTAAAACAGAATAGTAAATATCCAAAAAACTAAAATAAAATCTCAAACAAACCGAAACAGAGTATGGATGTTTCCTACTTAAAAGATCGTGTTGTGCAAGAGAAAAGAAAGGAGTAGGCCGCACTCTCGCTTCAGGCAGTTAACCTCACATGAAAAATCACCAAAACGCCAATAGAAGAGAGCAATTTTTCATAAGTCCCACACTCTAGATACACCTTGTGACATTTTTGCACTTGACATAAGCCACAGGTGTTCACAACATAAACTTCAAAATTACTGCCACATATTTCCGTAGGTTTCTATCTTTTCCTTTGTTTTGAAGTTGTTGGGCAGACGCCTGATGGAATAGCTGTGCCAAATTTACCTTCATTTTACACTTTCACACTGTAAGGGTTCCAGATCATTCAGAGATGAAACTTCAACACAACCAGTGTCATATCCAGAAGTTAAAATGTACATGCACACGTTTCTTATTATTATTATTATTATTATTAATTATTATTATAATTATTATTATTTATTATTACTATTATTATTAATTATTTTCACTGTTATTATTACCATTATTGTTAGTAATTATTACAATTATTATTATCATTATCATTATTATTATTATTATTATTATTATTATTATTATTATTATTATTTTTATCATTATTATAGCAACCATATGGTCTCAACCCTGTAATTTTTCACAGAACTGATCAAGTGAGATCCTTTACCACCGCTGCTCGTTTGAATGGGCACCACGCCATTTAAGGCAGTGGCGTACGGAGCTGAAATGCCGCCCGGGGCGAGGGCCCAAAATGCCGCCCTTGGCTACTTAATTGTCGATATTTTATCTAACTCTAAAATATTGCATGACGATCTATTACATATAAAATTTTATTTTAAATACAGTTTATAGCCTTTCTTTTTTTACACATTTCACTGTATTTTGTAATTATCCGTTTTAGCTATACATTTTCAACTTACTGAAATTTATTTTATTAGATAATGAAACATTTTATTGTATCAGTTGCGACAGTCGCTGACTCGCTGTGATTTGTACAGTACAGTACAGTACATACATACATGTCACATTATGTTATAGTGACCATTATTATCAGTCTGCTATTTAAGTTATCTTACGTGCAATTACAGCTGCAAAATCATTGATGACATCATCAAAATTAATTGTTTCAGCCGACTTTCTTTCAATGAACAGCATTGCCAAGTTAATAGCGAATGACCGAGAATCGGCTGTTGCCATGCGCTTGGTCTTTGAGTGGAGCTTTAGAAGTTTCGAGATTACGATTAGAAGATAACTGAATAGTCAGTGAATACTATTACCAAACTCTGTTGAAAGGTTAAGTGCTCATTTGACAAAATGACAAAATGACAAAAATGACAAAAATAATATAAATGATGACAAACATGACAAAAATGACAAAATCATGCAGTCAATTTCTGTCAAAATCAGACCAATTTTAAAATTGATTTTTAAAAGAGGACTAAACTACGTTGTGAAAGGCTGTGGTGGTGATATTGATAGTTTGTGATTAAATTTTATTCTAAGCCATTCCTTTATATACCTAGCATAATACATAGGCGTATTTATATTATGATTATGAAAGGCGGCATAACAAGAATATGCTTTAAATTAGACTATGCTGTAGGCCCCTATGCAGTGTGTTATTTTGTTTACACTTCAGTTTACTAGATACGATTCTACTTCCTCTTCTGCAATTATATTTAGTGTTTAACGTATACCTCTAAGAGTGATGCCGCCCCTAACGATCAACTGAAGCCAAGCCGTCTTGGCCAAAGTGACGGTAGCTTTTGGCCTTCTTTTTTCTTCTTTCTTTTTTATATCCCTACATTTTCAGTTTTTATACAACCTTCACACTTTTAATTTTTCTTCAACCCTATTTTGCCGCCCCTCCAAAAGTGCCGCCCGGGGCGACTCGCCCCCTCTGCCCCCCCTTCGGTACGTCACTGATTTAAGGACCCCAAGTACAGACAGTGCTAGCCCGAGACCCATTGGCATATGCAGAAGTTTATTGAGGGGATGTACTTAAATAAAATGCAGATGAGCGAAACCTATGAGACAACCCGTTATTTATTCACGTGTCCTAAATATTCCGGTCTCAGACATATAAAGTTTGGTCTTGACACATCACCACACTTCAAATGAAACAAGGCAGTCTATCAAAATGTCAGCTGGACTTCAATGCTAATGAACTGCGGCTACTGTCCAAAAACTTTGCAAAAAGCACAAAATCCAGTTTAAAAGTATGAAATTACTCCAAAACCCAACCAAGACACAATAGAAGTTCAAACATAACAGAATTATAAAGAATAATTCTGCAAATATCGAACTATCTACTGAAATTAAACGAGAAGCTAACAGCCATCTCGGCCAGTGGCCGCGGATAGGTGCAGAAATAGCATGACATACATCACGGAAAAACAATGTGTAAAAGTCTGGATAAAGTGCACTACGAATCACTCAATCAAACAGACATTAATATTACAGCACGTCGATGTAAACTGCATTTCCATTTGGTCTGTTCTGAAAATGTTGCTATTCATATTCATATTCAAGGGGAGGTGGGATAGAGTAATGGTAACACTCATGGCCAGGAGAGCATCAGATTGCGATTCAATACCCGTAACCTCCCTCTAGGGCGGTGCCTTGCATGGCTGCCAAAACATGTGTTTAATTAAGATCTTGATTGTACTGTCATGTTTCAACGTAATCTTGCTGCTTGCTTGTCAGTTTGAATTAATAAAGAAGATTATTATTATTATTATAACCTGCTGTGGACATACTTATCAGATAATTACCATAATGATGATTGCCTTGACTAGGTATTCATGAAGAAACATGATGCTATTGCTCTCATGTACTTTGAGCTGAACTGTGACGGTTGTTAATTAATACTCTTGTTTTTTTTACCTTTTTCTTTTGTTTCCTCCCGGTTGGCTTGCTGCCTGTTTGGAGTAATGAAGGTGTTCATTACAGAGGCTCTCACGGTCATGTTTAATGGGCCTAATACACATGGCCTTTCTACCTCCTGAGCTCTAAGGACTTGCCGAGGAAAACACGCCGCAAACCAGACACACGTTTGCCTAACTCTTTCAAGCACAATCAAACATAGATAACACAACTATAACTGACAGACACCAGACATAAAGATGGAGAAGAGCCACAGAAAAAGTAAAGATCTACTACATCCATAACAAAATGCTGTAATATGCATAGTCAATTTCCAGGCCAGGGGCATTCTGCATGTTAGAAATAGAAACCAGAAAATGTTTTTTATTCTGCTTGCTGCCGGAGAAAAGTGCACAAAACGCTTAGAAAATGGCAAGAATGCTCAGTTCACAAACAACAAAAGGCAGGTTTACAATGTATCATTTCATCTGCTGTAGATGACAACTTAACAGATGACAGAAAGGATGTTGAGTGACCCTAATGGGCATAAATCATCAGTGAAATACAGGGCTCTGCATTATCAGAATGTTTGTGCAGAGCCATTGAGGCCAATTACTCTTTCCATTAACCAGCTTTTATCCAATTTTTAAAGATGATCATGTCAAAAAATAATTGGAAGGAAAATCTCATGCATAATATATATAGATAGTGACAGACCTAAAAGGTCAGTTGACAACAACATGTATGCCAAACTATGGTATACACATTCTTACATCAGTACACTTACAATACAGTACACATAGTTAATCCCTCAGTGTACCTTGCCATGATATACAGATCCGTTTTGTAAGGCATAACCAATTTTGACTTTTTGCCAATTCCAGAATCCAGATACCGGATAGTATAGGCCATTATTTGCTGATTCCAATAGCGTATGTTTAAAAATCTATGGACTAAGGCCTCATTCCAAGTTAGTCATCATTGGCTAATGGCTTGGCGTCAGCTACAGGCCGTAGGATGGATAAACAGCCAGTCAGTCATCCCTTCCCTATACTGCAGTATATATCTTCACTGATTGACAGGCCTACCGTTCGCCGGCCCCGGAGGCCCGTGGCGAATGCAGGGTAGATTGAAAAAAACAACTGTTATTAATGGCAGGTTAGACATTCCAGAGCCGGATAATTCCGGATTGTCCAAAAATCAGCAAACTTGGTTTACCGATCTGGATTTCATTTATGCCAGGGCTAGTTAATGACAATTGGAATGGCTACATTTCATACAGTTATTATTATTATTATTTTTTAATTATTATTTTTATTATTATCATTATTATTATTATTATTATTTTTTCCCCGAGGTACATATAATCCCTCAGGAGTCTAAAAAATTATGCTAGGAGCTGTTGTTGAATGTCTGAAAAATCAGGCCTCGTCCTCCGCAACATCAGTTATTATTATTATTATTATTATTATTATTATTATTATTATTATTATTATTATTATTATTATTATTATTATTTCTTCTGCCAAGGTTATCACAACTTCAAATAATCCCTCAGGATTAAAAAACTAGGGGGCGTTGTTCTGCAATGGCCAGTCTTTGCTGATGGTTTCATCAGTGGAAAAACTGCTGCAAAGAGCAATGGCAGTGAATTGTTGGACAGCATATATAAACACTGACAGAGGAAAGTAGTCTCCCTACTATGTCCCAATATACATATGCTTATCGTACACATAGCCGTAGATAAACACTGAAGTAAAGTAAATCTCCCTATTTTCTCCCAATATTTGAGCAGTGTGGTCACCAAGGTGATTGATAAGAGCAAGGCCATCTTGATTTATTAGGCCCAAAGTTTCAACAGCCAAGAGCATCACCACCACCACTACCCACCCACCCACCCAAGTAAACCCACCCACCCACCCACCACCACCACCATCATCGGATGAAATTATTAGAGAAGGTGCAATTAACATCCTGGTGGTACCAAATCAGTCTGGCCGTCTGGTATATGCGCAAAGTTTAAACAAAACCACATCACTACCGTAACTATAGACCATACAGAATTACTTCTGGTCTCTTTTTGTGTACGCATACAGTGCCACTGCTTAATCAAAGCACCAACCAACAGCAGTAATCTTATCTGATCTAATCTAATCTCATGATTCCCATAGTGTCGTTATGACAAGGACCTGCTCCAGGTCACCACAAAGTGACAGAGAACGTGGAACACTGCATTACACCTTGACCCTGCCTCTTGGTTGCTTACTCCAGACTGTCACACCCTAAAGCTCAACTAACACAAAGAAAGAGCAACGTGGAAGCCAAAGTCCAAACGACATTGAGACTTCACAGTCGCATGGCATCATCACAAGCCGAGATTCTCTAGAGACAAGACAACAAAACTTGTCTCAATTACAGCAACAGACTACTCATACGACTAAATTATTATTACATCATTATTATATTATATATTAAATATATAATTATCATATTATAATGACTGTGACTAAATTATTATTACACTATTATTATATTATATGCATTAAATATGCATTAAATATATAATTATTAAATTATAATGAATACGACTAAATTATTATTGTAATATTATATATATTACATATAATTATCAAACTATATTATTATTATAATATTACTACTGTGACAGACCACTGACATACCTTGCTTTGTCCAGGTTACAGCAGGTGCTGGAAGACCAGTGAGGAAACACTCAAGGACAATGGTCTGCAACTGGACCACGTCCTGGTCCTTTGGCCTGCCAAGCAGAACTACCGCTACCTGGTGGTCAACTGTTAAAACACAACAGTAATCTCATCGTCACTAGCTTCACTTTTCCGGGGAAAGTGGCTGTCATTTGAAGAAAAGAGTCTAACTGGTTCAGTTAGAGAAGCTTGGGTTCCAAGGAAAACCAAGGCAACCAGATTTTTATACAACATCTAGTCCAGGCATAAAAGCTTGAGATCATATTCCATCATTAAAAAAATTATTCTGATTATTATAACAAGTATTATGACTGATTAGGGTACCACGTCTCATGAGTGTTATCTCCCTGTGATCATCTCTTGGTGATCACTATCAGAACATTTGAAATGCATCTACAGAAGACTGATGATGAAATGATTAGTACATAGACACATGAACTATAGATGATGACAATAATATGTTAGTGATGGCTTCAAAGAGATAGATGATTGTTTTTAAATTTAAAAAGATGTCATGAGAAAAAGGACATGTCAACACTGGAAGTAGTCATAGATAGAACCATGTGTAAGGAACAGAATGGGAAGAGTAGGTGGGTATAGCACAAAACTAGCAAAGATATGTTGAGAATGGGGAAGCACACAGACCATCACTGACCATTGAAACAAAAATCTCATCGAAACTACAGTTGGTAGTCATTTCTTAATCAAAACCCATCAGTCAAAGGCAGGATGCAGGCATTTTAGACATCTCTGCATGTATAAGACAACAGGAATAAAACTCCAGAAAGATGATGAAATAATCGGGATGAGTTCAAATGTTCTGACAATGATCACCAAGAGATGATCACAGGGAGATAACCTCAAGTGAGTGACAGTGAACAGAACAGAGGGACAGTAATGATAATTAGTGCAGCAAAATAGGGGTCATGTTAGGTTCAAACCTATAGTGACTACAGCTTGTAGTGATAAAGATGGTTTGGCTGATAAGCAAAACGAATGCCAAACCAGAATAATATGTGGGGGTTGGTGAATGGGAGATAATAGAGTGCACAATAGGTTTGCTAAAATATTTTGCTAAAATGCAAGTACCAACTGCCAAAATAGCACTAGAGTGAAAAATACGATACTTCCATTGATAAAACAATGGACTAGAAACTGATATCTGATAATTGTTAGCTTCAATTTTAATTTTAAATTGTGCTTAATAGACAATTTAACTGACAGAATTTAAAATAACCCAACTTCTGGTGGAAAATGAGAATAAGAGGAAATGAATTGGGAGAAAAAGCCCTCTTGAGGACCATGGGGAAAATGGGGCACAGGAAAACAAGAGGAAGGTAGAGAAGTGATAACCTGCAATTGAGGGAGTGAGGAGCTGAAGGAAGAGGTACCATATAGAGTGAAATCCTTGGAAGTATTCCAGGCCTGCATTAAGGGGGTGCTAAGGGTGCTGCAGCACCCGGGCCCACAGTTTTGAGGGCCCCGCATTTTCAGAAGTACGTGTACATCAACATTTTTTATTGTACTTGTAATTGGGCCCCGTGCTGATGGTTATACAGGTAATCACAGCACCCGGGCCTGCACTAGCCTTAATGTGGCCCTGAAGTATTCCTTATTTCCAGTCAAAGAAACTAAGAAAACAATGGCAAGTGACAATGGTTACGATGATACTGGTCACCTTATGTATGCCATGGTGGGGGTTTACGACCATGGATGACAGATCGCGCATAGAGGCCTTGATGCACAGGATGATAGGACGGGGTTTACTGCCCAACGACGCCCCGACCGCCAGAGAGCCTAGCTGGGGAGGCTGATGACCGCCTCTTAGGGAAATCCGTCTGTTGTTACATATTGAATTGCATTGAACTGACTGGAGATCCTGACACCATTTCTCAATTCAAGCTCTTTTAACAAACAAATTTGCATCCTGTATGCCACTCACAAACACGTATATAGTGTTACAAGATCCTTCCCCTTGTAAACAGATCTAAGCAATCATGCCTACCAAACAAGACCGTCAGTTTCACGTCAAGCATCAAAATTCCACTGCAGTAATGCCAGATAAACACTGACCACTATAACCAGTGAAACAGATTGTGAACCAATCTGAGTGTGAGGGAAGCAGGCAGGCAGGCAGGCAGGCAGGCAGGCAGGCAGGCAGGCAGGCAGGCAGGCAGGCAGGCAGGCAGGCAGGCAGGCAGGCAGGCAGGCAGGCAGGCAGGCAGGCAGGCAGGCAGGCAGGCAGGCAGGCAGGCAGGCAGGCAGGCAGGCAGGCAGGCAGGCAGGCAGGCAGGCAGGCAGGCAGGCAGGCAGGCAGGCAGACTAGGAGGATGGAAGGCAGGAAGGCAGGGAGCAGGCAGAGAGGCAGGCAGGAAGGACAGGCAGGGAGGCAGATAGATAGGCAGGTAGGGAGGCAGAGAGGATGAGAGGCAGAAGTCAGGCCGGCAGAGAAGGAAGGAGGCAGGCAGGCAGTCTTCCCAGAAGAAAACAAATCTGCTGGCATCTGATTAGGTAAGAGGGTCAGAAGCAATGTCTCCTAACAGCTGCCACTGAATGTTTCCAGAATGAACAGGTCTAAACAGATTTTGTCCAGCAAGAAAAAACACAACCCTTACGCCAGTTGGTGGATTCAGCTCTGCAACTGTTGTCTGAATGTGATACACACAGGATGTGTGTCATATTACCAGGCACACCTGAGGCCACATTGGTGTCTACTGTAACTTTTACTATTGTTATCACACATTATTCACCACAGCCAATACATGAATAGGCTGCACAAACAGCAACAACGTTTCCAGCCAAAACGTTTTTAACTGGAGAGAGATGGAGAATTAAGACTGCACGAAAGAGTAGGGATGCAGAGGTCAAGGAGAATAAAGTGGATAATAAATTGCCTTGATTATGGACACGATGTCTCTTGCTGGGCTTTGAAGAAGCAAGGCCAAATCTTCTGGGCGTTTTTTGCAAGAGAAAATAGACCTGCCCATCATAACAAGTCACCAGAATCATTTGCTTCTTATGAAACTATAAGTCATGCAATGTTCAGCACAAAATAACAAAGTAATGTCCGATCAAGTCTAGCAATAAAGCCCAATGACTGTGGCCGATAACCAGACAGCCACAGGCGCATTTTATGGCTGTTGTGGTTGCTATTTAGATCTCTTAGACAGCCATTCTCACTGCACTTTGACACCTGCTTAAAATGTGCTTTACATAAGCCCAGATGCATACATACACACATACATACATACATACATACTTACATACATAAACACATATACACATACAATATTACATACATACATAATACATACACACATAACACATACATACGTACATACTTACATTCCTATAGCATACATAAACACACATACATACACACATGCATGCATACATACATACTTACATTCATACATACATACATACATACATACATACATACATACATACATACATACATACATACATACACACATACATATACACATAAGTGCATACATGCATATAAACATATATACACACATACATTCATGATATGACACCCCGACAAAATCCACCTGACTGTATGCCAGAGAGTCTCAGACCAAGATGGAGAACAGTTTCAGTATTTCAGAGAACAAGACCAATGCCTGGTGTAGCAGAGTAACTGATGCAGATGGCTATCAGAGAGATATCAGCCTTGTTTCCTCTCACAGCATAAAAAGTCCAAGTAGGCAACTGGCTAAATACCAGTCCACAGGCATAAGCAGGGTCTCAATAACAAATAAGCAAGGTCTCAATAACAAGCAACATCACAGGAATCCACAGTAATAACAGCAAGCCAAACTAGACACCTGTCACAGCATCAGTGCTTAGGTCAGATAACCATCCATTAGTCGGATAAGCAGAATACCTGGTGGCATTAAGAACACAAAGTAAATGACTTGAATGACCTTACCTGTTGCTGGTGCCACCGTCAGGGTGGCTGAGGAGCTTGTCTGATTCGCAACAACACACCTGTATTGTCCCTCATCCTTCACTGTCACATTCACAATCTGCAGAACCCCAAGGTATTCAAGAACTGTCACCCTGAAAAACCATAACATCGGTACAAAATGTACAATTAATTATATATCGTTAATCTATATAATTAATATGTGCAAAACAACAACAACAACAATAACAACAACAGCGGTAATGAAAACGATTCTTCTTATTATTATTATTCATTAGATGTGCAAGCCTAACTAGCTAAATTAATTATGGGACAATAATAAGGGTAGACCGTGTAACTTGTTGTGTTCTGACAACAAGCCTATATGAATAAACGAATACACAATACAATACAGTAAAATAACACGTATTTTAACATATTAAAATTATGATCTAATTCTTTTTCTTTTAGCATTATGCGGTCCAGTTGCAGTGTTATCACCAGCAAGATGAATTAATAGCCAGTGATCCATCACTGAAACGAGTTTGCCGATAACAAAGTGAGCCATAGTTTGCGCTGCGCCATGGCTGCTAACAGGATCAGTGTCTTGTTCCCATTTGACAATGTAAACAACAACTCTGGCTCATCAGAAACTTCGGTTTAGTGCATGTCAGCATCATCAAGGCAAGTTGAAGTCTGAGGACAGACGGCTCAGCAATGAGGTAGTGGTCAGTCACAATCACTACAATCCACTCCTCCCTCCGTACCAAAAATAACTTCTATGTGCCCAGATGGCATGTCTAACTAAACTGGATGTCTCAAGAAAAGGCGTAACCAGGTCAATATCCAGATCAGTTAGTAAGACACAGAGGCAGTCTATAGTGGATAAGCAATTTAAGTAAGTAAGTAAGTAAGTAGCCTTTATTTGCATATGACAATCGCACATGCATTGAAAGCGATAAGTTTTAAGCTGAGAACGAAATGACACTTCTAAGCAACTGTCCTCCATATATGCACTCGAAAATGTCTGTTCCCAAGGAAGAAGACTTCAATGGTCCACCACCCATTGGGGCAAAATCCCCAGAGCTGCTGTAATAGGCCAGCATGCCAGACCATGTCCTACAGGAATGGTAGATGAAGGAAAACAACTCCCATTTTTAGATGATATTGAAATCCACAGATGACCCGCTTGGGATTGCTGGTTTCTGATTGGCCCTGGGGCAGTGGATAAGATCCAGGCAGCATTTCCCGCTCGAACCAACAAAGTTGAAATTTCCTGTTGTCTCCAGCCAACATCTGTGCCTTGCCATGTCCAGGGATTCAGTCAAGTGATCAGCAATACCTGTCTACTGTCTAATATAAATAACAATAATACTAATAATAAAATTAATATATAATATATAATACAGACGTGTATTTACCAGGCTGTTATACCCATAAATAATGTTCCATCTACACTGCATGTTTATGAACATACCACTTAGAGGACAGTGAACACAAAAAGTTGTCTACTAGAGGACAACTCTGTGACCTCTCATGCTATTTCGAAATAAAATTAACTCGTTGTGGCAGCTGTTAGCATATTTCCTCTACTCATCATCATCATCAAACAGTACTTTATATGGCGCCACTGAACTTGTGCTCAGCAGCGCCTTACACAATATTAAGGAAAGGCCACACGAAACAAGAACGTCTTAAGGTGATTGCAAAAGGAAGAGTGGGAGCCTATGGACCGGATAGCCAGCGGCAATGAGTTTCATGCGCTGGGTCTGGCGACGGAAAAAGATGAGTCCGCCAAGCATGTCTTGACCCTCCCGACAACAAAGTCACCACGGGTGGCTGAACGCAAGCGGCTGTCGCTGCAGTGAGTGCACAGGTCAGGTAACCAGGTGCAGTATTATGTACCAGTTAAACATCAAGACACAGTTTATATATTATGCATATATCAACTAGTAGCCAATGCAGTTCCCTCAACAGTGGCGTGGCATGAGCTTGGTTCAGAAGAACAAAACAAGTTATCTACACTCCACTTTGCAAACCATACATGGCATGTCAGCCCCTCTCCTAGGTTGTGAAGCATCCTCCCAGACAGTCACATACATCTGGGTCACATAATATACTTCGAATGTTAATACTTATAATATACTTCACTGTTTTCATAATACAGTCACTGCTAGCCACCAGTTGTCACCAGTGGTGTGGTATCAAGCTTGAACTCTAACTTCTCTACATGATGGATGTTTTGCGTTACAGGGGTCCATGCCTCACTGCATCCTACACTACTTAATCGCCAGTATATCATGTTAACAGGTCGGTCTACAGTCTATGTATAGAGTTGTTTTCATAATACAGTCACTGTTGATCAATAGGTCTATTTTAAACTCAGGCCTACTGTACTGACAGGATAAACCTAGAAGTTTCACTCTCTCAATATTCAACTGCTTGCAAATGAGTACATGTCAAAATGAAAACTATCTAACATTGCCTTTTGGCTAGAAAAAGAACTTGCAGGAGATTTAAGATAGTGGCTAGATGAATATTTCTCTTTTTCCTTTAAGAAATTATGCCTCAAAACTCACTATTTCTCATTCGCTTTCAAACATCTCGTAACTGCACCTCAGTATAAAGTAAATCATTTTGTTAAAGGAAGTTTTTACATACAATGACCATTCTGATGTTGTTATCAGCAACATATGTGGAAAAGACAATGCTTACACCACTGACAAATGATGGGGTGAATAGAAGCGGGATTAACTTTTAGTGACAATTGACGATTCCACCACAAAACTTTGGAATATTGATAAAGGAGGAATTTTCAAAATGCTCAAAGAATTGCGAGTACACTCTGCAATGGTATTATGTGCTATTGTAAAAAGACCAAAAAAATAGAAAATCTCATTTTAGTTTAACTTTTCCTTAGTCTTTTCTCTTCTTAAACAATGTGATTTTATACCATTTTTAGCTCAGGCCTCGTAGATGTGTAATCTTGCACTGAACAGAGTGCAGGTCCTGATTGCACTGAACAGGGTGCAGGTCCTGAATGGTAGGACAGTGCATCAATGACGAAAAATTAATGGGAACATTGCTTATAACACTCACATTTACTGCCTTGCGTATTACGATAACAGCACAACAGAACTCACTGTATTACATTACATTACTGCCAACTAATGTTGGTAAAGGTGCATTTCTAATTAGAAATACACCTTTACCAACATTAGTTGGCTGTACAAATAACAACATTAACAATTAATTCAGCATGAATGCTGTGGGGATAATCGTGCAATTATTCTTCTTAGACGCGGATAAGAAGGCTTCAGTCGTCTGCTTGAAGACTTGAAGACTTAACAAAATGGTACACCGACAACATGCTCAGTTAATTTTAAGTGTGAAGATGATCAGTGCAACACACAGCAGCACCAGTCTCAGAACACCTTCCCTATTCTGCCACTTCTTCCATGTTAATGCCATCTTCTCATCTCTGGTTCTCTGCTTTTCTGCATCTGTGCATTCCATACTTCTGTCGGTGCTTAGTTTGGCTATGGTGGATTCTGTTTAACAATGCCATTGCCCTCCTCCTTTATCCAGGTTTGGGACTAGCATCACTTGAAAACGGAATTTCGGACTAGCATCACTTGAAAACGGAATTTCGGACTAGCATGGTCCGTACATGAGGATCTAAATGGCATAACACCCATTCAAACGTGCAGCAGTGGTGAAGTATCTCACCCGATAAACAGAGCAGGCTTGGGGCCATATGGTCACTAAAGAACAACTTGTGCATTTACTTTAAACAATTGACTATATGTGAATCTAGCAGCTGGTGCCCAATACAACGAACAGCAAAAATGTTAAGCAATGCAATGCGACCAAAATATATAAATCAAAAACACCACTCAGAGCTGCTGCTAAGGTCATAAAGGCCGAGACATTAGAGTTGACCTAGATACTGAACATGTAAACAAACATGCCCCATTTCAAATGGCTTGACTGAACTTATATTTAGCTGAACTTTGGATTATTTGCCTTAATTTACTCAAGGACAAGAATCTGCCAACTACCCTATGTAACAGCTCTGATCCACAAGCAAATGATCTTAATTACTGGTACCTTAGTAATTTGTTTACAATATTTATTGAATCATCAGTCATCATTTCTGTTGTAACTTTCATTTAGAACTGATAACTTTAATTCCTTGTTAACTTTCCTTTTTATCACTTGTATTTCTTTCTAACTTTTCCATTCCTCTTTCAACTTTTAATTTCTTTTTAAACTATCACTTCGGCTTAACTTATCACTGAAATGGTTTAACTGGACACGTAACTGAATTGCACTGGGTTGAAACGGGATTGGTTCCAGATAGACTGGATTGGAGTCAATCCTAGCACTGTGGGATATTTCTGGTTTCGCATAGTCAAAGCACACATACCGATGAGAGTCATCAGTTGAGATCGACTGTCCGTTGTTCTCCCATTCAATGGCGGACGATGGAGTGGCAGTGACGAGACACTCGAATCGGACCGACTCCCCCTCCACAGCAGAAACATTGACTGGAGCAATGGAAGCAGACGAAATCCCTAGGTGGAAAAAATGTTCACACATCTTAAGCTATAGCAGGTATTTAATGATGAGATACCTTCTTCAAACATATTGGTCTGTGAATACAACCTCTTCAAATCAAAAGACCCTTGTGACTACATTGGCTGGTATCTTTTGTATTGTATTCTATTAGTAAATTCAGTGTTTCTTGCAAAATTACACTACATGTACTCTGAGGGTGTTCCAGAAATTGTCAGCCACACAGAAAAGGTGAAAGAGCTGTTAAAAGCCAATGTTAACAAGTTTAGCACTAATAATAATATATATTTGTGTTTAATCACAAGCTCACTGACAAACCACAGTAAGTTACATTGAAACATTGAAACATGATGGTACAATTATCAAGATCTTACTGAACACACATCTTAGCAGCCTGTTAGGTGCCCACTCACCAGACCAAGTCTATTTGGCCTGTGGATTTTCAAAACTGGATCTGAGATTAAAATACAGCAAATCAGGCAATGAAATCACTCTGTATAGAAAAACACAATGAAATAAATGTATCTACTGTTCACTTAAACCAACGATCAATTGATGACTTTGGCATTGTGATAATAGGGTATAGAAATCATTTGATTAGATTCGATTCATTAATAAAACTGCTCAATACCTACAGTGCACTTGAAATGATCCTAGTGAATATCCAATGAATACACTACAGCTATACATGTATTACACTCTATAGGTAAGTTGACATTTACACTACTTACACTAATTACACCTGCATCACACAGAAATTAACTGGGTCTCATATGGGGTAAAGCAGAGAATTAACAGCAACTGTAGATAACTGGAGAGCTAAGTCCGTGTTTAAGGCAAGAGCAATAATATAAATTCAGCCAAAGGCCAGTTCCTACAGACTGCTAGCTTTAACAACAAAATACACAGTGACTGGACTACAGGAGGCAGGAAAGAGCCATTCCAATCACATAGCTATAACTTCATTAACCTCCACTCTGCTTAGATCTCATTTGAAATGTTTCATTCAGCAGTGCAAGCGTCTTATCGACTGGATTTAGTTCAGTCCACACAGTCTGTAGAAACAGACCCAATGAGCCAGCAGCACAATTCCCTTCATCACCAATGTATCAGCAGACTCACCTACATCAGACACTCGCCGGCAAAACTAACAGCACAATAACAATGTTCTGGATGCAATGCACACAACTGAATTTGGAATAATAGTTCTGAGAGTTTTGTGTCATTCTCGGTCTTCGACACAATCCAAAACATACTCCACAATCGTGTCAACCCTGGACAAAATTTGTTGGCAAGTCTCTAGGTGTCTGCACACTACTACCAATAAAGACCTTTTCCATCATTAGTATGGCCGTCACAGGCACTCGAATGCCTGGGTACTACTGCACAAGCAGGTAGTTGGGTACCGTGAATCACATATCCAACACTGGGCCCTTCCTATAAGCGAGATGAACCAGCAGAAGACATAGGGGATACCAACACACATCTGTTCACACCTCTGCCCATACAGCAGCTGAGCTGAGGTTGGGTTCACCGCAGACCAACCAGTACGTGGCTAGTACCATGGCTGCTACGGAAGGCCTGGAAATGCAATTACCCTAATTTATTTTAGTGATATTACTGAATGTAGGTGTGGTCCATTCATCACTTCTCGGGTATTAATTTTGCAGCTATGGCACGCTCACTTGCCTCGAACAGCCTCGTATCATAAATCAACTTTTGCCACACAAAAACATGTCTAAGAATTATAAAGATGATTTTGCCTTGGATAAGAAATACATTCATTGATGTTCCCAGCTGAAATCTGCGCTCATGACATGTGTGACATTGAAGTATTAATGGAACTTATTGACATTTATCCAATGACTGAGTACCAGATAAAAATGACACAGATGTTGAAGACAAACCATGGCCATGTTTTACTACAATTTTTAACACCTCTTCTCTAGTAGCGAGTGAGTGACCAGCCTACTATCGTACATACAGTGCATAACAGCATGCAACTGTTTCATATTTTACATTATTTATGCATTATTTATCCTAGTACCCGCTCACATGGGCTTGGGTACAAGGGACGAGTTTTACTATAATTATGACACCCCTAATCATTACTCTACAGCAGGGGTGTCCAACTTTTTTGGGTGAAGGGCCACACTGCCATTTTTCTAAGACTTCAGAGGCCAAAGACAAAATTTCAGCAATATTTAATTAATACAATGCAATGCATAATAAAGAACCATGATTTACTTTCCTGCCTCAGAATCAGATACCACTTATGCACATTTTTGCTGATTTGTTTGTACTAATGTGATACTTGACATTGCTTTTGCTTACACAAGTACTTCATATCTGCTTAAACAGTTGATGTAGCTATTCTAAGTAGCCCAGTTAACTGTCCATTTGGAAGCAGTGATCTTGACCTTGGGATAATATTTGCCAATCTAAAGAAAAGCTGTTCACAACATCATATCCTGCCAAAAGCGCAATTTACCTAGGTGCAAGATTGTACAGATTTGGAAAAGCCTCTGGGGATACACATTGTCTGTAAAACATTAAAAAGTCAAGCTCCTTGAAAGCTGTGACTGTAATTCTGAATGTCAATAAGTTTGATTAGCAATGTTCCTGATACATCAGTCAGATCAGGTCCAGAAGAATCATTAATATGTTCCTTGAAATCTTTAAATCTGAGTGAACTCCTGTATGCTGGAAGCTAAACATCAACCCGCCTTGCCACAGTCCGATGTGATAGACTGGTATTTTCTGCCACAGAAATTTTATCTCGAGAGGCCGTCTTAATAAATATCCTAAAGCAATCTTTTATAAACTCCCCAACAGCAAACGCTTTTTATCTCCTTGCTATAGCTTCAGCTATCAAAAAGCTGACCTTGGTCGATGGCTTACTAAAGTGTTCTAAAAATAATCTGTAACAGCACCAAAAATGCCATTTGAAACAGAAGTCAAGGCGTGGAAAATTAGCGATAAAGCTGGCACTTATCGAAGCAACACGTCTTCGCTTATCAGCCACTTTTGCCACTGGTTTACTGAGGTACACCGATGAGGACAGAAAGCAGACAACACCGTCAACATCTTCAAGCCTTAGGTGCGGAGTTGGTAGAAAGAGTCATTGGTGTGGCTTAGTAAAACAGACAAAAAGTGTGACCCGATTCACACCATCTGCTCCGTATATCATCTGTATTTTCCTTAAAGTCCCATACAACCAACGTTCCCTCTAAGCTGCGCGGCTGCGCGGCCGCGCAGCTCGTTGGAAAATGCCGCGCAGCAGTTTCAAAATTCCGCGCACAAGTTTTGGTAGCAAATATATATGAGCTAAAGTTTTGTTTAACTTAAAGTAGGCCATTGAATTATTAACCTACTTACTTATCTTTGCGTCAACGGAAGGCCAAGATCTGTGTGCGCCCGCAGAGGAGCATACCAGCCACCACCGTTGGTCACAACCACGGATTTCTATTAATAAATTGGTGATCACACCTCCACATCCATTGTCTGTCTGTATCAGTGTCTCATTAACTGGGACGTCCTGTGTTGACTCATAACCAGCAGACCAGTTTGGTGGGCCAGCCTATTGAGGTTTTCTCCACTGAGTGGAAAGATCTGGCTGATAGCCTACTGAGATTTGAGAGAGATGCTGGACTGGTAGCCCAAGGTTTCTCCACTGAGTAGAAAGATCTTGCTGATAAGCCTGATGCTGGTGAGATGCCTTGCTGATATGCGGTTCCGCCGGCTAGCTTCCAACCGATGATGCCTTAATTACTATAATTAGGCCTAGGCCTGTGTGTCCATCAGATTATCCATGTAGGATTCCACTTTGAAAGTTGCTACCGGTTTGATACAAGCTATTATACAGCTTAATATTTCTTTGTGACTAAAATTTGTAACCGATGTCGAAATGTAAAACGAACCAGACTGTATTAGACAGGTTTCGAGAAAAAGTGTAGTTCTAACTAAGTTTAAAATCGAATGGCTTAGTAAGCAGAAGACGGATGTCATTTATCGTGACAGCACTGATGATGCCGTTTGTCAGTTGTGTCAACAAGCTCGTACGGTTGGCGATTTCAGTACCGGGAAACGCTGGGACGATTGGAAAATGGATTAGGGCTTACTTGAAGCGCCACCTTATTCAGAAAATTCATTTTGATGCGATGTCTAAACTAAAATGCCAAAAATCCGGAGGCCTGCACAGACTACTAACTGAAAGCGCTGAAGATCTATAGGAAAAAGAAGAGTTTCCAAAGCGGAAGATTGCTGACATCAATGAGGTAAGGTAAAGTTTTGATCGATAACGTATTGCTGGCCATCTCTATGAATGTATCGTGATCTCAGATTCATAATTCCTGAAAAATTCAAGTCCGGGTTAATGAAGACATTCGACGACGTAGTCCATTTTGCACTCAACGATGAACAATTTATCATGTTGGCTCGTCTACTGGATGTGTGTGCAACGTTCCAGGCATCAAGTACAGACTGTGAACGCGGTTTTAGCCACTGAACGCCATCAAGACCATATCTCGGAACTGTCTGAAACCGAGCACTTGGACATGACTTTGATGAGGATAAAGTCTTATCAAGGTTCTGGATTGATGCTAGAATAAGAACTACATGTAGGTCTATAGTTTATTTTATTTTTGCATTCGTAATTGTAGCAGAATATTTTCATTGCGATAAAGTATGAAACCTATACGTAATTTGTAAGCCATACATCTCTTTAATAAAAACACATTTACAAACGTGTACGTACTTTGCAGTCAGTAGTTACAACTTAGAATTACAACCACAAATGTTTCTGAAAATATGTTGCTCACGCAGAAATGAGGCTGCTCAAACACCCGCCAGTTCCGCGCACACAGGAAAAAAATTAGAGGGAACGTTGCATACAACAACAATATATATTAACACTACAACTGCCTCTGATTCTAGCAACGTACTGACGTCAGTCCCAACACTATATCCAAACCACTGTCTGAGATAAAGACAATCTACAATGTGCTACCCTTTCTTAAGTTGTAAATCAAGTACCAAACCGCAAGGAGGCGGTGCAAAGATTGTTGCACAGCAGGCTACTAGTCATCCTGCAAGACTGGAAAACCAAAGATGGCGTCTGTTTTCTAACCAGGACTAAAAGATATAAATGTACATGCTCACTGACACACTATAAACACAGCTATCAGTGTATAGATTGTACACTATCAATACGTAGATAAGACGATGAGAGGGAGGGACTGTTCACTGTCACTATGCAGAAAAGACAGTGAGGGGAGGGATTGAACACCCTCAGTACACAGAAAAGGTGATGAGGGGTAGGAATTGATCTTCCTTTCATGACTTGTTCTCAGATCCTAACTGGGGGCATTGCTGCTACTTCTCGCTGTCTTAAGACTTTTCTTTTCTCACGGAGCTCCTCGCACTGGGAGCGCCTCTTATTAGGTTGTACTGCGAGAGGCGCTTTATAAATTCGTAACTACAATACAATACAATACAATACAATTGTACACTATCAATACGTAGATAAGACGATGAGGGAGAGGGCTTGTACACTGTCAATATGCAGATAAGATGGTGAGGGGAGGGATTTAACACTCTCAGTACATAGAAAAGATGAGGGTAGGAATTGTACACTCTCAATATGTAAATAAGACGGTGATGGGGAGGGATTGTACAGTCTCAATACATAGATAAGACGGTGAAGTGAGGGATTGTACACTCTCAATACATAGATAAGACAATGAGGGGAGGGATTGTACACTCACAATACACATATAAGATGGATGGAGAGGGGAGAAATTGTACACTCTCAATATGTAGATAAGACGAGGATTGTACACTCTCAATACGTAGGTAAAACAATGAGGGGGAGGATTGCACACTGGCAATACGAATATAAAACGGTGAGTGGGAGGGATCGTACACTCTCAATACGCATATAAGACGGTGCGGGGGAGGATTGTACACTCTCAATAGGTAGCAATAGGTAGATAAGATGATGAGGGGAGGGGTTGTACACTCTCCATACGCTATCCCTCACATGCCGAGGCTAAGAAAAAAGGGTGTTGAAGTTGTCAGCACCCCTTAAACCATAGCTGCCTGTTGAGGTCGGCTGAAGGGACGCTCTTCTTCTCTAAACATGTTGTGAAAGAAATACATAATCGTTGGAAGCAGAGCATGTGATTTGTGTCATCAGCTGTGTACTGAGATCAGAACTCCTGCCTCAGTCATTAGTCTTCGAAGGAAGTATCAAGATTTATACCGTTGTAAAAAAGCAGCCTGGCACAAGCCATCTCCCAACTGTTACACTCTGTTGCTGCTTCCAAGGCAACAGCGTAACTCACATTACCTGCACAGAACTTGGACAAGTACAGAGAACGCCAGTTGACCGAATCCCATACAATGCACTACGTGCAAGATACGAAGGAAAAAGAAATGAAGGTAGAACAAGACTATGCTGGATAAATAAAAATAACATCACTTGGACTAACGTGCTACGTCTTAACTTCTCAATTTTGTTTTTTGATTAAGCTACTACAAATACACTGCGGAACCGTTACCATGCTGCTGTCATTGGGGCATAAACCGTCCCACACAGAGCGGTAACCAGACCGTGTGTAAAATGGACAAAAGAAGAAACAGATAACTAAATCCATATATCCATCCATTTGACTGTCATTTCGTCGATCCGACAGTCTGTCCATCCATTCGTCCATCCATCCATCCGATCATGTCCATCCGACTGTCCATCCATCCATCTGTCCATCCGACTGTCCATCCATCCATCTGTCCGTTCGACCGTCAGTCCATCCATCTAATGGTTGAAGTGGACATGTGTGCTCAGGAATTGGCAGGATTCAGGATGTTTGTGTATAAAGCAAGTATTTGAATTTAAATGCTTCTGGATCTATGTTGTTGAATAGTGCAGGGGTTCTCAAACAGTGGTACGCGTACCCCTAGGGGTAGGAGTACGCCTGGTGTCGCTAAGGGGTACGCGAAAAAAAGTGGAAGAAAAGAAATTTTCTGTTTATTTCCATGTTTCTTTGATTAGCTATTGAAGTCAGTATTCTACGTCCACCATACGCTTTTTTCTTTACATTTTCTATAAGTCTGTGCCCATCTTTCTTTGGGGTACAATAAAAATAAAGCTTGAGAACTCCTGGAATAGTGTATGTTTCAATCCATGGGCATCCTTAGGATCATTAAAGATAGTTTCACCCTTATAATACTTATAGTAAGCCGTACATCAGACAATTTACCTATAGTTTCACTGGTTACTGCTTTTCGTTCACATATGTGAGTCATTTTACGATTCTACGCATAGCTTCGGAAATGAATTTTTAACCAAATACTGGTGTAACATTCCATACTCCTACATAACCTGTAATAAATGTGTGTATGTATGTATGTTTGTATGTATACATATATATGTACATATGCACGAATGCATGATTCGTGATTGCTGTCATCATCGTCATTGATAGTTTGACCACTTTCGAGAATTCGCGACTTTTAGTTTCAAAATTCGTAAAAATTCGTGAATTTTTGGCCTATTAAAATTCGTAAAAATTTGTAAAAATTCGTTGGGCCATTTTTACATTGACAGTGACGTTTTGCAACAAGAAGTGTAAGCAACAACAACAAATGTGGTGAAGTCATGATTTGTTGTGTTAAGTTTCTGCTTAGAATTTAATGTAAAATTCAACATAAAAGTTCATAAAATTATGTAATGAGTTAAGTTAGTTAAAACTTAATTTCTCAAAGATGAAAGAATATGGACAAGAGCGGAAGTATAGCCCTAAGTAGTAAATTTAGAAGAGAAGTAAAAGTGTGATTCGAAAATATAGTGTTGTTTTTGTGACAAAGAATTTGTTGGTTGTTCTGCCCGAATTCGGGAGCATTTGCATGACGAAAGTACAGAAACCACATTCGAGTGGGAGCAGTGGGCTGTTCCTGACTCAGAATCAGAGGACGATGAAGAAGACGCAGCTCACTGAACGCTGCCAACTCTTAACCATCTTTGGTTGCATGCTGTGTTAGTGACTGACTGGTCACAATGGAGCTGGGCCACTGGTGATTTTTCGTTCTGCTGACTGACACTCACAGTCACACACCCCAACTATGATAGAATTCAAAGTTCAAGACAGTAGAATAGTAACTGAATATCAGTACTGTTGTGTTGCTAGTCAGCTATCTTATATGGCTGATTGATTGATTGCCTATGACAATGACATTTACTTGCCTAAAAAGCTGAAAAGTAAACAAATAATAAAATTCGTTGCCAGTTTAAATATTTCTTAAATTCATGAAGTATTAAAATTCTTAAAATTCGTCAAATGCGTTTTCTCAAACAATGGTTTGAATGATAGAAGAAGAAAAGCAGTCCCTTAAGCTAGCCCTGAGACAGCCATGGGTATGAAGTGTGAGTGACTTCATTTTCTTAGCCACTGCTTTTGAGGACGGATGGCCAGTCCTCTCCTTCGCCGTCTCATCTTCCCACCGACAGTGTATGGTCAGTCTACTCATCATAGCTCAGTTGGTTAATGGGTGTGGGTGGAGCAGAAATCTCGAGCCAAATTTCCTGTTCTAGTGGGGATTTGAACCCCAATGTCTCGACTGACTGTCCAGCACGCTAACCACTACACTATGTCACTATATAGAATAAAATAACAAACAAGCTATTTGAATAGAGTGAAATCATTACAGTATGTGCATACTATGTGATGTATGATGTGCTTATATACAAGTATGCACGTATGTTGTTACATATGGTGTGCATAGGTAGAACTGAGTGCACCCAGTTATATTCAGTCTTCTTTCATTTTTTGCCAGGGAAAACTCAACCGTAAGGAACCCTGCTTGATTTGTGCTAGACTGGATTCTGGTTGCTGGTCCTGCAAGACCTTTTTCTTACCAGCTCTCAAGTAGTCGGGTTTTGTTGTCTTTGTGGATGACTTGTCATTTTTATCAATCGCTTCTCACACAAGCTGTTTTCTCTTCTTGAGTTTTCACTGGTTACTGCTTCTTGTTCACATATGTGATTCGTTTTATGATTCATATAGCGTAGGAAATGAATTTTTAACCTCATGCTGGTGTAACATTCCATACTCCTACATAACCTGTAACAAATGTATTGCTGGAGTCGGCAGACCTCTGAATAGGCCCCCTGAAGAGATGCTATATAAATACTCGAATAAACGAATGAATGTATGTATGTCCGTCTGTCTGTACATAACGTACGCATGCATGTATGCATGTATGTATGTATGTATGAAAACAATCTATAGCAGTTTATGTATCTGACAAATGTGCTGCACACAAGGCAATCTAATGGATCTGAACAAGTTCATTCTCAGGTAGACTTATACAAAAGGGGTTTTAAAATCACATTTCATACATGGAACATTACGGAACTTATAGAATTCATACAGAAACTCCAGCACAAGCATGCAGAGTCATTTTCACATGCAGGGAAACTATAACTGAGGCTTTTAATGTTAAAAGGTAGATTCTATCCACTGTGTTTGAATATCAGACTTTGGCCTTATTTTCAGCTTCTCTCACAACACTTGTTATTGGCAGAGCAAACGTCCAGAGGTCAATATACTTGACTGTCAACATGCTCCATTATCAGGGTATACTTGACTGGCATGGTTCAAAATATCTGCAAGGACAGAATGTTACAATCAACAGTTCTAGTAGACAAAACCTGACAAAGCATGAGTACCCTGACCAATGACCATACACTTTACATGGGTTGTATTAGATAGTGAATGACTGGCCACGTACTCGTACTCTCATACGCCAAGGTTACAAAAATGAAGGCAAATAAATATGGCTAACACTTAGGTGAAACGTCCAAAAAAAGGGACTCGCCTCTTCTTCACCATCACCAGAGTGTGCCTCACAACTACACAACCGTTACACTAGATACTCCAAATGGGAAGTTTTGCTGCCACAAATATCAGACAGTTCTCAATAATAATAGTAGGTCAAACGATATGGAATTCGATACCTAAGAAACAGGAGTGGATCTGGCTGTGCCGGATCACTGGCAGGGTCCACAAGCACAGACTAAAGTAAGAAATAGGAAATAAGAGAGAAATAATCCTAACGTGTCACGGTGAGTGGAGATTAAGTGTCACTGCCACACTGAATGACAGGCGGTGCTTCTACCAGGTGCATCTTGTGCACCTGGTAGAAGCAGGATCTTCAATGGTGGATCGTATTTAAGGCAGTGGACAACAAATGAAGAGACAAGTCACAAGACACACTGTCAAATGAAATGTAGATTTGCGTATTATCAGCATAGATATGATACGCTAGAGAATGACAGTGAGGCAGGCAGTGTTCTCAATGTTTTCGTGTATAATGCAACAAAAGAGGGCCAAGTACGGCTGAACATAGCACGAGATGAATCATTACACCATCTAAATAAACTGCCTGAAGTGTGCACTACTAAGATAAGAGGAAGTCGTCAGTAAGATGACACTAAACAAGCTCTTGTGGTTCATTTACAACGTGACGCTCTCCCTGGAGAACCCACAAGAACACGCTTCAGAAGCCGACCGAAAGTAAGATTTGCATGCTCAAGAAATTCTGCACCATGCAACAGTGCGACCGCCATGCCACAGTGGGTCTCGTTCCCATGGCACCTAACCATCACCTGTACCGAACAGCCGTGCTGGATCCTTGTTGTCTTCCAGACCATGTGGGTGCACCAGCTTCAGAACCCCATACTTCCTTTGACCATGTCTGCATTAGGAATTTAGGACAACTTGGTGGTGGCCACCGGGCTGCTCGACATGAAAGCATCCGTGTGGTGGCCCTCAACCCGCAGACGCATAAGGACACCCTTGAGGACACCATGTCAGTGGTGAGGAGTCTATAAGCTTCCCCTGAATCATGAACTTCTATATACAATCAGCATCCAGACAGACAGGTCGATAATGGTCTTGATGGGTGGCGGACAATCATTTCAGCAGTCCTTCAGAATTGTCCTGCTTGTGAATTTATTAAAATAATGTGCTAAATTGATTTGTCATAACCAGATAGAATGGAGATAAATTTATATGAAGATGATGAGTTCTCTGCCCGAAGGCACGCCCACTGGCTTTATGCCACCCAGGGATGAGATGAGTGAGGTGGTTTCCCGTTGCCTTCCCCACAGACAACTTGTCCAAGATCGATAAGCAGTGGCTTGAGGTAGATTCGAACCTGCGACCCTTCGGCTACAAGGCACAGAACATGCTGCTAAACCACAGTGTCCCAAACTTTATATAAGACATTCTTAAACCTTAAATCAATTACGCAAGGTCATTTCGTATGATAGCATAATAATGAAGCACTGTAAAACATGTGTGTCAATGTTTTGTATACATGCAATATAAGACCCAAACTTTATATAAGACATACTTAAACCTTAAATCAATTATGCAAGGTCATTTCATATGATAGCATAATAATGAAGCACTGTAAAATATGTGTGTCAATGTTTTGTATACATGCAATATAAGACCCTAAATGTTTTCATAACTGCACATATATCCATGTCTAAGAGTAATTTCAGCTCATGGTCTCTAACATAAAGCTTTGAAGGATCTAGTTCGGCCTTTCATATTGATTTAACTTTGATATTCTCATCTCAAGTATGACTATTGTCCAGCCTAATCCCTCAATTCAAACGCCAAGTAGCCTTCTCAAGAGTGGCTGTTGAAGGCAAACAACGTTTTGCTCTTGCAGAGCTGTATATACATTATACAGCTCAACTAGCAGCATATATCATATACGATATCATTGTAAGTAGAGGCGAATATAAATGACTAGATCTGTTCAGAGAAAGTAACTTTAGTTGCTCAATTAAAAACTAATTTTCTGTACTCTTCACTGTTATCACTAGACCTATCAAGAGGTTTTCAAGAGCTGTACAACTGTTCTCACGACGAATTCAATGGATCTGGATTTTGGACTTTCAATCCGTGACTTGACACGAGAGATTACATTAGCCAATTGTGTGACAAGAAACACCGAATAGAACAAGTGGACAGTTCAAAACTTTCTAGCCTCTTCACTTCTTCTTGAAATCTGCTTGATGATGTACCTCTAGGTGTTACCCTTGAAGCATCCTGTGTTTTTGCGAGAGATAAATCCTTGAAGAAAACAGTAGGAACAGCATAATACTTAAGAATCCTTCTCTTTGGATTATCAGAAAGTGCAGCATTCTTCTTTTGCCTGGCAACATTTGTGTCTCATCAGTCTCTTAGATGGAAACGAAGTGAACAGAGTTTTGAATATTAAGTAGGAATAGTCTTCTCAAGGGTTGGCTCCAACCCATTTTCACATAATTCAGGATTGCGAATCAGAGAAACGTGAATTGTTATTTTTCTCCATCTTCTCTAACACCTGGCAATTCTGATAGCCACTCATACAATCAAACCCTGCGCACTTATTCACCATTTCACTTTCATACACAGCAGTGAAACAGAGCAATGAAGACAATCCAGTTAAGCATAATAATGAATATAATCCACCCAAAACTGCAGATAATTAACCTAACTCATAAACTGGCAAATATCTGCTGAATAAAGTAACTCTGATAATCCAAATTTTAATAAGGACAGTCCCGTTGACAGACCACAGCTTCCAGGCAGTAACTGAATGTAAGTGTACAAAGCCCACCACAAACTGCATACATAGACTGAAATTTAATTGCAGCCTTACGGGGTCATCGACCAGCCAGCCTCTCTGGTCGGCAACCTGTCTAGCAACTATCACTACCCGCTCTAAACCTGTCTGTCTAGATGCTTAATGTAGATAGAAGTTCATGCCCCTGGATCAAGTCGACAGTATAGGGTATGAAAGAAGACATTCACCCACAGGCATCCTTGATGAAGAGACAAAACCCAGTTTATCAGAAGCCATCAAGAGCTGCCCCTTTTTGTTCATCAAGAAGCTCATCATCACTGCAGGGCAGTGGTTTTCAACCACGGTTCCACAAAGCCCTTAGGTTCCGTGGGCGTTAGCCATGGGTTCCACCGCAGTTCAGTATATAAAATTTAAAATAACACCAACTGAATTCACAAAAAGATGAGTAATGAGCAGAATTCTTCACAACTCTCAGTCGTTGTTGCCATTCTATGCGACAATAATTAACATCATTACATGACTGTCTCAACATTACAAGTTACAAATGCATTTATTTCTTGAAATATTGGACGGGTGAAACGCGTTGTGCTCCGCGAGCAAATGAGTGCATTGTGTAAGGTTCTGCCACTATAAAAGGGTTGAAAACCACTGAAAACCACCAGCGTCGTGAGGTGTTTTTCAACAAGAGGCCTGTGTTGAACCATCTGCTCCAATAACTACGAATGAGTTGAGTTTATTTTGGCCTGCTTGGCTGACCCTTTGATGGGTAGTTGTTAGTGGGCTGGCCTGATTGCGGGCGCCTCCAGTCTATAGGCCCGTGGGGTGCAAAACATGGTGTTTGAGTTGGCCTCATAGGCCCACGCGTCCCAGTTGCTGTCTGTGCGCACCCTGACTGCTGCTCTGTGGGAGCAGCTGGGGCGACGGCAGCGTCTCTCGCTGAGTGATTTGTTCTTTAATGTGCAAGTTACGTCAAGCGGCATTTTACACCTACTGGAGACATTTTCCCCCAATCGGCTGCAAAATAAATCGGCCAACTGAGAAAGACTAGTACAGTACAACGACCTGACCCGTTCTGAGTTTTTCAATGAGATCGGACCGGACAGAGTCGTACCGCCTCTGAACACTTTCAACAGTACCTAGATCACATCATCACCTGATAGGCTATAATAGCCACAGCGTGGGTTCAATTAGAAGTCACAAGTTGGCAACAGTGTGTCAGCCTGCCTGCCTGCCTGCCTGCTCTGCCTGCCTGCCTGCCTGCTCAATTAAATCGGTATAGACTTTTACCATCTGACAAGAATGGCTAAAGGTAATTTAACCTGTGCTCGTGTCTTTTGAAAACCTGTTAAATAAACCTAGTGTTGAAGTAGGGTCATTGGAACATAATATACTGCAAAATGTTCATTAGTACCGGTAATACTAAAAGCAGATCCCTGTGGAGTGTCTCGGAATGACCTCTCGGAAGCAGTCAAGGCTGATTCCAGATTGCCAATGTCACCCACTCCTCCCACTATCTACATTTAAAAACCCATTCCTGTCGCTCTCTATATTTAGAAAGTAATATCAAAAGCATTTGTACGTGGGGTGTTTCAAAATGGCTTCTCAGAACTAAAAGTCGGTTCCAGATCTCCCACACCAGCCACTCCTCCTCTCTCTAGCTAAATTTAGAAAGCCAAAACTCGTCTAGCTAAATATAGAAAGCTATTCCTCTCTCTCTAGCTAAATTTAGAAAGTAATATGTATGTGGGGCAGTTCCAGATCTCCTATGCCAGCCACTCTTCCTACCTCTAGCTAAATTTAGAAAGCCATCTACCCTCTCTCTTTCTCTCTCCCTCCCTCCCTGGATTAACCAAAGAGACCCCAACTTTTATAGCCCCCCCCCGACACAAGAGACCAGCATTTCCTTGTTCATAAGTTAGGCACATGGTCGTTTTAATACCATAACTGTAAATGGCATTGCTGAGAAAAACGACAATGACAACAATGACATCGACTATTAAGGTAATGATAATGATGACAACGACAGTGATGATGACGGCAACGACAATGATGATGACAGCGACGACGATGATGACGAAGACAAGTCAGGAAAGGAGGAGGAAGAATATGCCAAAGGAGATACAATGAGTCGATGCTGTTGTCTAAAATCAGCCGATTCTTAATTTCTATTCCTGCAAAATTTCATATCCTGTTCCAGTTTTCAGGAAAGACATCCTCAGTATTGGCAGCAACAGCAGCAGCAGCAGGAAGATGAAGGAGGAAGGCTTCCCTCCAGTAGCAAATGACTGATGCTACACAAGACAATAATAATATTACTAAAAAGTATTTTCATCAGAAAGTCTCTGTTGTTATGCAGAAATTAATTGCAGTCTGTTTCTAAATTTATTATTTAACAGAAATTATGTCCTCCTTTCTGTCAGTCTCTGTCTGCCTCTGTCTGGCTGTGTGTCTGTCTATATATTTGTCTGTCTGCCATGTTGCTTCCTAGAAATGGCGCAGCAGGACTGTCTGTGCACGCGCGGTTGTGTGCGCGTGTGCAGTGCATGCACGCGCGTGTGTGCAGTGCGCGCGCGTGTGTGTGTGTGTGTGTATTCGTGTTTGTGCACATACATTTCCTAATATATACAGGATGAAAAAGATTCCGAAAAAGATCAGAGGCATAACTTCAAATATCTCGCAGTCCCAACACAGAACTCGATTTTCTACTATCAAACTGTCCACTTTGTTTACCTACTACTGTAGGCCACCCTCTGGTCCCTCTGACCTCTCAGTCGTTGAACATCTTTACCTCATGCTTTACTACAGTAGCCAACAGCACCAGAGAGATTAGATTAGATTAGATTATATTAGATTAGCATCAAATCCAGATGTAGTTTAAGTCCTGTTGCTTCCTAGAAATAGTGCATCAGGACTTTGTTTACATAGCAATCACTTCAGCCTACAAGGAACAGTGGCTGACAACAATGACTAGTTACCGGGCAGTTCAACACATTAACCACTACACTAATGCACCACTGCTGTCTCCCTATCCCTCTCACACACATACATACACACATACACAGACACATACACACACAGACAGACACACACTTAAACACCTATGCATAAACACTGTATTCATTCTCATCTGGTTCAGGCAGTGATCCACTCTTATCTATGTTCCAGAAACTGTAGTCTGTTCCAGAAACTGTAGTCTTCGCATACTTCTACCATGTGAAGACAGCACAGTTGAACATACTTTATCATCTGTACCAATCGGCACTATATGCCACTGGTTCTCTGCCAAAGATTCTTCTACCCTGATGCATGCATTCATATGGACTATGCTAATGTCATTTATCATGTGGGCCTCCCTCTTTCTCAGATTAATCAACTTCAATCCGTTTAACACATTGCAGCTCCGCCAGCTGATAAAAAAATTCCACAGTTTGGCCATGTATTACACACGTGGGACGAGCTACACCCGTTGCCCACGTCAAGATGCACTGAGTTTGGAGATCATTGTGCTGATGTTTAACTGCATGGCTGGTTGTGTTCCATCCCACCTTACAGAGCAATGTACTTCAGTGTGTGTTCTTACCTATTCACAGAGCTCTTCATTCTGTAAAACAAGGTGACCTAATTGTTCAGCGGGTGACCTAGTTGTTCACCGGGTGACCTAGTTGTTCACAGGGTGACCTAGTTGTTCCCCGACCGTACTGCTACAATGCAACACAGAAGCATTGCCCTGGTTGGCCACTCAGACTTTGGAACCGGCTTCCATACAAACTGCAACATCTTCTACCTTCTATGCCTCCATCTTGCAAAACCATTGAAGACCATTCTATGCTATCACGATCTTCTATTGTCAGGTCACAAACACCTCTGATGAGTTTTCTTGAAGTGGTACTACCCGGTATATAAATGTGCACTTACAAATTACTTATTTTTTAAACTTGTTTAGTACAAGTAAAGTGAAGTAATTTTACAGTTTTTCAAACCCCTTCAAAGCTGACATTTTGTTACAGTCTGAATGTTTTCGTAGCATGTTGATAGTCAAACATGCTAACTACCACACCATTGCAGTACCTCACATACACATGCACATGCACACACACACACCACACACACACATATACAAATACACACACCACACACACACACATACACACAAATACAAACACACATATACACACATACACACATAGACACACACACAGAAGCACATAAGCAAATAAATGATAAATGTAGATTATGTTCAGCCTGGGAATCTGCATACAGTGGGAACAGTTGACATTGCAATAAATGTCAGCTTGCTCTTAGAAACCAATCCGAAGACTGCCATTAAATTTTAACTCAGGACTTTTGCTATCACAATCTTAATGCTCATCATGTACTAGGCCTATACATCACTGAACTCCAGCAACATTCAGCCCATTTAGAATGCCACACCAAACATGGTGGCTCACTGGCTGAACTCTGTCCTTGTAATGGTTGCTGTTTAACCACGCTGCCTCATAACAAGGATGAGCTCGCTGTCCTCCTTTCTCCAGGTTGGGACTGGCACTACCAGAGGGGGGGCAGTGGCGGAGTTTGTCCTAGTAATTCATTCAATGGGATCAATAATACTGCGTCCTTCATCCAGTGGTGCTCCTAGCCTAGTCCCTCACCCAGAGGTGCTCCTTGCCTAGCCCTTCACCCAGAGGTGCTCCTAGCCTAGCCCCCGCAAAGGAAAACAGCAATGCGAAGCGGCAGGACTGAGTCTCCTGTGAGACAAGATGGACAAAGTGAGAAAGTCCCTAATGCACAACTGCTTAGCGTCACTGACTGATGCCTTGTAATATTGACAGTGGCATTAAACAAATGTACGAATTAACAGTACAAGCCACAAGAAATATTGTTTAAAAGTCACGCTGCATTGAGGTGCAATTATATCGATAGAAAACATCTGTTTCTATAAAAAAATATAATGGCACTGAATGCAGAAACCAGCTGCAGACTTTCGTTCGTGTTTCCTTGTAACTACATGCACATTAATCTAATCTAAGCTTGTAACTTCTACATAAGTGTAGTTGCATTAAAGTGACGCAAAGGCATGATCATTGTAATGATCTGTACATCTAGAAAATATAATGGAAGACAAAAGGAGGTTCCTGTAGCTAATACCCAGAGGTGTAGCCAAGGGATGAAAGCTCTCATTTTCTTAGCCATGGCATATGCGAACAGGTGGCCTGTTCTCACCCTCCCTGTCTGACCTTACCACTGAGTGTACAGTTGGTGTACTCGTTCTTAAGTTACGTTCGTCAGGGAGTGCTAATGGAACAAAAAGTTTAAAATATCTTTCTGTCCTGGAGGCTTTTCAAACCCCAACTTTACGGTTGATAGCCGAACATGCTAACTACTACACCACTGCAGTACTATGCAACCCTTCTGAAGCTTTAATGGTGGTCCAGCCACTTGATATGAACAAGCCCCTAGATGGTAGCACATGCTTGCTTTTCTCACAACTTCATTTTATCATATGCTTTTCCTTTTATTTCTGCACTGTTGCTGTCATTAAATGCACATGGGATCAACTGCTCCAATTGTTTTAAATTCCAGCTGTCTTACAAGTCCCTATTAAAGTTCCCCAATTCACGAGAAAATCTTAGAAAGACGTTCATACTCAAATGAGATAACTGGAAACTAACTCAGGAATATAAATACTCCCCTACATACACACACATAAACACACACATACACACACACACATACATACACACACACACACACACACACACACACACACACACACACACACACACACACACACATACACAGATGCACATAAGCAAATAAATGTAGATTATGTTCAGTCAGTCATATAGCAAGAAAAATGATCCAACAATCTTGAAGTCAAATGTGCCTTAAAAGAAGCAGGTATACAATTACAAAAGCTTTGTAGCAGCCAAACAAATTATCTCAATCGCCCAACATATCTGACAGAATAGCAACAAAACATATGAAATGCATACAGTAACACATATAAACATACATGCAAATACACATACAAATATAAACTCACACAAACTCTCACACCTGCAAGCACTTAGAATGCTCAATCACAAAGGTTTCACATTACAACAAAAACACCTTTGAAGAACTTCAGAAACCGAACAAAGAAAATTAACATATAGATACGGTCGTGATGAGATATTCAACTGGCTATAATTATCAAGAGTAGAGTAACATGTTCAAAAGTGATATACTCAGTAAAGTCATTTGAAGGGAGATGTTCACACCAGAGGTATGCTCAAAGCAGACATGTCCAGCTGACATGCGCAGAGTACGTTCAGCTCAAGCCAAACAATCAAACTTGTAAAGCTTCAGATTTCGTATAATCTTCGATGCTGCATGTAACTCGAAATACAAACACTTGGAATAATCACAAAGAATACTTATGATGATCTTCGCTTTTTTCCTATAGTTCTACATCTAATGACTGACCTGTAGGGGGTATTTCCCCAAGTTTTACTATGGGCAGTCGCACAGTTTCGAGTTTTCATACAAAACCATGGATCAGCTTAACACTGGTTCCATTAGACGTATCTTACCCAATGCGATAAACCCGTTTGGGTATGTGACATATGTTTGTAAAATAAAATCAAAGAACTGCCTTCACAAATAAAGATAAGATAAAAGTTAACTGGTGCTGAATTGGAAGTTTAAGGATTGTGTGTACGAGTGTTTCAGTTCTGCTTAATAATATCTCAAATGCTACCTGAAGATAATGTCTTGGCAAAAAGTAACACCTCTAAGTGTCAATTGAACTTAAGCTACTCGTATAGACAAAGGATAGGCTAAGCATGACACTACACTCATCATATGCTAAGTGCCACTATTCTTATAAAAAAAATCAGTCTTACTAAGCAACTGAGAGTGCAGGAAATTCTTTAGGTCCCTACACAGTAGCTAACTCGCATGCTCTACGTTTCAAAGTCACTCAACCTTTTGCATACTGTGTCACACAGTTGCATTTTCAAATATCATTAGTCACTCCAATTTGCAGCTAATCAGAAATGCTGTATATTGGGAAATATGTATTATGAACAAATCAAGTTATCTACATTCTACAAAAGTTTTTATAAAACTAGTCCTATTTGGCCATGCTGGAGTCGGGAGCACCTCTGAGTAGCCCCCCCCCCCCTTAAGAGGTGCTACATAAATACCCTAATGAATGAATTCTAGCAAAAAATATAACTCACAGATGAAGCTAAACATAAATACAACTGGTTAGAAGCAGATTATTGTTGCACTATTATACAATACATAATACAACTGTAATTTGATAATGTCCTCTTTACGAGGTTCAGAAGCCGGACATCCATTAAGAGCCATAGAATCTCTGTTTTAAAGTCTTTCTGTTGTGTCTCCGTTAGGCCATCAATCAGTGAAAAAAATATATAGCCTGGTATAGGGAAGGGGGTGACCAACTGGCTGTTGTTCCATACTACCGCCTGTAGCCCACGCCAAGTCATTACACAATGATGATTAACTTGGAATCAGGCCTTAGTGTATAGATTTACTACTAATCTGAATCAGAATGGGGAAATAATGGCCTACACTATCCCTATCCGGTATCAGCAAAAATACAAAATAGATTATGCCCTAAATACAAGAAACCAAGAACCATGGAAACAAACTATACTTTTCCAACTTTTTCTGGAATTTCTTGTGTCAAATCAAAGTTTAATTCAGTATTTCACATTTCCTTTGCTTTTGTCCACAACATTAGAGTTATTTATGGCCAGCGCTTAACACCAAGCAATTACACTGACAAATAACCTTCTGGGCACTGTTGGCGACCAAAAATTGGCAATAAACTTTTAGGCCTACTAGGCTACCAGCTATCTTGTTGAAACACATTTGTAGAAATAAAACTCCAAGAGGATTTTAATACCTAAAAATAGCAGCACAGCAATGTGTCTGTTAACAAGTTTTTAAAAGCATTTAGATTGGAACTCTGAAAGTCTGTTTATCTCATAAATTTAGAGCTTACTGTGTGCCCATTTGCTTAACAGTCAGTTGCAGTTTGAGATTTTATTATGGTCAAAGCTAAATTTCTACCACTTTTCAATTCATTTCATATAATCACATCCTTTTCTTTCCAATACCAATACTGCAGCAGAACATGAATTTGTAACGATCATCAAGTATACTTCTACTTAATATATCAACTTCACAGCAGTGATATTTTCGTTAACGAAAACTAAAATTAGAAGTAAAAATAAATGATTTCGTTAACGAAAACTAGAAGTAAAAGTAGGAATTATTTCAGCAGAAAGAACGAAATTAAGAATTGAATTAGGAATTATTTGCCGAACTAAAATTATGAACGAAATTAGGAATTATTTTCAGAAGTAAAATCATTTTACTTCTTGTGGCGCTTAAGTTGAGACGAAGGAGAGTAGGCCTACCGGTAAAATTGCACGCGCTCCAAACAAAATCCATTGGAAAACTTCGGTTAAGATGAAGACGCCCCACATACCATTTCTATTATCTTTGGTCTTCGTTGTCTAATAATTGTCTCCACTTAATTGCGTACCAACAACCTTAGTTTCATACGCCATTCTATTTCGGTTTGATAGTTAAATTGTAAAATTACGAGTTTATCGAGAATGTTGACCGGAAGGAAGCGAGATAGCCCAACTTTGGGTTTATCATTTCGACGAAACTACATGCAGGCAGATCTACATGCCAAGTAGGCCTACTAAACGGGGAAAATTATGGAATTTGTGAACAGCACTAGCTGGAGAAATGCAAGCAATATAAGTCTTGGAAGGGGAATAGATGAATGGTAACACGCTGGCATAGCCTAAGAGCATTAGATCTTGCCGACTGACTCGAATGAATTCCATCAGCAACTGCAGAGCGTTTTGGATATGGTTGTCCACACAGTAGGGCCTACCCGGTTTCGCTGATACTAGATAATTCTTCGTTTCGTATTAATGATAACCACACGACTCAAAATTCAAATTACCAGCATTGTAAGACTAAAGCTTCACCCCTTGTTTTACTTCAAACAGTTTTTTCTTTCTCGAGACAGGTTTGGTGTGCTTCTCTCTGCAAGCGTTGCATATGTACTTTTACAGCACGGAAATTAATAATTATTTGGAAAAGTAAAATAAGAAGTAAAATTATTTGAGAACTAAAATAGGAATTAGAAGTAAAATTATTTGAGAAGTAAAATTAGAATTAGAAGTAAAATTCAAGAGCTCAGAACTGAATTAGAACTGAATTAGGAATTATTTTTAGAAGTAAAATATCACTGCTTCACAGCAAATAGAGTGGTCTGCATTCCAGAGGTAAATAGCCAACCAATAAATAGACCCGAAAATCAACTGGGTAAAAAAAACAATTTGAAACAATCAGCATATCAACAAAGAAGAAGAGCAGACCCTTAAGTTAAGGTATGAAGTGTTAGCTACTTCAATTTTTCTTAGCCTCAGCATATAAGGGCCAGTGCTCTCCTTTGCCCTCTCATATTTCCACTGACAGTGTATGGTCAACGTACTCATTGTAGCCAAGTTGGCTAAGGGGCGTAGGTGGAGCAGGAATCTCAACACACATTTCTGCCCTGGCGTGGATTTGAACCCACGACCTCTCAGTTGACAGTCCAGCGTGCCAACAACTAGACTATTGTGCACCAAAACTAAACAATTAATCAAATTGAACGCAACCCAAGAGGTCAGAAATAGATGAATGGTAACACTCTTGCTCAAAGAACTTTTTGATACCTGTAAGCTCTCTATAGGTCAACTCAGCCTTCCACTCCGATGGGTCAGCTGTAAAATGAGCGGGCGCCTAACAGGCTGCCAAGATATGTGTTTATAAGATCTTGATAACTGTACCGTCATGTTTCAATGTTACTTACTGCGGTTTGTCAGTGAGCTTATTGATCAAAAAACACGAATATATATTATAATACTATATTATTAAACCCAATCATATCCCAAATAATACAGAAACTCACTTGTTAGCTCCACCTTGACTTTTGGACTGACGATAGTGCCAAGTCGATGCGCAGCAAGGCACTCGTAGAATCCTTCGTCGGCCGGTCTGCGCAGGCGCTCGATACAAAGGGTACCATTACCCAACACATACCTCCGCGATGTGTTGGTAATGGTTCGATCATCCTTGCGCCATGTGATTGTCACTGCCCCACTTTCTGCACAGAAGGCAGTGCAGTTGAGACAAACGCTGTTACCTCGTCTGCCGTAGACAATGCCGCTTGGCTCCTCAGTGAAATAGAACAGTGGCTGCAAGTTGGCGTCAGAATCTGAAACAAAAAGGTGCTGGTCAGACACTAGACAAAATGACCTACGAAAAAAAACAGTCAAGTGTGGTTTGATGAAGATATAGTCGGCATTCCAATCAAGTACTTCTTCGTTTCTCCAGTCCTTCACTGATGGAGATTTATCTCTGTTCAGTTCATATTCTATATCAAAGGAACTCAGTAACCTTACCATGTTCAGCACAATGCAGATGAAGACTCTGGAAGACTCACTATTGACACTGAATTAATGTACGAAACATTAGCAGAAACACCGTATTTCATGCACCACTCCAATAAACCATCTATTTCCCTTAAATGATCTAGGACCTCTACCTATCAGACTTTTTCATCTTCATGTTTCAACACCACTGAAACCGTTTCTGGTGCCCTTGAATACGATACAGTGTTCATCTTTAAAAACCTGTCAGCCATTAACTATTTTTCCGTTAAGAATACTCAACTACTCAATTGGCCCTAGCTGCAATATTTACACAGTCATGGATCACCACCAATACAATCCATTACCCATGACATAATTAGCACTTTGATCACTACGTATGTCTCCAAGTGCCCAGCAAACTATTTACATACCAGAAGTACGATAACATAATCTGTCACTTAAACTTAAGTATGACTCTACAATTGGAAGGCTGACCGAGGAATTGGTCGTTTAGCTGTTATAATAAAGCCTTACAACATCGCAGAGAGCTGGATTGCCACAGCGTTACGCAACACAAAACCTACAGCTGAATAAATGCTTGTTTTCACTAATAATTTGGCAAATAAAATGTACCACATTACTAAGTACATAAGGTAAAAGATGCATAAAGAGAGCTGGCCCTTCAGCTAACTGTGAGAAGCAGCCATGAATATAAAGTGGTAACACCTTCACTTTCTTAGCCTCAGCATATGAAGGCACGTGGTCAGCCGTCTGATCTTCCCGCCAACAGTGTACGGTCAGTGTACTAATTTTATAGCTGAGTTCGCTAGGGGGCGTTCTAAACATCTGTCGGTTCTGGCGGGGAGTTGAAGCCACACCTATGAACTGGCAGCCTATCCGTTAACCACTGTACTATCGCGCCCCCATTAAATAGCAACAGCTAAGAAGCTAGAAGCATCTGCAACAACAGCATCGACAACGACATCTGCAGTAACAGTAAGAACACAACCATCATCAAAGCTCCAGAGTTCGCAACAACAACAACAGAAGCAACAACAATACAACGCATTGCATGTTAGTTGTTAATAACTGTAGAGTTGTAAGCGGAGCAGTACTTCACGGCTGTTACACGCTACTTTACACTTACCATTAAGCGCTAAGATGAAAGAGAAGCTCAAAAGACACTTTAAACAAGAGGCGATTATAAATCCAATTCTTAGAGCCATCGGTGACTTGTTTTAGTTTCATTCCACGACATAAATCTCAATCCACTGACGACTTTGCTCCGTTTTACGCAAATTTTAATCCATTACCCTCGCCGTCGAAATTACGCTGTTTCGTACTCTTGCAACCAAAACACGGCGCATAAACCACGCTCTTAAATCGCACTGGATCTGGTAAGATGGAGCATTGCACAGCGTGCGCGTTGTAATGTAATGTAATGTAAATCTTCAAGTTTAATGTTACTGGCATGTCAGAAGAGCAGTCCCTTAAGCCAGAGTTTTTCAAACTGTGGTCCGCGGACCCCTGGGGGTCCGCGAAGGATTTGGCGGGGGTCCGCGAGAACGTTCTGAAAATAATGTGATGCTTAACACTGTATGGTTTTATAATTAACAGCCTGTTTTCATAAGACCTTTTCGGTCGCGTCATTTGACCTAGTTTTCTTGAACCAGGTCGCGCATGCGTAAGTTGTGTAGGGCAAAAAGCGGTTAGTTCGTGTGGCAAACCAATGATTTATTCACCGTGAAATTCTCTTTTTTTAAATGAGTTCCTATTACTTATCTTTGCATAAGGGAGCAAGAGATCGTTACTTATTCAAGTTAAGTAGTATCGGGTTCCAAGTGGACATTGACGACCCATAGGCCTATATATATAGGCTATTGATGATGCATCGAAGTGGGTAAACGACGTTACCCAGTGGGAGCTATTTACGCATAGTTGGTGTGGTAGAACTCAAAATAAGGATCTGCCCTAGATTTCCAGTAAACATTTGGGAAATTATTCAATTCCAGTTATGCGACGTTGTCAGAAACAGAATAGAAATATGTATGCAAAAACACACGCCAAGTGAAAGTAGAGCTTACTGCTCTGGAAGGGGCAACACGATTGCAATGTGAGAGTGGCCTGTGGCATGAATATCAGAAAGGCCGTTTTACTTTGTCACTGTTTCACGATAACATGCCTGCAAATATGCAAAATTCTGCAAAATCCACAAAAAGCCTTCTGCAAAAGATACTGCTTTGCAATTTGCCATTTTAAAATATTGCTATGAGGTGTGGTCTTGAAAGCATGAATGCAGCAGCTCAGCAATATTTGGAAAAGTGTTCTGCTTTACATGTGAATCTCACAGCTGAGACCTGTGGAATTTCAATTAATCCTAAATATCCATATCTTGGTTGCACTTCTGATCGGCATGGCACATGTGACTGTCAAGGGATGTAGATTCTGGAAATGAAAAGTTCCTTCAAATACAGATCAGTATTACCATGTCAATTAAGGATAGCACTTTCTTTCTTAATAAGCATAGCCAACAGCTATTACTTTGGAACTCTTCTCTTAAAATGAAACTTGGTCACTACACACAAGTGCAGGGTCAGTTAGCAAATAGGCTCGAAGTGGGAAACAATAGGTGCCGGTATGGATATAAGAACCATTCCCCTGCCCGATACCGATATGTCTTTGGGCCATACCGGCATGGATCTTTCACCTGGAGAAGTTCCGGTATGCTTTCAGCCGGCCAGGAGAGGTGCCGGTATGGCATACCGTTTCATACCGTCCCACTTCGAGCACTGGTTAGCAATCTCAGAACTTGATTTGCTGACTTTTTGTGTTATACATGTGCATCAGCTGGTCTGCACATGGAACAGATCTATCTCTATCACAATGAGATTTTCTGCAAAATATGCTGGCCACATTAGAATTATTTTACACAAAATGTGTACTGCCAGAATTTTAACACATCAACAAAGTAGGCCCCTATATAAAAAATTATGGAAAGAGCAAAGGCAGCACATCAACTGCTACCGCTGCCTAACCAACAGTAAATTCCAAACTGGTTGACAGCACTGTGCACTGCTGAACTAATGGTACCAACTTGTACACCTAAGGGAATTGGATCTTCCAACATGTAGGGTAAACAGTTGATTACATTGGTATGCTGGTAATTTTCAAAGTGCTGTCATATGCAAACCAAAGTTAAAGGAACTATGTCAAGACCAGAATGACTACTTCTCTTTTACACTATGTAGTGACTATGATGCTGTTTAGTACATGCAGTTATTTTTTTTTAAATTTAAAAAAAATTGTTTCAAGACATGTCCATTCTTAGTGTGCAAAAGTGTTCAAAATTTTAAGCATCACAGTATGGAATGATTCATGTTCACAACGGCTGCAGCTATTGTTACAAATTTATCTATAGTGTTACAGTGCTTTCACTGCTTTGACCTTAATTTCTTCTTTACCAGATTTATTGGCACTGTGTCACTCAGTATTTTAAACAGGGCTTTTTTTCAGCCAGATGGACTTATAGGCCCCCTACCAATCAGGCACTTGACAGTACTGTTGTGACGCTTGTAGTTGGAAAATGTGTACGCTTTTGTCTTTAATGAGCCTTTGTATGAAGAATTCGGTAAAGTCAATGATGCATCAGACACGTTGAAAAACTTCGTTTTGGAAAACAGGAGGCAGTTCCAAATGATCTGTTGTGGGTCACATAATCATTCCACACTATTTGGTGTACGCCTCAATCATTGCACAGATATTAATGGAAATATTGAAGTAACTGGTGTCAGACTTATGTGAAAGCGATAATTATAGGCCTATGTCAAGTCTTCCATCCCTGGGTTTTGACGCAAATGTAAAATGTAAATGTAGGCCTACACGTTTTCATATAGTGACGCTATCGCCTCGACCCTGCTCATTATCCAATGCATTAATCGGGCGCGATCCTTCACCGCCGACGTGTTTTATCAACGTTGAAAACAATTGATCCGGAGGGCTCCGTCTGGTAAAATTCTGTTTGATTTCGTTTTCTGTGCATTTTAAAAATAATTTAAATGTGTAATTTGGCAAGCCGGTATAATATTTTGTCTGGGCACTAACGCGAAATGGACTGAACAACAACTACAGCGGCTTTTGCCCATCAGTAGGGCCTATGTAGAAGGCAATGTTTTGCCCTACACGAAAATGGCGCGTTGGCCGTGATGCATCACGGGACAGCTTTTACCATGGTAATCGTTCGCGCCTGAAAAGGTCTAGTTAATTCTAATTGCAACTCTGGACTGACTTGGGTTTTCTGAAAAAACACACTTGCTCTATACTCTATAGCATTAAGTATTACAAGACATAGTTAGCTTTAAGAATGTCACAAATGGACTCTAGTGGTTCCTCCAGTGAAGGCTTCATTTACAATATGCTGGTCTATTTCCGGATTGTGTACTCTGGACTTGTAGAATTAGAAATTTGTGGAATTCGCCTGGTTTTAGCCTTTAGATGAACGATAATACAGAGATTTGCAAAGCATATCCCTATTTCGTTCACGTTCGCTGTTATATGCTAACCAGAGCCGTATAGCCTATTGGTAATATACGGCTCTGATGCTAACTATATAATTTTGCTGTTTGTATTATGGATAACTTTCTGAAACGTAAGAAAACAGTGCTTAGGCCTATCCAAACTAGCACCAATTAGGCTACGGACAGTTTTTGCAAAGCAAAGCAAGCACATCCCTCTCGTTGACATTACTGGCTTTTGGCGAAACCGATGTTATTCATTTCTTTTAAAAATGACTGTGTTCCATAGTTATTGCAGGGAGTTAATAACAATTTATTTAGTGTTACTTTTTATATTTTAATAGTCCTCAGCGTCATAAATAAGCAATTAAGCGTGTATTGTGGAAATAGTCTGTCTGCCTGTTATTTTTTATTATTAAATTATAAGTGATAGGGGCCTAAATTTTTGCTTTGTAAATACTGGGGGTCCGCGAGCTATGCCTAGAAAAAATAGGGGTCCCTGGTCCAGAAAGTTTGAAAACCTCTGCCTTAAGCTAGCCTGTGAGGCAGCCGTGGAAATGAAGTGTTAGCGATTTCATTTTTCTTAGCCTCGGCATGTGTAATAATTATGTGCAATCATTTATTCTCGAAGTACTGTGATTAATTTTTACATTGTTACGCGTCCTCTGAATAAGGCTCCGTTTTATTACGGCACGTTATAATAAGTTGGATTGTATTGTATTGTAATGCACGTGCGCAAATAAAAACTTAAGACTACTTGCTTACTATATAAGTCCTCTCCCTCGACGTCTCATCTTTCCACTGACAGTGTATGGTCAGCGTAGTCATCATAGTCATCATAGCTGAGCGGTTTGGCACAAGTGGAACATAAATCTCGAAACAAATTTCTGTCCTGATAGGATTTGAACCCACGACCTTTCAGTCGACAGCACGCTAACCACTAGACTGACTAGACTATCGCGCACACTCTTGCATAAAAGTGTAAGCATTATAATGACCATAGACCAACAACATTTTAAATAAAAATGCCCTCTTCTCCGTCACAAAAAATTCCAAACGTACTATGTGACCCAACAAACCAGCTACCGTTACTTTTTATTAATTATTTCTAATCGATGCTCCATCTCTGCCAGAATTTATAAGTTTTGAACAAAGCTTACTGCCTCACTTACTTTGCATGATACCGGAAATTGAATGCTAAGCATTACATGGGGAACGATAATTAATGTTTTTGTTCTAGAAATGCGCAAGATGCTTGGTTTTCGGACTTTTACTGATCACTGGTAAGTAATTTTGTCGAAGTTTTTACATTTCATAGGTAACACAGTCTCTGTTGTAGTTTTCATTTTGTTTCTGGTTTTGTCTGTTTTGAAGTGGTCGTTCCTAGAAGACGCTAATCTTGCGTTAGCACTTCAAATCGTCTACTATTGCGTAGCTTATTACTCGCGAAACAGTGAAGTAGATTGATTGGGGTCAACCCGAATCCCCGAAACCCGAATCCCCGAAAACGCTGAAAATATACGAAAGCCCGATTTCCCGAAAACAGTTTTATAGAAAGCGGCCGAACTCCCGAAAACTATTCAGAGTTAAATTGTAAACTCTTCGACGTGACATAGATCTAGCGTGGCCTTAAATTCATCCGACTTCTACTTTAAGTTACATTTTCATCACTAATCGATTTCGGGGATCCGGCCGAAATTCTTTTCGGGGATTCGGGCCAGACCCGATTGACTGCTTGTCTTCGGTTTATTTAAACTAGTTATGATGATAAATTATTGCTTACCAAAATGCTTTGCATATAGGTCCAGCAGAGTGCAAGAATATCTACGATTACTCGATAGTAAATTCATCAGTTTAATTGAGTCTTGATAATTGTTTGTTTCCAACAAAAACAAGCTTTTCATAGGAACAGAAGTTTCACTTAGAAAATCATGCTTGAATTTGGTCAATCTGAAACGTGGAGAAAAATAATAACATTATTTTAATAAAAACAAAAGAAATCAAATTTCTTTTATAAAAGACAGTGCTATCCAAACCTTTGTAGTACAGGTCTTGATAAGAAGTGTGAACAAATAAATTTTGCCATCTTATTTTATTGTAATTATGAATCTTTTGTAGCAAAACAGAAATAAAAGATTTTTATCAGGACTGTTATGTCGTAATACTTTAAGACTTCTTACATTCTTATTTTTAATGTATTTATAATGTTGGATACATTGTTGACAGCTCTAAAGGACTGAGTAGCATCCTGTAATTGTACCAAAGTAGAAATGATCCATTAGGAACATGCCCTTCTGAGAGGTTTTTAAAAGGTGGCATACAATGTACATGTGTGAATACATTTAACACTTTAACAATGAGCATGTAATAAAAGTGACTGGGAAAACAATGCAGCTCGTTGTTAAAGAGTTAAGCAGTTAATGGTAAGACACCAGTTTACATGAATTCCTTTTCACTACAGCTTTTCTTTAGAAACTTACTAGACTTACTCCTTGGATGCTTGGTCTTGAGGTCAAAGGACTATTCGGCTGAGTCACAGACATGACCACAGCAGTGATAGGACATCTTCTTAGCTTCTGAACTTGATTCTGTCTTAGCCTCCATACTTATATCAATTAGGAGTCATATACATGTAAGGAAGCCAGGTGGTGTGATACTCCAAAGCAAGCCAGGTGGTGTGGTATTCCAAAGGAAGCCAGGTGTGTGGTATTCCAAAGGAAGCCCACCCAAAGTACCAATGCAGTTAAGTTTGTCTTAACTTCACTTCGCCTGTCACACACATGTATCAACAGAACCAAGTGGCAAGACAGACGTTTAATGTTTTTCAACATAATATCCATTTTTCACAGACTACGATGTTAATAAAGATATTTATGTTTTTGTTTTCTAGCATGTTGTGTTGAATCAGTAACTGCACATGTAGTGAGAATACAACATCCAGTTCAACATGGATGACCTCTGTTTTTTGCCACCACCGCCAGAGGACCCACGACCTCCTGAAAAGGATCTTTGCCGGCTGTGGATCGGCAACCTAGACTCAAAACTGACGGAATATTCTCTACTGAAAATGCTTCAACAGACTGGTGTAACTCTGAAGCATTATGACTTTCTGTACCACAAAGCTGGGCCGGAGAAAGGCAAGCCACGTGGCTACTGTTTCATAACTGTGGCAAAGCCGGATGAAGCCGTACAAGTGGTGAGAAGCCTAGACGGCAAGATGGCTTTGTCACGGAGATTGGTCGTGCGACTTGCAAACGCCGATTGCAAAGTTGGCGAACCAAGTAAGAAACTTTCATCGTCTGAAAATGCAACATCATACTCGCTACAGACTGGCGGTAGCGCACAGTCAAAAATAAGAGCCATCGAAGCGAAACTTAGGAATATGGAAGAGAATAACGATGTTTCAGCCTTTCTAGCGGCTCCAGTTTCTGCTCTCGCTCCTCCCATTCCAACAAACTATGACAACTCACGCGGTACAAGTTCTAATAGCGAGAATTACCGTCGACAGGATTATCGCCGACAAAGAGACAGTCGACCAAGACGATCACGAGCTCCTTACACAAGACATCGTACGAGATGAACTTGTCCTCTGCAGATTTAGATGGGTTCAAATGCTGCTGCAACGTCTCATGCAGCTGCAGTCGAGTATATTGTGGTTGTTGGATGGTCGGCCAAAAGTCAGCTTGGTAAACTGATCCTCTGTTGTATCTCTTCTGACTGACCTCTGGAAAACGAAACGATGCTAACAGATTTATCTGCAGAACCAGCTTTTAAGTGACGTACACGTGTTATTGTACGTGCCAGACTTGCATGATCCGTTATTGTATTTGCTGCCTAAAAGATATCACTGTTGAAGAACTAGTTCTGTTGAAATTCATGGTGAAATGTTTCAGTGCCAGAAACTTTGTTTAATATAATCTTGTACCTTCTATAGTTACATTATCATAATGCACTTTGCATCAATTAAAGGTCGCTTCAAGTGAGGTGAAGTCGAATATCACAGTCTGTTGGAGAAGACTGGTCAGAATACGATGAGTCGGGGAAATCAGAATTCAGGGTAGTGAGGTGTCTTTAAGTCTAGACCAGAAGTTCCAGAATGATGTCAAGGCAGCAACAGAAGGCATAGGAAGAAGAAGAGCAGTCTTTCAAGCTAGCCCTTAAAAGGGTATAGGTATGAAGTGTGAGCGACTTCATTTTCTTAGCCTCGGCATATGAGGGTGGTGGCCAGTCCTCTCCCTCGCCATCTCATCTTTTCACCGACAGTGTATGGTCAGTGTATCATTATAGCTGAGTTGGCTAGGGCACAGGTGGAATAAATCTCTAACCAAATTTCTGCCCTTGCAGGGATTTGAACCTCTGAACTTGATTGACAGTCCAGCGTGCTAACCACCACACTATCAATCACCACCTAAAAGTAAATGTCAAAGCTTTGGACAAGCTACTGAGAACATGTGAGAGCTCAAAACTGCCCTGATACTAAGCACAGGAGTCAAAGAGCACAGGAGTCAGAGTATCTGTTCATGAAGAGCAAAGATGTTGATGTCAGGAGTGACCAAGGAGCAGAGAGATGGGTCAGCTGATATGCATGTAACTATAATGCCTAATCGTGAACCATATATATGACATTCTAAATTGGATGCTTAGCTTAATGAGCAGTTGGTGTATTAAATGCAGTGTGGGTGAAATATGCTGATATTATGACTTCCTGTTACTACTGATCAATACTATATGTCTCAGAATGTCTGTGCCGTTTTATAAACGTGATGTATTGTTAATTTTGTTATGTGATGCCAAAATACTTTACACTTTGACTAATGCAATTATTTCAGACAAAGTAACGTTGTTCTTAGTGCTACTGTGTAATTTAATGTGCATTTCATGGTTGACTAAGAAAGATTTCTTAAAACCAAGGTGGTATTGATGTTTCTCAGATTCAGTATTTCAAGACTCAGTTTCAGTGGACACTGCAGTGTCATCTTTGTTATTTGATGGACTGCTTAAAATTAATTTTGTTAAACTGACCTTGCCCTTGTCTCTGATAGCATCAGATGGCCTTTGATGAATGTCCTTGACAGTTTATGAATTCTTATTACGAGTTTGAAGAGCAACGATGAAGCCAGCGTTGCAAGCGGCAGCAAATATTACTCGGCAACCAAGGGTTTAACTTAGCACCACAGTGATGGTGACCAATCTGCTCTTCCGTTCTCCCTTCCCTGTTTATGCACATTGCGCAAGTATGCTAATGTAATAGTTAAGCGTGTAAGAATACATCGATGGTAATTGTCATTGCTTGAACTTGTTCAAACCAATTTTTTTATCACTGTCAAGTAGCAGAAATATTTCAGCACAATGCCAGAAAGTGGTGGTGACTGGATAACATCATCAACATACAAAGTTGGGCCTTTGTTGGCAACATTGCGACAAACCAACAACTGTACAGTGTACATACTAACTTACACTGTTATGCTACAATTGCATAGGTAAGATGTTATGTCGTCCATAATGGACATCTGCAAAAATTACCTACTCAGGACTCCTACCTACCCTTTTGTCCACATCTGGCATTACTCTTCCAGTGGGCATTATAATACTTCTACTCTGCATTTGGGTGAGATGCTAGTTAACAGCTAAGCGCATGGAACCAGCTTATCATGAGTGCTGCCTCAAGTCAGAGGGGTTGTTCAGAGTTATATCTGCGTGCAGAACAAGAATCTGTTATCAGAAGTTCAGAGAGGGAAAGATACAGATGAGCTGTTACGGTGGGTTGAGAGAAAATGGAACTGTGGTTCGAATGGACTAGGGTAAGGTTTTAGTTTCTACTGGAGGCCTGAGGAATGATACGGAGGCTGGTGATACTGTGTGAATGTTTGATCGAGTGTAGGATCGATGGATTTGAGTCATTTGACCAATTCAGATGACATGCTGTGTATACGGTTATAAAACTTAGATAAGAAGACTGGCAACAAGCGAACGTGAGACAAGAAGACGATCTCTTACGAGCGGAATGATCGGATGCTGAGTGGGTTTGGAGTATAGCAGGAACCTGTAGACCCTATAGCTTAGTGAAAGAACTTGATATAGCCTAGAATAAGTTGGGGATATTCAGCAGCTACCGACCGTAGTCTAACCGGAAATGTGTACAGCGTGTACAACAAGGGAACGAATGCAGTTTGTAGGGCACGGTAGCAGTTTGGACAGAGCGCTTGACCTGTAGGCGTACTGTGGAGACTGGAGAGTAGGCCTACGGGGTTCAACCCTCCACTCAGGCGGTCACTGTTTAAGAAAATTGAGTAAGAGTTCTTTACTCAATTGCCCAGCGCCGTCGCTGTTCTGTGGTATTGTGTATACACTTCTGAACTTTGGAATAAGGAAACTATCAATTACAGTTGTATTGTATTAATTAGTTAACAAACTTGTAGACAAAATATTCACCAAATATTCACGTCTGTCGAGTGGACGAGCAAAATAAAATCGGTGACGATCGAGTTGCTCGATCTAAGCAAGTCAGGGATTGTTTTAACGTGCAATGATGCACAAAATGTGCAGCGATAAATTGAAAAGTGCAGTGATGAAAGGCTGTTTGTGCAGGAAATGAATTGTAATTCATAATTATTTATGAGTTTTATTATTGACACTCACTATAATATAGACTCGCGATTTTGTGCAGTGATAAATCTTTCTTAAAACATCCTCTGAAGCAAGTCCATCAATTATGGCCTTTTAAGGCTTTGACCGACGAGTATACAGGCCCTAAGCAGTGCCGTCTTAACAGCATTGTAGGCCCTGGACAAAGCAATGCACTGAGGCCTCTGCCCACCCACCAGGATAAAAATTTAAACCTTCAATTCATTTTGTAACAAATGAATACGTAAACATAAGAAACATACTGTAAAGCTAAGATTAACCAGTACAAACTTTTAAACAATATAATTACATAAATCTTGCACTCGTTTCTACGAAGTTTCACTTCTGCTGCGCGTGAAGGTCACGCATGTTGGCTAAGATGATATATTTTGAAAACTTCATATTGCCTTGTAACACACAAAATCAACTGTTTGTCAACTTTCAAAGAAAACTGAATTCCAAGAGGCAGTCTACACACAATACCCAATCCGAAACACATGTTGTATTAGCCCACATGATCTGAAAGACATTCGTATCCGATCCCTCCTTGTGTGTCATGTGATTGAGGAGATTCATCAGATGGTAGAAGACAACCATTTCTCTTTCACAACCTACCTCCAGTTGGGTCGATGATCACTGCAATATAATGTGGGAACTGTTTTAGTCGCACCTTGTAGAAAAGCTCTGAAACAACAAACACAGATATTACACAGAGGCTACTATCTCGTTCACAGATTTCACACCATATAATTTATACAACAGACTAAACAGCCTTACTGCTCTGTAAGCCAAGCCACACACCCTGCACTCTAAACAGGCTCGTGTGCACTTATATCATGCCAGAGGCCCTGCAGACTCTGTAACCTGTGTCCAGTGAACAAATCGGAAAGTTCCATGTGGTGACAATTATTGCATAAATTTACACAATTCTGTCTGAAATACATTTAAAAAATTCAAAAATTTTAGATGTAGGCTAACTTATACAACAGACTAAACAGGCTTACTGTTCTGTAAGCCAAGCCACACACCCTGCACTCTAAACAGGCTTATGTGCACTTATATCATGCCAGAGGCCCTGCAGACTCTGTAACCAAATCGTTGAACAGTGAACAAATCGGAAAGTTCCATGTGGTGACAATTATTGCATAAATTTACACAATTCTGTCTGAAATACATTTTAAACTTCTGGTTCCTAGTTAAGCTTTAAGGATTTTGTGCAGTGCTAATTTTCGTTTGAATTGGTCTGGTTAGTCAACGACATTTTTTTATGAGTTTGAAAAACAAAATTATTCTTACATTCGTTTGATTTCAATCTTCAAACTCGAACCTTGCTTCTCAAGTCTTAGTTCGTGACTTTTCCGGACCTTGTTCCATTTTCTTTCAAGCAGCTTGAAGATCGGTTGAAGACGATGGCATTTTTCAGAGAGCCAATTTGGGAAAAGAAAGACATTTAGCTGATTAAACAACTCTGCTATATTAACACAATATATTATGCATTTAAAAAATGTTAAACATTATTTACTTAATTTTAAGCTCGATTGATCTTATACAAACTGTTTGCATCGATAATTGTAATGGAAACAAAAATTAATTAACAGTATGAAGATCCACTTCCATAAATACTTTTAAAACCAAACTGAAAACTCATTTATTCTCTAAGTACTATAATTAACTATAAGTACTGCATTGTAACGCGTCCTATGAGTAAGACTCTGTTTTATTAAGGCGCGTTATAAATATAAGTTGTATTGTATTGTATTGTAATTTATCGTAGGGCCTACCAGCAGAAATTTGGTTCAAGATTTCTGTTCCACTTGCACCCCCAAGCCAATTCAGCTATGATGAGTACACTGACCGTAGGCCTACACTGTCAGTGGGAAGATGAGACGGCGAGGGAGAGGACTGGCCACCCGCCCTCATATGCCGAGGCTAAGAAAATGAAGTCGCTAACACTTCATACCCATGGCTGCCTCAGGGCTAGCTTAAGGGACTGCTCTTCTTCTTCTTCTACCAGCCTAAAATGCGGCGATTTCCTGGGTAGATTTTCGTGATCAAAATATACTCTAAACTGCACACAAAACTTCATTATAAAAATTATAAATAACAAATCATACAATTAACAGCTTAAAAAATTAATAAAATGATTTTTTAAATGCACACAAATTGGTAAATTCCTGTTTTAAAATCGTGTCGAAATGAATATTTCACAGCGTCTCAAACCCGAAGTAATCTTAATTTGAGGTATACAAAGAACTGGAAAGTCCTTATACGACCTCGTGTGTCTAGTTTTTGAACGATAATCAGCATCAGGAAAATGTCGCATCTTATTTACATAATAAATGCATTCAGTTAATTATATTTATGAAGGCAAATCGACGAAAAATTATGTTTGCGAAGTAAAAATTGTCTACGGATATTTAAAACACCATATTAATTGTCAAAACAAAATTTGACGTGGGGCGACGTCTCTTGATAACGGTGAAACGGATATACCCATTATTTTTACAAGTTACCTCTCCTCTAATATAGAATCCTTTGAATTTGAGGTAACCTTGGTAACATATGGCAATTATCACTAAATGTTGAATAAGTAGACGTTTTAAGCTATAGTTAACGTGCGGCAGCTGTGGCTCATCGGGTAGCAATGCTGCGCAGCTCGTCGCCGACAAATGTGTCCGGATGGCAGGAAACTGGGTTCAAATCCCGGTGGAGAGATACAATTTTGTATTTTTTTCGTTTTCTTTTACATGTCTACAAAACTTAACATAAGTCTTCAGAAAGACTTAAATTCTAAAAAAAACACGACGCAATTTAGCTTTGGCGTATTATTACAATACAATACAATACAATACAATACAATACAATACAATAAACTAAAGATTTTTAGCGCTTTCACAAGACAAGTCTTGCACGGGAGACAGTTGCGCTGCATTCCTACTTCCTAGTCGTAGTACAATGTGAATAGATGAGCTTTTAAATTGTGTTTTAAATTGAGCAACAGATGTGCACTGACGGACTGTATTTGGAAAACTATTATTATAATCATTATAATAATTAGGGCTTAAAAATAATTATAATATATCAATCAATCAATCAATCAATTTATAGTATATATAGTAGTAATATCGTTATGATAAAAACTATAATAATAATTATAATGATTATATGATCATGAGTAGGCCTATTATTTATAATTTATAATAAGATATTTTAGGCCTATCATTTAAAGACTTAAATTCTAAAAATGGCATAACAATTTCGATTCGTTAGGCCTACAACTTTGCGGTAGGCCTATCTAGGCCTAATGAGTAACGCGATGATCTAGGCCTAGCCATGGGCTCATAATTATAGACCTATCATTTTTCTAATAAATAATTATTACAAATAGTTGAAATATAATATTAATATAATATCGTCGTTATTATAATTATATTAATAATTATAATAATCAACATCATACTTATTATAATTAAATAACCCCTCTAATTATGTTTATGACCATAATGTTGGACCTATTTTCCACGCAATAGGCCTAGGCCTAGTTTTTGCTGACCTAGACCTAAAGGATTTCCACCGATCTCTCCAACAAATTATGATTTCAGTTTCAGCGACCTGATTAATGTTAACCATCGCTATTTGCAATATTTCAGATCGACGAAGGTCGGAATGTTAGGCCTAATTCTTATTATCACTAGTTATTTAAATAAGATAATATTATATAAGCGACTCGATCCCTGGTGAGCTAGGCCCTATATAGGCCTAATCGACAAGCGATTGGTGGTGTTGTTGTAGTTGTTGTTGTTGTTGCTGTTGCTGTTGCTGCTGCTGCTGTTGCTGTTGCTGTTGCTGTTGTTGTTGTTGTTGTTGTTGTTGTTGCTGTTGTTGTTGTTGTTGTTGTTGTTGTTGTTGTTGTTGTTGTTGTTGTTGTTGTTGTTGTTGTTGTTGTTGTTGTTGTTGTTGTTGTTGTTGTTGTTGTTGTTGTTGTTGTTGTTGTTGTTGTTGTAGGGACTACATCACGATTTATTTATTTATTTATTTGTTTATTGGTCCAAATTAACATATCAAAATGAACAAAAGTTACAAAACATGTCAGAAAGTAGGCCTACAAAAGAAACCATCAAACAAACCAATGATAATTACGTATAATGTTACTGTAGTAGCCTACATACGATGAGCGTCATAGTTGATAAAGTGAATTCATAGCAAAAGTACACATTGTAGCACAAAGGGAGACCCAGAAGGGATCGTGTCCTGCTAGACAACTCTTCAGAGTTAGATTGTTCCAATCCAGGGTTGGCAACTGGCAAGTTTTTTGCCAAATGGTGGGACAAAACGGATTTTACCATGGAAAAAAACCGGTTTGGAAAAAATGGGTTTTGCCTGCGAAAATACTTTTGCCACATTATGAGTCAATGAATATTCTTTTCAGACCTAAACTATTATTACTTGTCTTAGTAATTAAGTTAGTATTTTAACTGTGACCAAGCGGCATGGGCGGCGATCATGTGGGTTGAGGGGGACAAGAACCCCCACCTTTAACAGTGGGGGGCTCACAATGCATCGACCCGCCCCCTCCACATTTCGAAGAAACACCAAAAAAGTCATCAAATTTTTTCGCGCATGTATTGTACTGTAATTATCCGCCAAAGCTTATAGTATCAAAATGGTCTTTTTCAGTTTAGTCTGATACAAACAATGGTCTATATGTGGAAACTTTAAATGGCGTGGCACCAATTCAAACGGACAGCAGACCACCTGGTAAATTCATTGAAAAATTAACAGGGTGAGGCCACTTGGCCATTGTATTACCATAGGAAAACGTATATATTTACATTTCACTTCATGGCTTGACAACATCCTCTCTCACTGGGAGGATGCAGGGCCGGATTAACAAATGTGGTGGCCCTGTTCAGTAAAACTGTGGGGGCCCCAACCCAGTATGATTTGCCTTACATATTTTATTTTAGTGACAGTTACAGTTATAATTAGGGCCTAATGGTTTTTCATTTTAGTTATAGTTACAGTTGCTCGACTGTATAGTGGTTAGCGTGCTAGACTGTCAATAGGTTGGGGTTCAAATCCACCCCAGGACAAAAATTTGGTTCGAGATTTCTGCTCCATCTGCACCCCTAGCAAACTCAGCTATAATGAGTACACTGACCGTACGCTGTCAGTGGGAAGTTGAGACGGCGAGGGAGAGGATTGGCCATCTGCCTTCATATGCCGAGGCTAAGAAAATGAAGTCGCTAGTACTTCATACCCATGGCTGCCTCATGGCTATCTTAAGCGACTACTCTTCTTCTTCTAGAGTTATAGTAATCATCATCATAATCATCATCATCATCATCATCATCATCATCATCATCATCATCATCGTCACACATTTTCGTTAACGAAAACATTTTCGTTACCGTTATCGTTAAGGAGAACACACTAATATTAAGACGCGCTACACAATATGCTTAGAGCTTCGAAAGGCTTCGAAGAATGAGTGCATTCAGCTTTATACGACAGTCCATATTCACCGACATCCAAGGCGAACATAAGCTAGCTATTAGTGGTAACGCACTTTCACGTTATCTTGTTTGTCGATTTTGCAATCAATCAATCAATCAATCAATCAATCGACTTTTCAGTTGTATGTAACGAAAATATCTATGAATTTTCGTTAGTGTCATTTTCGCTATGGTTATAGCACAGTATAAATAATTACACAGCACGTCGACTCCCGGCCGATGCAACAGTCAGAATGTGCGACCGACCGCCATTTTGAATACGAGCTCTTACACGTCGATACACCGGAACCCATCACATCAAATATTTTTAAACGTTACAACGACATTGAGGACTACACGCCGATACACCGGAATCCATCACATAAAATATTTTTTAAACGTTACAACAACATCGAGGACTTCATTAGAATTAACAATATTATTTTTAACGTTAATTTCAGCTTAAATCTATAATTCAAGAGCTCGTATTCAAAATGGCGTCACCCAAAAAAACTAGTCAACGGTTAGCAATGCGAGTCGACGTACTGTGTAATTATTTATACTGTGGTTATAGTTAATGATTTTTTAGTTACAGTTATTAACGAAATAATTTTATTTTCGTTAACGAACATTTTCGTTACAGTTATCGTTAACGAGAATCACGCTGCCTCAGCCCCACATAATCACAGCAAAACACACATAAACCTTTTTGTATTCAACGAATAGGGCCTATACACCCGTCTATTATTAATTTGCGTCTTCTTTCTTTTTGTACAATATCAGTAGATCTTATAATTACTGTATCCAGTCTAGTGTTAAAGTATACATCTTTTACGGTTTAACAATATTTGAGTGACTCGTGGTAAAAGAATATTACATTTGCTAAATTTTACTATTAGACTTACGTTTAACAAATAAAATAACAATTATTATAAAATATTGAAAAAAAAACTTTTCCATGTGTGGGGGCCCCTCAAGTGTGGGGGCCCCTGTTCGGCCGAACATGTTGAACATGCCTTAATCCGCCTCTGGGAGGATGCTGTTATCCGGCCTCTACCATGATTGTGACGTTCAGATTTGTAAGGCAAATGACTGAAGGTGTCCTCTCTCAATCCCTTTGTATGTAGTTGAGCTTCATTGTGATGGAGTGGCTTTAGAGAACTTGGCCCTCTTGACTGGTCACAGGACCAACGGCTGTTCAACTCTCTTAGTGGCTCATGCTACTGACTAGGGCACGCCGCGCCGACGCCGACATTTCGTGGGCGCCGCCGCCGCCGATTTTTGTGCGTCGGGGCGCCGCCGCCGCCGCCGACCCAAAATGACCGGCGCGTCCCCGCCGACACTATGACGTCGGCGCAGGATTCTATGTGGCACCCATTCAAACGGGCGGCGGTGATGAAGGAGTTCATTCGATCAATTCATGGGCGGCGATCTAGGGGGGTCGCGGGGGACATGACCCCCCAACCTTTAAGAGTGGGGGGACACGCCATACATCTGTCCCCCAAAATTTAGAAGAAAGACTAAAAAAGCCAGCAAACGTAGGCCTAATTGCGTGTGAGGGTTTCCACAGCCTTTTTTGACCAGACGAGGTCAAAATAAAATTTTTCAGCAGAAGTGCCCCCTCCCGAAAATTATGAGAAAGCAAGAAGAAATCCCTAAGAAATGTCATAGAATTTAGAATTTGTCTGGGAGAATTTATAAGAAAAAGTCAAACAATGTGTTTGGGGGATGACGTTGTGAAAAAGATATTGACATTGTGGCGAGACCCTTAAAAAGTTGTAAAAGAGTCAATGACTAAAAAAAGGTCATCAACTTTTTTGGGAGATGAAATCGCGAAAAAGTCTGAAACTTTCCTAAAATGAATTCGTAAAAAAGGTCATCAACCAGACCACGGCCGACTTGTCCCCCCCCCCCACCTCTCAGACAAGATCGCCGCCACTGGATCAATTCAATGAAAACGAGCAGGGTCGTGGCAATACGGTCTCTATAAAAAAAACGTGTGCATTTATATTTCTACAACTGGATTTAGAGCACTAGGCCCTGTACTGTGCCCACTGTATTCTGGAGTCTGGACGGCCCTTCTGCATTGGTGACAAAGCTGATGCCACAGGTTTAGCGTTTTAAGAAACGCTTTAGAACTTTCGAGATATTAATAAACGTAGGCCTATTTAGAGCAATAGGCCCTATGCGATTGAATTTGTGCCATCGACCGCTGCTTGCGTTTAGGCCTACTGTTATGTCGAAGTTGTTCGAGCGATTAATTATTAGTAATTTGGCAGCACCAGCACCTGCTTCCGTCCCAGAAACGGTGCTTTTGTTCTTTCCCTCGTGACGACATCTGTCCTTGAACCAACTAACCGTCCGATCAGGCGAGCGTCGATAGGCCTATATATATAGGCCTGCCGCCTATATGCCTATTCTCCTAATATATATATTATATATATATATATATATATATATATATATATATATATATATATATATATATATATGTATGAGCTTATAGGAGCGCACCTGCTGATCAAATGCCAAGCAGAGCCGTGGCTGCCATCAAGTGCTGCTGCTGTCGTCCCTGTGTCTGTGGTCGTCTGCTGGCAGCAGTCGTCCTTTGTCATTGTCGGCTGCTGAGGTGACATGGACGATTGGAAGAATGGCAGAAACCGTTAGACACACGTGTGCCACAGAAGACGGACCTTTGTTAACGGCCAGCTAATAGGCATGGCCTGCTCTCGCTGCACGCGATGTAGCCTGTCCTCTCATTCCTCCCTTCTTCCTAATATCGCCCCTTCTCCTCTTCCTCTGCCTAGGCTACTATTCATTCTCATCGTCCTCCTACGCCTGATATTCTTCTTTGTCCTCTTCCTCCTTCTCGTCCTCCTCCGTATACTATTCCTCCTTCTTCTACGCCTAATATTCATCTCCCTTCTCCTTTTCATTCCTCATTTTCTTCCTCCTTCTCCTCATTCTGTAACCCGTCCATCTTTTGTTTCCTGGCTACTGCACCCTTCCAATTCCCTGCCCCTTACCCTATGCTGTCTGTGCCTGTCCTCCACGCTCTCATTGCATCCCTCCTCCTCTTCCTCTTCTTCCTCGTCACTTCTTCCTCCCATCGTTCATGCCCGTCTGCCCTAATAGCACCTACTACGACCGCCCTCCCATCTCGCGTCAGCTCTCCTTCTCAGTCGTCCGTGCCGGCCAATAGTTCTCTGCACAGGCTTTGTCTCCTATGCCTGTCGCCGTCATCCGTAGGCCTAGGAGGCGACCACTGCAGTTAGCCAGAGATTTAAACAAAACCTTTGTTTCGCCGGGGTTTAAAGTCACGCGTCACCGCCGCCGTTGTCTCTTTAAACGCACCGAGGGTTAGTGAAGCGACAAGAGAGCGTCTGCAATTGGTGCCATAGCCACCAAAGCAACATCAGCAGCCGCAGCTATGGAGGCATCATGAGGATCGAGACCGGTCTTCGGCAGGCAAACAACAGCGACAACGATGATGACAACCGTTTGACAACAGCAGGACAACTGTTGCGGCGAGGAGCGTGTCCACTGAGGGATGGATGCGTCGAGCGCTGGTCATGGAACGCGCTCGACAAGTCGCCGGAAGTGAGGGTGCTCGGAGAAAACCACGAGACGGTCCTCTTCCACCCGACCTGGAGCAACGGAGCAGCCGGAGTGCGAGGCACGCGGTCCATGCGCCACGGCGTCCACTACTGGGAGATCCGGACCAGCAGCCGACTCTTCGGAACAAGCATGATGTTTGGAGTGGCTTCAAGGGCGGCCAGGCTCCACGTCGACGCGTTCGTCAATCTGCTGGGGGAAGACGAACACAGTTGGGCCCTGTCCCACAAGGGCATTCTGTGGCACGGCGGAAAGGCACGGCTGTACACGAAGCCATTCCCGGAAAACGTGTGCACCACCGTGGGTCTCCTGCTCGACCGGAACTGTGGTACGCTGACCTACTTTAAAGACGGACGCTGTCTCGGGGTTGCCTTCACTGGACTGGACCAAGATCATGTTCCGGTGCTGTACCCGTCCGTCTGCTCAACCGCAGCCAAGACTCAGATGACCTTGACATCGGCTGTTCGCAGCTTCAGCAGCCTCCAAGACAGATGCCGAGCAGCCATCGTCGCGCATCTACGTAGTCAGAAAGACCTGGCCTGCCTTCCTCTGCCCTATACACTCAAGCGATACGTCAGCCAGTCTCTGCCGCGTCACGCGAGACCAAGTGTCGTCATCGAGACGAAAGCCTCCAGCCGGAGAAACGACGTTGCTACGACGACAGATGACGTCTTTCTACGTCATCGATGACGTCAGGTAAGGAAATCGCTACGAAAATGCATGTAGTCGTTTACTCTTGTCATAAAAGTAGTAATGTCTTCGTTGTCATGGTAATCATAGTCGTCATGGTCATCAGAGTTGTCATGGTAATCATAGTCGTTATGGTCACATCATCTTCTTTACCGTATTTTCATCCTCGTTATCATCATCATCATGAACACGTCTGATTAGTAACCTTGAATGGGTGCTACACAGTGGCGTCTAACCTCCAACTGCAATGGGAGAACACCCCCCCATTCTGGCTGACTTATAGATGGTGCTCAGATGTCACTCAGCACTGCAAATTAATTTATTATATACATCAGCATCATGCATGGTCCATAGCAAAAGTTACTAGACGCTTAAAACTGAAATAAGCAGTTATTGTACTATAAATGTTCATTAAAACTGTGTTCTCACCACTTCTGGCAACCTTGGGAGATCTTTCTCCCAACCCCAAATGGTAGATGCACTGTTGCTATATAAATCTCTGTAATGAATGAATGAATGAATGAATGATAGTCTGTTGTTTATATAATTGATGAATAAGCACTGTCGAACATCCATTATTTACAGGTTGTAATCTGCACCGAAATCAACCAGTGACTGTCAAACTGATCGGCCAAACGTGACAAGACAATTTCCATGTGGAAGCTCTTCTTTCTCGATGACCAAATACTTCCTGCTGAATGGCGCCACAAAAGCTCACTGAGTTGTCTAATATACAGGTTTATTTTATTTTTAGAGAACATATTGAAAATGTCGTGTTTTATATAAAGACTTTACTTGATTTATTTATAAACGAACGAGTGATTCTAGTCATTTTTGTACATTGTGTTCATGTTAGACTTTTTCCCTGAGTCAACTGTAGATTTTCTATTGTGCGTTTTTATATTATGTATTGTGTTGTGGAACTGAACGGCAGGCCGAAAGTGCAATAAAATTAGCTCAAGCTTTTTGCTGTTTGAAGCATTTGGGTAGTAGGCATCAAAGTCAGTATGTAGTCGTTTTATAGTTGATGTTATCATCACAGAACAATGTCGTATGATTTCATCGCGTCTGACGCAAACAAGTATCAGGGTACAATTTGCAGAAGAGAGAACTTCCAGCTCACCGATTGGTGTCCCACATGCCAGGCTGGGCTTCCCATTTATCGAGTGTAAGGGTTCCCTTCTCTACATAACCCACTCTATGGGATCCTGCCCAAAAACCCACTGCTCTACTAGTCACACAGGTCAACCCCCACTAGTTCCAACCGCAAATTGCACCCTGACGTACAAATTTTGTGCTACTATATTATTTTTAATATGTTCTTTTAACCGACTGTTACTACATCTAGTTTTCTTATTAAACCGTACTTGTTAACTGTTTCGTATCATGAAGTCCATAAAGGAGGAGTCATCCCAGTGCGCACAAATGCGGACAATGGGAGGGGGTGCGAACGCATCTACATTTGATACATAGTTTTCCAGTACAACCTTAAACACCAACAGTTAGATATAGCTGACAGTCTGTATTAAATTGGTTCGTCATTAGTAATGTTCCGTTGCAGACAGCTCAGTAAATATTTCATCAGTGTGCACAGGGCCTGTGGAATAATAGCAAAATGAATGACGAAGACATTAAAAATTGGATTTGAGTTTGGCATGCAAAAGCAGTAGGAAGGAAAAGTCGGTTGATGGGTATGCGAATCCTTGCTGGTATACCACAGAAGTCTTGTAGCCAGTCATCCTATGATGCAGACGTCCGCAAAGAGGAAGGAAAGGTCAAATGACACAAATGACGACTGTAAGATTTCAATAACACAACTAATTCACACACTGTGAGATTCTGTTACTTTAATATAAAGTGGTCCAGCTTTACAGAAAGAAAACTACCCCCCAGCCAGCTGATACGCCAATAGAGAATGTGTCACGTACAACAGTATCTCTCAGCCCCATTAGCTACATGTAGCTGACAAGCCGATGAAGAATTTCTTACCCACAGGCATGCCCATCTTCCCCATTAGTTACATGTAGTTGATAGACCTGTGAGAAATTTCTTTGCAAAACTATGTCAGCCTTTCCAAAGGAAAAGCCTCACTCGAATGCAAAATACTGTAGATGAAAAATTCAAAGCCATACTGTGCAAGAGCATATGATATATTTAAGAAAAGTTTAGTCTGTTTGGCTTTGACAAAGTCACGGCTTTAAGAATCAGAAGCAAAATATGAATCACGCCACAATACAATTGAATCCGATTGCAAACCGATTTACATTCATCTAAAATGTTTCACTCATTCAAACATTGACCGATTTAACTTAAACAACCTAGCAACGTTAACAACTTGCAGAAAAGTGCGGATATACTGTAACTAGGAACAACTGCTTTATTTAATAGCATTTCATTAAACAATTTACTTAATTATACAAAAAGTTCTGAAATGCGACACAAGAACACAGGTAAAACTGAATTTTTAAATATCTTCCTACAAGTCATTTGACAGCTTGAACATCCAGTGCGTGAATTTTCAGTCAAGCTACAAAGAAGCATGCTGTTCCTATAAAACATAAATGCTCTGAAGGCCGGTTCCTGTAGTTTTGGGCTGTTTGAGCACCAACTACAATCCTCGATGCATATCCAGTGGTTTGACATAGAGTTGGGCATTGTGAAAGATTAGTCTGTCTGTTTAGGCCACCACACTCAAGGGCTTGTGGCCAGGCTTCTCACTTGTCATCCAATCCTCCCAAAATAATCTTACTAATCCAAAAATTCTACAGAATCACTGTAATACATGTAATGGTCAAGACATTAGTCAATGGCAAGTACATGAGCGTACACTGTTGAAAGAAGCGTCTACAGCTGGCACAGAATCAGTGTTACTTCGATCCTTAGCCAGCATGCCTATATGAGGTCCATATTCGCCTTACACGTCCCAGTTTATCTGAGACACATGGTACACAGTATGTCTACTCCAGCAGCACATTTTGTCTTACAAATAAACCTCATCAGACACTGGTATCACTTTACAAACATCATAAACTCAAGAACAAACTTTTCTGCGTTTAAAATCAGTAGCAACTGCGGAGACACCTCTGCCAATTATTTTCAAAAGTCATTCAACAATGGAGTGGTCATAACAGTCAACCCAACTCAATGGCTGGTCCTCATCACAAGTGTCTTAATTTAAAACTAGAACAAGTAACAGCACACTCGCTTGTGTGACATGATTCTTATTCAACGCCAGTGAATGTTGGAGCTAAATCTATATGAAGCAACTGTCTATGCGTGCATCACAATGGAATCGCCTATGTAGACGATTAAATCCAGTAGTTAGTTGGTCTTCCCCAACCATCTGAAGATCAATCGCCTTGTTTAATATGCTGTTTAATATACTGGCACCCATATCATCTGTGCTATGAACAATGGTAAATGCAGAGTGACTAAATACCTGTGGAACTAGCCACAAATATCTTCTTTCTTATAATATTTACATATTACAAAAATTCTACTTCATTTTACACACTAAGTGCATCAATTTCAATTAACGATACTTTGTTGTCTGCACATAAAAGCAGTATTTTGGCAATTTAACTACTGAATCAGTACCGATACATGGCTAAACCTAGAGCCACAGTAACTGACGCTACAATGAAATGTCTCAAATGCCAACTTTCAGCCAACTACAAAAATTCTGCCCACAAGGCATGCAATACCAAATCATTACGGCATCAAATGTCGGCTGCGTATTTTCCAGACAAGTGTCTAGTCACAGCAGACACTTTCCATTTCTACATTTAGAGAAACAACCATCTATTTCTAACTTCAGATAACAACTTTGTATTTCTGTACTGTCAACATATTAATGTTTTAATCAGCTAAAACGTGCTAGTGAAAGAGATATGTTAAAATATCATTCCAGCCTGTTTGGGTTTTAAACCTCTAACTTCACGTCCAACAGTCTGGTACACGTTGATCGCAAGACTATCGCAAATGTTTTTAAGACCCGTTAAATTATGAACTTCTGTCACAGTAACTTTCTCTAAACCCAAGAGATTTCTCGAAATACCGATTTTCGTCGAGTCTGCTCGTTCGACATTATGGGCTTGCAACTGCTCAATCCTAATCCGTGCATAATTTCCAACAGAAGTGTCTAGAAAAATGCACCCACCTAGATAGAAACATGTGCAATGGCATCACACTGTACTTCTGGTCTAACGGCAGCTGCAAGATAGATTTGATAGTCACAAACTTGCATCAGCACTCATCTTCTGTTAAATGGTTCAGTGAGATTAACCTACATACTGGAGTGTACTCCAAAACGAATCTGATGCATAGCTGTGCGAGTGCTAAAGAAGTCTAACGGAAAGCAGTTCATGTCATGCTCTTCTGCCCACTTCCTGAGAATTCCTGATGTGGCCTTAACAATCTACCTTACAGATCGTAATCACTGCCGTGGACTGTGTTCAGATCGACAGCTTTTGACCTTAATGCATGATCCATACCAAAGCACACGTGAGAAAATCTCTGACATGTTAGCACAACCATTCATCATCATGTTCTGAACAGTGTCAGCTGCGTAAAAATTTAAATAAATAGATATGCAACAGTACATGCATGAGTAGACTAGACTGAAGAATGACAAGCAAGACAAACTCCAACAGAATTCCACGCTTCACCGCTACTGTTTCGGTCAAGCACTGAACCACAGCTCTTACAGATCTCAACACCGCCGCCTTCCTGTCGCATCTCCCTCGTGGAATTGCCGACGACGCAGGCATTCTGTCCAACACGAAACATTGAGTTCAAGATGTCATGGTTGTCTGATGATAGGAACAGAACCTGGTCTGGCTCCCGATTTGTAAGAAGAGTCTTTATCAATGAGCTACTCTGGCCAGTTACCGTACTGGATGCAGCGTGGCCAACCGGTTGGGTCAGCTTCTTGATCGTTATGGTTTTCACCCTACTTCCATTCAGCAAGTGAGTGCTTTTACCAAGGACCTGGTTCTCAGCCACTGGGGTACAGATCGATTCGGAAATAGTAGACGCATTGCAGCATGAACGTAGAATGTCAACATTTGTCTTTTCACTGCCGTCAAGCTGCATTTTCAGTTCAAGGCCACCATTCAATGGCATAGTGTTCAGTATTATCTTCTGTGGATTTTGTGGATCCACGGGGTGAACGTTATTATCTGGTAGCACTTGAAACATGAGTTGCTGCTGTTGAGAAGGTGCTGTGATTAAGCTCGATCTAGGTGCGGAGGAAAACGAAGAGACTGACGCAGGGATGGCCAGACTGACCAAGGTCTCAGACGGTGGTGCTGTGGCCTTTGACAGAGGCGCTTGGAGAAGGATTATTGGAGTAGATGCTGACTGTACTCCACCTGGAGATGGCAAAATGTTGCAGCATCTTACCGATGGCACAGGTGACGCTTGCAGATTTTCTGTAGGTGATGGTCGCCTTAGCATGCAAATGGAGCCTGGACCAATCTTTGGCGGTGTGGACGCTGCTTTGAACGATAGTTGGCCAATTACCGGTATTGAGCCAACAGAGTTCTTAGCAGCACACAGTATTTGTGGACTGGCTCCGGAGATGGCAACCAGCAACTGGGGAAGCTGATTGGCAACAGCTTGATTGTCCAAAGGTGGATTATAAGTTGCTAAGGAGGTCGTGCCCACATTGTCTTTCAAATGTGTGTTAGCCATATTCAGCATCTGTGAAGTCTGATTAGCTGACAAGTTGGCTAAAACAAATCTTTCACTAGCCTGATTACCAATAAACATAGGCCGCGCCGAGAGTCCAACACTCGCCGAAGTTGGCTGTCTCAGAGTCGTAGTTTCGGTCATACCCGCAGGACTAACAGATTCCAACTTTTGAAAGCCATGATTCAAAACCGTGAATGTACGAGTTCCCGTGTTGCCACCACAGCTCAGCGACGCCCGATTAGAAAACGTAACAGACGGCGTGCTACCAACTACAAGTGTCTTAGCCGTCTGACTTGTTCCTGTAAAGCTCTGTGGGGCCTGACTAGCAAATGTAAACGTTTGAAATGCATGATTACCTACTGTTTTATTACCAACTACTAACGTCTGAGAGGGAATCATCATTTGCGACGCTTGTGTTACGACTACTGGCGCGGCAGATCCGCCTTGGTTACCAAAAGCAAACTCCAGTGGTTGAGTATTTATTGCTAATTTTGGAGCACCTGCAGCAAGCGATGCCTGTGGCAACTGGCTGCTGGCAAGTGCCATGCCCGACAGAGATGGATTGGCGAGCACCAGAATCAGTGGAGCCTGGTTTGGAAAAGCAATGGTTGGAGGCAGCGGTTTTGCCACGGTAGGTGAAGAGGAAGCCTGCTGTACGATGTAAACAGTTTCCCCTTGCGATGCCAAGAATGGAAGGACACATTTGGGTGCAGCAGATGCTGCATTTACAGATGTATCCTGAACCTGAAAGGCATCACGAGAAACTGATGGAACAGCGAGGCGTTGCGGCTGCTGAAGAAAAGAAGGCGCCATCACAATGTTGCTGATGCTGTTTGCACCAGGTGCTGCAGACAGAAAAGAAGCATTGGACATGATTAAAGAATTAAGCAGCGATGATGACAACATAGAGCTTGACACAGAAAGTGAACCGGATGGCAAAATGACTTGACTGCCAACAGCGGCCTTTCCCTGTTCACCCCGTTCTTTCTCAGATATGAGTACAGCCAATTTCTCAATGTGCTTATGAAAATTTTCTTGATGTTTTGGACTTGAATCTTCAGACATAAACAGGTTCTTTTTTATGCGGTTTGATTGGGCGTCACATTTACCTGTGAGTTCCTCACGCAGACAAGCCGCGCCTTTTGAAGATGTTGACATGCTTACGCTCATTTCCTTTTGAACAGTAGGTTTTACAGAGTCTGATCGCAAAATGTGGCTGAGATTGACCACCTGACTCTTCGACGATGTCAGACCGTGGCTGGCCATCCCTGGCTTTGGCATTAGAACGACTGTTGGAATGCAGGAAGATAATGAAGCTGTGCTGCTGACATTGTCGTTCGTCAGCAAGGCACTTGCTAGAACTGGCATGAGACTCGCAGCACTCTCAGACTTTGGATTGCTGCTGTCAGACTTCGCACTATAACTGTTATCCAGTGATCGTGATAAAATATCCTTACACGCGATCAAAGACTTTTTCGCTGGACGACTGCTGCTCCCGTCTTCACTGTTCAATGTACGTTTACCGAGCATGGCTGTTCCCATGGCTGGCCTAACCACACTGTTTGGCAGTTGGCTGCTCGTCCCAGATGTAACAAAATTCTTTGCAAGACAAATTTGCACTAGACCAGGTCCAGAATTGACTGAAGTCTTGCCATACAAAATGCTATCCAACTGCTGAAAGGTCCGGTTTGGCAGCGCAGTAGCTGTTGCAGCAGCTGTTGTGGCAACTTTAGTCGAGGCAACCACACCCAGTTTACTGAATGCTTTCATCGGATGTAGAGATTTGTTGTTCAGCATCTGTGTGAGCTGTTCTCTAACTTGTTGGCTGCTCATGCTGATCGCAGCCGAGGAATGTGGAGATGGCACCACTTTTGTGAGCAGATCGGCCAGTAGAGGACGCTTTTCGGGAACCGACGACGGCTGTATCGATGTAGCCAGAATAGGTGATGACACAGTCATACTGGTTGTTGTTGAAGTCCTGAAATTGAATAACCAAGTTAAAATTTACTGTAGAGTAATTATTTCCTAGTCCATGGCAAAAAATTTACAGATTTTACCGCTGCCAAACAATCAGTGAAAACTGAACAGGCAACGTGTTAATGATTTTCTCAATTACTTTACTGCCTCTATCTAGTTGTAATTTATTTTCCTTCTGTGATGCACAAACACAGACTAGAGGACTTTTACTTTCATGTCAAAGGTTTGTTTGTCCTATAGATGTAAATAAGTTCAGTTAACCAGGGCAATAAATAGCTAAAACATTCCCAGTTATTACATACGCATGTGACAGTTGTGGAGATATTTTACCTGCAAAGTCGGTAAGCCAGAACCGATACCTCTGCAGCTGTCACGTGCATGTACAAATAACCAAAAGGTAAATTTTCAATGGTAATGCTACTTCATGACCCTTTGCTATTCCAAAACATAAATACATAAGCAAAGTTCAACCTCTCCTACACCCACTGCCAAGGACCATCAGAGATTCTCATACCATCCAGACACTGGCGTAAACTTGTCCAAAATATTGGTGGGGCATGGGGTCTGGATCAGAGGTGCAAAAAACCAAGTTTTTCAAGATGAAAAATTGTTTTGTTTTTTGTGTGTTTTTTCGTTTTCTTTTGTTTTTATGGTTTTTGTTGTTTTGCTTATTTGTTTTTAAGATTTTCTATTTTGGATCACAAAAATCATGAAATTGGTATGAACAAGAGCTCCAACTCAGTTTAATTCAGTTGCGATTTTCAAAAATTAAAAATCATTAAATCAATGTTAGGGTATTAAAATAACTTCTACAAGAATAAGAACACAAATTTTTAAACCAAAAAATGTTTTGTGGTTTTCCTTTTCTTGTGTTTTTTAAACCAAAAACCGAAAAAAGCTCTTTTCACCTTTGGTCTGGACAATCAGCGAGCCTCAGAGGCTTCCGGTGTTACGTAATGCATATGAAATGAGTGCTTTTTGTGTACATGTAAATTGTTCTAAATTGAAGATATTGAAGAAAAAAATAAATCTTTGTTTTCATTATGAATTTCTGATAGTATTTCAGTTCTTTGTCTCTGTTTTTCTGTTTCTGAAGAAATTTGTCTATATTGAAACATAATATTTTAATATTTGAAGAAATACTCCTCTCGATTATTGGGGGGGGCATTGCCCCGGCTCCTCAATTATTGGGGGTGCACGTGCCCCGGCTGACCCCCCAGAGTCTACGCCTATGCATCCAGATAATGAACTTAGTAATCTTTTCTTAATAAAGAAGTAGTGTTGCATTCAAAACAGATGGTGTACGTACCAAACACAATGACAAAAACAGTCATCTGACCTCTATAGTTTAAACTGTAACCTTAAGATAACCGAAGAAACACTATATATTAGTAACATATACATATTTAAAACTACTTGTGTGACTGCGTTGATTTAACACAAATGAGACTGGTAAATGAGAAAATGAGACTGGTAAATGAGCCAGTCGAGTTGTTAGCGGGTCTGTTGATCCTTTTCGGCTGACTCATTGTCTCGTACTGTAAGCCCAGGTTATAAATGCACTTTGCTATAAAGAGTTTGAACTGTACTATTTTGTTTAACCTAATGTGTTTGTTTGTGTAATGATTGACGAGTCAATAAACTGATTGATTGATTGATTGAAAATATTGGCAGAATGTCAAATGACAATATGATGGAACACTTAAGCCACAGCATCAGATTTCACTTGTCATATATAAAATGCAAAGAAGTAAATGACATGGGCTAGTTCAAAGTTCATTTACAAACAAGTTTCATCTTTGTACTTCAAACCAATGTTCAGAAAATTTTAACGATATAACATTTTCACCTTAACACTTTAACGACGAGGGTGTACTAAAATGATTGGAAAAAACAATCCAGCTCGTCATTTAAGTGTTAAGGGGTAAAATGAACCAAACCCCAGAACAAGGACAAAAAATGACATGCAAAGGGTCAAGTGTTTGTTGCTTTTAGTTCAATATATAGTAACAACAGCAAGCCAGCTGGCAACTATATAGTCAACTGTCAAGCCTGGACGAGACTACAATGGCTTGGATCTATGTGTCTGCAAGAACCTGCCAATGGAGACAAGCATCAGTTTACTCGTGGACAAACCTGCCATTCTTAATAAACTACAACATTCGGGCTAGCAAATGGCAGATGTTCAATCAATCAATCAATTCTTTTACTGTTCCCATGAAGTGGTTAACAGTGGTGATACAGAATAAATCGCGAATAATAGTTAAATAATGATAATACAAGCCAGACAGTGCTCGAAATGGAAAATTTTACGAAACGGAACGCTAGTCAAAGATATGGGAGCATTCACGTTAATTTCATAGTATTTTCCACAATAATTCATTTGACGAACCGGAACGGAAACGCTAATTCATTTGACGAACCGGAACGGCGTTCCGGTGTGTTCCGGTCCATTTCGAGCACTGAAGCCAGATCATATTGTAAACATGTAAACTGCTAAGTCAGACAAACGGATATCCAGAAGGGATGAAAGTTAGATGAAGATGCTAGAAGGAATAATTACTTAATCAATTTCTAGTAACTATACATGTACGCTCCAGTATTGTTTCTTTAGGAGCCTTGTCCCTTCGAGACAATGAGACTGACTCAAACAAACTCCTAGTACTTATAGAGGCTTGTGCATTCAAGAAAGTTTGATTAACCTACAAATGGCTGTGACAATAACAAAGGGGCCAACTAAGCATGGGTGCTATAACACCTTCCCACTGACGTTTCAGTGACGCACTTCTATTACACAGTCACCCTCAAGACTGAGTCCATCGAATCAGTGAATTTAAAAACTTCATCAACCGAGGAAACTAAAAGAATTTGTCAATACTCACGTCAATTTCTCACCCCAAAACGACTCAAAGTATTTCTTCTGAAAACCATAACATACCGTACCATCATCAATACTGAAAATTTATTGACATAACACCTATACCCTACTTTGAAGTCCTGTCTCAGCTTAATCTATAAATCCTCTCTGAAGACTTCATGCCTACATCAACGTTCAACAACTGATTCAGCTAAGATTTGAATTTCTGTGAGAACTTGGGCACATTAAAAAAATTTTCATTATAATTTTTTAATAATTCTGTTCTGATGTTTTCTTCCATCTAATTATGCATTTAGACAACTTGTCTTTTGCTGAAGGCTGTTTTCCCTTGTGTTTTAAACCTGCCTATGCCTTAGTCACATCTTTACTTAAGAAAACTGACCTTGACATCAACAACCTGCCAAACTCAAGACTCATCTCCAACCTCAACAACATCTCAAAGATTCTTTAATGTTTCTTCTTTACACAAATAAAGAACGCATTACTTTATCTCTAACTTCAATCTTTACCTACCAATCAGCTTATCGTGAAGGCTACTCCACTGTACTGCTCTTGCTTTCTTATTGGACAACATCTTCTCATCTATTTGTCTGTTTGTTAAACCACAATGCAGAACTGCCATGGGGTCTCGTGCATTCCATGTTGCTGCCCCTAAGGAATGGAACCAACTACCAGCATTTCTCTGATGGCTGAACTTTTCAAGCAACATCTCAAAACTACTATTCTTCACTGGCTTTTAAACATCTGCATGTCTAACTGTTCTTCACCTGGCAACTGACTGAACACACCCCAGATTCACATTTCTTTGGGACTTCATGCAATTACAGGTGTTCGCAACAATGATTGAACTTAGTTATTAAGCTATCATACGCAGAAATTTACAACGTGACATACGATCTCTAATTATAATCATAGATAGCACAAACAGATAGAATTCTGACCTTCCATGGATCAACATGAAGTCTTTTCTCACGCTCCAGCTTGCATCGAACCTGGGTTTCAGCTGTGAAGTCGCCTAAAGTGGAAGAGCCAAACTTACCTAATTACATGCATAATCAATACAAATATTAACTAAGTAATATAATACATTAATCAGTCACAAACTGAAACATTCTTTGGGTCCACCAAGTGAGCCAGGGCAAAACAATCATCACACTAATCTGCTTTTAATTGCTAAAAGAAGAGAGTCAAAGAAATTCTTAGGCACTCATATCGTGTTTTATTAGACAGCATTAAGAAGCAGAATACTTAAATGTCGGGTCCAACTCCAAGACAAGCGTGACTCAATTCTAGCACAATGGACATAGAATAGAAGTAACAAAGCAATACAAATAAAATAAGGTCAGCCACAGAATTGAACAGTTCTGAAGTATAAGCTTCTGTGCTGTGACCCAATAACATCATGGATAATGTTTGTTACAAGTGTCTTCTAATAAGCCTTTCACAGACCTCATAACTGTGAAGGAGGTAATACAAGAAAATGTAGTGGTCAAATATAAATACAACCACAGAAGAAAACAACTCAGGAATTTACATAAATGTAAATGTAACATTTTCTATAGCACCTCGATCCTGCTCAATTTTCAATGAATTGATTGGGTACATAATCCACCTTGTGCAGTTACATGGTAATCTGTTATCAAACTGTTGGACATCATGATCCATAGTTTCATGGTTATCAGAATTCTGGCGCTCTATATGTCGAACATAACTGATAAATGATGCTGAAGTTAATTAAGAACAAAAGGTTCACCAGTATGCAATCAGGTCAGGTCACTATAAATTAATGAAACCCCTTACTCACCATCTGCTAAGCGTTCCTTCCATTCTATGCATGCTTTGGCAAAGAACTCGTTGTTCAGAGCCTCTTGTCCAACACTGTCAGAAAAAAATTTCAGCTATATAACATTTTATTCACTTTAAAAAGCAATTCAATTTAAAAGAAGCATTAAAGTGACTTTAATTAATGGCATGCATGGTGGCTCAGTGGTAAGTTCGGCGCCTTGTGACCAGAGGGTTGCAGGTTCGAATCCCACTCTAGCCGCTGCGTACGGACCTTGGGCAAGTCCTTCACTTGCGATTGCTCGTGGCGCTTTGGCGTGAAAACTCCGACACAGTATCAATGCTGTAGTCGGGAGCGCCTCTGAGTAGTAGTAGACTTGAGGAGGCGCAATAGAAATATCCTAAATAAATAAATAAATAAATGCCCCTAATTTCAATTGAAAACATTTTGTACTCAATAGTTCATTACAATAATTAATGCTGTTCGCCAAATACATACGATCACCCTCAGGTTCTAAATCTAAGAGAAATATATGAATTCCTGCAAATACAGGTGAAAAATGTCAAGAACTTCAACCACATTTCATTTTAATGAAATAAAATACAGGGACAAGCATAGCTGAAAAAATTGCTATCCCAACCTGTCTAGTGGTAAGCAATCTTGGTGAATCCAGAAGTTAATCTAGGTGAGGTTAAATCATAGGTCAGCAGCATAACGTTACAACATCCAGTCAAACCATCAAAATCTCAAACCTCTAAGGGAGCATACATCTACTAAACCCTCCTCTGAATCCACACCATTGGTTAAGTGCTTGACGAAAGCACGTCACACGTAGCTCTAATCCTTGCATGTTTGGTACACAGGTTCGTGATTTTCAGCCAATTTAGTTCATGTAGCACAGCGGTTCTCAACCTGTGGTCCGCGGACCACTGGTGGTCCGCGGCCATCTGTCTGGTGGTCCGTGAGCAAGGCCTACAATTTATATTTTTACAATTTAAAACATGCAAACAGACAAATTTTGTAAATTTTGTAAATTTTGTTTTATTTCAATCACAAGAATCGGCTAGATAGCAGCAGGAAACTAATAATACACGGATTAATGGCAAAAAATTTCTTTTGTATTAATTTGGTTTTTGGCACAATTTTTAGTGGTGGTCCGTGACCGAGACACAAAATTTTTAAGTGGTCCTTGAATCTCAAAAGGTTGAGAACCGCTGATGTAGCACACCCAAGAAATGTCTGTAGTAATACAACAAAATGCTCACTTGATGCTTGCAAAAATGTCTTATATGAATGAATGAAATGGAAAAACCTAAGATTGGAATCAGGTCCAAGCAATCGGTCACATGCTGGCAACAGCTGCACAAGCTTAGACTGATCTGCAAGAGGCAGAGTCTTGAAAACCTGCTCTGTGAGGATATTCTAAAACAAAAACAAAGAAAATAACCAATTATGTAGTGTAGAATGAGAAAAATTAAAAAAACATGCTTGAAAATAAAGAGATGATGACATGTACCTGGGAATGCCAACTGCCATTAACCCCTTTAGCGTGGAATAAAATTTTTGTTAACTCTCGCCCAGGAGGGAATTTTTTGGCAAATTTTTTTTTCAGATATTGATGTTATAATGATGCTATGATTGTTCTGGAAGTAATCCTATAAGTTTTTTTGCATTATATCGTCTCCCAAAATTTTTTTATTTACTTGAAAATACGTTTTCTGCGCATTCTCGGCAGAAGTACAACAGAAGAACACCGGTCATGCAACATGTCAAAATGTGTGGTCAGTAGGCTACCACAAAAACAAAGAGTTATCATAGTAATGAAAGTGACCGCTACAACGTAGATCATTATTTGAATGGTTCTAGGACTTTTCGCCCCCGGAAGATTCGCCCCCGGAAGATTCGCCCCAGACATTTCGCCCCCCGGAAGTTTGGCCCCCGTCGATCCAGCTTCTAGTCTTAGTTACATTTTCATCATAGATCCCGCTTCTAGTCTTCTAATTACATTTTCATAGGTAATCCAGCTTCTAGTCTTAGTTACATTTTCATCATAGATCCCAGAGGCGAAACTTCCGGGGGCAAATCTTCCCGGGGGCGAAATGTCGGGGGTGAATCTTCCGGGGGCGATTCTTCCAGGGGCGAAATTTCCGTATCCCATTTCAATTTGGTGTGATACAATTCAAAGCATATGGGGCAGGGCACAGTCCAACTTCACCACACTCTCTGCAACTGTATCACGTTTGCGACCTGCCATTTTGACCTAAAATACGGACACTACGACGATGACGACGGCCGGCTAGTAGTCGCCAGTGACCACGTGACTGGGCCAAGGTTACCCCAGGGCTGCTACAGCATGCACTAAGACACCCTCTGCCAAACAGACATGACCTTCTAACGTTATCCCGAGTTTATACGGGCTCCACGCCTACTAGGTAGTGAGTTTTATCCTTGCCCGAGTTAACTCGGGCTCCACGCTATGGGAACGGTTTCCTCAGCCCGAGTATACTCGGGATCCACGCTAAAGGGGTTAAAAAGTGCCAAATCTAGTCCACATAGTAATTTACTTCATAGATTGGCTTCACAAATATTATATATGCAACACAAAACACAAGTTTAGGTGATATTCTATGACCTGGAAAGATAACCGGGCAGCTATATAAGGTCTTCAACTTTTACACCACCATTTATCTAAACTTACTTTAGACAGAGCTAAGTACTTTATATTTCCTTAACCTAGACCACAAACTGAAGCGATGTGGAAAGGTTCATGCTTGTATCTGAAAAAGCTACCAAAATACAATGACTGGAAAACATAATAAAACAACTAGCTTGCCACAGCTCAGAATATCCGGCTACCCCAAGCGTCAAATCTCAGGAACTACTGGGTATTAGATTCTGAACCTTTGCCAACCCTTGTGATATATATTATTTACTGGTATTTAAAGAGGTCTGTAATTCTGAATCTGAAATGGAAGTTTTGTCTTCACTCAAAACCAAGACAGAGTCATGCAAAGTCCAGAGTAAAATAGTGACTTATGTAGTGGTTATTAAAACTAGCCAAAATTCATCAGTATCTGAGACTGTTACAAGGAAAATTTTCCAAAGCTAGTTGAGCAAACATGAAATCACTCTAAAGCAAGGAACATAGATAAAATTTAACACCATCTACAGTAAAATAAGTCTATAAATGTTCTTCTATTGAAGAGAAGAAGAAAAGCAGTCTCTTAAGCTAGCCCTGAGGTAGCCATAGGTTAAAAGTGTTAGCGACTTCATTTTCCTAGCCTCTGCATATAAGTGCAAGTGACCAGTCCTCTCCCTCACCATCTCATCTTCCCACCGACAGTGTACGGTCAGTGTACTCAATCTAGCTGAGTTGGCTAGGGGTACAGATGGAGCAGAAATCTCTAACCAAATTTCTGCCCTAGTGGGGATTTGAACCACAACCTCTCAGTTGACAGTCCAGCATGTAAACCACTACACTATCGAGCACCCCTATCGCTTCTGACCTTTATATTAGTTTTTGTCAAACGAGATTCAGGATTCTCGAGATCAAGCGGGTCGTTCTTTGAGGTCCACAGATCTGATGACTTCTGTCAACAGATCAAAACACAAAATCATCACTCATAAGCATTAAAATATTTTCAGCTAATCCACAAGACTTAAGAGCAAGGTACTTGTTCAGACCTTTCTCATGTGTAAAAACTGCAGCTAATCAGACGAAGAACCATCTTATCTTAGAAAGTTGTGTGTCTCACCCTCATCCATTCTTGGCTGAAGATTTCTTCGCTCTACTGCACAGGGTGACCTGAATGTTCCCCCAACCAGAACATTCACATTACAGCACAATTCCACTGTGGTCAATGCAACTTTCTGGAATAGGTCACCTAGCATCATCCTACGACACGAGCTTCTTGGTCTTTCTTTATCTCTATTCCGTAAGCGCTTGAAACGCTTCTGTTCGATCCTGGTTTTCCGTCGTTATCATGTTGAGAGCATCTCCGATTAGTCTCTCTAGAAAAGGCGCTATATAAAACTGTGATTACAATTACAATAGAAAAGGCCTCTGGATAACAATGGTGTGTATATTAATTCATTTGGGACTAAAACTTCTACCATGAAAGGTGCTTTAACAATACAGCTTTACACTACAGTATGGTTATAAATTACAGAAAATCTGACCAACCCATAAACAGTAATTAAATGAAGATAAACTTGTATGTTTTCTGCCTGGATGTGCATAGACTGAAGTACAATAACGAATGACAGTTCTATGGCAAATTAAAAATACCAATCCATTCAATAAGCTGCCAAACGGTATTTGAAAAGATAACTGCAAACATTTAAATCTAGACTCAAAGGGTTATTGAGCCTACAAAATGCAGGCGCCTATAACATGCAGGCAGTGTTGTACAGTAACAAAGTAAAATTAACGAGTTACTGTACTTAAGTAAAAGTTTCAGTACTTTTACTTGAAAAGAAGTATCACAAAACAGAAATTTCTTTACTTCTAACAAAGTAAAATTTAACCCATTTTTCAGTAAAATTACTTAGTTCCAATTTATTTGTTACTACGTTTGTGACTAAATTGCACTGTAAAATTTTGTTGGAAAGGGCCAAACGGAAGGAGCAAATATGAATTTGTATTCAGTGCACAATTGGAAATATACTTATAGACTCTGATAATTTCCAACTGTGACCAGTAGAAAGGCTTCACCCAAAACATGTGACTCACGGCGGTAATTCCTGCGTAGCTTGGAAAACAGGTGCAAAATTTTCTTGCTAAATATAGTGCAGCAGTCGAACACCTTTTTAGCTGTGCTGGTTTAACAATGAACCATGAACGCACTCGATTGAATGACAAGGTTTATTAAACTTTAGTCTTCTTGAAAGTAAATAAGTGGATTGAATTATAAACAAGACTCAGTATGTATACTTTTTACTTTAAAACTATGATTTGGAAGAATACTGTTTAATTTACCAAAGTAAAATTTGTGATTAGTACTTTTACTAAAGTATGTAAAATCCTGTTTACTTTTGCTTTTACTTAAGTGTATTTGCCCAATACTTTAACAAAACTACATACTGGCATATACTTCTACACACTAAGCATGCAAGCAATGAAAGCATCAGACATAGAGATATGTACTATGACAAAGCTGCACACTGATCGCTATCACGTCACATTACATCATCTTGTTTGTGGGTTGGTGAGATTGTGCTAAGGCATATAGAATTCTACTCCAAATGACAAGTCGCTGATTTCAGATCAAGTACAAACAAGCCACATCAGCTTTCTTGAAAACATTACACAAAGGGCACCACCAAAAATTTACAATGCTTAGCACTTAGGTACTCCGGATAATAGAAAGTTCAGCAAGTGCAACCATAACACAACCAATTAAGTTCCACCCGCCAGTCAGCGTACAGCCACGATCCTGAAAGCTGCATATTTGGTCAAAATGTATGTCTGAGCTAAATAATTAATCAAAATTGGTTTTATACTAGCAACTTCTTTTGCAAATGAGTACGAAACAGAATTAGCATGGAATCTGTGATGATATTAGTAACCGTCAATACAGAGTAGTAATGCACATACAGCTTTTCTTCGCTTTAGCGATCGCTCTTTCGTTTTTTTCCGATGCTCATATTTTCGTGAAGAGGAATTTTGCATGTTTGTAGCAAGACTGAGCTTTAGAATAAATATTCATAAGCATTTATTTTCTGACGTGTCGAACATTATTTTCATCGCCTTTCTTAATAACTTGCTCGCACTCATCCATCTTGGCAGGGATTGAGGAACAGACAATTACCCCCATTGGAGAAACCACAAAAAACGCTTTGTGTTCGCGTTAAAGTTACACTAAATGCTGTGGTTAGCACTAAATTCTGTGTTAAGAATAAGGCTAGTGTTGGCATTTCAATTAAATGAATAAAACTGTTGTCTTCGTTGTGTTTTATAAACTATTACTGTACAGAATGCGATTTAGTTCGTATACAGCGAGTCATGACGCGAGATATTACGAGATCACGCGCACGTCAAAACGTCAGACAATGAAAGCAGGAGGTCCAGTACGTCAATGCTCTAGCTCACAGAAGATGTTGTTAAACACTGGAACTATAGATCTATGCAGTGTTCGTCTTTGGGGCCATCCTTACGACCACAGCAGGGCCATCCTACCATCGCAACAACGACAATAAAGTTTTTAAATCATCCGACCACAATGGGGCGCGTAACTGTACGCACACGTTTTTCTATAATGACCGTATGGCATTGACCGTACGCACTCATTTTTCAATAAATTTATCAGGTGAGATACTTTACCTCGCCGCCTATTTGAATATGTGCATGAAGTTTGCACAGATGGGATATACTCCCCGGATTTTGATCTGGCACTGGAACGGAGCAAACAACCTGGCTATTGCGGACTTGATTTTGTATAGCCCGTGCTGTCAATGTAGAACGCCCAAACATCACTCGAGACCCCCATCCTCAAATCACTCCATGGGCCAAAAAATCCTACTTGAAAGTCCTATCCCTAACCTACCCTATCCCTAACCGTATACAGCTTCCTATAATATTCCCAGCGTGATCTCTTCACCATCCAGGTATACCCCGCTCCAATCAATCATCCTATATCAGTCTTTCAAATCCCCCCCCCACCCCGATCACTCATGTCAAGTTTTCTAAGCGAGCCATATCCAACACAGAACGCCTCTGGAACGATCTTCCCTCTGAATTCCGCAGATTTTCGGTTCCTCCATCATCATTTTAACGTATCCGTCCTTCGGCCTCCTCCTTATGCCCCTCTATTTATCACCCCTGGGCTTTCCACTTAAAACTGGTCTCACCTTTTCAAGAACTTATAATAGTAGGCCTACGTACCTTGACTCAGTTGATCCTCCGCCTTCCAATTCTTTTCGCCCTAAACGACACCCGTCTTAACAGCTGCTCGATCTGCCTCTTCTCTTAACTGATCTGGACCCCTCTGGAAACCGCTCGATCGGACCTTCTTTGGACTATATACTGTTTGGAAACCCGCTCTGATTTGACGCAGCACTCGTGACTAGGCTGGTGGCTGCGCTTGGCCTTCGAGTGGCGCTTTAGAAGTTCGGAGATTACGATTACGATAAGCGTCTCGATCCCTGCATGACGCGGCTTTTGTGTGAACTGAGAAATGTCGGAGATTTACATTAGGCCTACCTCTGACAGCCATGCAGTGCGGTCATGACTCGTTCACGTTTGAGCATACAATGAACCATATTATTATAGACCTACGGCCACCAGTTGCCATCAATGGCGCGCCAATGCGGACAGTTGAATGTTGGCCAATGAATGTGGTTGTGTGGTAAATGTAAATGTATTTCTTCAGCGACTGTATGGGCTTGAGGAGCGAAGTTTGACTGACACTGGTGATAAGCATGTGCACTTTCTGTCGGGAATGGGACATGTCGCTCCAATCAGTCAGGTACAGTCAGGTACTCAGAATCCAACGGTACTAGCATAATTATGTGCAGTTAATATACTGAATGACCACGTAGAAACCCCGCACTGCCATTACTCAATTTGATAGTGCCAGACCCAAGCATGGATAAAGGAGGAGGGCAACACCAATCAGCTATTATTTTCGTTGACACAGCGTTATTAAACAACAACTAACCAACCGATGCAGATAAAAAGATCGACCGCTTTCTGATAGGGCCTACCTCAATCCCTTGCGACGTTGGTAGCATCTAGAAGTTCTGCTTAGTGGCCGAAAGGCTACTCCGTACTTCTGAACCCCAGGCTGAATGAATTAAAACTCAATCCTCTGCTAGATGTCTACAATGGGCATTTATATGGGACCCGCACGGGCTCTGTACGGGTATCATATGGGAATATGGGTCCAATACGGATTAGGGTATGCTGGCAGGTTACTGCAAAGCCATCAATTTTTTAAACCTTCTATTGCCTAGGTGAATCCTTCCATCTAATTTACAACTGCTACCATCTATTGACAAATATCGTGTTCATAAATCAATCTCCTCTCAAATCAGTTTGGCTAATGAAGATTCTTTCACTTAGCGCTGAAGCATTCAAATTAGCTTTGAATGGCACAGATGTACAAATTTCATCCTTTCAGCAGCAGTATTTGATTTGTATGATTAGGTATGTATTGCCATGTATTCATTCTAACCTATTCATTTCCAATGTCATCATCATCTGTTCCCGACCGGGCAATTTTTTTTTCATTTGGTCCATAACAAATGCTATTTCCAGCCATTTGGTGGCGATATGTACAATCAAATGATCATTATACTCGGTCATTTGTTAACTCTACTGCTGCTCTCAACGTTAGCCAAAGTCTTGCTATGTCTTCATGTGTATTGTCTATCCAGAGCATTCCTAGTCTCTCTTTCGTTCAAAACTTGCATGTGTGGGATTCAGTCAGCTGGCATTGTCTCCAAGCCATCAGATTCTTTGCTGGATGACTTTTTCCAGCAGATTTGTTTGGACACCTAAAAATTGTCGTGTAATCACTTCTAATCTTCTGTAGTTTTGAAATCCCTTCAGTGTTCCGTAGCCAACTCATTTCTGCCGCGAGAATTCCTTTCTCATCCGCTTTCACATTGTCCAGCATTCTGATCATTTCCATAGTGCCTTGACGATAATTTTGCAAGGCATTAATTGATTGGTGCATAATCAGAAATTATAATCTTTTAGAGGATGAATTCATACATTCATAAATGTAGTTAATTTTCTTTTCGTTTGGTCCATAACAAATGTTATTTCAGTTAGCTAGCAACAAAGATTTATGAGAAAACAAAAAATAAAAACATCAGTTAATAAATAATGTTTAATACAATAGATTCTGAATATGTATAACTTTACAAACAATGCATGATCTGTAAAACAATTATGTACATTGTGAACAACTGTGACTACAGAACTTCTCAACAAAACAAAAACTTAAATGAATCCACGAGGAGCTCATTGTATAGTTGCCTCGTTTTTGCCCTTTCATAGTCTGCGTCAAAAACTAAGAACTTTAAGAAATTAAATTCTGTTTATTGCTGAATGAAGAGTGCAGAAATCTGGACATTTATATATATCCAGTGTCTTTGAAGAACCACGTATTCGTGTAACTGTTGCAGTCCACACAAATCTGAGTACATTCAAAGTCGCACGTAGAACAGTTCACAAATGACGCAGGAATACAATAACAATTAAAATACAGATCGAATAGCTAAACACTTAGGAAAGTTTAAGAGGTGCTTGATTAAAAGCTAAATTTCCATCTCATGGTTAATGAATTAGGAAACACAAACCAAGCAAAGGTTTTTGTACATAGCCTAGTTTCCATGTAGGATCAGTGTTCCAGTGTTATTTCAAGGGAAACTTAAAACTGAAGAATCTATGTATAGCATAAAAGTAATATGATCCACATATCAGCCATAAAAGCAGCATTTAAATGTACACTTTTCCTCTATCCCCACCACGCCTCTCATCAGGGCTTAAAAAGATATAGACAGATTAGGAGAGTGAAGCATGCTGCCGTTCAAAAATTTACTTTCTATGACTGCCAGATGAATCAGATATATATCCCTTATAATGAATTAAATCCAACACTTATTTCAACTACACTAAGCAGTTTGGCCAATAAAACCAACTACTAAAAACACTTTACAATTATAAAACATCACTTCAAGAGTAGCCCCTCCCCTGGCTGGTAGTGCTCACTTCTTTCTTTGACATAAATTGCCTCTCGTTAGCATTCACTTATGCTATGTTCAGACATAAAGGTGACCTTCTGTAATGAACAGTAATTTGACTTTTGTAACAAACAACTAACAAGTAAGCATGTAGGTTACAGCAAATGTCCCATGACAACACAATGGCCATCAACACTTGCTATGCGTTTGCACAGTATTGGCACAAAATTAATAATGCCAAGCTGAGCTAAGCTTCTGATTGGCACCCATAATATTTCATAGCAAAACACCATTAGGAAGCCACTGCCTGTAAAGCAACTGCAAACCCATGACAGCAAAATCAAATGCCAATGTTTAAATGAACTCAAGGCAGAACAAATCTAAACAAAAGAATCCAATCAACAAGAAGAAGATTAAAGTGTAAGCATACAAAATCAAGTTCTAAAACAAATCCTGTAACAATGCTGTCAGCTCAACTATTGGAACAACATGTATATTTGACTCAACACTGTTTTTACTGACATTTAAGAATCAGCAGTTTTGAGCAGGATTTAGTTAGCAGAAGCTATATTTAACAACTGTTCAGACATCTGTTCATTCGAGTAAAGCATACGCAAACTGTTGTCAACAACATTTGAAGACCAGCAGCAAAAAATTCACAGCAATAATGGATATCCAATTGTGGACTGCTTCTCACTTCCAAAACAACGAGGTTCAGTTCAACATTGAACTTCAATCAGAGTCACAAAACAGGACAGTCTATACCAAAATGGCTCACGGGAACATAATCCAACAAAGCAACTGAAAGCACAGTCGTGACTACGAGTAAGAGCACGTGCACCAACAACGCGCATGTCAACTGTTCACTATATCAGCTTGGCACAATGGCAACTGTTTACCGCGACTGTGTTGGCGCAATTGGCAAGACGATGCTGCTTCCAGGAAGCAACTTCTTTGCACAACCGCCGATGTGACGACGCATGTGTTTCGTGAGATGGTCGCTGCGCATGAAGAGCTGGTGACAGACTTGGCATTTGTATTTCTTCTCGCCTGTATGAGTGCGGAGGTGACGCGACAGTTCATCGGATCTGGCAAACTTCTTCGTGCAGCCTTCCCATGTACATGAAAATGGCTTCTCACCTAGAAAATACACCACATACAAGTATCAGTCCTGTGAGTCGAGGTTGAGAAACACCCTGTGGTTTGCAAGTAACTTGCAGGTCAAAGTATTTGCCAAAGACAGAAATTGCAGGACAAATTCCTAGAATAATTTCGATGATATTCCCAGTGATGGGCAAAATACTTTTCAAAAGAGTTTTGAAAATACTTTTACAAAATACTTTTCAAAAGTATTTTGAAAATTTTGAAGTTTTGAAAATATTTTTTAAAATACTGTTAAAAAATGAACATTTTTTACTTTAATCACTACTCGCTCCTTACATTGCATTAGTATACTTGAGTTTCTATAGTTTCTTACGATTTGTGTGAACAAGAGATTTCATAAATATTCAGTAGGCCCTACCTCGACTGTCAAATTTAATTACAAGTAATGGAAAATGCGAGTAAATTTAACAAAGATATTACACTTTATCCGTGCAACAGTTCTTAACAAGACAGTCTAGACAGATGAGTAGGAACAGTTACTGTTCTGACTAGTTTTAGCAGTTTGTTTTAACTGGAAAATGCTGGAGTAATTAATTTTTGAAAAGTACTTAGAAAAACATTTGAATTCTCCAAAATACTTTTAAAAACTTAAAAAAAATACTTTTACAAAATATTATCTATTTTCAAATACGTTGTGCCCATAACTGGATATTCAATAGGTTTTCTGGCTGAGAGATTCAATTTCACATAATCCACTGGAATACACGTATTCCCAATGTCAATTGCACGCGGCTTCAAATCTCATGTAAGCCCTACTCAGATCTATTCTGCAAAGTTGAGACTGGTTCTGCCAAGAGTCAACACCCAGAATTCTTTTCAGCAAAACCTAAAGTGAAATCAGAGGCATCTGTTCAGCAGTCAATCACCTATTGTGCCATCGGTTGATGCCTTGTGCATTAGACAGTAGACACACGCACGACAGAAGTTACTAATTCATAATAATAATATACACTTTGTGATATCTCATTTCAACAGCCTGGAAACACCAGTTCAGGTTTACTTTCAAGTTATGTTTGCTACGGAAGTGCTAATGCATGCACCAGTAACACTCGATTTAATTAATATCTTAATTAATTAATTTAGAATTCGTCATCTACCTGTGTGTATCCGCTGGTGAACCTTCAGGTGTGAATTCTTGAAGTAGGTTTTGTTGCAGTTGGCGTGGTCACATTTGTACATCCTGTGGTGGTTGGACAGCGTTGATCTCCCCTTCTGATCCTTCTCGGTTTGTACGTTGCCACCACTTCCGACTGCAACCGCAGGTGCTGGAGCAATTGGACAGAGCCGGCTGCCCTCTGGACGTGATGCATGTATAGGTGAATGGCCTGCAGTGTTGGCCCCACTGCCAACCGGGTAGTTGTTGACAACAATCACTTGAATTGTTGGGGTAGAAGGGAGAGAAAGCAGCATGCCATTAATGCTAGTGAAGACCATTGGTGCAGAACAAGGACTCAGCTGGATTCCAGGCACTTCGGACGCTCCAAGAACCACAGCAGCATCCTGGGAGGCACTTGTGCAGAGAAAGGGAGACGTTTCCCTTGCCTCAGAAAGGCGAGTCTCTTGCCGAATCCTACCCGGAGAGAAGTTTTCTGAGGTTGGAATTTCGTTGACATTACTGGCACTCGTGGTCGATGCTTCAGACTCACCCTGCTCCATAGGACTCGGTTTTCTTAGGTCCGTCATTATAGTTGCTGATGTTGTCATGTGTGTCACATTTGTATCGTGTGATACTGCACAAACCCTTTCAGCTTCACAAGATGAAACCTCTGATGTTGAACCAAAACCTTTAACAGTAACAACAGTTTTTGAAACTGAAGCTGCATTCATTTTCTTGGAACAGTACTTTCTTGTATTACCCTGAACTTCTCGCAAAACGGGCAGAACAGGCACATCTTCTTTTCGTATTTGCTTTCGCATGTGTTCCTCTCTCGCCATTGTATCGCTGCTGGCGCTTTTGTCGTTTTGTGTCAATGGACGTTTGCCAAGCAAGGATTTGGAGCAGTCTGTATCTGGCTGTCTGCTGCCTACAACATATCCCTGAGATGCACTGGTGACACTGCTCGCCTTCGGTTTACTCGTCAGTGGCCCAGAGTTTTGTGGAACAAGCGACGAGGCACATCGATGAGTAACAACAAGCGGTGGAGGAATTGAGCTCACTTGATTGCCTTGTTCTTCAGTTTCGCTGCTCGTTCGTTGAGATGGCCGAAGTGGGGATGAAACCTTTTTTGTTGTGTATGGAGAGTATGTTGTATCCTTGTTGCCATAAGCAGCTGTACTACGGCCAAAAGGAGTCTTGTCAGTAGAAGGGGACTGCAGCCGATCAGATGACTGTGGACTGCGGACAAATGATTCTTGGTACATGGGAGAACATGGAAGGTCTCTTACGAGCAGCTGCACACAATAAATGTAATAAGAATGGAATCACCAAACAGAATACTTACATCAATTTTTTAAAACTCAAGACTGAAACAGCAAACATATCAGCCAGTCAGGAATCCTGGTAAGATAAATAACAACAATAAAGAACACTAGAATAAAAAAATATTTAAAATTGCAAGATGTGCTACTATGCTTGGAATTGTACAACCACAATTTCAAATTAATTTTGATTTCTTATTGTCTTTCAGCATCTAAAACATTTCAGGTCCAAAATATAAGGAATGAAAGGTGCTGAGACTCACACACCACCACAATCACCCGCTGTCAACAGCTAACAATGACAAAAGCAGCTACAGCAGCGATTTTCAAACGGTGGTATGCACACCACTAGTGTACCACCAGGTGTCGCCAAGTGGTGCATCATCAAATTCAAAATATTTTAATTTTTCATGAGTTTATGCCCATCTTTTTTTAATTTCACTATTCTATATCCACGACGCGCTTCTTTTTCTTTAAATTTTCTATGAGTTTATGCCCATCTTTCGTTCTTTCATTGCAACGGGACTTTGCGCTCGCCTGTTGTTTTTGATCTGAGCTTTGCTGGTGGTATGCCAACATTCAATTTTTTTACCTGATGGTACAATAAAAATACAATAAAAATAAGGTTTGAAAACCGCTGAGCTACAACATATCTGTTAAACATGGTCTCCTGTAGTTATGAATATTACAATCTCACCCACCTCTTTCAGAAGCGATGATGACTTCTCAGGAACACGGTAGATGTCGCAATCATCGTGGCCGGCCAGGTCCAAGCTGTCCTCACACACCGAGGACTCGGACAGTGGGGACATCGAACCAACGTCTGATGGCGGTGGAGTTAACGGCTGAACGCTGCTGTTGTTCCAACTGAGGACTTCTTCCTGTTGATTCAGTTTTTTCTGCACGCTCGAGTTGACGCTCGAGTTGCTCATCATTGGATGACAGTGAGGCCGGCAGACGGCACTCTGGCTGAATGACAGCAGTGTCTGAACTGCCATGCACTCCTGGCAGCCACAGTCCGTTGGTGGAGGACGGCTGCCAACATCTTTCTACAGATTAAAATGGCATAAACGTGTAAAAGAAAATGTAGCTCAGCTTAAAGTGCTAGTATAATATGTACAACACTACCCTGCCAGCTTACCCATATGAGGTCCATATTCTCATATAGGACCCTACTAGGGCCCATACGGCTCCAATAAAATGTCCATGACAGGACAGGTCTACCAACCACAAATCACGCCCTGATAATTATTATTAAAAATTTTTTTATTGAAACATTGTTATATGGTGGCCACCTTATTTACTTCGATATCATGCTATATTTTAGGTTTTACAAATTCTGGGATATGTCATGTGAAATCAAGAATTTGATATGTATGTATGTAACTAAGTAAGTCTGTATTTATGTATTAAAAAAATGTCTGGTTATTAGAACGTTTTTGTCAAGCTTGAAGCTCTGCTCTAGAATCAAGCTTCTGTGGAGAAATGTTGCAATAAATTAGTTTTTACCTCAGTTTACCTTCAGCCCCTTAAAAAAGTAAACGACTGTTGTATGCACATAGGATACAATACACATGTAAACAATAACCACAGATTACCAAAATATGTATATATATATATATATATTTTTTACATGGTTGTATGCTGGCATGCATTAGTATGGGTTTTAACTTAAAGTACCGGGTAGTGCCTTTTAACATCACTACACACTAAATATAGCCATCTAACAATTTAAAAATGTATTATTTATTTACATCAAGAAAGCCATGTTCACTACTTACTAGCAAAAGCAACACCTACCTATGAATACTGTGCAAGTCTTGCTTCCATTATATCTTGTAAATGGTACAGCTTAATGTACAAGAATTTTAAGCCCAAAAATTACCCTAATCTAATCTAATTAGACACTTAACAAAATAACCCATGACTGACATTTCTAATGCAGCGAGACAACCTCAGTGAGAGGCATCACAGCAAAGCCTGGTTACACCGGGTCGAGGGATCAAGTCACGGAGAGTCTGAAATGATGACACCAGGTAATGTTTGGCCTTGCAAAAACCTGCTTTTTGTAAATCAGTAACCACTGCATTGTATTGTTTTACACAGTACATGTGATGAAATCCCCCAGTTGCTTGTGTAAGCAGTATTGAACAATTAATCTTATCATTTATCCTTAAAAGCCACCGCATATGCATCACAAGTACAAATCTGTGTAAAAAAAGGCTTAATTTTCAAACATGTATATCAAAATGTGTTTCGAAAACGTCCACTTGCATTCAGAATAAATTAATTAATTTGTCAGATAGTCTCATTTAACCTTGCCCCACCTTAGACCATGAGATTAGCTAGACTATTAGAATTAGATCTTTATTAAGAAGCTTCTAAAGTCCTTTGCACGTAAACTTTACACAAATTAGGTGAACGAAATTAAGTGAATTACGAAATTCAGTTAACTCTGATTGAACTCAACGCAATTTGAACAGTCAACTCTGAAATACGAACTGATGACTTCATCATCGAAGTGCATATGCAACAGAACGCTATCAAAAACTTCAAACGGGTTCTTACAATTTTCTGCGCAGAATCACTCCACGTAGTGTCAAACGCCTCCATTTTCCGACGGAATATTTCCAGTTTCATTATTAAAGTTAAGTAATACTCCACTTTTAGTTGCGAAGCTCCGATAAACAATTCGACTATGCGCGTTTTCATCCGTGGGATGTCCTTACCGTGTAACACGCGCTCTAAACGCGGGCGTGGCCGACCTAATTGCAGGTGTCCAATGAGCTGTAAGTAAGTCACGGTCGTGGCCAATAGATTCTGTTCAGACATGTGATCGCGGTGTGGCTATCGATGAGATCGCGGCCCTAACCAATCACTGTCGGCTGGACATGTGATCGCTGTGTTTCTCTCGCCTATTCACCACGTGGGTCAGCCATGCACGGGCGAATGACAATACAAGCCACTAAAATGCATTGAGTTTAATAATCATTATTATCCTCTGAGGAATAAGCTTAATCTACGGTATGAATTCTCGGTCTACTCCTTATACAGCTGACTCTGACGCGTCCACACCATAACATGAAAAGCGTTACAACTGGTGTGATTTTCTTTTACGCTGCGGCGTCCCATATACGTTTGTTGACAAAATGGCCGACATACGTGACGCTACCTTTAAATGCTTGGTATTTTGGCGTACTGACGCATAGTCCCTAGACTGAACAGTTGATGGCACGTTCTTTATATTTTGAAATTCTGTCTGATATAGGTATGGTGTTTGCCCACGTATATCACGTACGCATTTACGTTTTGGTGATTTTTTAACCCTACGATGTGTGGCCAATCACAACGCGCCTGAGGCCAAGGCCTCCAGAATAACCTCGACGCCGCTGAAGGTCCGTCATCTTTGGGCCAAGGCCTGCGTCTTACGAAAGGGCGGGAATTGTACCCTTATTATTGTTTTCATTGCTGAGATAATTAACGCTAGTATGTATGAGTGTTTAAATTACAGCCGACATGATTTCATTTGGGACTCAATGTGCTTTTGTGCTTTAGCTAAAATAAGAATGCATTTCAAAGTGAGCACGTTGCAGTCGTTGCTTCTAAAATGGACCAGGAAATAGGCCTAAAGCATAGTATTAGTACGCAGTGAAGATCTATTTTTAAACTTTCGCCTGATGTAAATGGGTCGGCTCATAAACTAATAATTATATTAGACGCAATGGTTTATAGGCCTAATTGTAGCCAAGACATGCTGCTTGTTTGAGATTTGGCGTAAGAAAAATGTAAATAAAATATTTTTATAGCGACCGTGTGGCATCGGCCCTGCTAATTTTCTCAATGGTTTGCGCGTGAGATTCTGAACCACCTCTACCTAATAGGCGCCGCGCCATTTTACGGTCCCCGTGTGCGGACCGGGCTAGCCAGCTGAGATTTAAATATTATATGAAAACAAGTCACCGTGACCTCACAGAAGGTGCGTGCATTGGACGCAAGCTCTAACAAATTATTGTAATGTAGCTTAAACAGGGGCGTCTATCCCCTCAAAGTCATTGGAGCAACGTTCCTTCCCCCTCTTCTTCCCCCTCCCCGTTCCTTCCCCCGCTAAAATGGTGGCACACACATTGACAGATCCCCCTATTTCTTGGATGGAGCATTTGCTCCAATGTTTCTATGGTGTATACACGCTCCTGAGCTCAATTACTGGCAGTGGCGGCGATCTTGTCTGAGAGTGGGGGGGGGGGTGGATAAAGTCGGCCATGGTCTGGTTGATGACCTTTTTTTAGAAATTCATGTCCCCCCCAAAAAAATTTTTCTTTACTTTTCAGGAATTCATCCACAAAAACCAAAAACTTAGACTTTTCTACGAAATCATCTCCCAAAAAAGTTTATGACCTTTTTTTAGTCATTGACCTTTTTACGACTTACTTTTCAATTATTCGTCTAGAAATTAATTGCTTACCTTTTTCATCCCCTAAAATAAATTTCATGACGAATTTCTTCTTTCACAGAATTTTCGGGGGGACACTTCTCCAAAAAATTGACTTTTTTACCTCGTCTGGTCAAAAAGGCAGTGAAAGCCCTCACGCCTAATTACAATTACATTTCTTGCCCTTTTTGGTGTGTCTTCAAAATTTGGGGGGACAAATGTATGGCGTGTCCCTCCCAACTCTTAATGGTGGGGGTCATGTCCCCCTCGACCCCCCTAGATCGCCGCCCATGATTACTGGGCCAGTAGAACTATATATTAAGCATGATTTGTTTGCTAAAAGCCAGCCCTCTTGTAGCCTATAGTCTAGCTGTGAGTAAGCCCAAGGACGACGATCGATTACAATGAAAACAATAGGCATACATATAACTACATAACAACACCCATACTAATTTGTGTGTAAACGATATCTTTATTTACCGGAGACAGAAATAATTCAGTAGACCTATTCATGGGCGTCCGCAGGTATTTTTCGGGGGGCAAAATTTTCTGGGGGCAAAATTTTTGTAGGGGGAGCACCCCTCCGGACGCCCATGGACCTTTTAAGCATGAGTTGTTGTTTTGCTAAAAGCCAGCCCACTTACTTAGTCTTTGAGCAATCACAACGAAGTACGACGATCCATGACAACAAAAACGATCGGCGTAATAATTAAAGAGCTCATAATTCAACAACACCCGTAGGCTACTAATTAGTATGTAAACAATGCCTTTATTTACGGGAGACAAAAATAATTCAGGACTTGAAACACTCTGGTAATTGGGCCTAGGCCTATAGTCATAGTAGGCATAGTAGGCATAAGACTTTTAAAAAGTCATAGTAGGCATAGTAGGCATAAGACTTTTAAAAAATTCCGTTTGTTATACGTCCGCATCACTACTACACCTGGATGTCTCCCGGAGTTGCCTCCTCTTAAATTTGCCTGGCTACGCCACTGATAGTAGGCCTAAGCAGCAGCAACAGTGGTATTAATTTAGTAGTGGTCTGGTCTCAGTGGTAACATTTCCACTCCGCAATTATTTAACAAAAATGGTAATGAAAAGTGTCTTCAAAATTCGGGGTGACAATTTACTGTGTCTCCCACTGTTTAAGGTGAGGGTCTTGTCCCTCTCGACCCCCTGGATCGCCGCCCCTGCTAATATACATCAGCGTTGCCACGGTGGAAGGGGCATGCAGCTGCCCCATCCATGCTTAGACTGAGTCGTGGGATTCGTGCAAATCCGATGAGTTCCGGGTGGTATCCCCGACCCCATATAGTTTTACATGTCCTGCCCTGCACTCCGCTCGAAATCCTCCATATCGATCCCTATACCTTGCCCCTCAACCCAGCCTCATAGCTCTGGCAACGCCACTGCCATATGTACACAGGTTTCAAGTGAGCATGCTGGCAGAGAAAGTTTTAATGTGCACCCAATGACGGCGATCTTGTTTGACAGGTGGGGGTGGCCCCGGGTGGGGGCCCTTGGAACTGATTTGGTCAAAAAGAGGTGAAAAATTTTTTCGCATGTGAAATTTGTTGACCTTTGTGGTGTTTCTTCAAAATTTGGGGGACAACTGTATACTGTGCCCCCACCGTTAAGGTAGGGGTCTTGTCCCCCTCGACCCCGGGGATCGCCGGCTACGTGTGCACCCTAATTTAGAAATACTTTTACGAAGTATGCCTACTATATATTTTAACAACGTACGAATGAAATATTTATGGGCCTAAAATCTCGCAAAAGAATGAGAGTGACACGCTTGTCATTGCAGTAATAGGCTAATTAACGTAGCCTACATAAAGACCTATTAGGCCTATTTCAAGGTATTTTTATTTATTATTATCGAGACCTCGGTCGTGCAATTGACCCGTGTTATGAAATGAGTACCAGTCAAGTACGTATTTTGATTTCGAGGTAGGCCTACGTGTCTGTATGCATAGGCCTACGTGAGCATATATATATATATATATATATATATATATATATATATATATATATATATATATATATATATATATATGCAAAAAGACGCAGCGCAAGGCCTAAGGTTAATTAATTGGGGTTAGGGTTAATTGATGGTACGTTCGATAGCATATGACAGGGCCCAGAGACGTCAAAGGTTTTTAAACCGATGGGTCAGTGGCAATGTTTTTCAGCAAGAGTTTGGGGCAAGTACAAAGTGGGTTAATCAATGGTGTCTGTATGCATGCATGGGCGTATACGTGGACCTATTTATAGAACGCTAATCATTTGCAAAAAGACGCTGCATCGCTTACAGATAAACAGAGACGAGCAGAGGGATGGACAGAGTCTGCGAACAATTAAGATGGCAGTTTAACTTTAACTCAAGGCCTAGGCATAGGCGTCTATCCCCCTAAGTCATTGGAGCAACTTCCCATTTCCCCTCTTCTTCCCTCTCCCCCTCCCTTCCCCCCTAAAATGGTGGCACACACACTGAGTGCATCTCCTGCCGCCCCCATTTCTTGGATGGAGCATTTGCTCTAAGATTTCTATGGTGTAGACGCTCCTGGGCCTAGGCCTACTTTAATTATGATGGCGCATGGAGATCCGAATGGGATCAACAATGTGATCGGTTATACTGTAGGATTCTAGGTCAAAGACGACATACTTTACTAGGCTATATATATATAGGCCTACTTAGGCATCTATTTGGAGTAGGCCAAGGGCGTCCGGAGAGGGGCGAGGGGGCATTTGCCTCTGGATTTTGCAAATATTTAAAAAAAATAAAGTCTTGATTATAATGATTATTACAACTGTACAGTCCCAACACGATTTTCAAAGCTAGAACAATAATTATTATTGAGGTAGGCTTAAGTCCTTGACCATTATTAATTTTTAAATTTGTCCTCTGTTCTGTGTTCATGAATATGGAAAAACGTCATTTTGCTCCCCTTAAGAAAATTTTGCCCCCCTGGAAAATTTTTGCCCTCCAGAAAAATTCCTGCGGACGCCCATGGTGTAGACAACATGATTCTAAAAAGTTCGTATGTCCTCTTAACCAGCATGTGTACATATTCAGTGCTTGAAACATGCATGACGTCTATATAGGCTCGATTTTGAGAGTTTTGGGCGATTATAATAAAAGTGGGTTAATTGAGATTTCTGCTCCAACTCAGCTATGAGTACACTGCCCGTACAGCTGTTTGTGGGAAGATGATACGGCGACGGAGAGGACTGGCCACCCGTCCTCATATGCCAAGACTAAGAAAATGAAGTCGCTAACACCACACCCATGGCTGCCTCAGCTTCTTCTTCTTCTCCTCCTCCTCTCCTCTCTTCCTCCTCCTTCACTACCACTCCTCCTCCGCCTGCCCTTCTACAGTACCGGTATATAGGAAGGTTATCCCAACCGATCGAAAACAAACTCGGATCCGGAAGCTGATAGAGAGGGCAATTTTAACTATGGTTGAAGTGTTGTGCACGTGGTGAAAAGTTTTTGAGAACCTCTCGTCGAGCCTCAAACTAAAGGCCAGTTTAAGTGGCCAACATTTAACAGACTAATGATGCGGTAAAATCCTCGCCGCTCGATAGGCCTAGCTAAGACAATATTTCAAAGTTTCTGAAGTTTCAAGTTGTAGAAATAGGCCCTCAATCATGGCCTTTTAGTCTTCTGCCTTTTCACCGGCTCTTTTCCATTTCTAAAAATAGTTAATCTAATTGCGTAACCAATGCTTGTTCACGTGACAAGAAGATCTCTGTAGTCTATGCCCGGGTTTCTTCGTGGTTATGATCAACCCTCGATCGGCATTCTGTGCCGACCATAATTATAATATTATGTACCATAGATTTATATGTGCCACTGATGGCAACTGCAACGTGGCCATGTATGCAACTAGCTGGGCCCAGCGAACACCTCTTTTGTTGAGAAAACCCACCCGAAATCTATACTTACACAAAACGTGCATCGATGCATCATGACTTCCTCATCGTCATAAACAGAATACATGTATGCATATATTTAATATGCGATCTGCGTTGAAACGTCCTTTATTATGTGGCTATGCACGCTGTAGTCAACACTATAGCCATATACAAAGTGACACGCTATAATATCAATAGCAATCTTGCGATATCTCTGCTAAGTTGTCCGCTCTTTGACCTGGCACCAAAAGTGACCTATACTAAAGAATTGTTGATTCAGCTAAGTGCAATGTGGAGCTTAAGTTGGACAATTTAACACCGAATATTTCAATGAATGTTATCAAACGCTATGAATTAAGTAAATAAGCTGTTATTAGCTTAAGTTATAGCCTGTAGTAAAATTACTGTTTTAACGGTCTTATAAACTATCAAACCATACATACATACATACATACATACATACATACATACATACATACATACATACATACATACATACATACATACATACATACATACATACATACATACATACATACATATATACATACATATATAAGTATATATATATGTATGTATGTATGTATGTATGTATATATATATATATATATATATATATATATATATATATATAATTATGTATGTTTGTATGTGTGTACCATCAGTCACACTTAGCAATGAGGTTTTAGGTTTTTTAATATCGGAAACCAGTTTCTCTAACTGGATGACGCTACTATACGAAGTAGGGAACCAGAATGCGAACCTTTGCGAGCTCAATGTCCAAAGAAAGTAAAGTGGTTTTTCGCGACAGTTTTATTTTTCTTCATTGAAACCGAATTCCCACACAACTTTGCCATGAGATCTAAATAACAATGGTGTTTGGAAGAATTTGGTCATTTGTGAAGCGACACCGAAGAAAATTTGTGTTCGCAGGCGTTGTTGTAGCAGGTAAACACACAACAACATGAGCCCTAGGCCTGTATTGTAAGTAAGTAAGTAAGTAAGTATTACTGCCAACTGCTTATACCGCAGTTTGGTTTACATATAGTTTATACACAATAAAGCATTCTTGTCAAAAATGTTTTCCTCGTCAGACTGTCCGCCCTAGGAATTACTCGGTCATGCGGCCTTAGCCTCATCAATAGTGCTGTGGCCTCAGCGGTGGGAGATGATGGTACAACACATGACCCTGGTCGTGCAGTACCGCAGGGAAGAGGCCCCCGTCTGCAGGGCTACATAATTTTTTGAAGGTGGGGCTATCCGCAGGGAGATAATGCAGCTGCACCTGACGGTCTAACATGGACTGCAGTCTATCCCGCTCCGTAGCGTATCAATAAGGCGACGGAGGCATTCATGGCAATAAATTGGCGTTTTATAACAATTTAAAGCATAAGTTATGAATAGCTGGCTGGATGAATGGCTTGAGTAGATTGATAGTTTAAGTGAATTGCAAGTGAAAGACAGAAACCAAGACACTTGGCTTGCGAGAGAGGAAATGTTTATGCGCTAGTTGGTGGCTAACTTAAGCCCTGCTTATGCTTATGGGCCTAAAACAAAACTGCAACTCCAAAATGCTTGTCTCTAAATTATTAAGCCAAGGCCAGAATCCACCAAAACCAAGTGTAGCAAGACTAAAGCTAGGCTGTGAAGTCTAACATCAGTGATTCTGTGGTTGGGATACTCCACCATTCAGTTATCCCATAACCTAGCTTTCTGGTGAGTGCATCTTTGGACATCTTTCGTGCTAGGTCACTTGATACTTTTAATCCAAAAGAGAAATCCAGGCAACAAAGTGGTAAATATCATATGCTGTATTGGTTAAACGATTATTATCTATGGAGCACAAAACCTCCTTATAATGATGTCTTTGGGCCAAATTATGACAGTCTTATACCGAAACTATCTTACAACAAGGTCATATTATAAATGTACGCTGAGTTTTGGAATTTCTGTGATCCAACACCACCATAAGACATTTTGAAAGTACGTCTGTTCTACTACTAATTAAGAGTTAAACTCCAATCTGGTGTCGTCATTTATTTAAACTTCAAGTCTTAATATTTACCAAGTAAGTTACAGTCAAATAGAAGGCTGAGCTGCTTATCGAAGTTTTGTATTTACAGTAAAATGGCATAATTCGTTAATGATAATTGGTGATATCAATTGCTGCTTCATAGAAACACAATACTTTGTCATTTGTGACCAGGTGCGGTTTGGTTGAGTAGGTATGCTAGACGACGACTAAGAGAGTTTCAAGAGAAAGAAGCAACAGAATGTCTTGCTCACATCAGGTTCTGTCTGATTTTGAATTACGTCTGCATTGTCAAACTTATGTTTCGAGCATAGATATCTGGTTTAGATGTCAGGACTAGATGTCTGGGTTGCACATCCAGTTTAGGTTGATATTGGTCTCACACTTTGATGCTACTGCTAATTGGAATAACAGTTAATATGTGTGTGTGTTTATGTTAAACTTTAACATTTGTAAACACTTGTAACAATGATATATATTTGTTCAGAATTCAATTTTAAACAAATTTCATGTGTGCTCTGTAGTCATATCTTCAGTAGTTGATGTGCTATAATGTTAACCCTTAAGGGTTGAAATGTGATATAAAAAAACACAAAAAATATCTGGCAAGGACTAGAATAATGGCTAAAAGTATGTGGTGGGCAATGGTTTAATAGAAATTAGCACTGATGTAGATGATGTCAAGTATGTGCTTATCATCTTCTGATTACATCTGATGCTGTGATAATCAACCTGTCACCATACCTTAAGCCAGTGAGGGGGAATTTATCCCTGTACCTACTAATTGTACCCTGCCTCTCATCCCACTCTTACCAACCACAAACTGGACAGTCCTTGAAATCAGTCACAGTACTCTACACCTTAGACAACAATATTTTTCATATTGCTGTTGCAAAAGAAATATATTTCATTACATACAAAGTACGGCTATGATTCACTAGATGTTTTCGGTGGCAGAAGCAGCTTCCGATGTTTGAATTGTAGATTACTTGCCTGAATTAATTTACATAAATGTCAGAGTTGGTTAAGCACAATGTTTCAGACAATGCATTCCTGTTGTAGCCAGGTTTGAGCTTGGATTAGGTTACACTATCACTCGTGTGAACACAGGTTTTTATTTGCATTGTGTTATTTTTATTTCTGTTTTAAATTTCAGATGTTTTCCTGCAGTCTTTTCTGCAGTGTTCTTAGTTCACTGCTCTTGTTTGAACACTAATTGTGTCTGTAATGAATCTAAACCCACCTTTTATTTGAAATCATTGGGGTCGAATTTTGCTTGGCTGAGTTGTGCCTACTCTTTGACTTGTTAGGTCACCCTGTTTAGGCTGTCTTAGTCTCTGATAACATACCAGAATTGCTTTTAGTTTGGTGCCCTGTGCCTTGGTCACAAAAGATTTGTAATCTAATCTCTAATTTAATCTGATGTGAAGATAATTGTGTTTTTCTGTTCACCTCTGTGCTTCTGGGGAAGTATATCTGGATCTGGGGCAAGGGACGTAGTCTTGAAGTTATAACGTTAGGTTAATCTTGTCCATTACTTGAAACTTTATCTCTGTTTGTTTTATAGACGGCAACATCACTTTGACAGCAACCAAAGAACATGCAATTCCACGGGTGAGCTGTTTTGTGTTTCTTCCTTGCAGGTTAAAGGTCTGGTTATAAAGATAGTTCTGAACTTTAATGTCATAGCTTCAAACAACTCTTAATAATGTAAAATGTGACACAACAAATTAATTAATCCAAGTTTACTTTACAATACTGTGACAGTCTACTAGTCTGTTGGAAGCCTTGAGAGTTAGGAAGTCACTTTTTTTGCCCTTTGACTCTTCTGCAAAATTACAGTACTTAATTTTAGCTTAAATTGTTAGAGCTGCTGACTTATTTAGCCTACTATGTTCAGAAGCACACTGGTCAGTGAAAGCAAAATATTGCCAAGCTCACACTACCTCAGAAACTAGGTTACTGGAGTGATGATGTTGAATAGCTCCCCCTTAACACTATTACGATGAGCATGCACTAAAATGAATGGAAAACTAATCCCTCTTGTCGTTAAAGGGTTAAGCAAATACAAAGTTGTTGACAAAGCTGCTATAGTCCGGTTCATGGAGTGAATCTGCAGTCAATTGGACTGCAGAATTCTAGAAGACGAGTGTTAGATTATCGGGTTTAGTGGTTTGAATTACACACATTGGCTGAAACAGAGTTATGACAAGGGACAAACCAAAGTCAATAGATTAATTGCAAAATAATAGGCTAGCAACAAAGTATTGTGGACTCGGTGAAATATAGAGAACACTGAATGTTACGATGTACATACTGTCACAAGGAGGCTTGTCCATTAATGATTTAATGATATCTGGAAAGAAACGGGATAGAGGGGTCATCTAATATAGACAAGGAAGGGGAGGGGTCAAAGTTGGTCATTTGTTTGTGTATGTCCTTTATGGATTACTCTGTCGGTACTGAAGTAGAGTGATAAACTGTTTGTCACTTGTTCTCTTTGCAGTGTTGTCAGTATTGCCTTGTTTGAGAGAAGCACTCTGCCAGAAGTTGAACACAGAGCGGCTGACAGATCAGCTTCGTTCCAGGTTGGTGGAGAGTGGCATTGGGTCAGTCAGTGAGGTTGTTCAAAAATTGTTTGATCATATCTAGTGTTTCTAGTTGTGTACGTGAAGGACTTTTATAGAAGTAAGTCATCTTCCAAATATCTTGTCATTATGATAACATTTTGAGGTTCTTCAATGGTCAAGAAGTTCAGTAAGTTATATAAAATGGCAAATTCAGCTATATTTTGCAATAATATCAAACAATTTTGCCCCAGTCTTATTTATGTAGCAATCAAATGACATGATTGTTGTGTTGTAGTGCAGATATTTTTGTTGTCCCGCTTTGAGTGCCGTTTTATTTTGTTACATTATTATCTAGCTGTGGGCACAGGTCTTCAGTGTACTTTTGTGTGCATCAGACATTTGCTTCTGGTGATCTTAAAAAAGTTGGATGAATCTGTAATTATTCTTTGTAATTGACAGATTAGACATATGCTAGACATAAGAACGACTGAATTGCATTGAATAAACGAAATTGATTGATTGATTGATTGAAAGTTCAGTGGCATCACTGACCAAAATACAGGGGATTACTGTATGTTCTAGCTGTTGCTGCAGAAGAGTACATCGGTCCATTTGTTGGACCCATGTTAGTAGCACTGGTGTCAGATGCATACCAGCAGTATCATGGAGAACTTCTCATAGGCTTAGCAACGATCTGCTGGTCTTGCTTTCAGAGCCAGGCACATTCGAGATGGGAATTTTATCATCCCAAGTACTTTCTCAACATTTTGACCTGTAACTCTGACGGCCAGCCTGTCCACATTAAACATAGGAATTCCTTATTTGTACTGTCTTGTATCAACTTTCCATCTCTGTGAACTATTAAAGGTGGCTTTTGAGAGGAACGAAACGCTCACAAATGCACTTTTATATCTTGGAGCTATGGCCTGTTCATTTTCTGTACACGGTTGATCATGAAAATACAACGGTGTCTAGTTCCTTGTCACTTACTTTTGCAACAGCTGTTGCTAGAATAGTAAATTTATTGTCTGAAAAATTTATGCAATCTAATGCAGGTGGAGTGAGAACTCAGTTTGTTGGGAATCAATCTTGGTTTCATGGACTGTGAAGAACTGTCAGTAAGGAGTTGGCAGAACATGTACTTTGTATAGTTGTTTCTTTTAACAAACTAGGATCTCAACATCATTGTCTTCATCTCTTTTCTGTTCTCTCAGTTTATTAGCTCTGATTTTTGTAAAATTCATGTATGCTGTTTTCTGTAGACCGTCAAACAAGGTGGAAATATGGGAAGAACTCAAGATGATGAGTAAGCTAACTTTAATCTTTGGCACAGATGTCAGTTTTTTAGTATCCTTGCCATTCTAATACCATGTCACTATTACCTCATTTTTACCAATTGTCTGCATACTGGATAGTTCAAGTGATACACTGCTGATGATTTTAAAGACTGTATGGGACTTGGAATCTGATTGGTTGAACACTTGCCTTGTAATGCAGAGAGTATGGTTTCGAGTCTTCTCTGAGGCGGTTACTGTGTGGAGATCTTTAAAAGTTCTTCACTCACAGTTGTTCAGTGCCATCGACTGATGCTTGGTCATTATTATTATTAATAATAATAATAATAAAAATTTATTATTTGTTAGCTATGATGTTGATGAAGTACTTAGTTGTTTTGTGTATGACAATGCATGTGCATTTAATATGGATATAATTGCAAAATATTTTTATAACTAAATAGCTACACAGAACGTTATATGAAGTGCATCATTAGTACAGGTAATAAATAGCTAAATTACTTGGCCTAATTAGCTCTGGCATAGGAACAACAGTGGTGAAAGTACATTGTGTACTACTAGTACTAGTAGTAGTAATAATGATAAATAATAAAAAATTATTTTGTTCCTGTTAGATCTCTTCTACCTGAGTTTAAAAAAAAAAAAATAATAGTAGCACCATAGAATATCTTTGATGTTGAATGAGCCAAAAGAACGTGATGCAGTGTTTCTTTATTATGTGATATGGTCTATCAATGCAACAGATGAAGCTGATCACAGATTCCTATCTGCTGAATACAAATAACTTTCCACATAGACTGAATTCCATTAATTATTATCTAATGTTTTAGGTTTCACGAGGACTGCGGTGGCAGTCTATGGATGCTGCTTTTTGGTCATCTATCTGCGCGTTCAGCTTAACATTCTTGGTGGATACATGTACGTGGATAGTCAGCAATCAACTAGCAATGGAAAGGTGTGTTCTGTTACCCTTATCTCTTATATCTAATAGGCTTTTAAAGATGCTGCTGAAATGTCTGGGGAAACCAGCAACCATTGATGATTGCTAGTAGTGTCTGTTCTCCTTAGCCTTCGACTTGCATGTGATACTTTCATGGGGCATTGTTTTGAAGCTGGATTTGTTTCAGAAACTAAGATAAATAATCTCAGTCAGCTTGAGGCAACACCCTCACTTTTCAAATAACAATGCAGAAAGCACAGTGGTACTAAAAGGAAGAATCGAGTGACACAGTTTAAGAGTTTAAACTCTTTTATATTGTGCTTTAAGAGAGAAAACTATGCATAGTGAATGTAATGTAATTTTATGACGACAATTGTACAGCCCTTTGAATGGCAATGAATGTATGCTATGTAGCAGTGATCAATGATGTATTTTAGGCTTCAAATTGGTTTTGAATGTTTTCTCTTTCTCAAATTTTGATTTTGAACTTGTTTGACCTTCCTCTCCTTTTGCTTTTGTTGAATGCAGTCAGCCAATGAAGTTATTATTACGTCTGATATCCAGAAACACTATCTGGCTGGAGTGCAGTACATCTTTGGTCAAGGCAAGTGATATCACTGAATTAAATCAAAGTCACATTCGGTTGGTCATGTATATGTAGAGTGAATTCTGGTTCCCTCACTTTCAGCTGTTTCAGCAAGCACTTGTGTCATGTCGCAGTTTTGTACCTACAGCCTGCACGGAAAGTTTTATGATGTCGCCTGGGTTAAGTTGATTTGCTCATTCAATCAGTGAGTTTTGATCATTGGTGTGAGTTAGCAGATTCCAATAATGCAGTCAGATAATCACTATAATGCAGTCAGTTGATTTGTGAAAATGATGTTGAAAAGCACTTTTCGCCACCCTAGTTGTCTAGATATGTGCTGTAGTGCCAAGTTCATCTAGTATTTAAATCAGACTTGAAACCAGAAAATTAAACTGTTGTCAAGGTAAAACAGGTAAAAATAATGCTTATATTTAAATGTCTGTGTAGTAGACCCTCAAGTCCTAGGGGGTCTGAAGACCAGTTTTGAGATGCAAACTTGAGTGCAGCAATGCAAGGACCATATGTCTTTGTAAGGTGGTCTATTTCTGTCTCTTGAGTCTATTGTGTAAGGTAGTTAATCAGTTGTTTAGTTTTATTTATTTATTATTTAGGTTTAGACAATTTAATCAGTGACGTGCAGAGAGCCGTGAGGAACGTTGTCAGCAGTTACTCCCTGAAGGACCAGGTCTCGTCTGTGACAATCCAGGACATCGTAAGTGACGTCAGGAGGCAAGTGGAATATCGCCGTGAAAACGGTTACCACGACGTCACCTCCTCGAGCCTCTGCAGATACATGATGCCAACAAGTGAAGGCGAATCACAGGTGGTGACATGCTGCATCTCGAGTTCTCTGAGTCGGTTGTCAGTTGTATTTCTGTTAGGCTTGTGACTAGTTATTAATGCATGTAAACTGTAAAGGCATTTGCTGCATACATTTACATATGTCTGTATGTAATATGTTTGCATGGGACTTATCAGTACAGTGCTGTTTATGTATCAGTACAGTACTGTTTATGTATACCTCAAAAGCACTTTAAATACTTGAAACTTCAAAATTAAAGCATTGTTATTTGACAGCGTTTTTTCTTGTCATATATAATGCCTTCTTTGTTTAAAGGTCTGCATTTTAAAACAGCCAACATGCAGCTTGTCTCGTTTTCTGTCCAGTGACTTCTGTAACATGTACAGGTATATTTAGTGCAATGTATGGACTTTAATTACTTGACTGTGAGCAACGGAAGCAGTTTCTTTAAATGCGGAAATGTTTAACGAGAGAAGGAAGAACTATTGCTGTACCCATTTAAAAAAATTTAATTAGGGTTAAGCTGGTCAATGTTCTGCTTGTTATATCTGGATAGCTAACTGCACTTCACCTGGCGACTGACTAATCTTGCCTCCGATTCCCATTTGTGTGTGACTTTGCATGCGCTAAAAATGTTTGTAATGATAATAATAATAAGTTACAGTTAGGCTTTATCTGTTATATTTCTTCTCCAAGGCTTATCCTTCCGATGAATAGGACCAGATGTTATGTTAGGCTGTGGGTTGTGTCTGTACAGCGCCCTTGTAGCGGCATGGTCGCGTTACGGTGCTATAGATATTGTCCGTGTTACTATTATTATTATTATTATTATTATTATTATTATTATTAGTGATGTTATACTTCTTATATTTTGTTGCTGATATGATAAGTGTGCGTAAATAAACTAATCAGAATCCCAGAATTAGAATTTATAAATTGAGATTTTAAGAGGTAAGATGAAACAGTTAAAGCATTTCTTTTGTTTGAAATGAAGGCTTGTGGCCTAACAAAGGAAGAAACTGCCCTTTGCAAACTGAAAAATGAAACGAAAGACATGATTGAAAGGTGGGTACTTTTCTGCTAATATATCAAGTTTAGACTGTAAGCTATCTGAAGTTTCTTACTGTAAATTTTCCAAAACTCCAAGTAATATCTTTTTAAGCCATTTAACGACAGAGCAGCAACGCCATAATATTGCAACAACAGCAGTTAGTACAAGATCAGAACTCAGTCATGCATATCTTTTACCCGTAAGTTACTAGTTTTAAAGGCGCGTTTACAGAAAACAGGGCCCTAGGCGCAAACATTTTTGGGGCTCTTCTGAACTTGTAGACTGAGTGTCTGAGACTCTGGTGGTGTTTAGCCTATCATGTGCAAAAACCCAGGAAGTTGATCTGTAAAAATTGAAAATAGTTTATATTTAAAATAATTCAGAATTCAAAAATATTATTTTTTTAACTGAAAAAAATTTCATTCATTTGGGGCCGTCTGAGATTTGGGGTCCTTAGGCGTGTGCCTAGTGTGCCTGTGCATAAACGCGCCTCTGTGTCGAACTCAACAGAACTTATGAATAATGATGCTTTAAAATAATGTTTTAGAATATAAATTATGGACATAATTACAAATATATATATATATTTTCTTAATTGTTAAAGTTAAAAATCTATACTCTGTGGGCTGTCAACTTTGAGGCAACCTTTGAAATGTTGTCCTTGCTTGAGGGTTTGATGTTGTGAATCAAACTGATGCATACTGTAATCGGGTGTTAGAAAACTCGAAAAAGTCTTTAGATTTGACTTGGGATAAATATCTTAAATGATCACTTATCTAATCCATGTTTTTTGAAGATCCAAATACTGGTAAAGTGGTGATGTGCTTATGCATTTAACTGGATAAACGGTTCAATTCGGGATCAGTCAGTGATTGATTCCAAGTGAAATTAGTCGGACATTAGTCAGCAGTCATTCATCATACACTTGTTTCGCATTGCACAGTGAGTAATCTAGACATCTTTGGGGGGGAAATGTCCCCCCCCAGGATTTATGTTTCCCCCAGAGGCCAGCAATATCACAATGTAGAGACCTTTAGGGGAGGAAAATTCCCCCCCCCCAGGATACATGTGGATACATGGTTTTCCCCCCAGAGAGATGAATTCCTTAAAAAAAGTCATCAACCGTTTTGAGAGAGTAATTGCTGTAGAAAAAGTTAAAAATCGGATGAAGGACTAAATAAAAGGTCATCAACTTTTTTGAAGATGAAATTAGGAAAAGTCAGAAACTTTTTCAAGATGGAAGAAAAAATCTTGTGTAAATTCTTTGCTCCCCCCAGAAACCTTGTTTCTCCTCCCAGAAGAGGGGGACTAGATTAAACACTGCGCATTGCATTGTAGTGTTTTCCTGTCTAGAGACCAACACTTAATTAATTTTAAACATATGTATTGAACCCTTAGTCTGAGAGCTAGAAGATAAGAATTGTTTACATGCATAACAATTGTTGGAAGTCTTTGTCTAATGTCCTACTCTATTCGGCCCATTTTAGTTAATTTTTGCCTTTTTCACTTCACTCTTTCCGGTAGTCTGTTTCCGTGTTTCCCACGGATAACTTTGCTTTTTTCCAACTGCTTTGACTCTGGGTTGGGGCTTGCTTACTGATTTTGCTCAGAGAGAACCACTGAGTTGGTAAACAGCAGCGAGTGCTAAAGAAGTTCTTTGGATTGGATTGTACTTGAAGCGGATTGTGATTTTATTTCCGGTTTTCTTGTAGTTCTGACTTTCATACTGTTATGACGATTTGTCTGGACTCTGGATTCTCCAGACTTGTGGACAAAATCGCTGAATATTTCTTGCCGGCTGCTCAGCCTGAACGAGCCGCTCCACTGTAAGTATTGATTGCAAAAACTCATTTACAGTACTGCATAATAATAATAATAAGACGATTTGTGTAGCGCCATAGCGCAGCCGAGCCAAAGAAAGGGGTGCTGTACAAGATTTTTCAAAAATCAATGATAGTCATATGACTAGAGAGGTGTGGCCCATTCTTCACGTGGTCAGGAAGATTGTTTTGTGGTGTTGAGCAAGCAGTGCTAGGATTTGCATAATCACTTTGTACGTGCTGCATGTTGGGATTGGTTATCTTAGAAATCACTGGACAAGAGTAAAGATAGGCAGCTGAATGTCTTGCACTGTACTATTCTGCCAAATTTATCACCAATTCCCGGGACCATGTTTCAGCTGGGGGTTTGGTGGTAGCCCTTATAAATTTCTTGAGGTAAGAGTGGGGCAACCTCATTTTACCACTTTTCCTTTGCTTATCTTCTGTTGTGAGCAGTTTTGAGTTATATATATATATATATATGGTATGCCATCCTCTAACTGAGGACTAGAAAGCAGATAGTAATTGTAATCATGATAATACATTTATGTAGTGCCTTTTGAAGAAAAACTACTGGGAGGCTTATCACTTGATTGAGCAGTTAGCCTTGTAATGTGGTGAATACAGATTGCTGTCTTCTTTTGCTGGTCATTGTATAAGGATCTTCAGCAATTTCTGTGAAAACAGTTGCTTTGCACCATCATTTGGTGCTTGATCGTTAGTTAGATGCCATACATAAATTATTATTATTATTATTATATTTTTTTTTAACGCACGAGGTACGAAAATCCGTCAGGCTCTAAGAAACTATAAAACAGAAGTGTATTTAAGCGTGGAGCATGCCGTAATATTTTATTATTATTATTATTATTATTAATCAGGTGCTTATTTCGTGCTCAGAAGTGTAGATCAACAGGCACCGACAAGTGATCAGAAATGACTAATGTGTGAATACGGATGTCAGCAGAAGCCTCTGACTCAGAATCCTTTTCAATGCATAGTTGATATGAGTACTTGAGTAGGTGTATTAATTGTCTGAATAAGTCCAGACAAATGGCTAAGTTGTGAAAATCATTGAGCACTGTGATTCCTGGAGTCTTCAAGATGAATATCGAAGTCACTGATCGTTATAAAGATAGGAGAATGGTAAATACAGAAAATAATAAAATTGATAATAATAATAATAATAAACTGGTTGTTTTTGTAACGTATAAACTGACAGTGATGTTGCTTTTTAGGGAGACTCTTCCATTGGCCAAAGTCATTCCTATCGTCAACGGTCTCGTTCACAATGTTTTAGCTGATGCTCCAAATCCTTTCTTACAGGTATGAAGAGATTTTGGTGATTAAATTTGACTTTCATTGAACAAGAGTCATTTTTCAATAGAGAATATATGCATGCTTCAGTTACTTCATTAAAAATTTTTTGCTATCAGGTTATGGACCATGTAAATTAAAAGTATTAAGCAAAAATATGAACTGAAAATGTTTGCCTTTACTTCATAAGTAATATTAGAAGTGACAAAACTAAGAATGCATGGAACACTCGCCATATTCAGCCATTTATAGATGTACTCTAAAAAGAAGAAGACTTGGGCAGTCTGAATGCAAAATGTTCTAATGGGAAGAGTGTCCCAAAAATGGATGGGGTAAATGTAAATTTCATAGTCTCTGATGTTTTGCATATCTCAACAAAGTTCTCGGAGTTCCCTCCCAAAGTTCCCTTTTGAATGTGGTTGCATTCATGGTTTGACTTAGAAATGCCAATATCTTGCAATGAGATTTGAATTCAAGGTGGAGGGAACTACACACGTGTTTCTTCACAGCCACCATGCAGCCTCTATTAGTCTTAGCAGCTGGGCCAATAACTGGAGTTCTTTAAACATGCATGTATGAATATGTATCTGTTATTTTGCCATTTTGCATTTGACATGTGCATGGAAGTGCTTGCCTCTATTCTAAGCTTTAGGGGATTTTCTTTTTGTCATAAACCATGCACATTCAAAGGAAAGGAAACATTGATTGGATAGACGTATTTGTACTTTTGAGTAAACTGCACTTGATTGGTTATGTGTTTGACAAATTATCTAGATGTGAATTTGTTGAGAATTAATCAGGGCTTAAAATCTGTGTTTCAGGACCTCCTGCTTAAAGATCAAGTGAAGGATTTTGCGGCCAATGTCTACGAAGCCTTCTGCCAGTCACATGACAACAAGTGTTCGATCAACTGATGATAATCGGCTGTTGATTGACTACAATCAATCAATTCCATAGACTGAATCATCTATATTGTATGCAATATGAACTGCTAAGCCTTTCATCAGGCTTTCCTTGCACTATATGATTATTTGAACAGGAACCCATTTGTCTGTAATTACTTGACTTCCTTATTTTTTTGTTAATTTCCGACACTGGTAATTAATTAATTTCTGAATAGACATATCCGTATATACTAAATAATTCGTTAGTGCTGACAATTATTTGATAATTGATTATGCTGCCTGTAATATCTAAGAAATTTCCTACAGTGAGATAACTGACTTCTCTTGATACATAATCATTTTGCTGTGTTTGATGATTGCATAAGGTACATGTCATAAGTCATTTTAATTCATTTGCCTTTTGTTGCAACTTGTATAATCATTTTAGGTTCTTTTACTTTCAGTTCCTTTATTGCCAATACTCTGCTTCTTCAAAAGCTTTGTGTTTTCAACCCAGATACCTGGTTCAAAGGGTTAATACATTCATTTGAAAACTAAAATTCTCAAGCCATTTAGGAGCAGGATTTGTTTCTATTACAAAATGTTTGCATTGTGTAACTTGATGTGTTTTTCATGGCAGTCATTGGAAAAACTGTAAAGTAAGAATTTCTAATAAGCCATTGTAAATATTTTATTACACTTGCAAATATTTCAAGATTTCTGAGTTTTGACTCTTCATTTATAGTAAAATTCACATGAAGCCATTATAATATTTTTGGCTGTGATTCAGTTCTATAAGTGAAAGTGTTTTTGCCAACATCTGAAATATTAGAATAGCTTCCAGAAGGCCAGAATCATGAATTGAAATTGTCTTGCACGTTTTAACAGTAGTTTAAAGTGCAACTTTTGTGCTGAATGAATGTTTCATGAATTTTTTATCTGAAAGTTGGAATTCAGAGGAACTGCTGAACTTTATGGTGAGAAGAAAAGACTTTCCAAATGTAGTTGAATTTGTGATACTTAAGTTTTAGTTAGACTTGCAATCTGAACTTTTGCATATATAGTGCCAGATCAATTAAATTCTTGTAAAGTTCTGATGGGTCTGTTTAGTGTGGCTATTCCTTCAGCATTAGACAAGAATAAGAATTATTTCATCTTGGATTGGTTTCTGGTTCATCATGCCATCGTCTCAGGCTAGACAGGAATTGTCTTGTGCAGCTGTCCTGTCACTGAGCATCCTTGTAATCTCGATATCCTATTGGAGAGCAAGCAGAACTGCACAATTCTGATTGTGCAAGAATAGCTTCATCTATGTAACCAGAATGCTTGTCAATTCAAGCCAAGTGTGGCTTCGCTAGAAGAAAATTTTAAAGAAAATTTTAAGAAAAAACGTTGCAATAAGTTGACTTAGGTGACTGATGATACATAATGAGCTGTTGTTCACTACAGGCTTAAGTGGCACAAACTGGAAATTTGGTACTGTATCTTGTAATGAGGTAGTCATATTTGGTGAATGAAAAGGGTAAGAATTAGAATATGAAGTGTTGTGATAAACTAATTATTATTATTATTATCATCATTATTATTATTAAGTACTAACTATCTTTGCTGTAGTGTTTAATGCACAAGGCATGAATTAGTGAGTGGCACAACAAAATTAGGCACATTCAGATAAATATGCACATGATCGGCCCTTTAAGACTAAAATGAAAAGAGTATTTCTAGGCTAGCTTCTTACAGTAAAGCAGGTAGAATTTGCTGACTTAAACAGATGTGTGAGCCGACAGCTTTACTTGGGTGCTAAAGAAAATTTAAAGAATGCGATTGAAATAATAATGGGCAAAAACAATGGGTATGAAATGTGGGGTACGGTACCCTCCAGTCCAAAAAGTGTGGGTACAGGTACCCTTCTTACCCCCGTAAATTACGCCTATGATTGAATGTCTCATGTAGATACATCAGCTAGGAGAACGAAATTCGTCGCTGACTTCCCTACTTTAGATAACCAGTAAATATGTTCGTATAAGCTTATTCATGGACTCTCAGATAAGTGTCTTTGAAACTGTTTTTAGCACTACGAAGTGGTACCTACCAACGAGGTAATAGAACGACGGATAAATTTCTTTAGCGCCTAGATATTATTTGTACTGACGATTTGTAGTCTTTGGTTATGGGCGGGTCGTCACTAATGATCGGTGTGATTGACAGACACATGCCGAGAAAGAGAATGAGAGAGCTTTGAGCAGCAGCTGCTGCAGCTGGACTGGCTTATCATGAGATGTAGGAGCAAGCGGCGTAATGTCATGGCGCGACGTGTTTGCCTCGATCGCATGCTAACCGATACGCATGATTGCAAGGAGACCGTTACAGACGATTGAACACCGATCTTTTCACGTTCTCTCTTTGATCCAGTCGAGCGTCGGTTTGGTCTGATCGCTTCCAGTGGCGAATGGGTTGATGTCATAACAGGTGAGAGTCGTTTAAAACGTCGCTTTAAAATCTTCTGTTATGGTCACAGGTGCAATTACGTCTCTGAGTTTGTCCTCAGGCCTCAGCGTCAGTCAGCAGTTTGTGTTCGGCTGCTTTGATGTCCGCCATTTCGCGAACAGGTTCGAAGTGTAGGCCTACCGACTCTTGGAAAATTAGGCCGTTTTAAAACTACACACGATTTCTTTGTCGGTAGGCTACTGATGTTTAGTGATGTAATATGTAGGCTAATGGAAGCGAACAGCTGTGGAAAGACTACAAATTGAAATGCTATGCCTCGGGGCAAGATGAGGCACAGCATTATAGTTGTTTGGTACAAGGTACGGAAAAAGGTAGACAGTCTTTTACAATATATACTTCCCTTCACTCTGTCTGTCTGTCTGTCTGTCTGTCTGTGTCTGTCTGTCTGTCTGTCCCTGACAAGATTCTGCTTACGAAGGACCAGAGAGGTCTACCTTTTCCCGTACCTTGTACCTGTCTGTCTCTCTATCTCTCTTTCTCTCTCTTTCTCTCTCTGTCGCTGTACTTCTGGCATTGTGTAAGCTTTTGGCTTTAATATGATTCTGTATGAGAAGAGTTGTGCGTGACGATTGCAGTTAATGGGGAACAATCTGTGTGCATCATGGCAGAAGGGATACAGAGATGGTTTGCGATGGCCACCTGCTAAAGACACTCATCTCATCAGGTACGGAGGAGGCCAACTCAAGAATCATTTCATTCTGGCATTGCTTAAATAGTACTTAAAAACTCTTGACAAGGCTTACTCTGTGACTTAACGTTGTTGCTTTAAACTAGCTTCAAAGAAAGTAATTAGCAAACCATTCTTTAAAACTGACCCTAATATAGGCCTATTTACAGAATTAGAAGATAACAAAATCTTGCAGGACTTCAGTGTAGTTTCTGCTGTGGAGCTATTGGCAAGAGGATTCAATATTAAGACATTTAAAACTTGGTGTGTAATTTGGAGATCCAGGATTTCACTACAGTATTTCAAAATGAAGCTACTGACATACTTACCTGTGAAACTTACAAAGTGACCCGATTGTTCTGTTCAGCCCAAACTTCCACAGTTCAACAGAAAAGAAGCTTTGTTCTGGTTGGTCCATCTGCCAGGAATAAGCTGCATAGTAACTTGCAACATGAGTTTCTTGACCTTGCATTGACTCTTTTCTGTAACCGTTTGAAACTACTTTCTTTCGATTGAGGTTTTGTGTTGGGGGGGGGGAGGGTGAGGAGCACCTCCGATGAATTTCTTATGAAGTGTTGCTAACTTACTATATCAGTTTGCAGTTACAATTACACCAACAAAACATGTAGGCAAATAATTATAATTAAAAAGCATCAGTTAAATTACCTTATTCTACAATTCTTGTGTGTATTTGATATGATTTAGATTATGGGCAGAAATTTTTGAAGTGAGGGAGGAAAATAATGAGGTCATCTGGGGACGAATTTCTGAAGATGTCGTTCCAGTCAACGTCGTCTGTGTGCGAAATTCTCCGGAAACTGTTCTTCAGATCACTGCCTACAACCGCCTTGTGGAAAAGATCTTTGATGTCTCTCTGACGCAGCCAGGTAACAAAACTCCTGTTTCTGAGAATTCATCGAATTAATTACTAATTGATCTGTACTTGATAAGTTATTGACATTGTAAAGCATCGTAAAAGTGGTTCACTGTGTTTGGTGCTATATAAATTATTGCCATTACATTACAATGTGTTCCATGCGTCTTCCTTCAGTTTTCTGTTTTACCTTTGGTTTATCCTCTTTTTCTGCCATATTCTTATTTTTCTTGCAGTTTCTACTCCATAATTTCTTTCAAGCAATAGCTAGCAATTAGTTTCAAGCAACAAACAACTGATCCTAAATAATTTATATAGCACCATAAGCTGGTAATGTAATCTCATACTGTTTACTATTTTTTCCAATTCATTTACAGCTTCAATCATTTGTTCCTGATGTTGATAAAATGTTTGATGGTCATTTCTTTATTTTGTTAATTTTTGTATATTTATTTTAGCTGTGTATTATTGGTGTAAAATCAGTAAATCTGAATGTGAAAGACTTTGATGAAGTGTTGTTTTCTCGAGATTAATTTTTCTGACGTTCCCATGATTATTATTATTGTTATTGTAACAAATTGCGCACATGTCAGCTTGCATTGAATAAACGAAATTTATTGATTGATTGATTGATTGATGCATTGATCATTGAGACTTTTTCACTGATATCTTCTACAGGTGCATTTGAAAGGCTTCAGTTTGAAGTTGGTTGCAGTGTTTGACCATGTCTAGGGATTTCTAGTTGTTTCTATCCATACATGTTTCATGCGACCCTGTGACATTTTGCTATTAATTTATCAGTGAGATCCCCAACTGCTGCTGCCCATTTGAACAGCCATTTTATCTAATCATGCATGGATTGCTGTAGTCAGATATACAAATCTCCTCAGAGGTACAAATCTCCTCAGAGATACAAATCTCCTCAGAGATATAAATCTCCTCAGAGATACAAATCTCAGACATACAAATCTCCTCAGACATACAAATCTCCTCAGAGATACAAATCTCAGAGATACAATCTCCTCAGAGATGTAAATCTCCTCAGAGATACAAATCTCAGACATACAAATCTCCTCAGAGATGCAAATCTCAGACATACAAATCTCCTCAGAGATACAAATCTCTGAAATATACAGTAGTTGCAGTCATTGTGTGTACCAACGTGCACCTTAACGTCATACTTGGCAGAAGGAATGAATGATCCTACGCACATCTCGCATCTGTGAATGGGAAAACAGCCTTTAATACATAAATGATGGAGTAATGTCATTAGCATAAATCAGTTACAGGCTCTGAACAAGGGTTTCTTTAACCACTTCCCTTCTTATTTATCCTGTGGAGGATGAGCAGCCTTTTATGTTGGTTCATTTATTTTATCTTTTACCTTTGAAGAACTGGAGTCGTCCAGAAATTTGAGACACCATTATGGTCCACGCTTCTTCCTTCTGCTATCCCAGTGAGCTTCTTTACCACGAATTCTATTTTGGCGAGATGGTTTATTTCCTAATTCAGAAAGATATATTGTTTGTTGAATGGATAATGGACAGTGGCACAGGAAGTGTTTAAAGGTTGTCTGAGCCAACTTCAGTCAGGTAGCCTACAGACCTAAAGTGGATAAAATTATACATTATATGTGATTTAATATATAAGAATATTTTTGTCATTTTGTTAGAACCACTGGAAAAGTTTTTTATACTAGATATTGATGAAATGAAAAGTGTCTAAAGCACAATAAGTCAATAACTACTTTATTTTAAAAACATATTTTGTCACTAGCAACATTTATGACCTACTATCAAAGTATATGTATCACTGTATTATTTTGTATAGTATTTTAATTTTTCCAAAAAAGTTGTGTGAGCATGCCCCTGCCTCGGTGTAACAAAGGAAAAATTTGTGTGAGCATTGGAGTCTTTGGATAATGGATAAGCCTCAGTTGCACTTGATAAATCTTCTGCATTTGATGTTGTTGATCTTTTTTATCCTGTTTTGCCCTGTAATGTGTCTGGTATCAATTATACATTCAACTGCCACTTAGTTCACCAGCTAGTCACTAGTACTACCCAGCTGCCCAGATCTACGCATTCTTCATCATGGCTTTCTCTGTCTCCGCCTCTAGTCTCCACCTCTCTCAAATCCGGCAACTGCTCCTTAATCAACGCTGCTTCAGCGCTTTGCAACCATCTCCCAAAAGATCTCTGCCAGGTCGATCATCCTGTTCTCTTGCCTGGTACTGTCAGCCTCCTCCACTTGCTTTCTGTCCTACAGCATTTATCTGAGTCTGTAAGCCGAACCTTTCAAGTTATCCTACCTTGGTTCCACTTCTGCACCTACCAATGATGACCATCGTCAACGATTTCTAATGTAGCACCAAGCTGTCTGTTCAGCTTGACCTCCCCACATTTTGGTCTGGCACTAAAACAGACCAAGCACCAACCTGGCTCTTGCAGATTTGATCTGATATGTAGTGCTTGTGAATAAATTGGTTTCCTTAACGTGGCTTTTGTGTGACACCGAACAATCTTTTAGACTACATTTATACATTAAGACTTTCGATGATCTCTCATCAGGCTGAATTTTCTATGGTGTCTCACTTCACTATCTGTCTATGAACAACCACCTCTTCTGTGAGGTTTTACCTTTGTGGGAGGCGGAGGCACAGCGAATTTGTGTATCACAGACAGGGTATGTGCCGATGACATGGGGTATGGTAGCTGAATGGATAGAGCTCTGGGCATGTACGGTAACGTGGAGAGTATGGGTTCGAGTTTCCACTCAGGCAGTAGTTGTGTAAGGGACCTTCATGCGCAATTGCTCAGCGCCATCGATGTTCTGTCGTATGGTCATGTTTGCACTTCTGAACTTTAGAAGGAAAGCCAAATGAAATACACTAGTATACTGTATTATGAAACTGTGCACCGCATGACACTGTATGTATTTCACTAAGTAAATAAGTAAGTAAGTCTATTCTTTATTACTACCAACTGCTTATATCGCACTTTGGTTTACATATAGTTTTGTCTGCTCAAAGGCAGATGTTAGTACTCTGCATGGGCTGCTGTTATGGATGGCTGATAATCAGAATCATTCTAAGACAGAGCATCTGCAGTTAAAATCATTGCAACAGCTGAAGAACTCAAGTGGCTGACATCCATAAACAAGACCCTTGTATCTCCTCAGACTCCGATAGCAGTCGATTCCCCGCAGTGGTGACGTGATCAGCTATTATCTTATCGTAGACGACGCGGCGGCCAGAGGTGTTCAGCGCAGACTGTATTCATCCAAGTGGGTTACGCAGTTCAACTTCAATAACCACCATCCTTCAAAGCATAAACTGATGAATGTTGCTGAGGAAACTGATAATAACTGAGTTATTAGACAGAGTTCCAAGCATTACAATACGAGATCCTTTGAATGGCGTAACCACAATTTCCAAAACGTTTCTTTTGTTGGTCTTGTTAAGTTGTTCTATAAAGCTCTTGTCCCACACTTTCTTTGTTTGGCTACACTTAACACTAGAAATCCTCTGCTTCTAGAGATCTTATTTCCTTCTTATGGTTCCTTTACTGTTGTTTTGGACTGTACAGCTGCTGGTTCTAATTGGACTGAACCTGAACTTTCACTTGGTTGTGCTAATTAATTAATTAATTTCATTGATGCTGTAGAATGAATAAAATGGACTAGAATGTAAGCAATCTATATACAATATAAATTTATAATAGTAGAATTGGTCGGTGTTACAAGGCAAAAATGATTTTGGTGGTGATGATGATGATTGTAATTGTAATTAGTAACTTCTATTGTGCCGGTGCCTAGAAGTAACATATTTCTCTTAAGTACTGCTCTATTTGTGCTAATCATTCTTGTTTCCTCTATTTCTATTGTTTCTTCTTCCTTCTCATTGTCATTTCTTCCTGTTCATTTTTCTAACCTTCTGCATCTTTGGTTTTATTTCCGCCACTATTCATCCCCTTTTTAAAGCCTTCATTCCTCATTCCAAAATGCTTCTCCTCCTTCTCTCCACGCTGTCTTAGATCCTTCTTCATATTTCTATTCTCTTTTCTGGCCACTTTCAATCTCCTTATCTCTGCCAATCTCATGTTACTTCTACTCCTCCAACTTCCATTCCTCCACTTCCCCTTGCCTTTCCATCCAATGGTGATGATGATGATGAAGAAGAAGAAGAAGAAGATGATGATGATGATGATGATGATGATGATGATGATGATGATGATGATGATGATGATGATGATGATGATGATGATGATGATGATGATGATGATGATGATGATGATGATGATGATGATGATGATGATGATGATGATGATGATGATGATGATGGCACCAGTGGAAAGAATGATGTTGAGGTTGATGATGAGATGGAAGAGGAGAATGCTGATGAATGTTGATGATGATGGATATCGTAATGAGTGTGCCTATGACTATGATGATGATTTGATTATGACTATGACAGCAGTGATGTCAGTGGTGCGAATGTTGATGAAGATGACTGTAACGATGAGCAAGAGGAGGAGGAGACTGGATGTCATGATCTTGGGAGTAAGTGCTCCTATTTCGGAATGCCAATGGAGTGTCGGACAGCGTTGGAAAGCGGAAATATATATATTGCCATTAATGTGGGTCACAATATTTATCACATGAGGGGAAGTGATGCAATTTACTGCATGAGTGGGAAGGAGAAGGACTGAGAGTCAGACAGACTGACAAATACCGACAGACACAGACTGACAGACACAGACTGACAGACACAGACTGACAGGACTGGAGACACAGACTGACAGACAGACAGACTGACAGACACAGACTGACAGACACAGACTGACAGACACAGACTGACAGACAGACAGACTGACTGACAGACAGACAGACAGACTGACAGACAGACAGACTGACAGACACAGACTGAGAGACACAGACTGACAGACAGACAGACAGACTGACAGACACAGACTGACAGACAGACAGACACAGACTGACAGACACAGTTAAACACAGACTGGCACACACAGACTGACACACACACAGACGGACACAGATATGGAGAGAGACAGAGAAGGGGAGAGAGCGGCAGAAGAGAATGGTGGGAGAGATACAGACAAACCGACAGCCAGACAGAGAGGGGAGAGAGACGGAGAGAGAGCAGAGAGAAATGTAAACAGACAGACGGATGGACGGACAGACAGAAAGAGAGAAATGTAAATAGGGGAATGGAAGAAGGATGGAGGGATGATGAAGGGGGTTGGCATTCACCTGATGCCGGGAATTGCGAGGGACAGCAGATGGTCCACTATGGTCCCTCCTAACTCATTCGCAGGATCAATATTTCGCTCCTGCTGCAGCAGCCGCCACCATTGCTTCTGCTGATGATGCTGCTGTGGGTTGTGGAACCGTGGCGGATGGAAAGAAGGCAAGGGGAAGAGGAGGAATGGAAGTTGGAGGAGTAGAAGTAACACAAGAAAATTAGAAGGATGGCAGAGATAAGAAGATTGAAAGTGGCCAGAAAAGAGAATAGAAATATGAAGAAGGATCTAAGACAGAGTGGAGAGAAGGAGGAGGAGGAGGAGGATGATCGGGGAATGAGGGCTTTAAAAAGAAGGTGAATGGAGGGGGAAATAAGGCCAAAGAGGCAGAAGGTTGGAACGATGAAAAGGAAGAAATGACAATGAGAAGAAAGAAGAAACAGTAGAAAAAGAGGAAACAAAGCATGATTAGTAATATAACAGTGCAAACAGAACAAAAGAGAAATGCATGTATGCTTATAAAATATGGAGTTGGAATGAGGAAGTTAATAGAAAAGGAGAAATAGATATGTAGGGATGAAACAGAAAATGCAGATGAAGACCTAAACTGAGGTACATTGCCACAGACACCCTCCTGACCTTATGATTTGGACTTGGAGCTCAGCCTAACCACAGGCCTACTTCACCAATTGTTTAGGTTGAGTGCCTCAGTATGGGGGGGGGGGGGGTGGGTGATGGTGACCCAACTGTTCTGGGTGTTGAACAGATGTGAAATTTACGATTTCAGTTACACTTAGGCGATGGTTAGTACTGTTGCCTCTGTTGCACATCATTCAGTTGATGCCAGTTAGTGTGCAACAGACGCACCAGTGCAACAGACATGTGCAACGTGCTGCTTCATTCTGCTGCCCACTTTCATTCGATGTGCATGCTGTTGCTAAATTGACCCTCTTGTTTCCAGAACAGAGTTGTTAGCCTGTACTGTTAATATTGATGACCGACAGGCACGCTGGTTCCCCGTCCACTGCCTGGGAAATACTCCGGCAGTTGCCTAGGCAGCAGCAGCTGTAATCCCATGGCAGCGCTGTGTCAGGTCGCGTATCGATCATCGCTGAGGCCAACTGCAGTCAAAAACGGTGTAGAAATTCTCCAGGAAACCATGTTACTCGAGTTACAGCGTTGTATCTTCTTTGCATCTCATATCTTCACCAGATTTCTTCTCATATCTTCACCAGATTGCATTTCTGGCGTGGGCTGTCTCCCTTGGTAAGGAGGCTGACCGTTACATGTTTGGCCATTCGCAGCAGCTTTGATTTTCTAACCATAGTATAAACTGTGACGGCATTTCTGGGGAAACGTTGGAGCACAAATTCTGTTTATCTACTTACTTATTTATTTCTGATTAATTGAGTCCGATATTTCGTGCTATTCCTCTACCTGATGAAAAACCACCAATCAGTAAATAGGTCATCAATCATCATCTCTCTCTTCCTATTACAAGTACTCAAATAATCGACCAATCTCTGCCTTCGTCAGATGTAATGATCGTATTCTGCAAGCAGAGACCATTTCTCGGGCGGCTGATGTTTGCGCTTTCTCAGCATGAGTGGTTTCTAGGGCATTGATTTTGGAGCACCTCTGACTGATACAGATAATATATGATGAAGCTGGGCTCTGTATATATATATATATATATATATATATATATATATATATATATATATATATAAATTAGAACTCTTAATTAGCCCTTAGCCCAGCTACATCATATATATATATATCTGTATCTGCTTTTTGGAACTCTTAGAGTCTTAATAAGCCCAGCTATATCATATATATCTGGTTGGTTTTTGGAACTCTTAATATCCAGCTATATCATATATATATATATCTGTATCTGCTTTTGTAACTCTTAATATCTTAATAAGCCCAGCTATATCATATATATCTGCTTTTTGTAACTCTTAATATCTTAATAAGCCCAGCTATATCATATATATATATATATCTGTATCTGCTTTTGTAACTCTTAATATCTTAATAAGCCCAGCTGGTGACCCGTCAAAATAGCCCCGTCAAAATAGCCCCGTCAAAACAGCCCCGTCAAAATAGCCCAGCGTCAAAATAGCCCCGTCTAAACAGCCCCGTCAAAACAGCCCCGTCTTAAACGACAGAAAACAAAGTGAAAATGTATTCCACAAGATTTATTCATTTATAAGAAGATACTAATAAAAGATACTACTAGAAAAAAACAGACTATAAGCATGGAATGCTAAATGTTTGTCTACGAAACGCGAACAAATGTTTCTAGGTATTAGGTAATAATTGTGACCCTCTAAAAAGAAAGTTAATGTCGATGTCTTAAGCAAGAGCCTAGATACTAAGATTATGCGCTATAGCGCGGAGGTATTCCAGAATTGCAGTAGCGCCATAAGTTTCACTGACAGTTTGCAGCCGGTGGTTTAACTTAACGTACTTCGCCTTGGAGGCTTCCGGCTGTCTAAACCCTGAATTGAAACGGCCGATAGCGATCTCTACACTGTCCTGCTCTTTCCGAAACTGGTCTACCAGTTTATACACAGAAGGATGGTGGCAATCCAGAGTCTGCTGGAAAGCCCGATGCCATGCTTCGACGGAGTTATTCGTCCGAGGTAACCCAAGAGTTGTTCGCTCGCGGACGTTCCACAGAGAAATGGCGAAGCGAGGATCTGCTCTCCGGTGCCGTCGTTGTTGGCCGACGTAGGTGTCCTCCCAATACTCAACCAAGGCGTTCATCTCCGGTGGAGAATTGTCTGCCAAGCTCTCGAAAGCATTCACCACGTCGTCAACGGGCACAAAACTCAATGCTAATAACATTTTCACACACATACGTATGTTTTCGTTGCTGCGATAATGTTCGGCTAAGTGTAACTCTTGTACCTTCCTCCACAGACATTGTCCTAGATTGAAGAGACATCCAACCAACTGCGTAGTGGGGAACACCCGAGCAACCGCATTGTGACTCGCTTTTTCAAAGTCGCACATAACACTGAGGGGATTTAAGGTTAATTTCAAGTCAACCAGCTTCTGAAACACGCGAGTATACGACCTTTCTGATTTGTCTTGAAGAAGCACGTATATCAATGGAACAGCAGTTCTGTCAACCAGTGCGTGCACCGTAAACACCTGGAGAAACATTTCCGGAGCCACTTTGAACGTTCCGTCGATGAACCAATGACGATGCTGATCGAGAATGCCAAGATTGTCATCAGTGCCGAACATTAGGAGACGACCGGCATCGTCTGCTCCGGAATCCCACAGGACAAAGTTCATGTTGCGCGAAGTGACCTGAAGAGCAGCAGGGATGTCAATGTCGGCAACTGTCACTGCAGTCGGATAGGGTTCATGCTTCCGTTTGCGCGTGCGCTCGATTGCCCTCTGCGATGCTTTGTAAGGCGGAAGTAAATTTGCTGATTCTAGTGATAGACCGTTTGTACTTTGTTGAATAATTTGCCTTGGTTTTTCTACGCCGTTTCCAGCTCGGTTGCGCATCTCAACCACGCATTTCACGGCATTGATCTTCGCAATATCTGGTGCATGGTTATGCTCGGTGACCATTTCTTCGTTACCACTGAATTCCTTCAGGCGCCCTCGACAGTTTGGTTCAACGCACCGCCACGATGTACTCCCATCAGCATTGAGTCTAGCCTGACGATAACGGAATCCGTCTTTTAAGAGCATCGACTTTCCTTTCTGTGTCACTGTCTTCTCCATGTTCGATCGACCGTTATGTTTTAAGTAGATAAAAAAGACGACGTATAACTGTCCTGTACTTGGTTGCTGACTAGAATTCCCCCTTATATATAGGCCTTACATCTGTCAACCTTTCTATACCATAGCGGCGTGGCTCTCTCAAAGTGGCGCATGTCAAAGTGGCCAATCTCAGTGCTTGGTTCTTCGAGTCGTTATTTACTCAGTTTTTTCTTTCGGCTTAGCGTTTGCAAATTATTTCTTGGAAGTAGGTTTTCCCTATTGACTTAACTCTTATCTTCATTCAGATACCCCGTCGATGTACTCGTTTGATCTTACCAAATGGTGAACCGATTTCCAATTAACAAATTAATTTGTATTTAGTCACGACCTCTCAATCATTTGGCAAATACCGCCTTGAAGAAGGTCTTCCCTATTTCACTTGCTATTATCCTCGATACATCGTCGAAGTATTCTTGATCTTACCAATTACTGATCAGATTTCCAATTAACAAATTAATTTGTATTTAGTCAGTATGTGTCAGAACCACCTCTTTGAAGTATTGATTAATGATTATACTTTTGTTGAAATCAAAACATTTCTTGTAACATTCAACTTATTAGCCGTTGTGGAACTGCTTGCCTTTGGCGATTTTATGGGGCTATTTTGACGGGGCTGTTTTGACGGGGCTATTTTGACGCAGGGCGATTTTGACGGGGCTGTTTTGACGGGGCTATTTTGACGGGGCTATTTTGACGGGGTGCCGCCCAGCTATATCATATATATCTGCTTTTTGGAACTCTTGATATCCAGCTATATCATATATATATATATATATATCTGTATCTGCTTTTTGGAACTCTTAACATTTATATATCTGCGTCTGCTGTCTAGAACTCTGGATGATCCTTTTAGCATCTTAATAAGCCCAGATATATAGTAATGTGTCTGCCTTTTAGAACTCTTGATAGCCTGAATAGTAAATTTGGAAATTTCTAAGGAGGTACTTAAGAGATAAGCATGGGGCATCAGCTTATTATGAGCACCATGTCACACCAATTTCCAGTAGATCCGGAGCTTGTTCTTTATGCAGCCGAGTGCAGAGAATCTTGGAATTGAAATTATTTTTGCGTCATGCTGCTAGGCTTGACTATGCTTGACAAATTAACCTGCCTTATTCTTGGCAGGAGAAAAGATAACTGTCTCTGTAGATCAGTTCCTATTATAGTGCTTGTGTATTCATGACATATCTACTGATGCCATTTTTCTGTTATGCACATGATATGAAAAACCCTTTTTTGAGTATACTTACTTACCTATCGATTGAAATGGCGCTGACCCGAGTTGTAATTGCTTGCTTGTTGGTGTGTGAAGTTTCTGTGTATCATATTTACATGTACTTTCTTACTTAAATGGCATTAACCTAGTTCTGAAAAGAGGGATAATACTTTCGTTCTGCAGAGGCAAGGGCAACAGCTGGGAATGAAAATGCTATTGGGGAAATTCTGTCTCACAGAAAATCTTTGTGTGTATTGTATCATGGTTTCTGAAGGTCCTGCTTCTGAAGCAGTGCCATCTTAGGGCATGGGCACGCTGGGCAGTCGCCAGGGGCCCCGTGATTCTAGGGGCCTAAAATTAAAAAGACCCCAAAAAATTAATGTGTGAGAGACCTGCACGCGCAGCAGTGCATTGCTTTACCTAGAGCCTACAATGCTGTTAAGGCGGCACTGTCCTGAGGCATAGGAGATGGGAGCAAAGTGGATGTACTCTAGGCATATCCACAACCAGTGGCGTCTACCCCCTCCCCACCTGGAATGGGAGAACAAACCCGCCACTCTGGTCGACTTATATATAAGAAGCTTAGAAATCACTCAGAACTGTAAATCACTTTATTATAATATATCAGCATCATGCATGGTCCATAACAAATCAACCCACCCACTCAGTTAATATCCAGAATGTAATTAAACCCCCACTTCTGGCAACCGTGAGAGATCGTTCTCCCAATCCCCAAATCCTCCCCCTCCCCCCCCCAATTGGTGGACGCCTCTGTCCACAGCAGGCAAGATTTCACCTTAAAACCCTTATATTATTCAGACTAGGTATGAGTACCAGCTACCAATGTTTATCCTTATGTGGACTTGAAGGCTGCATTCGACTAGCGGGATAGGTATCGAAGCGCTCTTGGCGTTTGCTTCGTCCCTAGGGCCTTCCAGCCAAGCTTGTTGCACGCATGCCCACCATATATACTGACACCCTGAGCGGTGGGCAAATCGAAGGAGAAACATCTGATTGATTGGAGTTCACAGGATAGGATATGACGTGATGATCCAATGACTCCAGAGATCTCCTTGCAGTACCACTGAACGGAATTATGGAGCATAGAGTCCACTATGGCCTGGTAGGCGCCACTTTCCTGGATAGGTGGTCTTCATGGACCTATCAATCAAGCAATGAGTTTCGTTTATTCCCAAAACCAAGTTGACAAAATTGCAACTTGTAACAGATTACAACTAATTATCATAAGTAATAATATATAGGTATTTAGGAAATTGTGACTGTAGGCAATATAATATAATTTGAGGTAAGGCTAGAATAGGAGTTATAGGTAGCCTTACATTGTTCAGTAGATGTTTTAAAATAACACTCGAGATATAAAACTAGATTATGCAGATGATGTTTCAATGCTGGCAGAAATGGCAGAGCTATTTTTCGTATCGCTGGAGGTTATGGGTAGGGTAACCAAAGCTTTTGGTTGGGGATCAACTGGGATAAAACCAAGAAACAAACCATATCAGATTACACATCTGGCCATTCACTGTCAATGGCTGAAGGGAATGAGTTATAGGTCATTGAAGCCTTATTTACGTCAGCATCCGGACAGAGCCCCCAGTGATTTCAGCAAACAGGAAATCAAATGCCAAATTGCTATCGCCAGATCCTACACGGTCCCTCTGGATAAAAACATATGGTGCTGTACAGTTGAGCTGAATACTAAACTACATCTCTATGGTGTGTTCATGCGGCCAGTAATCGTCTACTGTTGAGAGACGTGGTCCACCACAGAGGTCCTAAACAAGAAACTTGATGCTTTCGACATGTGGGGTCTCAGGAGCATCCTCTGGATCCCCTAATTGGACCATGTGAACATTATCGTGATCAGGAGAACAGATAAGGCACCCATGGGCGTCCGGAGCAGGGGGGCAAGGAGGCATTTGCCCCCTGGATTCTGAAAATTGTCTCGTTTTCTGTGTTCATGAATAGCTATTTTATGCAAAAACGTCATTTCCCCCTAGAGAAATTTTGCCCACCTAGAAAATTGTTGCCCCCCTTAGAAAAATTCCTGCGGACGCCATGATGGCACCTGTCACTGCCATCATCCAAGATCTTCGAACATGTTGCTTGTGCTCCAGAAGGTGAGGACCACGGGAGAGCCCTATTGGATGAACAAACCTCTGAGGCATTGAAGAAGACCACCTGGTTGACTGATGACTACTTTTGCTAGAGACTAGAGTCCTGGGGAAGGACCTTGCAGAGCTAAGCTATGGCCTTCATAGAGCATTGAGGTAGGCCCAGGGCGGAACTGTGTGGCTTCACATAAAAAAATTATGTGGGCATGGCTACGCTCGGCCAAGTTAATCGCCTGAGCAATGGTTAAAAACTGGTCTTCAGTAGGCTACCTGAATCATACATGCTTATCTAAACACAGTTCACAGTACCAGTTATGTCTTCTTCCCTTCCCGGTCACCGAATCTGGTTCTTAATGCAATATCTCTGGACAACCCTTCTGACTTGACTTATGCTCAAGAATACGCTGGTATCTGCGCTTAGCTTTAAGGGGTGGTGCTGTATAAATTTGAAAGTTGATTATTAGGCCTACCTAGATGGTCGTGACCTGACATTTGTTTATCTGGGTGTTGGTGTGTTGTAGGTACCCGGATCATTCAGTCATCTGACTGTTTTGTACACTGGCGTGATGGCAAAACGGGGCGTGAGTGGGGACTCAACTTCACAGCGCCCTTTGATGCACGAGCCTTCCGTGACTGCTGCATGGTAAGACAAGTGCTTCAGATTAACACAAACAATGGCACTATTATGCATCTGTTTTCTTTATATTATTACTAGATTATTGCCTGTCCTAAGACGGTTTAAACACAATTTGAAAATTTCTTTGAGCATTTGGTAAATTCTGCAAAGTGTGCTGTGAAGTCTTAAACCTGTTTTAAAAAAACGGGGAATCGGGCAATTAAAAAGAAAGCAAGTTTCGGCATGTATATTGGCCCGTTTAAACCCATTAAGCTCATTCATTGCAGCCTGTTTGCCACTAAATTAGTTTAAGCCCATTTTCAGCCATTAGTTTAAAAGAGCAGCCCTTTATGGAATATTTAAATTTACGTTGAATTAAGTGTGAAACAAATATCCATTGTAATGTAGCAATTTGTAAACAGTGACGTCATTGGTAATGAATATTCATTAGTTGGAAGCGGCCAATGAGAGCAGCATAAAAAAATTCACTTCATGACATTTCTGCTTGTTTATATTGTTAATTATTTATGATTATTAATTTGGTTTATTCCTTCATTCATTCCTTCATTTATTCATTCATTCATTCATTTGTAGCATGCTTGCAGTTCTTTATATAATGACCCTTCCAATATCTGCTCCGAGGTTCTGCCTGACCAGACCTGGTCAAGGAGAACAGTTGCAAGTGCTAAATAAAGAGAATATAAAGGTAAGTTTAGCATCTGTGGGCAGACACATACACAGTTCCAGAAACAGGTCATTCCAAGAAAAAAAGGCAGCATACTGCATTGTCAAAGTGCTTGAAAAAGGAACAGTGAGTTCACATAGGGTTATTGGATAAAGATTTCTGCAGTTGGCTAAACATGATCAAACAGAGTAAGTAAAGTAATAATAATAATAATAATAATATTTATTCTTTAATTAAGCGCCTGCAAACGCACTGCGCTGTACATGTACATGTTATGCGATAAATCTTAACTACTAACAGAACAGACAGCCTGCAATACACGGCGCAAATTGCAGCCTACAAAGCATGTAGCCAGTTACATTCTCCAACTCACATCACCAAACCATTGAAATTATAAATTAAATGCTGGCAGCCATCATGCATGAAATGCCAGATATGATCAAGTTCTGAAATGCCAGGAACAATCCTAGCAGCTGCCGACTGATTAGAATATTTATAATGCATGTAATGGCGTTTGAAGGTTATAGCTGTAAGGGCTTGCGAACGGGAGGAAAGGAGCTACATGAGTCCCTCCAACTAAGACGAACCTTTCCATACTGAATGAAGAAGTGTCAGATACTTGAACCAGGAAACAGAAGATGTGGCTAGTATATAGGTATTAGACAAGTACACACACACATTCACAGGTATAGACACAGATAAATAGAAAAAGGCAGACAAACTGCAGTCAGTGATATTATGTGCAGAGAAGTTCAAGAGACTGTGATTGTCAGGTGCAGCTGACGTGTCTTTGAAAGCTGGTGTTCTGTCAGTTGGGAGTTGGCTTTTCCATTTGGTAAATGGTTACACTAATTTTGGATCTGCAGGCGACAGAAACTATGTTTTATTCCACAGGGCCGTTTTCCACAGAGTTTTCTACCTGGAAAAACGCTTACAGCTGATTCTGCAAACACAGTGTACCAGAAGGTTGGTATGATTTGTTTAATATGTACTTTGTGTTGATTTGCAATATTTTATAACTAAACATTTATATTTAACATCTACACCAGAACAGTATTAATCAATCTGTCCATGTGTGTGTATTGTGAGAAACTCTTCTTTGACGGCCATGATCACTGCGCCCAGAGCAGACCAACAGCACCACCCATGGCACAACGTGGGCCAACTGTGGAACATATTAATGTGGCTGTATGGGTTTAATTAAAGGTGGTCTACAGGGTCTTTCTTAGGACCCCCACAGTTAAGTCTTCATTGCACACCCCAGGGGGTCGTTTCCAACCCCCTCTGTTGTGCTAGTGTCATTTAACATTATTTGACTCTGAGTATCTGACAAAGAGAAGACATTTCCATGGTGTATCATGTATGCATTTTTTATTTTCTCAACAAAGGAATTGATTTTGATTCGAGTCTGACTTGCAAACCTGCTAGCATTGACATCAGCTGCTTTCAAATTCATTGACATCAGTTTGTAATATGAGGATAAAATGTTCACCCCCCAAGTCTTTTTTCTGCAATTCCCACACTGGTGGTGTATGAATATGTGGTTAAATTGAATTACATCACACAGAGCAATTCTTGTCATTTCTTCCTTGTCGTTCAGATCAGGCTAATCATTCTGATCATATAAATGCTTCAGTGTGTTGCGTTACATCATGATCATCAATGTCACCAACCACATTTGCCCATTGTCGATCATGAAGTTTGTGTTTGAGAAATCATGCTGAAGACACTGGGGCAGAAGAGAGAAGGCTTTGATACCAGAACTTAATGTATTCAAGGAAGGTAATGAACGACAATGTGCATAGTTGTTGCTTTGAAGGATGGTGCATCAACAAATGGTGCAATTTACCACACGTGTAGAAAAAACTGAAGCGACCTGCATTGTATTGGTCTGTGTAGCAATTACGCTTTTGCTCTTAACAGAGTACTCATTTGGTTTGATTAATTTGCTTGGCAATTATTGTAGAAAGGACAAACAACAAATGTTGTGGCCAATGATGCTTCATCCAACGGTTATTCATTGCCACGCAGTTCCGCCGTGGCAATTGCATCGTCACAGCAGATGGAAGGAAGCACGCTGGAAAGCAGCAGAGATAAGCAACTGATCTCAGCATCCGCAGCCAGTGCAACTGATGCCATCCCTCTGTACAGCTCACCAAGAAAACTCGGACTTTCCAGCGAGTCCCGTCGTTCGACCTGTTGCTCGCAAAATGCTCAACCGCTACAAGTGCGTCAGGTGGTATCGGTTTACCTGGACAATGGTTGTCGCTGCGGTGCCACGCGCTGTGTCCCCGTCACGCGTACAAGTGACCCCTATGGGTCACATTCTCTTCCCTATGCTACCACTCTCCAGGAAGCTGACAGCAGCCGGGTGTCGCAGTGCAGTTTTCAGTCGCAGCGCGGTCGCGACGTCGTCTACGGGACAATGAACATGGCTATGTTTGAACGGAGGGTCTGTCCGAGGCATGCGTGTCACAAGCACTGTCACGCAACAACTGATTACGACAATTCGATAAATCAGACGATTTACATGGCTTCCAAAGAGTCAAGAAGGAGGACGGATGTGGAAAGAACAAATCCAGCGCTGGAATGGAAAGACGAATGCAAGATTGATGGATGCAAGGAGGCGATTGGAAACGCTCGTCCAAGCAGTGTGGCAATGAGAGGCTATTTATTACAGGATCAGTCTGTGGCTGGACAGCAGACCGGCATTCCGAAGGACAGCACGTCGAAAGGGGGAGGGGACAGACAAACGGAAGTGGAGGGTATGGTCGGAGACTCAGGTGGTGATGTTTGGCAGAAACGCAAGTCAGTGGTCTCCATGGATTGGCCTCCACCACCTCCACCGGAGTCACCTGGCACCGTGTCTCCAGTGCGTAATTTATCTCGTAATTCCGCAACTTTGCCAAACCGTGGTGATGCGTCGACCTCTTCGAACGATACAAAGCTGGAATCCAAGAAAATCGATAGGATAAACACCAGTCAAGAAGAACAGAAAACCAGACAGAGACTGTCATTATCTACCACTTGTGAAACATCAGCCACAACTACTACACATTCCTCGAACAGAGATCCTATTTCCAGATGTGAAGAAACAGCTCTGAACCGCAACGTCACATGTCCATCACTCTCCAACATTGGCACGGCAGACGTTGTCACGTCAAAAGCTGCATGGATCACGCCAAATGATATTATCAGCGACACGTTAAGATCCGAGCGTGTCGTGCAAATGGAAATTGTACGAGATGCAATGCAGCCAACGGAAAAAGCTATCGGTGTTGACAGCCAAGAAATTGAAGCAGCGACAGATGACCAATCATCAAACAGCCACAGTTCTGGTTTGTACAGGATTTTTCCTCCGTTCACTTTTCATTAAGCAGTCCAATATTTTTCAGCTTTTACTCAGTTCTCGGTTTTCCTTTGATTAACTGTGGCACATTTGAGGGATCCAATTTGAATGCGGGACACAGCAGCCATTTGGTGAGGCGTCACAGCACCAAGGCTGATTATATGAGACAGGATTAATGCACAATCAACAATCATGGTGCCTGTGGGGATTCCGTGTTTTGTATGATCTTCTTGCGATCATATTTAATGCATTCGTGGGTCTGTTATGCATCCAGACTAAGTTTGGGATTCAGAGGACATATATTCTTAAATTCTGTGCTCTGTAATAACAATTTATGTAGCACTATTTTATGGTCCAAACAAGATCCTCACAGCGTTTTTGAAGGGTATTATGTTCACTGAGAGTTTTGGTCATTAAAAATAACAAAACCAATAAATCAATGGGGCGTATTAAATGTGAAGCTTATCATACCAGTAATTCTGATGAGACATAAATTATGCCTCCATAATTCTGGAATAAATTGGAGCACCACCAAATAACATAATGGAGATAAAATATTGAACCTTTTTTATTTTTTTTTTAGTTATTACTGTTTCCCACAAACGAATATCTTGATTGATACAGGCTATTACTGCTACCTGATATCAAGTTACCAGCCTTCGGTGGATCTGTAAACAGGGAAATTCATCTGTCTCCTGCCGAAAACATTTCCATATTTGCAGTAGCAGACGACTTTACCCTTGCAGGCAGACTGGGTGGTAGACGTAAGGACAAACAGAGTGACAGAAAGACGGACAGAAACAGACAGATAGAGGAATGAATATCTGACAGCAAACATCAGTCTAAGCATCCAGTTACTGTTCGTCCAACAGAGGGAGCCAGACACGCAAGCATACAGCCAGCCAGCCAGACAGACAGACAGACAGACAGATGAATATCTAACAGCATACAGATTTCTAAGCATTCATTTGCAGCAGGTCTAACAGACAGCTGTAAACAGACATACAGACAGGCAGACAGACAGACAGACAGGCAGGCGTATAGATTGATGGTGATAGGCGTAGAGCCAGCACGCATGGAGAAAGATGGAGGAGACGGAGAGATTAGGAGCAATTTAAATGAGACGATTCCGCATCGTGCAAACGCTTCTTCGTCCGTGTCATCTTCCGACGACGGTCGATTAATAAATCTTCCGAGGGAAGGAAAGTGGCTTTTGTCCACGTCCGGAAAGCTAATCAGGACAAGGATTTCCATCGGTTTGATCATAAATGGTAACCGACTTAGTCCGCTCTTTTCCACGTTGTCCGTCTTTTCCCCGGGCGACCGTTTATTTTCTTTAGCTAGGATTGCGGGAATTTGTCTCGGCAGCTCATGTTTTTACAGGCATTAATGGATGGTAATGACATTTACTAATGTCTGATAATTATCATTATTTATTATTAGGCCACTTTTTAATTGAACCGTCATTGGTTTAAGAGACTCCCAAAGGCTTTGTTATGAGAAGTAATAAATTTTTGGTTATGGTTATGGTTATGGTTATGAATGGCTGTTCACTTTGTGTTTTAATGGTTTGGTTGCTTGCTGGGTTTCTTCATGTCATCATCTTCATAAACATTCATTTTCTTCAGGATAATTGATTGCTCGACGTAAGCATTGTAAGGATGCCATAATCATTTTTGTAGTCATAATCACTGTTATCATCACAATCACTATCATCATCAATCAGCAGTAGTACCAGCGCCATCATAAACATCGTCCTCATCAACATAATCAATATCACATCAAAGGAAGAAGAAGAGCAATCCTTTCGGCTCTCCCCGTGAAGCAGCCATGGGTATTGAAGTGTTAGCGACTTCATTTTTCTTGGTCTCAGTATATGATCTTTCGACTGTCAGTCAGTGTGCCCCGGTGGGGTTTTGAACTCCCAACCTTACATTTAAACAGTCCAGAATGCTTGCCACTTGACTATTGCATACCATGACAAGACTGAAAATGGAGTGTTGAAGTGCAGTAGTCCAAGCAGGATAAGACTTGAACAGACAGGAGTGTGGGCAGCATCTCCAGTTAGAGACCAGAGAATAAGTCCTAATAGTTGCCTCAGATAAAATGATAAAAATTTTATATCAGAGGTTTTATATCGTAATTTGTAGTAGCTTTGAAATGACTGAGATACAGTTGATAGATTTCTATTCATTGTTTACTTATCTGTGGTTGTTAGCAATTGCGTTGTCAACTGGGTAGAAGAATGAACGAATATTTGATTTGATTTGAGGGTTAAAAGTAACAGAATTGTGTAAAGATGGTAACGCGAGATTCCAATGTCAACCTGGAATCAAGAGTCACACCTAGGTCATGCAGTTGAGGCAGTGCTCTGTATATATACTATAGGAAAATAAAAATGCTAGGCATTTTAAATGTGGAAGGACCAAATCAGAGAACTTCAGTTTTGCTCTTGCTAAGACTTATTGGTTTTGAGACCTTCAGCCATGTAGTACTATGGATGTAACCTATTTCAAGCCAGTTCAGCATCTGAAATGCAAAGAAGCACCAAGAAAAAAGCTTTTTAGTTAAGTGTTTGCCCAGACCCTGTTTAAAACACTCCCTATTACAATTCAGATTCTTACACAAATTGGTGAAATATAATGCAGTGGACTAATGCAGCATTATAAAAAAGAGTCCAGTTGTTTAGTATTATTCTATCCATTGTTATTGTTTTGATTACTGTAATTTAGTATTTGAATAGTTTTTATTGTGTTGTTTTATCCTAGATGGGGCTGCAACTCAGAGCCAGAAGGAAGAAGCAACGAGCAGCCTTAGTGGCCCAGAAAAACAACAGAGTAATGACCTGAAAAGAGATTCTGGCAGCTGGCCTGAGTCAGCTGAAGTTCGTCGACTAATGACGTCTGACGTAAGTCAATGTCACAGGCATCATTTATGAAATCTGATGTAAATCAATCACAGACGTGAATTATGACATCTGACATGAGTCAGTCACAGATATGACTTATGATATCTGATGTAAGTTTATCACAGACATGACGTATGACATCTGATGTAAATCAATCACAGACATGACTTATGACATCTGACATGAGTCAGTCACAGACATGACTTATGACATCTGATGTAAGTCAGTGTCACAGACATGATTTATGACATCTGATGTAAGTCAATCACTGACATGACTTATGACATCTGATGTAAGTCTATCACAGACATGACTTATGACATCTGATGTAAATCAATCATAGACATGACTTGACATCTGACATGAGTCAATCACAGACATGACTTATGACATCTGACGTTAGTCAATGCCACAGATATAACTTATGACTTCTGACATAAGTCAGTCACAGACACGACTTTGCTCACTTGGTGCCCCAGTGCAACTTGAGAGGGCTTGCGTATGCAAAAGTTATTCACCTATGCATCTCGGATGAAAATTTCCCTGCATCAGAAATGAAATTGAGAATTTATTGTCAATCCCTAATACACAAGATCAGTTGACATGTTTGTTTTGCTAGTGTGGTTCATCTAAATAATACATCAACTCAAGAAAAACGTATGTATGTAATTATGTATGTATGTATGTATGTATGTATGTATGTATGTATGTATGTATGTATGTATGTATGTATGTATGTATGTATGTATGTATGTATGTATGAGATGCTTAATATAGCAGGTTTGATGTATCTCTCAAAATCACTCTGCACATGGCTTTGTGATTGATGTAAAAAGTGTGACTTATGGTAGGTTGAAAACATATGCTGATCAGAGTTGGGTAAAAAAAACTACGTCTTTGAGGACTAAATTATCAAAAGAGGCATGCAATAATAGCAAATAAATAATGAAATTGTGATCTTTGCCAGTTGTGAAAAACATAGGCTCATGTAATTTCCAATTTAACTTTACAATTGCCTTTTTCTCTGCTGTGCACGACCTGTTCTTGACACTGAAGCAGGAATCAGCTTTCTCTGTGCTTTGGTTGCCCATGTGAAGATGTATTGATTGATTTTAACGTCATTCTGAAGGCGGTATTCTGGTCTACGCTATACACAACTCGCACTCTACTAATGCTGCTTCTTGCACTAAGTTTGGTTGTGATGATTCCATTTCCTCCCCCCCTTTCATCGCATTAACCAGTATTTTAAATGCTGTAGCTCAGCTATTTTGTGGGATTGCTGAAAAGCTGCATTGGTTGTCAACGTGAAGATGCATTGAGTTTAAAGTCATCATGCCAATGCATATATATGCCTGTCCTGTCCCATATTTATTAAATCTAAATGTTTGTTTAAAAGCAGCTTTGTTAATCAATGTATCTTTAATTAATTATATTTAGTTATACATGTGACTTTATAATCTGCTCCTGTTAAATTTTTTTCAAAATTTATGTAATCATTGTACTGTATTTAATACATGTAATGCGTGTGCACTTGTCAGATGCAAATAAAGGCTTCTTACTTACTGACTTCCTCAAAACAGCATGGCAGCTTCACTGTGGTGAGTTTTTCATTCTGCAAAATGAGCTTCTTGTACCGTCTCTGCCGCTGTTTTCGAAATGCTTGAAGGCGTTCTATTTGATTGTGGTCTCGTGTTGTCAGATGAGAGCACATCTGAGGATTTTTCTTTCACAGGCGCTGTATAAATGACCACTTACGAGTACGATTGCTTGACAGTCAGTAAACAGAATTGTTTTAACACGGTGTTAGGTTTCTGGTTCAGAGGGAGGAAGCGATGTGGAGGAAGGCTACGACTGCAGCAGTCTCCACACGATGCCATCTCAAGCGTCTTTCGCCAGCAAGAGCACCGTTGTCCGGAGGGCAGGGTAGGTTATCCACGAGGTTTCTCTCGACAGCCATTCAGTGCTTTCCATCTCATTTGGTGCATTGTTTTGGAGCTGAACCACTGACATTGCATTTAGTAGGCCAATGCATCTGGTGACCTTTTACACTTTACATTGCAATTATTATCTGTTGTTATAGCACCTTCTAGATACCTCTGAAAATGCTTTTCTTGCTAGGCTAAATGAATATAAAATTCATTAAGCCTAGTGAATGGCACTTATCCAGTTGTTTCTTTAAGGACAAATATTTCATCTGTATGGAATATTACTTGAATAATTGGAAAAGTCACCAGCTCATAAATATAAGTGAAACCCTACCAATGGAGTACTTCCAACTGGAGTTGTTCACAGTTGAGGCAGTGTTAATGTTTCTGGTTCTGGTTCTATTGAGGACGAGGAATGATGACAGACGAATGAAGTGTTGACAACCCACATTTGTGCTTATCAACTGGCACTCCATGGGTTGATGATAGAAGGTGGCGCATCCAGGTTTCCATCTTAAACAGACTGCATTTCCTTTGATCTCTGTAACCAGCCTCTTGCAAATGAATTTCGAGCAAGTGCTGTTTTGATGCCTTGGTTTAATAAACACCAGTGCTGTTTTTTGCATTTTTTGTTGCCTTGGTTTAATCAATTTTCATGCTGTTTTGTTGCATTGTTTGTGGCCTTGGTTTAGTAAATGCCTTTGCTGTTTTGTTGCTTTGGTTATTGCTTTGGTTAATAAATGCCTGTGCTGTTTTGTTGCTTTGGTTGTTTCTTTGGTTAATAAATGCCAATGTTGTTTTACTGCTTTACTTGTTACCTTGGTTTATAAATGCCAGTGCTGTTTCATTGTTTTGGTTGTTGCCTTGGTTTAATAAATGCCGTTGCTGTTTTGTTACCTTGTTGTTGCCTTGGTTTATAAATGCCTGTGCTGTTTCGTTGCTTTGTTGTCGTAGTTTAATAACTGCCAGCATTTTATAAGTTTTTCTCTTGTTAGTGATTACACTGTTTGACTGCAGGTGGCTGACTGTTAAGAACTGGCTTGTCCGTCGGAAGCGCAAGATAGAGCTGGCTTCTAAGAGAACGTGGAAGAAGTACTGGGTCTGTCTCAAGGGAAACATTCTGCTCTTCTATGTAGCAGACGATGGCATTCCTCTGACTGACAATGCTTCTCCGCGACATAAGCTCGGTTTGTGGCTCCTCTGCGCTGCACCTAATATTGGCAATTAAACAGTGCTTTGTTTATGAATGCCATAACAACGACAATCAACATAACATTAATTGAAATCCACAATTAATATAAGATGATCTTAAGGAAAACTAATGAGTTCTTTTCTTGTAAAAGCTTGTTTATTTTTAGACGGCTAATAATTAATGTACCTCGTATAAGCAGCATCAGTTTTGAAAAGTGTGCATGTTTTTTAAATTATACAATACAATACAACTATTTTCATATTGCCCTTCTTTCTAAGTTCAGAAGTGCACATAACCATATGACAGAACATCGATGGTGCTGGGTCGCTACGCAGTGGCATGAGGTAGATTCAGACCTGTGACCCTCCGGTTACAAAGCACAAAACATACTGTTACACCACTATGTCCCCCCAGTGAAAGTTGGAAGTGGGCAGATGGTGCACTGGCATTATGGAATACTATGCCATTGCTGTTGGATTCTGCTTATGAATGAAACTTTGGCGCATCTTTTCCAGTGGTTGAAGGCGGTTTGGCACAGCCAGCTCCAGAACATCCGAAGAAGGAAAATGCCTTTTCACTAAGCACAGCATTCGGAGATGCCTACCTGTTTCAGGTATGTCTTTATTTTATTTTTTGTACCATGTTGTATTTGTTAATTTATATAATGCATCTTATGTAAAAAAAACTACTCAGATGCTCAGTAACTGCTCAGTGTTACTCACCAACTTCACTTAAATATTTAAAGACTTTTCTTTTTGCACGAGCCTATCATGTTGGAGCACTTCTGAATAGCTCTGCTGCGAGGAGTGCTTTACAAATGTTTATATTACATTACATTACATTACATTTATATTTAAAATCTATTTAGTGGTTGAAATTGTAAGGAGAATGATGAAGCTAAAAGGTGGAAGTAACACTCCTGTGTTCATTGTCAACAGAAACTCCTCAGAATTACAGATTTCTTGGCTGAAATGCAAACATGACCACAGGAATCCGATGACTAGACAGTTTTTCAGGTGATGGTGATGATGACTACTTGTTATTTTCGTGATGAAAAGTAGAGCATTGCCTTATGTTGCATCACAATACATTAGATTACACTCGGTTTCTGTAGGCTGGTAGTCAGGTTGACCTTGACAACTGGATAAGTGCCATTCACTCCGCCTGTGCTGCTTCACTTGCACGCCAGCATGGAAGAGACAACACGCTCCGGCTGCTTGGTGGGGAAATTCGACGTCTTGAGACAAGCATTGACCTGGTGAGAGAATAATATTATATGAATATCTATGGTCAGCTGGTAGTAAGTGGATATCTATGGTCAAGTGGTAATGAGGATATCTATGGTCAGCAGGTAGTAAATGGATTTCTTTGGTCAGCTGGTAGTACGTGGATATCTTTGGTCAGCTGGTAGTAAGTAGATATCTATGGTCAACTGGTAGTAAGTAGATATCTATGGTCAACTGGTAGTAAGTAGATATCTATGGTCAACTGGTAGTAAGTAGATATCTATGGTCAACTGGTAGTAAGTAGATATCTTTGGTCAGCTGGTAGTAAGTAGATATCTATGGTCAGCTGGTAGTAAGTAGATATCTATGGTCAACTGGTAGTAAGTAGATATCTATGGTCAACTGGTAGTAAGTGGATATCTATGGTCAACTGGTAGTAAGTGGATATCTATGGTCAACTGGTAGTAAGTGGATATCTATGGTCAACTGGTAGTAAGTGGATATCTATGGTCAACTGGTAGTAAGTAGATATCTTTGGTCAACTGGTAGTAAGTGGATATCTATGGTCAACTGGTAGTAAGTGGATATCTATGGTCAACTGGTAGTAAGTAGATATCTATGGTCAACTGGTAGTAAGTGGATATCTATGGTCAACTGGTAGTAAGTGGATATCTATGGTCAACTGGTAGTAAGTGGATATCTATGGTCAACTGGTAGTAAGTGGATATCTATGGTCAACTGGTAGTAAGTAGATATCTTTGGTCAACTGGTAGTAAGTGGATATCTATGGTCAACTGGTAGTAAGTGGATATCTATGGTCAACTGGTAGTAAGTGGATATCTATGGTCAACTGGTAGTAAGTGGATATCTATGGTCAACTGGTAGTAAGTGGATATCTATGGTCAACTGGTAGTAAGTGGATATCTATGGTCAACTGGTAGTAAGTAGATATCTATGGTCAACTGGTAGTAAGTGGATATCTATGGTCAACTGGTAGTAAGTGGATATCTATGGTCAACTGGTAGTAAGTGGATATCTATGGTCAACTGGTAGTAAGTGGATATCTATGGTCAACTGGTAGTAAGTAGATATCTTTGGTCAACTGGTAGTAAGTGGATATCTATGGTCAACTGGTAGTAAGTGGATATCTATGGTCAACTGGTAGTAAGTGGATATCTATGGTCAACTGGTAGTAAGTGGATATCTATGGTCAACTGGTAGTAAGTGGATATCTATGGTCAACTGGTAGTAAGTGGATATCTATGGTCAACTGGTAGTAAGTGGATATCTATGGTCAACTGGTAGTAATTTATGATCAGTTATTCGATACTTACTCTCTCACTCATTTAGGCTGTAGTTATTTCAACTATTCCTGTACAGTGTCTTCCTTTGTTTACAAACTATGCTTATTAATTATTTTGTATAGATATAAAGTAAATAATCATGATTTGGCATTTTCTTCCTAGCAAAGCTGATCTTAGCTAATGTAATATCATCTTGAAACTTTTATGATGCCAGTAAGATAACACACAAGGCTTCAATCAGGATTGTGGTGGCAGTGGTGGTGGTGATGGGTATGATGATGATGTTGATGTTGGCGATGCTGACTGACAGGACATAAAGATGAAGAAGATGGCGCTGATGCATTTGGCAACTGTGAGTGACTCGCGCAGCCGCCAGGCAATCGAGAGACAGCTCAACCAGTGGGATGAGAATCTTGAGAAGTTCTACATTGACCACTACCGACTCAGATGCTACTCCGCCTCGCTACAGGGTGCTGAGCTTCCGAATCCCAAGGTTGGAGCTTAATTCATAGTTTTCTTTTATGATCTACAATTCCACACAGTGTGACTATCCATACTTCATTCATTAACTTGCCTTTTTACTGCTGAGTGTAAGGCTGGAGTACGTGCTTAATTTTAAATCAGTAGAATTTGTTTGTAGCCTGTAACTTTAGTAATATCTCAGTAGGGTATCTGGTTTGTGGCTGCGTTTGAGTTAGGTCTGACTTTTGAAGAGAGACTCATACAAGCATTTAAGAAATTAAACATTGATACAACCATTTCACAATTGAAGCTTGATACAACCTGTTAAGAAATTAAAGTTGTCATGTTTACTTTAAACAAAGTAGTCCATCAGTTTGTACAGCAATATCCGCACATCCAAATAAAACAGTAAGTAAGTAAGTAAGTAACCTTTAATTTAGCATGAGACAAATGCTCTTACTTTACAACGACAATACATACATATAAATATATATATATACATATATATATACATATATATACACACACATATATATATGTATGTATATATATATATATATATATAAATATATATATATATATATATATATATATACAATAGAGAAAAGTAGCACAATATCAGTAGAACAAGAAGACAGATGTAATATTATAAATGGTTTCAGAATGTCTGATTTATATACATTTATATTTAAATGCACCAGATAACTTTGTTTTGATATGATTGTTGTTGGCTACTCATTTCCTGACCAGTAGTTTGTACTTAGAAATAACCTGTTTCAGTTAGTGCTTGGCTCTGTATCAAAGAGCACGAAGGTCTTCCTGAGTCGAATTGGCGCTTTCACAGTCAGCGCCTTCCACGCCTATGTGTATGCTCGTTCGTTCTCACCTGGCACCAGCACCAGCATCGTGGCACCATCGGCCTCCAGTCATCCTCAGTCGACCTTTAAAACAGAAACGCTAAATACGGCCATTGGACCAAGAATGCAGTCGTCGAGAATGTTAAGTCTTCCTCCAAAGTATGCAAAAACAAATTTTTTCTCAGGAATAATTGTAATTGTAGCATCATTGCTGGGTCATGCTATAAGTGCAACATTCAGGGTAGAGTTTGTAATCTACAGCTGTTTAGTGGGAGGGGTGGAGGGGGGGCTAGTATTGATTTTGTAGCTATGGCAAGCTCACCTGCTTTGAACAGCCTGTCATCAATTAGAGTTTACCACACAGAATTGTATCTACAAATTACATCTATAGGCGATTTCTTCTTCGATAATAAGTGCATTTGTTATTTTTCATGCCAAAAATGTGTGCATCCGTGATAAGACATTGAAGTATAAATTTTATCCAATAACAGATTAGCAGTGCAGAATGACTTAAGGTAAAACAGGACCGTATTTAACTAGAGTTTTGATTCCTCTGTTAATAAATAGTGACTAACAAGCAATTAGCTGATACATGCAGTGCATAATAGCACGCAACTATTTAATAGTTTACATTAAAGTGTTTATTGTATGACAAAGTGAGAGCTAGTCAGTACCTGCTCACAATGGGGTCAAGTACCAGGGCCAACTGGTCCATGTTTTACTAAATATTTTACACCTTTAAGGTGACATACTTACTAATTAAAAGGATACCTTCTCATGCTTCTTCTATTACGAGTTTCATGTGCAATCTTTTTTATTGTGTTTTCTTAAAACCACAAAGTCTTTTGAGACGATTGCTTAATTAACTAAATTTCAGTATCCACGAAGTCTTTATTCTTTGGTAAACCTGAAATTTTTCTGTTTGTATCCTTCAGCCAGAAGAACCGATTGTCAGCTGAGATGAAGCGAGGAGATGATCTTCTGCCTCCGGACCAGCTGACTAAATCTCTGCTCAGGGTTAAACTTCCAAACAGTCAGGTTGGTTCTCTGAATTCACTAAATCAATACAGGTTAGATGTCTCAACAGTGAGATACTAATGTTGCAGTCTGAACTAAAGCTAGAGTGCCTACTAGACACTGGTGTGACGTTTCTCACACTTCAGCATTAACTGTCTCACTTTATCTGGTCACGATTATAATTGAAATTACAATTTTCACAAGTATTTATACATATAATCGCAAATATATATATACATATATATATACATATATATATATATATATATATATATATATATATATATATATATATATATATATATATATAGCTCAACTTTGAGGGAACTCGTCAGATTTGCACAGCTACTAAGAGGTAAGGTTTAGACTGTGTGTAGATTACATAGATGACTGGACTGGCTAGTTATGGTGTCCAGGCTTAAGCACAGTAGTTTTGGGAAGTATATATTTGTTCCATGAGGTGATGAGTTAATTCGAAGTCTTGCTTCAACTTGAAGGTGGAGACAAGTATTCAGGTGACACCAATGACAACAATTCAGGAATTGGTTGAAGCTGTATGTAACAAGTACAGGCTGAACACGAAAGACCATTTTATACGGCTGATTCTGCCTGGCTCAGCGGGGATCAAAGTGCCTGACAAAAATGCCCTTCTGTGCTCTGAGGTAAACAGGATTTTGTTTGTGTTGTTTTCTAAATAAGTACAGTAAACGACAGCCGTTTTGTATGTTCTCGAGTTTAAAAAGTTGTAGTTAAAAATCAAAATTGACTGAGTTGAGGATGAGTTTGTCTTCAACTGTCCTGCTGCCTCTTTGTACGCACTTTCTTTGATTGATTTGGCTGATCTGTGCTTGAAGTGGAGAGGTCTTTGACAGTTATCTGCTTTGCTTCCTGGTACGGAAATTGACCACAAAGTGCATGGCTCAGAGAGGGTTATAATTACGGTTATTATCATTTATCAGAAATATATTAATTGACTGGAAAGACAGTAAGGACAGAAACTTTCTGAAATTATAAGTTCCTGCCTTCATTAATTGATAAGAACTCAAACCATGAAACATGCCTGAAGTTGCAATAAATTAGGTGACTTAAAACTTTAACGATGAGCTGCATTGTTTTCCCAGTTGCTTTTAGTACTCACTCGTCATTAAAGTGTTAAACAAATCCACTTGAAGCTGAGTTGGTATTCAAGGGATTTTCTTTTCCTAACAACTGGTTCATTTGTTGCTAGAATGGCATTACAATATAATTTTTTTTATTTATTAATGAAGAAATTTTCTTACAGTGTTTTGATTGATTCAACCAAATCAGTCAATCAAAAAACGTTTTAAGAAAATTGATTATAATTGCTCGATTTATTGTGCTGCTACATTACTGCAGTTTTTTCTTACTTGTTTGTATACAATACAAATTAAATTTTCTGTGTATTTCCACAGGAGTTTGAGAATATAGAGTTGCGTCCGAAACTCATCCATCAGTTGGAGTTAGTCCGCAGTGCTGGAGATTTTGGTTTCCAGGTGGAAGCAGAGCTGGCGGAAGATGCAGAAGAGGAGGATGAGCTTTGCCTTTTTGTCAGCGATGTTGCTGTGGGGAGAATTGCTGCTGCTAAAGGTTAGTTATCAGCAAGTGAATGAAATCAATGTTTTCTTTTAATTTTTGTGTTTTTAATTTTTTTATTTTTTATTTTGGTGTTAAATTTTACCGGTACAGTATCTTTTTTGATTTTGTGTACAGTTTACTATTGTGTGATGGTATATTAAAAACCAAATTCTTTTTTATTTGCATCAGCCCAACTGCATGGTTGATGCAGAACAGTTGTCCAACTGGTTCTTCTTCCATTCATTGTGATAATGCAGTCTTTTGTTGCTTAGTGCTTTGTGCAAAGGACAGCACAATATATGAGACAATACAACTGTATTTGATATTTTGCTCTCCTTCAAAAGTTCTGAAGTCTACACGCGACCATATGACAGAAAATCGATAGTGCTGAGCAGCTGTGACTGAAGGACTTGCTCAAGGTCCCTACACAGCGACTGCCACGGGGAGGCTTGATCAAACCTGTACTCTCTGTGTTGCTAGCCAAGCACTCTAACCAATCAGCTGCCATGCCCCACGATCGACTACTGTGCTCCATGGAGGCATTGGACTCCATGGGCACAGTAGTTGATAGTGACTATTAGGAACCTAGAAGACTAAGATGTACCTACAACATTTGTCAACAATTCTAGAATAGAGCACAGTGTCTCTTCTGATCAATAAGTTTTATCTTCACTCATGTTTACATCATTACTTATTTATTCTATTATTTTTATTTTTACTGTCTTTTGTTTTCTGTGCTTCTTGTGTTTTGTAACATAAACTGAATCTAATGGGTATAATGTTATTAAGTACTCCGCCACTTTTTTAGATGCGTCTAAATAATGAATCTGCTGCTGTTCTTCTTCTTTAGGTGTCTTTGTAGGAGACGAGATATTGGTCATAAATGGTAAAGTGGTCAGTGAACTGGACATGGTATACATCGAGAATTTACTCCTGGAATGCAACGCAATTTGCATGACGCTTCGATCGTGTCATATCGATCGTAACCAGATGATCTTTGATCAGAAACTTTCCAACTTATCATCTGGGATCGAGACGCTTATGTGTCCTCCGCCTCCCACCCAGACACCTATAACGGATCAGAACATTGGCGATCTGATCGTTCCAGCACCCAACTTAGGTATTTAGTGGTTGGCATGATATGATCTATTGGTTTATTGATCGTACCTATTTTTGCTGATCGTAGTATGTTCTTGTTGCTTTGTTGTGTGTGGCTTGGAGGTCTGTACAGTAGCGAAGAAGAAGAGCAGTCCCTTAAGCTAGCCCTGAGGCAGCCATGGGTATGAAGTGTTAGCAACTTCATTTTCTTAGTCTCAGTATATGAGGCCAGATGGCCAGTCCTCTCCCTTGCCTTCTCATCTTCCCAATGACAGTGTACGGTCATTGTACTCATAGCTGAGTTGGCTAGAGGGCGCAGGTGGAGCAGAAATCTCAAACCAAATTACTGCTCTGGCAGGGATTTGAACCCCCGACCTCTTGCTTGAGAGTCCAGCGCACTAACCGCTACACTATCATGCACCCTGTAATAGTGAACTGAGTCCCTAATTTAATAATTGCAGCTTTGAGCCTGCTGTTTGGACTCAATGTAATGACATGGCAAGTTGCACCTGAGATTGCATGTGTAATAGATGTAATAAATAATTAAATACAAAAATAAAATGAAAGATAATTGAAATTTTGATCAGCCATGATCATGACAGAGATGCAACATGATCGGATCTGAGAAAAGCAAGCCACGTGGAGTTGTGGCATTCATGTCGTTACCTAATGTGTCGTTACCTAATGTGTTGCAGATAATTACAAAGAGATTCCTGATCTGCTGCGAACACGAATCAGACCGACAAGTGACGGTGGAATGGGTTCTGAACAGATTGATGACCTGCTCAAGGTATTTGCCATTAGAACGAGGCATTTGACTTTCACATGGCATTTGTTCTTTTGCATTCTTGTCAGTTTCTCTGAGTAAATGAAAGGTTCGTCCTTTTTAAGGTGGTTTGGAATTTATTCTTTAAAAAGCTGTCCTGGTATTAGATTACTGTGGCCTAAAGATACTTCAGCCTTGACTTTGAGTTGAATATGTAGAGGGATATAAACATCTGTATATAATGGTGCCCAGAAGAAAGTTGGATAAGTCAGTATGTGGAAAATTAACTAAGAAGACCATTTCATGTGAAATAGGTTCTGTGCATTATTTTCACAGCTGCATGCTATATTGATCATTGGTCTGGTGTTAACTTTTCATGCAGAAAATCTGTTTAATTTATACCAGGCATCGAAATTTTAAGTAAGATTTAACTAGCCATTTTTCCAAACGTTTACACAGAGACATACAATGTACACATTGAATAGATTTAACTTTATTACTAGTGGCGAGAAAAACGTGATTTTCATTTTAAAAAATAATATTCAACACCTCCAGTCCAATCCAATATAATATTTAAACCGATTTAAAAATATTTCTAACTGTGATTATATTCTCAGACAAGGAAACATATTAAAATGCTTTTACATAAATTCATAAAATAGCGTGATTAATAATAATTTATCTTTACTTTAGCTTGTTCTGCTTAACTGAGATCATATGTTTCTTGTTTTGATCAACTGGAGTTTTTGGCTGTTTGTATCAAATGGGACTGTCATTTTAGGGCGTAAACCAAGTGATGCATTTGTGTCGACGACAGTACAGCCTGCGGGGGTCCAGTGAGAATCCGAACAACGGCAACAGTGCAACACTTCAGTCATCACCACGACCACTGAGCAACTCCCAACGCATCTGCAAAGTGGTTTTGGAGTTAATTGACACAGAGAGATTCTATGTTAGGGTTCGTCTTCTAAGAAGTTTTGTTCAAAATCATGATGCCTATTTGTACAATTATAATTATTATTTTTATTCCACAATGTATGTGTGAACCCTGAGGATTTAGAGTTTATTTGAGGTGATGAACAGTTTCTGGGGCGGCATCTGCTCATCAAGTTCTGACAGTGAGAGTGTTGTGCTGTGGAATGAAATATTGATTTCAGCCATTGAAAAAAAAATGTAACCTCTCTTTCTCTCAAGACATTACTTTGGCTTTGTCCCAGCTCTGTGATGAAGGCTAGACCAGCACTGTTTGTAAGACTGAAGGGTTTTTGAAGGCCAGAGGGATTAAATCATAAGTGATTATATTTAGCATTTTTTAGCAAAGTAGGCCTATCATCCGAAATAGACTTCACCCCACACATGCCATTGGATCAGTGTAAGCCCATCTGGTCTCACGCCATCAGTTCTAGAGATGGAATGGTAGCTAGTGAGGAAGGGACTGCAAAGCAAGCACTGTATGGTGGCATGTCATTTCTAACTGAGTGATAGTGGTTCTTTGCTACTGGGAGACATTATTTTTGGATGTCTTGAAGAGCATTATTTGAATGCCAACTGACTCGGTTGATCTTGGGTGATTCTCAATGAATGATCTAATTAGTTGATTGTCTGTTCCAAGTTGTGTTTGTGTCAACTTGCATGTCACGAATAAACGAATATTGGTTGATTGATTGATTGATTGATTGATTGATTGATTGATTGATTGATATTTTACATTGCAAATGGGACATTGTTACTGTTTGCTTTGCAGGACTTGACATGCTTGATTGAGCGTTACTTGGAGCCCCTCAAGGACGAAACTTACATCTCATCGGACGACATCGAACAACTGTTTGGCAACATTCAGGAAATTGTTCAGTTTCAACGACTGTTTCTGCACAGCCTGGAAGACGCCGTTCGTTCAGACCGTAACTTCAACTGCTATGATGACAACAGCCATCTCACTGTAAGCACACTTTCATCTGAAAAACAATTAGTACTTTAGTACAAGTTGATGTGAAAGTGAGGTATCATTATTCAATCAATCAATCAATCAATTTATTGATCCACAAAGCAAACGTGACAATATACAAGAAAATATAATTTAAATAGCCACTATGATGCTGAAAAGGTTTGAAACATTAAGATATTCATGGGTTTAGAAGGCTATATCATGCTGTGAGTGGTCAATAGGAAGCCCTAAAAGGACCAGGGTCCCGCTAGTAAGGGCCCTCCATTTACTTGACAAAACTCGACGACGGCCATGTACACATGAGCCTTTGAGTAGACCTATTTAGAGACAACGAATTTGCAAAAGGTGGGCAACTAGTTAACAGAATAGTAAGACTTAGTGGCAAAAAAAGGAAAAACAAAAAAAACAAAAAAAAACAAACAAACAAACAAAAAACAAACAAAAAACAAAAAAAACATTTCATGAAGGTCATCTGATAATCTTTCTCTGGTCGTACCTAGAACTGCAACTGTTCTTGGTGAATGAGCTTTTTGGTTGCTGGGCCTGGATTTAGGAACGCCATTCTGCTCAGTTGTTTATGTCGTTTAGTTCTAAAACTTAAGACTTGGCATTTTCATATTGCACATCCATCATGAGGTGCCCATCTGTCATATTGGACTGATCTTCTGGGCAATTTACCTCTTTTTGGTGCACCATTGGTTGATCTGCCAAATGTGTATAAGACATTAAGCCCTATACAAGTGACTACTTTGCATATACATTTACTGTAACCTCTCCTTTTGCTGTCATCTGCATTTTTACCTTTACCTGTATTTCATTACCATGTACATTTATTATATGTTATCGGCTAAGCCTCAAAGCGCAGATACGTTCTTTGTTGTGTTAGGTCAGTTTTCCTGAAGTGCTAATGGAGCAATTGTGCTTCCACTTTGCTTGTTAAAATACATGCTGGGTGCATAATAACTTGTAGTAGTAGTAATAATAATAATTATAATAATGATAATAATGAGAGACTCCAAGTCTCACTAATTGGTTTATGAAGTCTTTTGCTTTTTATGTTTTTTTCTGCGTTGATCAGGACGAAGGATTAGGGGTAAGTTTTTCAATCCTTTGCCTCAGTATTGAGACATCATTTCCCGATTTCCCGAACGTAATCAGTCGTATGCCTTGATTATGTGCTTTGAAGAGACATAAGGACTAAATATTTCATTAGATCATGTTCCCTTACATGTTCACTCTTTTTACAATGGCTTAACACTGCATTACCTACTACTTCAAAAGATGCAGAGGGATTGCAAGTGCCAATGCAACACTGAATATCTAGTGTGTATATATATTATATATATATATTCTGAATTGGGGTATTATACCTGTATTTAAGGTGATTTGTCTATTTTAAATTATGTTTTCATGTATGTATAACATTTGTATAGGTATGTATATGTACATATGTTTACATGTAGCTATGTATGTATCTGTGCATGTATTAAAGCATTTATATGGCACCTTTAATAAAGTCATGATCCATCTATGTCTAGCACCTCTCAGAAGATCTGTGTGCATGGTTTTCTAACTGATGTGTTTATTGTTGCATTCGTTTGGTTTCCTTTTGAAACGGTGATTGTCTTTTTGATTGAACAGAGAGTCTTGATGCTGATTGGCAATTCGTTCCTCTACTATGCACATCACTTCAAACTGTACAGTTCGTTTTGTGCAAGTCATTCCAAAGCACAGAAAATGATTCTTAGCGGTATGTGGACCCATCCCTCTCTGTCTGTCTGTCTGTCTGTCTGTTGTTTTTTGGTATGCGGTATGTGGACCCATCTCTGCCTGTCTGTCTGTCTGTTGTTTTTTGTGTGATTGTGTGTATCCATTTGTTATTTCAATGATTTTTATGTTAATTCCTTCTTTTCTTATTACTGTACAACTTGCCCCATTTGTCATTTGTCTGAATATTATTGTCGTCTTCTCATGTCTTGTGACTTATGATATGTCATTACACCAATTGATTTTCTTCAATCTCAGTCTGAAATCGAAACTTCAGCTAGACGGTGTTTTAGCTCGTTGGTACCTAGTAATAATTACTATACCTCAAACAGTGACGTAAGGAGAACACTACAGTGAATTTTACCATGCCTGTTCTAAACATGCAAATATTTTGCCCTCGGTATTATGCCTCATTTCCCTTTCTGTATTTACCATAATAAATACAAGGAATGGGTTGAATGCACCTACCAGATGCATACTACCATCTCCTACTGTACCTTACCTTACCTAATACAATGTGTTCTCATTAATGCTAAGTCGTTGGGAACATGCCTTATGATACATCGTGTAAATCAGGCCATGCATAAAAAGTAGGGCTGGTACTGATTTAAAAAAATAGTCGATTAATCTCAAAAATTTAACTTTGGTTAATCGATTAAATTCGAGTAATTTGGTATCGGTTATGAAAAGCATGAAAACTGTTAAAAATGTAGTCAATGAGTCAGTTACTACTTTCTTTCTACAAAAAAATTACAATCAGTCCACATACTAAAGTTCAAATTGTCAAATTGAAAAATGTAGTCAGTAGTTACTACTTTCTATCTACATATTGTTTACTCCAGAAATGGGCCACTCGACATCCTGAAATAAGTAATAAAATTTAGCTCTACCCTGCAGTTCTTGTATGGTGCATTAACCAATACAACATTTGAAGTTAATAGCTTCGAGAGACATAACAACACTTCACATTAAACAGAATGGTAATAAACCAGGAGAGCGTTAACGAGTCCACACTGTGACTTTAAAAATAATTATACGATTGCTTAATTAGCATGCTTACCTTTTGTTCTGTGTGGCAGATGACAATGCTGCTCTTCGTGAGTTCCTGCGTGCTCGCAACCCAAAGCAGCAGCACTCGGCTGCACTTGAGTCGTACCTCATCAAACCAATTCAACGAATCCTCAAATACCCACTGCTCTTGAAACAGCTTCACGAACTGACTGATCCACGCAGCGATGAAAACACTCTTCTCAAAGGTCAAGAACGTTCTTATGAAACAAAAGCTACTTCTGCTAAATGTAATCACCTTGGCATCGTTTTTCTTACTGGCACTGTTAATTTTTCACTGATTGTTTTACGTTTTCATCTTTAGTGTTGTGAAATTCTTTAACACTTTAACAACGAGAGTGTACTGAAAGCGACTGGGAATCCAATGCAGCTTGTCGGTAAAGTGTTAAAGGCCAGGTACATACATGCATGGATGCATGCATCTACATACATACATACATCTACATACATACAGTCATACACGTTTGCATATATATATATGTATATACACATACATACATACAATATTATTATATTCCTTGTTTTCTGAGTTGTGACAGGGCAGGTTTTGACTGAAACGTCATGCCATTGCACTCTTCTTCCATTTCCTTTCAACTGCCAGACTGTTAGAGAGGTTTGAGAATCCTTCTCATAATTGACAAAGGTTGTCTTGGTCATGCAGATGCTTTGCGAGCGATGGAGTCGGTGGCCGAGCATATCAACGAGATGCAGAAGATATATGAGGAATATGGCGGTGACTTCGAGGAACTCGTTAGGGTTGAGAAGCAGGAACGTCTGTCTTACAAGGCAAGTCATCGTCATCAGTCAGTCGTCATCATAATCATTGTGGGACATGGTAGCCAATTGGTTAGAGCACTCATCTTGTAACGAGAAGAGTACAGGTTCAAGTCTTCTCTGAGTCAGTTACTGTGTAGGGACCTTGAGCAAGTCCTTCACTCACAACTGCTCAGCACCATCGATTGATGCTTGGTCATTAGATAGTGGTGCTTAATAAATGGATAATAATAATGATTATAATAATTTGTCATTATTGTGTTTCTAGTTTTGATGACGTTTATTATCACTGTCAGTATCATCCTCTCCATTTCCATAGAAACCTGAAAACCTTCCTTTTTGCCGGTGCTGGCACTGATGCAGGTTGAGAGCGCCGCTGATCTGAGTGGCGCTATTTAAGTGTTCTATTACAATAAAATTACAGATGATCATCAGTACAGTCATCTGTTTTGATCTAGTTTTAATCAGTTTAACTTCTTATCACCCCATAAAGGGCGGTGGAGAAACAATATAAAGAAATAATCCTGTGGCTTGTTATCATTCGGTATTTCTTTAAATATTTTAATTTTCTGAATTTGTTTAGAACATCAGCCTTAGTGTTGGTCAGCTTCAGATGTATGGAACTGTAAACTGGATCAACGCCACTGATGAAGTGGTAAAACCAAGAAAGGGTTGTGACCTTCTGACCCTTATCTTCATATTCAAATCAGCTGTGGTGATATTGGCCCAGGAACGCCTTAGAGCAAAGAAGCGACCGGCCAAGGTAGAGTCAAGAATGGATGCAGACTGTTTATAATATTGTAGCAAAATGATTACTCCTATATGTTACAGATAATCTGGGTTTCAGTCACAGTTACTGGTAATTTGGTGGTAAGAATAGACATCACAAAGAAAATAGTGACAAGTTTAAATATCCATCACAAAATAAATAACCGTAAAAGTAATAATATTATGGTAATTATTTACATGTATGTATAATGCACTTTTGAATTTAAAATTATGGGCCTTTACAGAGAAATTAAAACTGTCTTGTTTTTCTTCTTTTTTATTGTTTCTTTATTCCCTTCAGTGTCTGGAAATATTCAGAAAAATATCTGGTTGTTTCTCTAAGTGAAAACGTAAACATGTGCATTAATATATTAAATAATCGAAGTAATATTTGGCCACATAATTTGTCGTCATGTGACGTTTTCACTGCACTGAAAGATAATGACTTGCAATTTCATGCCCCAAACCTCCAGGTTTACACTAAAGCGCAACTGTAACTCTTATTCTGTATATGAAATTTTTGTAATGCAGTTTTCCATATGATGTGGTAGCTTAAGTGAACCAAAATTCTGCGCTGTAATGGGTTGATAGAGTGCTGCTAAATGTTTCATCACAGGCGGTTGGAGAACCAACTCGATTTAAAATTGTCATTCCGATTGGGGAACTGCAAGTGCGATCGGTTATCGGAGATCCAAGCGACTGTCGTGGAGTTTGGGAAATTGTCTACTGTCGCTCAGAGAAGGAAGGCCGGCCAAAGAAGACTTACCAGTTTATAAGGTATCGTCCAAAGTTCCATCTTTAATGCTACGAAGTAGTAGTTCCTATGGTATCAGTCTACAGTGTTGTTTGCCAAACAGTTGATATGGTGTTGTACCAGTCATCGAACGACATGTCATTGGTATCCGTATAAATTAGTTTTCCGGAGATCGGAGTTAATAGCAGTTGAGTTTGTCTTTCTGATGTATTAGAGGCAAATATCTTGTTTTGCCGCCTTTGTGTCATCTTCATCTCTGTGACTGTTCATCTGTTAAATTTTAATCGCTATAATCATAATGCATAAGAAATCACTTGTTGGTTGTTTCTGAGCAAAATCCATACCCAAAGAGTCATTCCTACTCCAGCTGTGTGACATTCACGTTCCCCCATTTAACAAATTTCATGCTGCCAGTACTTCTTCTGGTAGCTCCGAGTCATTCCTATGTTCCTAGTTGACTGCTCTCAGCTTATCTTTCAACGTGCCCTTTGTTGAATAAATCACATCCTCTCTCGTAACTACCTTCAACTATTCTACTATGGTAGTTCCTTTTCCAGTCATCCTCTCACCTCCCTCTGCTACTCCGCTACTTTTTATTCCCTGTTATGGTACTTTCTCTGCTGTTCCACTACCTCCCTCTGCTGTTCCAAGACTTTCCTCTGCTGTTCCACTACCTCCCTCTGCTGTTCCACCACTTTCCTTTTGCTGTTCCACTACCTCTGTCTGCTGTTCCACCGCTTTCCTCTGCTGTTCCACTTCCTCTGTCTGCTGTTCCACCACTTTCCTCTGCTGTTCCACTACCTCTGTCTGCTGTTCCACCACTTTCCTCTGCTGTTTCACTACCTCCTCTGCTGTTCCACCACTTTACTTTGCTGTTCCACTACCTCTCTCTGCTGTTCCACTACCTCTCTATGCTGTTCCACTATGGAAGAAGAAAACTGAAGAATTCCATTGGTTTCTTTTACAGTTCTCTTAAAGCTCGCAACGATTTCATCCGCACACTTCACCGCACAATGCATGAAAAGTACGACACCGCTCGACGTGTGTCAGCGACCGTCCAGCCAGGTCATGCAGTGCAAAGTCCTCGCTGTGCTCAGCATCAGCAACTGAAACTCTCTAACGCCACACAGTCAGTGGAGACTGGACAGAAACTGAGAAGTGGGTTCATAAATTCTGTTGTTTTGATTAGTACCTCAAGAATGAAAAAAGCCGAACACAGTCCAAATGTTATAACAAAAATACTTTTACTTAAGAAACATTTCAGAAAATGAAGATTTAGTAATACAAACAGACAGACAGACAGATAGACAGCAGGCAGACAGGCAGACAGAGATGTATTGTAATTAATAACCAAACGAGATTAAATGCATGTTTTGTTGTCTGCAGACCAAACAACATCGAAGGCCGGCCAACCTTCACCTTCACCGTCAAGGACACAAAATGGAACCTTGGCTGGCAGTATATCATCAACATCACCCACTCGTGGCAACAGCAGTGCAACGATCCAGCCACTCAAGAACAACTTTAATCCTTCGACCTCACCTTCTCATGTTAATCGAAATCCGACAGACAGGAATCCTTATACAATGGATGGCAATCCATATTTGCTTCAAAACGATAAGAAAACACCTTTGGAAAGACAAGATGTACAGTTGCAACATCGTGGTGAAGATTTATCACGCAGGCAAGCCGAGAAATTGGACAGTCGCCAGTCCAGTGCTCAGCTGCCAGACAAAACTCGAGAGCCTTAAGATCTGGTCACATGTTTAAGTGTTTGATTCACAAGCACATACTTGTTCTGATTGACAGGCACATTCTGTGTGTCCCAGTGATAAAATGGTTGCAGTGGTTAGGAGTTCAACACCTTGAGAATGAGAACTTCTGTCAAGGCAAGCCGTTTTCACTTTGATGGCACCAGTATATGTTCGCCCAGAAGTGAAGGGTCAGTGGATTTCAACTTATCTCTGTCGCAGAGACTAAACATTTGACATTCCACTGATCGTGCCATCGCGTGCTGAGGTGTCTGTCCATTCAGGCCAACTAATGTGTTGTTGCCAGAGATAGTGTCGAAACTAGCGATGTTGATCTCAAATGTGTAATTTCTTTGCCTCTGCTAAACCTGCCATAAATTTTACATCAGCCGTTAGGAATGACAATTTCTTTAATTTTGTTTATGCGCAAGTAAAGATAGCTGCTTCGACAAAGACTTGTTTACGTAGCCTTCTTATGTCATTCTGGTCAAGTCTTCCATCCGTCGTCGTCTACGGTCGACAGGGTTGCATAAATTGACAGTTTTGTAAATTTAACAACTGTTAGAAAAATTGAATCATTTCTACATGTACACGGAGTGCCTGTAAAATGCAGTGTACAAATTTTTTTGTCAAATTTAGTGCAAAGATCCGATTGATTTCTCAGGAATCAAAATTCTACTTAATGAATCAGCTTTGGACAAGTATCAAATTCGGCCTTGCTCTTTGAAACCTGGTGATAAGGAAGTATGAATCGTACATTTTGGTCAAATTCTGTAATAAAAGGTTATAGGCCAATTACATGTATATTCCTGCCGGCATGCCCACGTGGGGCCGTTATGCCCGTGTGGGACCTTATAAGAAGAGCTAAAAAATGATTTGGGGTTGCAACTTACAAGGATTTGAGATATGAAGAAAGGTTGAAAAGGTCTGGACTAGCAACATTAGAAGAAGGAGCGGAAGAGACCTAATTTAAGCCTACAAGATTATCACTCAAAATGAGGTAGTATAGTCTTTGAATTAGCTCCAAATAATGCAACTTGAGGACATGCGGTACAAATTATAATTATTTAAGAAACCAAAAGGAACATTAGGGCAGAAATTCTTCAGTGTAAGAGCTCTTGGCTTGTGGAATCATTTAGATCAGCGGTTCTCAACCTTTTGAGACTCAAGGACCACTTATAAATTTTGTGTCTCGGTCGTGGACCACCACTAAAAACTGTGCCAAAACAAATTAATACAAAAGAAATTTTTTTGCATAAATCCGCGTATTATTAGTCTCATGCTGCCATCTAACCGATTCTAGCGATTTAAATAAAGCAAACATTTTCGAAATGGACAATATTTGTCTGTTTGCATGTTTTTAATTGTAAAAAATATAAATAGTAGGCCTTGCTCGCCGACCACCAGGCAGATGGCTGCGGACCACCAGTGGTCCACGGACCACAGGTTGAGAACCGCTGATTTAGTACTGTCTCAGTAGACACTATCACAGCTTTCAAGAGGAAGCTCTCAGAGATGGGCTGTTAGGTAAGCGTTACGGGTTAACTTGCAGTGGTTCCAACACAGAGCACACATCTTCTGAACCACTTAAAACCCTTGTTATGTTATATTGGTTCCACCTCGGTAGTAGAAGTGTCCTCGGAGGAACAACTTTCTGGGTATCAATGTGCTAATCTTGTAGGCTTGCTTTTGGAGCGCCATGGGTTAATGCGCTGTTCATTAGTCACTCACACTGTAAGAGTTGTACATACGAATTACTTAGGAATTACTTATCAAATGCTTATAGACATGCTGGCTCTGTCCAGATTCTGGCTGAAACTAACTACCAGTCTATTATTGTCTTGTATGAAAAAGAAACGGATGGCCGTTTTCTTCATTTTCTACACAGCTGCACTTGTGACAATCTCATTTTTTTAACATAAATGGCTGAGTTTTTGTGAATAAAAGAGTAATTGTACTGTGTCAAGTTTTCCTGCAACCAGTGACATTTAACACTTTAACGACAAGCATGCAATAAAATGTATGGAAAACTAATCCCTCTCGTCGTTAAAGGGTTAAATAATGCCACTAGCCAGTAAACTGCCCAGTAGATAATTATTGATGACATACACTGTGCATGTATTCAATTTTACACCAACAGCAGAAAATCATTACTAATTCTGCATGCTGTTGTGTACCATCATACACAGAAGGACCATTTTTTTATACACGTAATAAGCCGTTACAATCAAGCCATCAACTAAACGAGTCAATTGGACAAATTAATAGAAATGTTCAGCAACATTTAAAAACTGTTCCCTATTTTCATGTGATTGACAGAAGTTGCTGCTACAAAACATGTACAAACATTATATAACTATTACCATAAAACTGCAGAACATAAACTCTTTATTGGTCAATAAGATATATACATTTCAAATATAGACATCTTGAATGAATGAAGTACATGTTTCAAAACAATGAAAAAACTCAGTACCAACGATCTCGTTTGAACCTAAATCAACCGACACATTTATCAATATAGTTCTTTTCATTACTAGATAATATCTACTGGATAATATTATTAGATAATATAATATCTATTTAAAATTCGAATCAATTAACAGGATACTCGCTTTCCCTATTCCAACCACAGGCTTATTTTAAGTAATCAAAACTTCTTTAAACAGCAATATTGCACCAGAAAATAAAAAATTACAACAGCGCAGCCATAGTTACACGAGGTGCAGGGACGGACTTGTGGCACATGAACCTAGAAAAATGGACGGATTTTCAATTACCCTTAACAAACAAAAAACCAGTCTTTGACATATGCAAGGTCAATAAAACAGTTATGTTTGTATGCGTTTGCATTGGTTGTTTTTTGATCTATTCGATATAACCCGAAGTTTTAAATACTGAAGTTCACTATACTGAAGTTGTAATTGATAGTCAGTAGCTTCCATCGTGCTGGTGTCTAATGCATAATGCTTCAACCAACAGCACGCCAAACCAAGCCAAAATCGGACAACATCCAGAAGATCAGTCCACTAAGACCAAGACACATGGTGTGTAATAAACATTCTGAAAAAAGTATGTCTTTTAAGTTGAGAATGAAATGACATAAACAACTGAGCAGAAGAGACAGATACAGGAAGAGAGTTCCAAATTCTATGTCCAGCTATCAGAAAAGCTATTACACCACATGTATAATTAGTAACAGTAACTAATTACAGGGTCTGAGAAAGTAATTACCATAAATAGTTTATAAAACTAGTAACTAATTACAGATACTTTTCCAAGTAACTGTTGTTTAGTAACTACACATGGAATCATACGTCAAAAATTGGCTGCATCGGTTATTTAGCATGTAATAGGTAGGTTAATAATAATAGTAACAGACAGTACATTCAGAATTCACTGTAAGACAGATCACATTAGACAACTAAAGGTCTTATACCCCAAATTGTAATGACATATACCAGTAATCATTTTCAACCTGATTACTGTAGTTAAATTGGTTTGGTTTGATTTTATACGAACTTGATTTAGATTTACACAATTCCCAAGAACCACCGGTTCTATAAAAAGTACCTGCTATTTTCCTTACAAAACCTAATTCAAACCACCATCTGATGAATACATGGATCGACGTCAATCAGCTACAGTAGCGTTACTTTTAAGGTACAATGTAAGTTTTTAAACTAGACCCGTATAATTCACACGAAATTCTGTTCCTCTTCATACAGCCCTAAAAATTCAAAAACAATAAGCAAATACCATATGTACACACGTACTCAACAGGAATTTTCATATAAGACGTCTTGTTGATTTTTGTGCTACGAAACTTTGATAAACAATAAAATTTGCATTTTACCATAATATTTCTGTAATTTTGGTTTAGGAATCAGAATTCTTTCATAAGTCAAATGTCAAAAGCATTTTTCTTAAACTTTTACATTGAACGATACTCAAAAAAGCCATCGACTGACTTATAAAAATCAAAATATTTTTAAAATATGAATTGTAATGCAAAGTGTTTTTCGCATTACCTCATGAAGTAATCAGTCACTGCTGCACATTTTATTTGTTTAAATAAGTAATTAGTTACAGCAATAATTACCAACAAATAGTGGTTACAGTAATGCATTACAAGTACCGGTAAAGCAGCAACACACAACACTGCCTACAATGCTCTTCAGTGACAATAGATATTGTTCATTACTAGCTAACAAATAATAGTTACGTTCATCAAGTTTTGACATTCTGAAATGAAGGCAAAGTTTACAACATATACTTTTTAATTTGGTAAAGACACGTAACTCAGTTAAGGCAACTCATTTGGCACAGAACAACAAAACAAGTGATGAAACTTAGAAAAACTACAAACTGAAGATGCATCGCAAGTTATAATACACAGTATAGATCTGAAGATTTGCACGAGCTCAGTTACAACAGTAAACACAGATTCCAAAAAATACGGTGCAGTACAGCAATTGTGCATTGTATATTTTGCAACAGGCAGAGAGCATCAGTCAAAAGCGAAACCTTCAGATGGGACCTTCTCAGTTTAACAGATGATACAAACCAAGTTGCACCTGATACAACAATTAATCTAGAACTACGTCTTGGTGTTTCTGTAATTGCACAGCATGTGTAAATGTTAACAAAATCAAGATATAAAAATAATCAGCAAAGAGCTTCTCAGAACCTTGCACAGACTGAAAAGAACACAGATAGCAAGGCCCAAACTTATTACAAACTGGCAAGTAAGGATCAAAGCACAAATCGACTGCAATTTTAAATGTTCATTTGACGTTACGATTAATTCTGTGGCTCTAAAATAATTTAAGGAGGTCCACAGACTTTGAAATCAAGTAGAAACAGCAGCAATTTGGCTCTAAACTTGATGTCAAGTATTAAGGCTGAAACCCCAGCAGTAGCTTTAAACCTTGCAGAATCATCAACGAGTTTAGGAACAGCATATTCAGTTGCATCAAGTCATAAACCGAGTTGGGGACAAATACGGCTTAAGCCAGTATCGACCGCTTGGAACTTGACTCAACCGTGTCCCCATACACTGAACTGTACTTGACGGATGATCGAAGCCTTTTTTTGTAGTGATGACTCTTGACGATTCTGTAAACGTAGTAGGAAATCACTATGATGCAGACAATCAGAATTGGAATTCCAAGACCAAGAGCAACGGATGATCGAGCATAGCCACAGCTCATGGCATTCGCGGCTTTGAGAACGGCCACTCCCTTAAGATTATCTGGAGATTCACATCTGAAGAAAAACCAACATTCAATCATCTTTTTATTTGGCAAATAAAATAAGCTGTTCAACATAAATTTGCCAATAACATGCAATGCAAGAATTAATTAAAATAGTGGCAAGTATTACATTAAAATAAACTATTGATTCATGCAGATGCTGCTAGTATATATATAATTGTGATGCGGTATTCCAAAACCAGGCAGAAGTCGGCAAAACCTATTACAGGTAATCCCTCAAAAGAGTGATTCATCTTAATTTTTAGCGAAAAGCGTTTTATATCATAATTGCATTGTCTGATATTTGAAGAATATAATTCTGCAGTTTTTATTATTATTTATTTATTATTTTCATAAAAATTCGAATAACATTGCAAAGTTGTAAAAGAATATGATTTCATTTTCGGGTTGATCTTCATTGTTTTTCGTGCAGCGGTTATAAAAAGCGACTGAGAAATACCCATGATGTCATACATCTTCTGAAAGCCTGGAATTTCCTTTAATCGACTGGCCGACTTTCGTGGCAGAATAATTAATTTCTCAGTCAAAAATAGGAAAGAAACTCAGGCCTAAAAATTGCCTTTCCCGTAAACAAAGCCTGTTTGGTATCACGTGATCATTTAAATGCTGAATGCTAGAGAGCTGATTGGGCAAAACAAGGTCACGTGCGCGTAATTGCTTCTGACCCGCTGCATCTCGGGCTATTTTTATCTGCGTGGAGTGGGATGTTTCTTAATAATGTAATTTAATATTGTAATATTGGCAGACATGTAGGTTTATAAGCTGTGAAAATTTCAGCTTGTAAGGTCAAGCAACACCTATCGTTATCAAGGACTTTATGATAGATTACATTTGTTTATGTTTTTGGCATTTATCTCTAAATAATTTCTCATGGAGGGCATAGTTTCCAAATCGCGTATCTTCGCAACGGTTAGACCTATGAATAAAACCCTTAGCATTTTGGAAAGATCTTGAAAAGATCTACAAATATAAATTAAAACCTCGTTTTTGTAAATTTTTATGAACAGCCTGGTTTTGGGATACCGCATCACATACATATTAAGCTTAAAACAGGTCGGACTATATACATATATATATAAATTATATATATAGCTCTGACACAATATTATATACATATATAAATTATATATATAGGTCTGACTATATATATATATATATATATATATAAATTTTGTTATAAAAGGACCACTGGCCTCCATCATGAGTTTCATTTTACGGTTATGCTATTAGCATTACAGTAAACTTTGCCTTCATTTTGGCTAAAAGAAAATCTGGTCGGTATAAAATCTAGGAAACATGACCAGTTCAAGTATACATAAAATCCCACCTTGCACCGCTGAAATGAAGTTCTGGAAGTTCTCCAACCCAGTGCAGTTCACAATCACACTTCCATGGATTATCGCTCATATTTGCATACCTCAAATAATGCCAAGGAATACACTCGTAAGATAGTGTCGTGAAGCTATTACTCATCAGGTAGACTTCATCCAGGCTATTCATGCAGTCAAAAAAAGTATCTGCCTGGATGGCATCAACGTGGTTGTGACTGGCATTGATGAAACGCAGTTTGGGTGTTCCGAAGCAGAGAAGATGTGGCAAGGCTGGTAGTTCATTATCCGACAAATCCAGGTGGCGAAGGGAGTGAAGGGACGGGAATGGCGCAGGCGAAGAAAAGTTCAGCTGACGATGTCCAGTAATCGTCAGGTTTATCAGATTCTCCAGGCAGTGGAAAACATCATGATCAATTACTGTAGTGCAGTTACGGATGCTGAGTGAAGTGGCATTGGCATATGCCTGTGGCACCTGAGGCAAGACGCTGTCAGTGAACTGGCAGTCGCTGAACTCAAAGTCCGAGAAGTCGTTTGGTGCAGCTGTAAGATTTGGAAAGACGGAGATTCCTCGACAGACGACAGATTTCTCTGTTGGGCAGCTGCATCCAGCTGGACAGTTGAGGATGTCTGATGAGATTCCAGAAAACTGAAGCAAAAGAATGGAAGCAGAAAGCCAAAGTGTGCTTTGCCTGGATTTCATTGCAAGATAAACAACCTAAAAGAACAAACCACACAGTCATTCAAATTTAATCTTTTCCTTTTATTACGTTGCTGCACTCTGGCCCTCCCTTGATTCAGACCTGGCACTGAAACTGACTCGTCAACCTGACTCTCGGGGACTTTAATTTATATAGCACCTATGAGTATGCAGCTTTTATGTGGCACCGAAAAATTTAAGAGTTTTACTTTATAATAGTCCTATTTTGTTAATTAAGCTAGTAATAATTTATATCAATCAGTTATCTATTTCTTTGTTCATAATGACCTCAACCTAAAAAACAAAACATACATAAAAGTAGTTATGATTAATACATTACATTATTTAGTTACCTGGTTCTTTAGTTCTAGGTTTTGGAACTCTCTCCCTGTATCTATTCGTTTTGCTCAATTGCTTATGTCATTATCCAACAATGGCTTCCTCTATGTCTTGTTGGACTGATCTTCTGGATACTGACCTGATTACAGCTTTGTTTTGATGCGCCATTGGTTGATGCCTTGTTCATTACACGTTAGTCAATCAAAGAATTTATATAGCGGCTCTTCAAGGGCTCTACTCAGAGGCGAGTGTAGTACACGTTCCAAATTAATAATAATAACTTATAATAATAGTTAATTGTTCACAAGCACATCGCTGATCCATTACTTTAAACTCAATTTTATTTAGTGGTTTCGATATAGTACTGAATCATTCATTCATGTATAAAAGTTCAATAAAACACTTTGCACCACAAAAGAATCAACGGCAAAATAGCATTTAATGTTTGCATGTCTGTAACAAGAATTTAAAAGCAAACACAAACACATATAACCATTTTATGTAGAAATATTTCCTTAGTAACATTTCTGAAATCCAGATATGGCTGCTCTAAACCAGTTGGACAGTATAGACGACCATCGCTGCACTCACTGCCATGTTGAAAATCCACAAAGGACAACCCAGTAAGCTACTACGATGATTACGATCTCAACATCGAACCACAACATGAACCATCTGTAACTGATTTTTGGTTTATGCCAGTGCTAGCACTATTAATGTGAAGTAACAGCCTACCATCTTAAGCATGACAACAGTTGTATGACAATTTTTAATATAGCTTTTCATATATTACTACTTTTCCCTTAAATATGCTCTGATTTAGGCCCGAGGAAAACATCCCTTTCTTCTAGGCCATTATGTTTCAGCCAGCCACCGGTTGCACAAGTCCATCAACCATTATTCCGCAATTAAAACAATGATCTCAATGCACATCAAATGCCTCATATAACCACAAAACAATCATTTCTGCTTTGTTACCTTGCACTGCCCTCCCAAGTGGTTCAACTGGGCAAGAGTTCACAAACCTTCACGACCTTTGGAAATTCCCTCACGACCTTCAGAACCCATTGTCTCTACGCTAAAACTCGAGACCATAGAAAATCTGGTATTTGATGTCTGATGATATGAAATTACAAAAACAACAAGCTCGTCGTCTTTGTTCTTACCCTGGGCGGCAACAGCGGACGTAACATTCTTTACGACGATCTATAACAACCAACGACTTAATATCCCTGCGTTGATCCTGACGACATTCAATGACTGTGTCCCAACGAGCAACGGAAGCAACAACCTAAGCAACAACAAATCTTCGTTCCGATTTCCAACTCTTCGTCGTTCTATAATACGCAAATATTCGCCCTCTCTGCGCGCGCACACACACACGCGACCACCAGAATGCGGAGTAATATAGACGCCACGGCATTCCTCCGTCCGTCCCTCTCTCCGTTCGCCGCCGGGGTCCTTACGGCAGCCAGCGGTCGTCAATCGACGGCCCATCCTTCCCTCCATCCCTCCCTCCCTTGTCGTCGCTGCCCCTGCTATAATCCGCACAGGGCCTTCGGCGCGGCCTGCGCTCGAACGGAGACGATCAATCATTGAATAGGCGGATACCCCTGTGGTTATGCGCCTCCTACACTTTGAGGGCCCCGTTCGCACAAGCAAATCACCTGCTGCCGTCTAAGGCAGTCTATTGAACGCATGGCCACAGCTCCCATCCTCGCAGGCCACGCTCGTTGGCAAAGAGCCTTCTGCGCATCAGTGCGAGATTTTTGTCCTATTCTGTATGGCTAGGTTGCGCTCGTAGTTTCTGGCATGAGTCCAACGGAATGGTTCATCCACACCATGGCAATGAATAGACTAGACCACACAGGCTGCTCGCATTTTCCGCATGAAATGCAGCCGCTTATTAAACGAGGCCGCAGAATAATTTATTCCTGTGACTTTCTGATAACTGAACTGTGGGCTCGCATCGAACGACAAGCGGCTACATTCGAGCCAATAGTCCAAAATTCGTCGAGACTAAACTCATACTCGCTAGTCTCGCTTACGATGAAAAATGCCAGTACGGTAATAATCCCTTTCGGTGTGACGCGCCGTGTGTGGTCCTCACCGTCCTGTGTTACTTAATTCGTCATGGTATGATGGTGCTCGTCCTCGCGCAGGGTGGGAAAAATTAGATCGCATCCCTTTCGTCATTGGTACGAATGCTGTCGAACCATCGACGTATATATAGGCCCCTACGTCGATGTGTCGAGCCAAAGAACGAGGTTCACGTCCTCGATCTTTTCCTCGACAGAGACCTATCAATAACGTCACACAGTCATCTCAACAACTGCGCACCATGTTACCTCGTAGACAGCATCCGGCCGCTAGGCCTATCGTTCGACCCAAATAGGTCAATCAATCAATCAATCAATCAATCAATCAATCAATCAATCAATCAATCAATCAATCAATCAATCAATCAATCAATTTTTATTGCAACGATATAACATACATCAGTTCAACATTATGTTACAAGAAAACGTTGACAAAGGGAAGGCCCAAAAGGGATGGAAATCCCGCTAATAGGGACACCCATTGCAATTTGTAAAGTTAATTACGTTGAAGAATGAAGATAGAGGTTCGATTGAGAGACACAGTGATAAGCTTAACCAAGTGATTAAACAGAGGTATTCATAAGCATACAGAAAGAGCGCACAGTGATTTGATTATGAACACTATAGTCTTAGATTAACAGTTGCAAGACGGCATGTAATCCAGTTTAAATCAGTTGCATGAATTGTCATTAATTAATCCATCCGTTAATTGAGAACGCAATAGTTTTTTTTTGAAGATGAAGATTTGGTACCAATTTAATATTTGTGGGAACACAACTCCAGATCAGGGGACCATTGTATTTAGGTAGCGGCTGCGATGATCAAAGTCTGCTGATGTAGGCCCTATTTGTGCCAGCAACTATATTATTAAAACTGTACGTGCTATTGTAACTCTTAGCATTTGCGAACGTGTAAAGCATCTTATAGAAGTAGCTTGCTACTGATATGCTATAGAAATTGTCGTAATTTAATTTTATGCCCTACATTTACGATGCGCGATCATGCGCCACACCATGGGCGTAATTTGTGGGGGTACGAGGGGTACCCAACTACCTATACCCCCACTTTTTGGACTGGGGGTACCGTACCCAACTTTTTAAACAATGCCAATCATTGCAATCAATATTTTATTATTACTGCAGTTAAAAAGATGGCTTGTTTTTATTGACACAACAGTTGATGAGAATTATATACTGGCAGGGTATAGTGGTATCTTATTTCCAATATGGTAGCCTATCCATGCCAAAAGCGAAAGTGGAGAAGAAATTGGTACCCCACACTTTTTAGATCAAGTTGCGCCTCTGTGCCACACTCAGTGGTTAAATTGCTCATCCAGAGGTGGTGGGTCTCTAAATATTTGCAAATCCAAAAATCTACAGGGTAATGCTAAATTACAACAGGGACGTTATTTCAGCTTTTTCCAGGGGAAGGCAAAAAAGAGGTTAAACAAATTTTCCCCGCTCACACGGGAAATTTGTTTCGCCTTTTTTGGGGTTTCTATTAAAATGCTTTGTATTTAGTCTACATGGCAAAACTGTAAGCCAATGCTGCAAATAAGTCTCTTTTTTCTTTTTAACCCCTTTCTTTTTTCCTCCTTTTCTTTTTTACATATTTTTTCTTTTAAAAAAAAATCTGTGGAGCAAATGCCCTTTGCACCTCAAAGGACGTCCCTGTATTACAACATGCATGAAACACGACACTTCACCAATAATTGAAAGCAAAAACATTAACAATTAAGATTGAAACATAATATTACATTACATAACATGTTACAGAAGACAATAGGCTTTGATCGACATGTCAATGCAATACCTTACAAAGCACATAGGCCTAATGAACAAATATCAAAAAATAATATGCAGACTTCTTTCAAATTGAAGAGCCCATGGTAAGTATAGCAGTCTGACTATAGCCTTAGATCATAACAGATGTAAACCCAGTGAAAAGCTGAAAATTAAGCAGGAGTTTCAATACTGTCATTCTGTCAATGCCACAATATTATTATATGCTGACTTGGAAATATTTCCATACTGCCCTGCATGCTTCTGTGGCTGTGGACGTTTTCGGTGCTTTGCACTTGCATAAATCTGTTGCACGCTAAGCACTACACTATCTATCCCGCCAGGGCAGAACTTTGGTTCGAGGTTTCTGCTCCACTTGTACACCCTAGCCAACTCAGCTATAATGAGTACACAGACAGTCCACTGTCGGTGGAAGACGAGACGTCGATGGAGAGGACTGGGCACCCGCCCTCATATGCCGAGGCTAGGAAAATGAAGTCGCTAACACTTCATACCCGTGGCTGTCTGATCAGGGCTAGTTTAATAGCTTAATTTAAGGGACTGCAAGAAAATCTGTTGCAGCATGACGACCCTTAGCAATCCATCCACGTACGATAGCCTTCTTTGCACGCTGGCCAACTTTCTTTTCGACATTATCTGTAGACTGCATGCGCGATAACTAAAACTATAATCAAATGACGTGCTATTCCAGATTTTCAAACGATTCCAGCTCAGCCTTCCGAAATTCCGCGAACGAGTTATTAATTAAACAAAGTACTGTGTTATCGCCCAAATCTATTTCTGCTGCCACTGCCTGGGGTTACAATACCCTTCGGCAGCGATTATAAAACAGCAGGCGATTTAAGTAAACACATAGGCCCAAGTAGGTTTCTATCAATCCTAGTGAATATTCAACCGCACTGTGAGACTGACGAATGCTAATCTGATCTTCGGTGGTGGATCTCCCTATTGAGGTGATGGGTCTCCCTTCGTAGGTGGCGGATCTCATAATTTGGGTGGTGGGTCTCACAATGCAGGTGGCGGATCTCAAATCAGAGGTGCCGGATCTCAGATCCGGCGGGATCCGGCTGAATTTAACCACTGGCCACACTGTTGTCCTAGGCTCCTGGTCAAATCAAGAAAATCTCTGACACTTCCATACACCTATCGACTAACTCTTCGTTTCTTACCTGTCCGCAATCTGGTTTTAAAACTGTTGGCTGGGAACGACAGTGAATGAGCTTCTAAGTAATCAACTGTGGTCTGTAAGGCAGTTTTCGTATCGATTTATTGAATAGAAGTCCAATCACTCACAAGTTACAACACAATTCAATCCATTAGCCTATCTCTTCGGCAGTTATTCACAATCCAATCACTTCGCTCAACCCGTTCCTCTTCGGCCCTAACAACAACTTCCGACACCTCATCACTAAAATTTGCAAATTGCTCCTTATAGGACCATAGCTATAAAATGTCACAGCTGTCCCGCCTATCTGAAACAAACTCCCTTCTGTAGGCTTACCTGATCCACCCTACGAACTCACCAAAACCTCACCTCTTGCTATCTCTCCACAAGTCGTTCACTTAAAATGAAAACACGTACCTCTCTATCAAAACTGCAGTACTCTTATCCTGATTCCTCCTTTACCACGTACGCCTCTCTTAATTTCCGCTTCAATCTTAAACACCATCCACCGTAGCCCGTCTGACTAACTGCTTGCCTGGCCCTTTAGATCTTGATCTGGAACAGATATTTACCCCACCCTTTTATCGATTTTGTTTTGACTAAGCGCATGTGAATAAGTCAAAATAATTCTCCAATACAACAGTAAAGCCTCATTCACACCGTGTAAATACTAAAGCTGCTGCAGTTGTAATAGTAGGCCTAGGCCTAATTATTGGATAAATATTTTAAATTCTTGCGTTTGGTTAAATGACTGTTCATATTGACAAAAAATCTTGATCTTGGTCTTGCAAGACCAAGACCAAGACTTTGAACCTTAGGACCAAGACCACGACTTTTGGTCTCAAGATCAAGACCAAGACTTTTGGCCTCAAGACGAGACCAATACTAAGACTTTAAAAAGGAACTCGAGTGCACTTGAGACCAAGACCTTGGTCTCGAGATCAACAAGACTGATTAAAGTTTCAACTTTAAGCTATTATGTTACGGTGCAAAATTTGATTGCCTTATTCATTTCTTGTTACTGTGCTTTTGGTACTGGTTTGTGAGATGCGGTCGTCTTACTTACTTGAAGATGAAGAAAATTCGTTAAGGTTGACCAACAGCAGCTTTCCGGAAGTGAAGATATTCGTGCAGCGCCATCTGCCATTTTAGTGATTTCATTACCTTCCAAAGAGATTTCGAAATAAAGATGGCGGATTCTTGTGTGAAACAAAGCGATTCTGTTGAAGAAAATGGTTTAAATGAAATGGTAGCACAAATCTGATTAAATTATAACATGTCTATTATGCAACACCTGTTCTCAGCTTTAGAATTAATTTTGGTGGAGGTGCACTGTAGTTTTTGTAACTTCCAGGTCTTCACATTTTAAGTACATAAGTCTTCGCGCCCGTTTCCACCGCGTTGTCACCTGTCAAATACTTGAAACAGAATTGCCTGTAAGCTAGAAAATGTACATTTATTAAACTGTTCCCGATCAGACCTGCTGATAGGTTCTTCATGTTTGCCCACCCGATTAATTCTTGGAAGTTCGCTTGTGGATGCTGCTAGGGGTCCGGCCCGAATCCCAAAACCCGAATTCCCGAAAACGCTGAAAATAAAAGCCCGATTTCCTGAAAACAGTTTTATAGAAAGAGGCCGAACTCCCGAAAACTATTCAAAGTTAAATTGTAAACTCTTATACATGACATAGACCTAGCGTTGTCTTGGTGTATCTCGATATAATATAGAATCTAGATATAATATAGAAAATCGATTTCGGGGATACAAGCGAAATTCTTTTCGGGGATTTGGGCTGATCCTGCTGCTAGGTATCCGCCTCGTAAATGGACAATTAGCAAATCCCAGAACGGGTGTTACCCAGTCTTGTTGTCAAGACCTTGAACCTCAAGACCAAGACTTTGAACCTCAAGACCAAGACTTTGAGCGCTTCTGAGTAGGTTTCTTGAAGGTGCGCTATATTAAATTTTTGAATGAATGAATGGATGAAACTCAAGACCAAAACCGAGAAAAATACCCAAAAAATCACAACCATATCCAGATTTCTATTCCTTACTAAAAAATTGTCAAGTCGGACTACTCGCTATTTTAATTAAAACATGAATCTTTTATTTTATTCAAACAAAACAACTCTAAATGCAGACTGCAGAGAATTCCAAATTCGAATTTGCAAAAGTCCTTCATGCGAAATGTAATTTCAAATGCCTGTTGCATTTTATAAAAACCAATTCGCTCAGACTTTTCTGACCAAGATGTGACCTGTGGAGCCTCATAAAAATTCTGCCATGTGAAAAATAGTTCTACAGTGCTGAATTCACTGCTATGGCACACAGAGTAGGCCTAGCTTTTCAAGTTACCTTGTTACCTTGTGCTGTCAGCTCGTGGAGCTCTAGCGATCGTCATGGTGAACACTCTCCATTGTTTCCTATTCGATGACAAGTCCCTTAATTCCGCCAAATTCATACCAGTTACATCTTGTCCATCTCCTCCTTGGAGATGGATGAGATACAAGATGTAACTGGTAGCTTTTCAAGTACCAGATGTAAATGTATAAATTGTGAGTCTGTTTCCAAATCATTCCATGGTAAATAACCGGAAGTCAAAATAAATGTCCAAAACAACAGTAAAGCCCCACTCACACCGTGTAAATACTAAAGCAATTGTATTAGTAATTATTGGATAAATTTTAAAATCCTTGCGTTTTGTTAAATGACTGTTCATATTGTCAAAAGTCTTGGTCTTGGTCTTGCAAAACCAAGACCAAGACTTTGAGCCTCAAGACCAAGACCTTGAACCTCAAGACCAAGACTTTTGGTCTCAAGACCAAGACTTTTAAAAACGAACTCGAGTGCACTCGAGACCAAGACCTTGGTCTCGAGGACAACAAGACTGGTGTTACCGTCGGATACCCGAAACTATTTTATAAAGAAAACTATCGCCGAAGTTCTAACCCCCGAATGGGTATTTCCGCCAGATCTCAACACTAATTTTTAAAGAAAAACCATATTCCCGAAACTGCCTTTGTGTGTGTGTGTGTGTGTGTGTCAGATCCTCTATATGCTGTTCTCTAGATGTCTAATCTAGTTCGCATTCTGTTCGCTTTTGGGGATTGGGTCCTCATTAGTTTTCAGGATTCGGGTAGACCCCTCATAAATGAATTTCTGGAACAAATGTATCAATCAGAATCATGACTATGAGATGTCGGTAACACAGTCACTGGCAACTGGCATTTCATGAGCCTGTGAATAAGTTTGTTACCGCCATTCCGCTTTTTGGGCATTGTAGAAATCTCAGTATTACGATTGTGTCTCTCTTGTGGCATCTTCATCTCTCCCTCAGCAAACCTGGGTGAACACAGTCATGTCTACTGTCTTGACACATTGTGTCCAAATCCCTATCTACCATTCTGGTCCAAGTGGAGCTGCATCTACCTTATGACTTTTTTCAGTCATTGTGGGTGTTGTTCAGAGTAGGTCCTGTATGGGTTAATAATCCTCAAGGGGATGTAATGTAACACAAAGTTTATCAAAATTTTTAGTGGCATCAATAAATTAGGATAATCACAGAATAACACAGTTTTTCTAAATACTTGTATTGGTATCAACTATTTAAAAATGGGGTCATTTTCTGTGATGCATGTAAGAATGTTGTCATGGGAACTACTTACTGATTAATTATTTTTGTACTTACAGTAGTTTTTATAGTTACTTGGAGTACATTAATTTCTCACAGCACGGGGTGGCTGTTATTATTATTTATATGTATTATGTAAGGTGATGGTAATTGGCCATTTCTCTATGATCATCCTCCTAACTTCTTTTACGGATGCAGCTTGTGTGATGTGGCCGAAGAACTGCAGAACAAGAACTTTCTGTTCTTAGACAGTGGCATTGATCAGTACAGTTGCTGTTCTTTCCCGATGTATGTATGTATCAGAGCACTGGTGTAACTCACAAGGGCACTCCGGTGCAGCTACCTAGGAATCACCAAACAAATTATAGCGATGCGGTCCATATAGGAAACGTTGATGTGGCACCAATGTATTATTTTATTTCAAATGTGACTTTCAGAACTGAAATTACTGGACTCATGGGTGTCTGTTATTACTAGTGAACAACCACCTTGCATTCCTAATGCCAACTTCCGAAGTCCTATCGATACAGTTTACAGTTTAGCTTTATTTTCACCATAGGCAAAAACGTGACACTGCATGGCCTCGTAGTTTTGTGTGCGGTGATGTCGAGCCACAAGTTCAACCAAATAATACAGTCGATTTTTTAAATTTTAGGTTACGGAAGAGGCAATACCTGCCAGTAGTCCATCAGAGAATAATTCCAATGGAGGTATGTGAAAGATTCTAATTTTCTGATATATTTATTTAATTATAAAGTTTATGGCGTTGTCACTGGTAAAACTTTAATAGAATTGGTTAGTTGATATTTAATGGATAACTGATGAAAGTTGAATGAGTTGGCAAGCTCTGTATGAGTTAAAGCCAACTGGTGGCCAGAAGTAACTCTCTGTTATCTGTACTTAGCGCTGGTGATTGATTTCTGATCAAGAGCAGGGCCTTTTGAATGCATAAATATCCAATATCTGTTGTGAATTTGTAGATAAAAATATGAAGTTGCTCCTCATTGTAAACCACAAAGAGTTTACAACCGATATTGGCTTTTTTTGGCTTTCACAGGGTAGCCAGTTTCCCTATGACAAAATGCAGCCACAATTTTGTAGCTATATATCGTTTCTATGGAGAATCTATGTCATTATGGAGGAGGCAGTCTTTCTGTGTGACTACAAAGCCTAACTCCAGAATATATTGATTTTCTTCCATTTTGACAAAAGATGCCTGTTCTTGGTGTAGGGGTCGTCCATAAAGGACGTCCGCAAAATATGACCTACTTTGGACTCCTCCCTCATCCTTGTGCGCATTTGACTTTACCCCCCCCCCCCCCCCCCCCTTGCGGATGCCCGCACGCCAAAGCCAATTTTTAATGTCCTCATCATTACTTTTACAATTAGTCCACAGTTCCTGTGCACATTTAAGTGACAAGTGACAGTTCAGGTTTATTATCAGGATGTGCAGTAATAATAATTTAAGCCTCTTTAAAGCCCCAGTAAAGGTTATACCATGAATGAGGTTTTAGACCATCACCTCACTGACCTTTTTGTCTTTTGGGAAAGGTTGAAACAAGGTAGTGTTTGAAAGACTCAAATTTAAAAGTTTAGATGCGGACGTCCACAGTTTGGTCATAACTCCCCTTCCCTTGTCCGCATTTGTCCGCATTTCGGTGATCCCTCCCTCCCCCTCATTGCGGACGTCCTTTCTGGATGACTCCTAGTGGGGATTATAAATGGCAGTTGTCTTAGCTCACGGGATTCTCATGAATCGTGTTTATATTAATTGTGAGGTTGATAATTGGTTACTCTGTATCTATCTGATGCTCGTTGCGTTTGTTTTGGAATGTGTCTGTAAGGAATGCACATAAAGCGGCTCAGACCATTCAATCGTAAAACGTCGAACTGTCGCAAGTAACACCTGGTGGTATATGCTACCTTGAGCACCTGTCGCCACTTTCCACGTAGACCGTTTTGAGACAACACCGCTGAATTCATTTCTTTTCAGATTTTATGTGTGTGTGTTTTCAGTTTAAAATTGGTGCATTTTACTGAATTTTGATTATCCTTTAGAACCTTTACCTAAGCAGAACTCGCTATTGAGAATTTGAAACTATAATTAACCAAACTTCAGTGCTCAGATTTAGACAGGTTGAAAGCTTGTACTTTAGGAGCAGATAGCGTTTGTTGCAGATTTTAAGTCGCCACATAATCAGAAGAACTAGTGGCTGATTTAAGAGTTTCTGCATTACAGTTTCCCAAAAAATTTGCGATTCTACTCGAAGCTATTAAAATATGCTTACTTTGTTAACATTCTGTTCTAGCTGAATAGTAGCCATTTTCGGGAGAACTTGAATTAAATGCACTTATTTCTTGCCACTTCTGTGCTGAACTGATGAAGGGCCTTACAGAAAGTTTCCCATAGAGGATTTAAATTTCCACTGAATAGCTTTACTCAGCTGTTCCAACTGGGACGAGTACTTAGAGATGCGGTTAAACATTGAAAGCAGAGCGTGATAATTATTTGCTTTTGTTTTGTCTCTGTCTGTGTTTGTGTATGTAAGCAGTCTGATGATGATGGTCTTCTCACTTAAACAGAAATCTGGGTTTAAGATGATTTGGTTTTTGATGGTGGCTGGCGAGTCAATTATTAGCACAGGGGCCCTAGCGACTCTACGGATCAAGTCGGGCCGCCCTCGCCAAAAGCAATCGGTAATGGTTGTCTTTGCCAGTTACGACAAAGCAGTTTTTTCTCTGTGAGGTTTTTAGTGCTACAAGATATAAAATGCATTATTCAGAATAGGTGGAATAAAATACGGACTTGGGCAGTGACTGAATAAAGTATGGGAGTAAAATTACACGGTGTCTACTCCAACATGATATTTAGCTCCTGCATAGTTTGTTTGTAGCAGATCCTAATGGGTCAGTGAATGGCTTGGTTTGATGGTGAATGTGTGGACATTAGCACTTGGTTTTAGTTGTGCCATCAGACTGATCCCTGTGTGCATATGGTATTGGCACTGTAGAAATAACTGACTTGTTTTTTTCAAAAGGTTACAATCCAAGGGGTGTAAAAACTGTGCAGAAAGGCAAAAACAAACAACAGCAGAACAGCTAGTCCTTTGCCAATGCCCAGCTTTATTATTACAGCTGTTATTATTGCCATTATTACTGACTGGTACATTTTTGTATATAATTTTATTTTTGATGTGCTTTAGATGCCTGAGTTGTTGAGGGTGTTTTTCATTGCATGCTTTTCTGATTTCAGAGGAGAGTATGAATGCTGTATCTGATGTCCCAGAGAGGCCTGCATCAGTCCCAGAGAGGCCTGCATCACCACAGGCGCCCCAGAGCGGTCCAGTGGTCACTGGGCCAGGTGGAAAGAGGGAACAGAAGCTGTACACACCAGCCAAGTTAAACGCAGAGCAACAAGAAGCACTTGCCAAGGCTAAGAAGTACGCAATGGAGCAGAGCATCAAAAGTGTGCTTCTCAAACAGACACTTGTTCATCAACAGCAGGTCAGGAACCAATCTGGTTATGAAGGAGTTGTAAATAAAGCCATATTCACAAAAAAGGAACAGTGTTTAGTTTTTGCTGGAGAACTAGATCACATTTAGTTTGGATTGAGGAACAATCCCACACATATAAGTGCCATTTAAGTCAATCTGTAAACTAAGGTTTGTGGAGTTAGATTATGTTAGAAACTTAGAACTGGGGAAGTTAGTGTGTTTACTGAAAAATTATCAGATACAGTTGGGATCAGGTAGTTGCAAAGTTAGTGCATAATGCAATGTTATGGGCTTTATCACTGAAATATGTGAACAGCTGGTTATAAAAAAAACTTCACTTGAATGTAACTGCACAATAAGGAATTACCAATATCTCCAGAAACATTGTCACTGGAGAAGGTTGTGTGCTTATGGGGTCAACAAATGTTTGAAGTGACATTCTAGATTATTTATGTACCACGGGACCAATTTACTTGATGAAGTAGCTGCAGTTACTGGCAGAACATTTATCTGAATGTGTTTGGTGAAATGTTGTCATTTATGCTCTTTACTGTTTTCTGCAGATGGCGAGTATTCAGAATGCATTGCAAAGACCATTCACCGTCATGGGCAGGTGAGTTATTAACGACATCTGGTTACATAGGCTATCCAAAAGTACTAGAATTGTCTTTTGGTGTGATCTGTCGAGTGTGGTGCATGACTTTTACGTGTTAAGAAGGAAGTGCAGTGCCATAGTTTTACAGGCTATGAAATACTGCACCCGTAAAAGTGAAGAAAGTCATTTAGTCAAGCACTGCACTTGAAAGCATCACATTATACAATACAAAACAACTGTATTTGATATGCCGTCCTTCCAAAGTTCACAAGTGCAAGCATGACCGTACGACAAACCATCAGTGGTGCTGAGCAACAGTACGTGACTGACTTGCTGAAAATCCTTACAAAATGACTGCCTCAGTGCAGACTCGAACCCATACTGTCCACGTTACAGGCCAAGAACTTCATCCAATTGGCCAGTGGCCACCAATGTCCCGTTAGATGTTAATGGTGTTAGTTTAGCTCTGAATGTTGTGGTTTTCAATCTTTTGCCAAAATAATGTTTAGAGGCCATAAGAGCAGCATGCAGTAATGTTTCCTTTGTGACGTAAAACAACATTACATAATTTTCCATTTTACATGTTAATGGTGTTAGTTTAGCTCTGAATGTTGTGGTTTTCAATCTTTTGCTAAAATAATTTTTAGAGGCCATAAGAGCAGCATGCAGTAATGTTTCCTTTGTGACGTAAAACAACATTACATAATTTTCCATTTTACATGTTAATGGTGTTAGTTTAGCTCTGAATGTTGTGGTTTTCAATCTTTTGCTAAAATAATTTTTAGAGGCCATAAGAGCAGCATGCAGTAATGTTTCCTTTGTGACGTAAAACAACATTACATAATTTTCCATTTTACATGTTAATGGTGTTAGTTTAGCTCTGAATGTTGTGGTTTTCAATCTTTTGCTAAAATAATTTTTAGAGGCCATAAGAGCAGCATGCAGTAATGTTTCCTCTGTGACGTAAAACAACATTACATTATTTTCCATTTTACATTGTGTTATTTTTAAAGTTCTTTACAATTTGGACTACTTTGCAGGTGGATAATTTTTTTCTTTTCATGATTTTTAGCATGCAGATTACAGAACAAGTATGGACAAAACTTGGCACGTAAGTACTTCTTCAATTGTTTCAACATCCTGTTTTCGTACGCAATTTTGCTACGTTAGGATATTCTTGTAGACTGTTTTGACAATGTTGTGCTATATAATGTGTTTTGCAGTTTAATTATATTTGGAATCCATGTTCATGACTGCTTTTTATCAGAGTTTGTGTTGCAGCAATGCATCATGTCCTTACGTGTATGCAAAGGAAGAAGTTCTGATACATGTATCAACACAGTAACATGCACATTTCTAGGTACCTCTCAGAAGCATACTGTAGTTGACTACTGTATGTTAGACTATATACAGTTACACTTGTAAACTTATAAGAATGCTTGGTTCTCTCAAAAGAAAAATCTGTTAAGAGGTATGAATGATTTTTTCTGCTATTCTGAAATTGATTTGTGGCTATTGATTACCATATTTTCATGCAGGTTATTTAAGATTTCATTAACTCTGCATGTGGGTTAGCTCAGTGTGTGAGTTATACCAGCTTATTGTACACAGATGATTGCCAAGAGATTCCTGTTATTTCTGGACTGCAATTTGTAAAACACCAATAAACGAATTCTTGACTGACCAGTGACTAATTAGAAATGACTGCTAACTATTACAGTTTCGACCTACATAATTTTTTACATTTTCAAAATAAAAGATTAGTTACTTTTGTGTTATTTTGTAAATTATATTGTTGTCATATTTGATTACATTACTAAAATTGGCCCAATATATCTAATATATCTAAGCTAACCAGGCAAAAGATCTGTATAAAATGCACTAGTAGATTGTGCATAAAAATATGATGCTTTGACTTACTTTCTTTTCACATATTAAAACTATATTTCTGATTTTTAACAGCAGTCTTTATTTTTTTAACATCTCCAGACCAAGACTGAAGTCTACAGAATTAAAATAAATTGTAGCTAAGGCTTTGATAATATTTATAGGATCTGGTGAACAGTTGTTTTGTAGCACTTTAGGTTTCCTGAAGTCAGATTCCTTTATTTGTTCGAATGTTGTAGAATCTATGTTGGCAGCATCAACTTTGATGTTCGTGAAGACACGGTCAAGAATGCTTTCCAGCCATTCGGACCAATTAAGAATGTCAGCCTGTCATGGGACGCTATTGCCAACAAACATAAGGGCTTCGCATTCGTCGAGTATGACGTTCCCGAGGCTGCAACCTTGGCTCTTGAGCAGATGAATGGTGTAATGCTTGGTGGAAGAAACATCAAGGTATCATTCCATCTTTCCACAGCTGTTGTGTGAGCTTTTTCACTAATGCTTTTTTTACTTTTGGCTTGTGCATTATTACACTTGATTTCAGATGTTTCCATTATATAATAAAATTAAAAAGTCAAGCTAGGATATCTTTCTGTATGTTTGTGAAGAACATTTTGCTGTTACTGGTTACAAAATACTTTGGTGTACCTTGCTGTGACACTAGTCATTAAATGGCATCCCCTGATTTACACTTCATTCTCCTTATATGTTGTAATCTAATGACAAAGAGACTTGTGCTTGTATCTGACAGGTTGGTCGGCCAAGTAACATGCCGCAGGCGCAGCCGATAATCGAGAAGCTGATGGAAGAAGCAAAGCCATACAATCGAATATATGTGGCATCCATTCATCCGGATCTCACAGAATCTGATGTTCAAAGGTGAGAGATTATATGTACTATTGGGCAAAGGCTGACATGTTGCAGTATTGGCAAAGGCTTGTGCAAAGGGATTATAAATCTTGTATATCTTTAAAAAATGTCAACTAGTTACGCCAAACGTTAAAGTTAAGAACAGATTTGCAGGTTTTTAACTTATTTTTTGACTTCTTCCAAGTGGAAGTTTAAGCCTCAACCTATGATTGCTAACTTTGTAGCTTGAAAACTTGTCTTTTGAAGAAGCTGGCTTAGGAGTGCTTCTGAGTAGAGGGATCTTTAAGATACACTATATAAGTTTACTAAATGAGTAACTGCCTGTAAGTAGACTTTATGTTCAGTTAAAGTCAGTAAAGAGCACTCTAAATAGTGTGTTTCATTTAGCTCATTTGCAAATCTGTCAGTTAAATTTGAATAATTTTATCAGTTGCTTCAAAACAGTGAGTGTAACAAAGCAGTAAATGTTTTACCCTGGTCACACATTTGGTATTGAATATAGCTACTGAGTTGTTGAGAGAGCCCTATTTTATAAATATTTCTTATTGTATGAGCTGTTTTTGTCATTTAGGATAAATGCAATGCAGTTAAAACCTGTTACAGTGTAACTGTGGTATATCGATCTTTGACAAATGTGGTTGCCATCAGTGTTCCCATCCTCATGTGTACTTTATGCTAAATATTAGCTACCAATCTATTTTTAGCAAACTTTCTAAGAACTTCCAGTTCAGATTTGTAGTCATAGTCATCGGGGATGTTTACGAGTTTTTTTGCAGCAATAAATTAAATCGGTCTATAATGTTTTAAATTATTATCCTGTATTTTATAGTGCAGTCATTATCTCCAAAAACGCATTTGCAGGACATGTATTAGAAGTTTATGACATCTGGTTGACATGGAGCTGAAGAGCTTGATGTGAATTTCCTGCTTATTTCAATCTTGGATATATCATGGTCCATTGGTCTTCAATATAACAAAGTTTCACTGTACACTGTATGTTTTGTTGTAGTGTTTTCGAAGCTTTTGGAACGATTAGGTCTTGTAAATTAGCGGCTGATATGCTGAGGCCAGGCAAACATCGGTAAGAAAACTGATTTTGCAACTGGTTTATGTATGTTGTGTTAAAGCATCAATTCATTTATTTCCTCTTAGCACTTTGTTGTAATGCTTGTTTTAGCCGGCAATCATTTGGTAACTGGTGTGGCTCAACTGAATTAGTATATTCTCAGGTCTCCTCTTGTTCTGTTTCTTATCCTTTTCCTCTGTTGTTACTTTATCTTTCACTCGAATCTGTTTGAAATTTGAAGCATAATCTTTAATAGTGATGCACAACTTGGAATCCTGTTTCTGTGTTTTAGTATGTGTATCTGGTACATAGTGATTAAAGTTAGCAGGACATATATATGTAGTATCGGGATTATTTGCCTCAGCTAGATGCACCGAATGTAATTGTCTTGTTGGCTTTGGCTTGGTTGTTTAACTTGTTTCTTGGTTGTGTATTTTAGCGGATACGGTTTCATAGAGTATGAAACCGCTCAAGCAGCAGTAGATGCGGTTTCTTCAATGAATCTCTTCAACTTAGGAGGACAGTATCTGCGAGTAGGAAAGGTATGAATTCATTTCTTTTGCACCTGTTGATTTTTAAATTGTCAAGCATTGGAGTCATACTTTGAACAGTACTTAGTCATACATTGTAAATTCTGATTTGTGTCAGTGTGAGAAAGGAAGCAACTCGTTTTCCTGGCAAGAAAATGGTTGAAACCAGTTATAATGATAATAATGATAAATGATAATTTCAGACTGGACATAATATTGCAGTGTTCTCTCGTTAAGGTCCAATTTCTCGTAAATTTATCGTTAAAAGTGTTCGTTGTGTTTCCTGAAATAACACCAACGTCTTAACTATTCCGTGTATCTAGTATCATCCCATTTGATTTTATATTATTATTATTATTATTAATGAGCTTTTATATAGCGCCCCTTCAAGGTTATCTACTCAGGAGCGCTCCTAGTCCAACCACGGCTAAAGAGAGTAGTTTTTAAGTTTGCAAGAAATAAGGTAGAGTGAGTCATAGGGACCAGGCGAAGTGCAACAGGAAGGCCATTCCAGGTTGTAGGTCCAGCGACCGAAAAAGAACGTCGCTGCATAATGGCTGTCCGCGTGCGGGGGACCAATAGCTCGGCCTGGTCAGCCGAGCGAAGAGCAGATCTCCGCAAGACCCCCGAGGTAGAGCGACACAACTCCCGCAGGTATGGGGGAGCAAGTCCCTCTAGACAACGCCTAACCAGTGCAGAGACCCTATAGGCGATCCGCAGCGGGAAAGGGAGCCAGTGCAGAACATCCCGCATATAAAGAGAAACCTGGCCAAATCTGGGGATGCGACCAATAAGACGTGCGGCTGCACGCAAAACCCGGTCCAAACACCCAAGGCGGGCAGCTGGGAGGCCAGCGTAAAGGGCGCTACAGTAGTCCAGACGGGAAACCACAAACGCATGGACAAGGGTAGAAGCAGCTGCCTGCGTCAGAGTGCGGGAGACTACCCTTAACTGACGAAGTTGATAATAAGAGTCCCGACAAAGCAAATTAATATGTCGCATGAATGTGAGCTCTTGATCCAGAATTACACCAAGATCCCGTGCTGAGGAGGCAAAGGAAACCCAGGGAAATTCAAGTGCCAGACCCTCGAGGTTAATTTTTGCAAGCTGTTGGCGCGTACCAAACCAGATATATTGGGTCTTTGCCGGGTTTAACCGTAGACGGTTTGAGGACATCCAGGCCTCCAAATTCCCCACAACTCGGGCAATCTCTCGAACTGCAGCAGCTGCAGCCAATGGTGAGCAGTGGACATACGCTTGGAGGTCATCCGCGTAGGACTGACAAGACTGCATTGGCCGCCAAGAGGGGACCAAGGTCAGCAGTATAGAGTATGTACAATAGGGGACCCAAAACAGAGCCCTGGGGCAGGCCAAATGGAGCAGGAACCCAGGGTGACCTAGCAGACCCACAAGCCACAATGCAAGAGCGGTCCTGAAGGTATGAGGTAAGCCAGTCAAGAAAATTTCCAGAGAGACCATAGGAGGTAGAGAGGCGTGTCAAAAGAATAGTGTGATCAACTGTATCGAATGCAGCGCTTACATCGAACAGTGCCAATAGAGTAACCTGTGACTTATCAATGGCCCCATAAATGTCCGAGAGGAGGCGTACCAACAAGGTCTCAGTAGAGTGACCTTTTCGAAAGCCCGATTGGTAAGTTGGTAAAAGGTCATTCTTATCAAGGTGGACAGTAAGCTGAGTAGCTACTACCTTTTCAATAATTTTAGAGATAAAAGACACATTAGCTATAGGCCTAAAGTTATTAGGGTCAGCCAAATCCAATCCCTCGCGTTTAGGCACCGGGATGAGGATGGATCTTTTCTGTGAGACAGGCAGGATGCCCTCACGAAGGGAGCTGTTGCAGAGGACCGTCAGGAAAGGGAGTAAAATATCCACGAATTCTTGAAGAAGAGATGTAGGAAGCGGGTCCAAATCGCATGTTTTAGGCGCAGAAGCTAAGATGACTCGTCGTAAATCCTGGCTTGAGATTGGATCCAGGGCGGAAAGTTCACAGTTAGTCGGTGTATAGACCGGCGGAGGAGAACCGGCAGTGGTCTCTCGGACAGAATTTACTTTCGCAGTAAATGCCTCGAGAAAGGTATCTGGCGAGAAGAGTGGTGTAGCTGAGCGTCCAGCAGGTCGAGCACGGCCAAGGAGGTCATTTAAGGTCGACCAAAGCCTCTTAGGATCCCTCGAGTGGCAAGCGATCTTGTGTTCCCAGTAGGCCTGCTCTTTCCGTCTGTACTGCCGATGCATCTCACGGACATATTGCACCCAGGCAGCGCGGTCAGCAGGCAGCTTAGTGCGCCTGTAACGCCTCTCCAGACGACGAGCATGGCGCCGAAATGAACGACACTCGGCATCGAACCACGGTGTGAGAGCAGACTGGCGCGTTCTAGCTGTGTGTGATGGAAGTAAGGTGTTAACAAGATCCGTCATGGTGGTCTCATATAGGGTGAAAAGATCGACAGTTGATGCTTCGGCTAAGGGTGACGGATCAGCAAAGGCAGGAACTCGAAGTAAAGCCTCACGGAAGGAATCACGGTCCAGCTTCCGCCAGTCACGATATTGTCCCTCGGCATGCGTTGGAACCGGGTGAAAAAACGGCACTGAGGCAACGACGAGGCCGTGGTCTGAGATAGTCGGAGGTTGGACACTCAGGTCCAGCAGTTGGCACTCGTCTCGGGTTATTAGCACATCAAGCCACCCACCCAGTTGATGTGTCGATTCAGCAACATGCTGCGTCAAACCAAACTGCTCCATGATGGCTGTGAACTCAGCAGTCGCAGGGATTTCTGGATCTTCAAGATGGAGGTTAAGGTCACCAGCGATGACCAACTGAGAGTTGTAGAGAGCAAACTGCTCGAGCAGCGTGGTGAATTCACTGAAGAATGTCGTTGTTGGTGGTTCAGAGCCTGGACGATAGATGACAAGGATCGTCATAGGGCCACAGGACGACGACGCCGTGACAGCCAAGACCTCAAAGGTTGTTGGAAGAGTAGATATGACAACCGGTCGAAGAGGCAGGACCGCCCGGTGGTATATGACGATGCCACCACCCCGAGAATCCTCATCTGAAACGGCGTTCCTAGGACGGTCGACGAAAGAGTAGCCCAGCGGCGAGGACCGGCGCAAGGCTACATCCATTGAGGAATGGTTCCACGATTCAGTAACCAATAGGAAGTCAAGATCGTTAGAGAGTATCGTATCTGCAATAGTAACGTATATATGTGACCTCGGCGGAGAGAAGGGACCACTTGTCGCGTTCTAGATTAGCCGGAAAACGCGTTTTTATGCTAAACCATTATATTGATTTTTGCGTCTAATTAATCAATCTCTAGCTCAGACTCACTGTACTGTAACGAATCTTATGCTACTTGGTGTGTTAAGGCTAAATTTAGGCATTTGTGCATTGGGTAGGGACACATTAAATTTTTTTAATCGATTTCCTGCCAAATGATATTTTATATTTTTGTGAAAAAAGTGCATAAATTATGGGCCAAACGCTCTGAAATGTTTTCCTCATTTTACCTAAGGTGTAAGCTTGTGGAAACTGCTAATAAGTCCATATGCGACAAGTGGTCCCTTCTCTCGGCCGATGTCACATGTGTGTGTGTGTGTATGTAAAGTAATGTATTTTTAACATGAATATTACCCAGAATTTGTGAGCTCTAAAATTCTGTAATGCCAGTCTCTGTTCTCTTTCCCTGAAGGTGTTGTAACATTAGTTCTGTAACTTCAGATAAATAGGTTTTGTGTCTTGAATAAAAAGAGAGCATGAAGTTGTTTTCCTCTTTCGTAGGCTGTAACTCCTCCATCAGTTCAACAGATTCCGAGCTTTCCGACATCTATGCCAACTGCAGCTGCTGTGGCTGCTGCTGCGGTAACGGCAAAGATCACTGCAATGGATGCTGTTCTACAAGTCAGTTCTAATACCTCTATTTGAAATATCATAGAATATTTGTGATTATATAATTATGTTATTGATGTGATGAAGATAACCATTTAGAAGTCCCACTGTTGTGGGTTTTTTGTCGTGGTCCACCTATGACAACTGCTGATGCCATCGGCACAGCTGAGTATGTACAGCGTTTATTGCAACGAGGTTCTGACTCAGGAAAAACTTTTGTCTACTGCTGAGTTATTATGTTTACTTTTAATCCTGTGTTTCATTGATACACATTACATTACACCAGTGCTTCCCAATTTTTTTTTAGGCTGCGGAACACTTTTGACTTGACATTTTTTATGGAACCCCGATCTAAGCAAAACATATTCTAGTACAATATTTTTAAACAGCTGGTGATCCAGGTATGCGCAGTTTTATCGATAAAACTTAGATTAGAAATTGTTTTAAATAAATTTGTGCACATAGCCCTTGTCTTTACCACAGAGTCTGATTTATAATGTAACAACACATTCAAACAACACTTTTCCACTTGCTTCATGGAACCCTTGTCTTCCTCTCATGGAACCCTAGGGTTCCGCGGAACCCACTTTGGGAAACACTGCATAACACAATACACACACAGTCTGTGAATGCTTTTGTCCTGTCTGTGCATGTCTTTTGTCAGCACTTGAAGACCATTCTATTTGATCGTAATCGTAAATATGTATAGTGCCACTTCAAGGGAAACTCCTAAGAGGTACTCCCGACCTGACAACAACAAACCACGATCGAAAAGAATAGTTTTAAAACGCTTGCAGAAAAGGAGCAAAGAAAAGACCAAAAAGTTCATTATGGAGGTTACTAGGCAACATATAGTGATCGTGGTCTTGTACTGTTAGGTGGGAAGCACCTGTACATAATTTTTTTAAGAAGCACTGTGTAAACTGTACACTTGTTATGTTTTCACCTGATCTACCGGTAATCAGTCTTGTTAAAGGCAGCTCTTAGTGGTTGGCAATGAGAGACAAAAAGACGTATATGATGGGCAGTACCTGTACCCCAAAATGATCAAAGCACACTGGGCAATGTTTTCCTTACAGCATAATAACATAACTTTTCCAGTGTTCACTGACGTCCAGTTGAAAATCAGGCGCTTCAAAAGTCAGCTTGCAGAAGAGGATAGGTGTATTTTATGATTAAATGCACCTGGACAATGTTTATGTTCCAGTAAACAAGTGCAAAGGAAATGAATTCATACCTTTCCTACTAGCAGATATATATACCACCAACACCGTGAGATGAAAAGCTGCCAGTGGAATACATAATTTAAGCAGCATTTGGTCAATTAAGGTGACTTCAAATATGGCTGATTAACTCTTTGATGTCAGTTATCTGGACACTCAATATAGTACCCTGTAAGTGCACCTGACTGTGTTTCTTGTAGCCAATGGCCATTGCGCCACCTGGTGTGGCTATTCCACAGATTGGTTCTACGTCGTTATCTTCACCATTTCTTACTCCTGGTATCGTTATTCCTCAGCTGGCTTCTGGTGTTGTTTCAAGCCAAGTCACAGGTAGTCATTTCATTTTCTAAATAAGCCTCAGATAAGTACTTTAAAGTTTTGGCCTGTTTATATTTAGAATGTGTGTATGTATCAACAATATAAATATATATACACTCATAGCATACATATAAAATGATTTATTATATACTAGAATTGTACCAAATTTAGCATTTTTTACTATACGGCTGAATACGAATAATTGACCACAAAGTTCACCCGAATACGATTAGTAGGTGATGTGACAACAGAGCAGGGTATAAGTAAAAACTAGACACAAGTGCATGTATTTAAAAATGTTTAATATGAATCATTTTTTATGCAGTAAAGATGCCTAAAAGGTGCTGAAGATACTGATGTTTCAGATCTTTTCCTAGTAATGTTATATGGGAAATTCCCTTGCATAAATTTATGTGTTGGTTAAGGCCAACAGTGCTTGCCGTGTAGGTACCTGGCAAATTGACAAAGATGTGTTTTAGGATATGGAATAAGTGCTACATTGAATAGCAGGTTGTTTATGAGCCAATGCTAGTACTAGTTTGTACAAACTGAGTGCATGAATTGTCTGATGCTAGTAGCATGACCATGTTTAAAATGTGTTTGGAGTGGAAATGGCATAGATATGAGAATTTGTATCAATGTTACCATACTAGACACCCTGCATTCAGGCAAAAGGAAAGTCTGTACTAGATGGAGAGGATCAGAGTAATCCTCACAGCTATGCCACTCAATTTCCAAGTTGCTGGGATGCAATAGGGATGCCAGTGAAATGAAGCATTCATAAACAGTCGTCTTGACTACTGCAACAGCTTGCTGTTTGGTGTGCAGGAGGGGCTCTTGAAGGAACTTCAAAGTTTGCAGAATGCAGGAGCAAGATTCATATCTGGTGCACAGAAATTCAATCAATCGTATAGTCAAAAGTTGGTAGTGGCTACCAATAAGCAAAATCGTTTTTAAGTTAGCCAGACTAGTTTACAGCTCCATTTCTGGCAGATGCTTGTGTGCTAGCATCATCGGTTCTGGGACGGTCTCATCTGCGTGCTGCCGTTATTTAAACCTAGTATGGACTGGGAAAGCTAGCAGGTCTAAAGTAAGGACATTCACCGTATCTGGTCCAACAGTTTTTTGTGCTTCGGGAGCTTGAAGTATCACTGGATGGCTTTTGAAGGATGTCGAATGCTCATTTATTTGTCATCTTATTAGCAACTGCTTAAGTGCGTTTGTGATGCATTTAGTTACATTATCTTTTGCTTTAAAAGTCGACTTAATAATAGTAATAGATGGGTTAAAGGTAGTTTGCAGTCAGGGAATGTGGAGTGGATTTAGTGAATATGATAATAAAATGATTTTGTGCCATTTCCAGGTGCTGGTGTTGGTCGAATCAGTAGTTTACCGGTTGTTACTGGAATCACTCCTCCTACTGTGGTAGTACCAACAGTGTCATCCACTTCAGTCTCTGCTGTCGCTCAAGGTTTATAAAGGAATCTTTTTTGTAGCAGATTTGTACTTGATTATAGACTGATTATCCTCATCATCATGTCATTAAACGATAAAGGGATTTAAGTGATAAAGGATTAGGTCATTCAGAAGATAAAAGGATTAGGTCTTTAAAGGTTGTGCCAATTAGGTGATAAATGAGCTACATTATTTAATGATAAGCCAGGTTATATCTGGTAATAAATTGAGGTGACATTATTTAGATGGTAAAGGAATTATGTCATGATTATTAAACTGAACATAATGTCTTTTAACTGCTATTATTGGCTCAGATTTTTCTTCTGACATGTTTTGTGACGAAATTCAGAGTTTTGCTAGTAATTTATGACTGAATACAGCAGAGGCTATGTTTTGGTAATGGTGTAGTGTGGCGGAAAGTTGTAAAAAGAACGTTGAAAAGCTTAACCGAATTGTTTTTACCACTTGCAGTGGTTTCATTGTGTTGTCGTCATTTGACTTAAGTGTGGTTGGTTCAACAGATGCTCTGAAAGCAATCAGTGCTGGAGGCATGGGTGAGGCACAGAGGAGGTTTGTGGAAGAGGATCCTGGTCAGACATTGGCCCAGCAGGAGAACATGCAGATCAGTGGCAGTCAAGCAAGACACATGGTCATGCAGAAGCTCATGAGGAAGACCGAGGTAAAGTGTGTTATTACATCAAACATCAACCATTCATTTTCTGAACATGAATCGACTACATAGTCCTTTTCCGACACTGTCTCTGACAAACAGCATATTGGGTGAGAACTTGCTGCAACGTGGGCAGTATGAGTTCAAGCTCAGCTATGTGAGGTCCTTCACACACAATTGACTGGCTGTGTTGACTGATGATTAGTCATTAGATAGTGTTGCTGAATATAGGTTATGTCATTGCTTGGTACAGTTGTGCTACTTCCACGTAGCAAATGCAACAGACTAGCTGCATGATTTTTGTAGGTTCTATATCGTGCATCTCAAACCATCTTGGAGTGGTCTATGCCAGCAACAGCTAAATTAGGCATTGGAACATCATCCACTTAACCTTCTTCCTTCTCTTATGTTTGCATTTGTCTGTAGACTTAAGTCTAGTAATTATCGTGAAACCGTAAGTAATTTCTGTGTTCCAGCTACGCAAATGGTGATGATAGTAGAATAAAACCTTGTACACAGCTTGGAGAGCTCTGTTCCAGCAAAAATCTTTAGGAAATGTGATGCTGGTGCTTTAGAGCGACCAGCTTGATATGCTGCACAACCATCTTAACTTCTGTATGCTTGATATGAAAGTGTAAGTAGCTGAGTAAACTAAGAGCAACAGTGCAACACAATATTTTAAATATTTTTTTATTCTTATGAAATTGGAATCTCGTGGAATTTATGCGACAGACATTGCTGAGGATATGTCAATGCTTTTGCAGAGCCGTGTAATGATACTTCGTAACATGGTTGGACCAGAGGAGGTGGATGAGGATCTTGAGAGTGAAGTGGTTGACGAGTGTTCCAAGTATGGTAGTGTCAACCGAGTCATCATTTATCAAGAAAAACAGAGCGAAGAGGATGATGCCGAAATTCTTGTAAAAATCTTCGTCGAATTCCACACCGTCGCAGGTAATCTAGAACCCAATGCAAATTTTGTTTGCATGTTTATTTCTATTTATGAACTTGTATGTATGCTTTTAATTAAATTACCTTTAAGCCATCACATCCTATAGGAGTTTTAATTCAGTTTCTCCCCATTGTTTGGGGTTTGAATGCAGTGCCTTAAGAATATGCCTTGCAATTTGATAGAATGTAGCATATAGTTTGAACTGTATGTTGATAATGGGTTGAGTTGACAGTTTCCATCCACATTTTGTTTGAGATAACCAAGTGAAACATGTCTACCTAAAAAACTGTTTTATCAGGAGCCTGCTTGAGCAACTTACGAGAGCAACAGTGGAACTGCATTTTTTAAATTTTATTTTGTGTTTTTAGTGTTTATTCAGCATACTTTGCACACATTTCTAGTTCTAATAGTTTTGTGACATGGGCATATTTTTTCAGATACAGATAAAGCCGTAAAGGCCCTCGACGGACGTTTCTTTGCAGGACGACAGGTCCGAGCACTGCCGTACGAGCAAGAACTGTTTGACTCAAATGACTTATCGGGATAGCATGTCATTACTTGTCTTCTGTCGTCTCTGGCTCTTGGGATTATTCACACACGAGACATTTTAGAAAGTTTTCTCGGCCAGATTAATTACTTGTTTCAGAGATTGTCAGCACAGCAATGTTTCATTTCCATCATAGCATATAAATGCTGGCGCGATTCGGTTTCTGTTACGGACTGATACAATTTGGCATAAATTCAAAATGACTGTTGATTACTGGATTGTTGCTCTGGTATTGAGCTGGTTCTTTTGGCCGTGGTGACCCAAAACTCAACCATTTCACAAATATATATTTACATACAGAAATATCCATAGTTTGTTTTAAACAGCATATAAATTTCTTATTTTTTAGAAAATGATTTATTTATTATTAGCAGCCATTTGGATGATTGTTTCACTTATTCCCACTTATATTCACAAGTTTTTAGTTATTTTGTTTTGTGTGTTCAATGCATTTGGTTTTAATAGACTTATTCATACACTTCATTTATTCAACACGTTTGTTTAGGGTCTCTTCAATATATCCGGGGGTGCATAATCTAGCCTTGAAATCGTTTTGAGCTAAGAATTGGAGCTGATGGGTGCTATATAACTGTTAGCCAAGACTAAAGCAGTTTGCATATTTGTTTGGCAGGGTAGTGAATGAGTGAAATTTGACAGGGTAGTGAATGGGTGAAAATTTAGAAATTACAAGTAGCCCAGCCACACTGGATTGAGGTTGAATCTGTTTAAATGGACGAGCAGTTTTCTGTTTGGCCATGTTTTTAATATTAACAAGCAACAGCCAGATGAATTATTCGTTTTTGGAGGCTAAACTGGGCATTTTACACACTTAGATAGTCTGTAGCAGTGTAGCTTCATGAGAGTGAGCTGCAATATCTGGTGGAAATGTTTTGTAAATGTACAATTGCACATCGCTTGATGAATTTCACTGTAAAGGTGGATATCTGGTAAAATAAGTCTTCAACTGTTAAATAAATGCATGGAGAATGGTTTCTTAATAGAGGTAGTGAAATTGGTAACGTAGATTAGTGAATGGGAACATTCTCTTCATCCAGATCAGCCAAACCCCAGACTGCATTTGCATCACACATACAGTAGTTATTAATGCACACATAGCAAGATACATATGGCTCTGAGATAAAATGGAGCACAACCTTCGACGGTCCTTGGTCCACATCTAAAGCGGAAGAAAATAAAATAAAAATTGGAAGTCTCAATTAAATGAGATCTGACGAATGTGACAATATATTTTCTATACTGAACCTAAATACATGTATGTGCCAATGTCCAACAGGGTATGCATAGGTTAGAAATTACACAAACCAATTCTTAGATTAAATATATACTTTCTGTACATCCAAGTCCTGTGCAGGTACCACTTCAGAATTTCGACCGCACACGAGCTTCATCTCTTATCTAGGCCTACCCATCGCCAACGCGTTTCTAAGTACTTGTACGTAGCTTCTAGGTTACTGTTTTAAAACGGGGTATATACACTATACAGGCCTACACAGACACACATTTTTAACCCATGACGGTAACATTAAGTTGTCAATCATGTTTAGGTGTCGCCTACTTGCACTGGAAAAGACCAGACTTGTTGTCCTCGAGACCGAGGTCTTGGTCTCGAGTGCACTCGAGTTCGTTTTTAAAAGTCTTGGTCTTGAGGTTCAAGGTCTTGGTCTTGAGGTTCAAGGTCTTGGTCTTGGTCTTGAGGTTCAAAGTCTTGGTCTTGGTCTTGCAAGACCAAGACCGGCTGTCAATATGGACAGTCATTTAACAAAACTCAAGAATTTAGAAACTTGTCAAACCTGTTTGATAAGTTTCATAACCTACAACAAATACCTACGGACGGATACAAGTCTTGTTGGGCAGGAAAACCCATCGGCAGCAGCAACTAAGTTATGCTGTATATGGATGCCCTGCCGAGAGTTGTTTCTGAAGCCAGACGGTCTGATAAACCATGGGAGGATTTCAAAAAGGCTCACGATTTGTACATTTACATCCAGTGCCTGAAAAGCTATTGTGTGTGCCAGCGACTTCAGCACCTAGCTATGGAAAGTATTTTTTAACATGGCGGAATTTTTTGAGGCCCACAAGGCACGTCTTGGTCAGAAAATTCTGGGCGAATTGTTTTTTTTTATAAAATACAAAATGCATTTGGAATAACATTTTGCATGAAGAACTTTTGTAAATACGAATTCGGAATTCTCTGCAGTCTGCATTTAAATTTAATTTGCTTGAATAAAATAAAAGACTCACGTTTTCATTATAATATCGACTCCGCAATTTTTTCTGTAAGGAAAAGAAGCCTTGGCCTGAATGTGATTTTTTGGGTCTTGGTCTCGGTCTTGGTCTTGAGGTTCAAGGTCTTGGTCTTGGTCTCGAGGTTCAAAGTCTTGGTCTTGGTCTCGAGGTTCAAAGTCTTGGTCTTGGTCTCGAGGTTCAAAGTCTTGGTCTTGGTCTCGAGGTTCAAAGTCTTGGTCTTAAGGTTTAAGGTCTTGACAACAAGACTGGAAAAGACACCAGGTTTTGAACTGTACTTTTCAGACTCATTCCCTCAACATATGGATGGATTGGATGCCGAAGGAAGGAGGAACGGAGGGTCATTGTCTTAATGAATGCATGGCCCGCCACCACGGCCGACCGTCGATAGAGAGCTACGGCTGAACTATCCATTCGTTATCATAGATTTCTCAGGCTAAGAACTCATAACTTAGCAATCACTCACCAGTTGCTGCGGATGGGGGAGGGTATGCAAAATACGGAAAAAGGGGAGAGTAGGTCGTGTTCTGCGGACGTCCTTTATGGTCGACCCCTTTGATGAACATAGTGACGCGTTACCAACATGCGGATAGTTCCGTGCGTTCTTAAAACTAAGACCGCCTTATGCATAGAGGTCGTTGGATCTCTACTGAAGTGATCATTCGCCATGTACAAAGATCTATATGATTTCCACCCGCTTTCCTCCGTTGAGCCTCCACTTGGTAGAGCTGTGTCTTCGACGACCGGGCTTCTCGGCGGCCAGTCGTCGCTCTGGGTTGTAGTTGCTCCAGAGGCCACACAGAATCTCGGAGGCCACTACGTGACCCATGTTGATGGCGACCAGACGCAGAACGAAGTTCCCGTCACGGCGCAGGTAGTTCTCCGTGAACTTAACCAGGACGTCGGGCTCTCGGTGCCTCTTGTCGACGGCCAGCAGCTGCTTCCGGACGTACTGGACCTGGCCGGGCCAGTAGAGTGACCGGAACAGCCAGCTGAGGATGCTGACGAAGGTAACCAAGGCAACGACGACGTACCAGAACCAGATTACGAGGAAGATCTTCTCGTTGAAGAGGTTGATCGTCAGCGTACACTGGACGACGTAGTAGTGAACTCGCGATTGGTGCCGCACGTCGAACTGGCAGAGGGTGACGCGCGGGAACCGGTCCGACGGACTCCAGTCGAGACCGCGAATCAGTCTTTCGACGACGTGGGCGCCGTACCAGCGGTAGTCGACTGCCAGGAAGCTTTCGAGGAGGTAGATCTGTCCGACGGCGTTTGCGAGGTAAAGGACCTTGACGCTGAGGTAGGCCGTGACGAGGTAGTTGCCGTAGATACGTCCGCCTACTAGACAGCACATCTTGGCGACCAACTGTTTGATCCGGACGCAGCAGCCTGTTCTGTGATCGCGCTGGGCGAGCAGGCAGCGGTCGATGTGGTTGACGATGTAGCGCACGGCCGCCTCGCGCAGCTGGAGGTAGGATGTCTCGGAACAGACGCGAGCGGCGCCCATGATGGAGTTGAGGTTGACGCCCGATCTCTGGTTGAGGAACCTCCAGACGAGGCAGGGCGAGAAGGACATCATCGCTTGGAAGATAAGCATCAGAGGCACCCACTGGTAGTAGCAGATCACCCGGCGACTATGCTGCGGACCGAGGAGGGCGAGATTGACGTCGGAAGGGATCGTTTCGTCGATTGGCAGGTAGTAGGTGTTGCTGACCCAGCAGACGGCGTTGGCGTAGTGGCGCTGGCTGGGCGTGAACTCGGCGGGGCACCAGCAACAGATCGGGTCCCCGACGAACTGCTTTGTACTGACGACGAAGGCGAAGCAGACGAGGACGACGACCGTCGAACGGTGGCTCAACCGATCGACACAATCGTCGTCCACGTGAGGCTTCAGCTCTCCAACGCTTAGCACCGACTTCAACAGACGATCCATCGCCCGTGACCGATGCAGGGTATACGCGTACGTAAATAGTGTAACGTAATGTAATGTAAATCTTCGAAATTTCTCAGCACTACACAAAAGTCACGTCAGGAAGACCAGCGTATACACCGGCGCTATATCAAGTCAAGTCCGCAAGAGCCAGGCTGCTTGGTTCGTCCGGCACCAGTTCGGTTTCTGGAGAAGGTCAAGCCGACGAGATAGCATGGTGCTACGATGGTAACTGTGTGGAAAAGTTTAAATGTATACGCCCTACACGTTTACTCTATACCGACTGTATGGCCTCGTCTCTGTTCATTTTTCAACGAATTAATCTGGTGAGATCCTTCAGCACCGCTAACGTGGTCAGTAGGTCCTAATCCCGAGATTTCAATAGAACCATAGTGACTTCAGTTGCGGGAATCATGGTGCTTGTTCACAAGTGGTCGTCGGTCGTCACAGCGAAATCGGTGGTTAGGTGAGGTCGGGTTCGGTTACAGGTCGAGATTTGTGTGCAAGCGTCAAACCTATACGGCAGTCATATGTGGTCACGGTGGTTGGTGTTGGTAAGGTCTCGTTTAAGTCTTTATAAGCCGTTGAGTGTGGCTTTTTCACGGATGGATCCGCAGTTTAACGATATCTTAAGACACCAAATTTAAAGGCCGCTGACGTCGACCATAGGCGTAGCTACATGGAGGCAAGAGGAGGCATTTGCCTCCTCTTGGTTTTGTGGATTTTAAAATTTCCCATGGGTTATAGCCCTGCGCCCTGAAGTACACCCCAGCAGAGGTGGATTTTGCCTCCTCTTGATTTGTGTCTTTAGCCCCCGAGAAGAAAGTCTTTGAATGTGTTAATGACTAAAAAAAGGTCATCAACTTTTTTCGTCACGAAATTTAAGAAATTCTCAGAGCGAAATTCAGAAATTCTCAGAAGTTTTTGCGACCGCCCTTCGGACGCTGACAAATTTCCCCCTCACCTCTGAAACAAGATTGCCGCCACTACATAAAAGTTTTGACAAGCAGCAGTTGCCTCCTCTTGAATTGAAGTCTGTCTACGACCCTGACGTCGACATAAATGATCTTGAACTGTTCGCACCGTTCGTAAGGCATAATAGGCCTACATAATACAGCTTAAACTGCAGTTAGGCCATATTGGGGCCTATATAGGCCTAGTCTTGAGTACGTATCCGACTGCGTCTATGTTTTGTTCGTATAATAGCTTCAATCTCACTCGGTATTGCAGTAAGCATAGTCGAATTATATCCAGAACATTCTGTGTTGTATACGATATCCTCAGCCGTTGTCCGAAATTTTACTCGAATGCTGTAGGCTATAGCCTACGTAGGGGCCTATATATTTTCTATGTAGATGATGCCAGTCGGTGACCTGCAGTGGGGTGAGCTACAGTAAGATAGGCCATATTAGGCCTAATTCAACTGTAGGAAAAATAGTTTCTCTCATACTTATCAGCGTGTAATTTCACAGAAGGCAGAGTAACATCAAAGTAACTTCACTCATGGCAGCACGTGTATGAAATTTCCATCACGACAAGGTAACCGGAAATTATCAATCATGGCGAGACGCCGCGAACCCGTGTTTTCAATAGACACGGTCGGACACGTACGTATAGCACACACAGCTCCACAAGCGATCGATCGCCGATGGAGGTACAACTGAACTATAGGCGTGCATTTCGTAGTCGCCGTTTCTAAAGCTTCACAAACAAATCACACAACAGCATTCACATCGAACTCAAACGACGTTTCTGACCATAATTTCCTGAGGTCAGCTGAACAATTAATAGGAAAAGGCACTGCATGCAGCAGCAGCAGCGGCAGTAGCAGCTATGCTTGTACTGAATTTCGATGGATTAATCGGTGATCTGTAACGCAGGAGCCTCGAGCACACTCAGCTTTGATTTCCTATGCGAACAGCGTTGGATTTATTTTGGCTTCAGTTTGTCAGTGAATGTTCTTTTACGAGAGATGGGGGGAACTGTCCTCTAGGGTGTTGCACGCTTCAATGGGATAACGCAAAGCATTCAATGGCCGAATAGGCCATATATAGGCCATATATAGGCCATATATATATATATATATATTCAATTCAATTCAATTCAATTCAATGTCTTTTATTGCATTCCTGACAGTTTAACACATACACATATATCATTTCGTAAGGAATCTAGGAAGGCAAAAGGAAGACCCAAAGGGACTAAGGTCCCGCTGACGGGCCGCCTATACATGTAAATTATCAAGACAAATTAAGATAAGAATCAGGAAGAAAAGCAGAGAAAAAAGATGAAAGAAGAAAAGAAAGAAATTCGAGAAGAGCATATATCTAAAAAGAAAAAAAAAATAACCATCTAGGTAATCTTAACTATTCTTAACTAAATTTAACTCGCGCCAGAGGCCATTCAGCCAACCTCCCCGCACCCCCACGCCGCGCACACACCCACCGAACAGAATGTACCAGAACCTTTCTGAGTGGGCGCCACATTTGGGAGTTCCTCGGTATAGATCCAGGTGATCACGAACCAAGTAGAAATTCTTTAAGATTTTTTTGAAAGCATAATAAGTGGTAGTGGAGCGGATAACCTGAGGGATTGATTTCCATAGCTTAGGGCCTGAAGATTTAATGCTAAACCCTCGTAAATTTGTACGCGCCCTGTCAGGGCGGTACGTGTGAGCATTTCTTGTTTGATAGGCGTGAACCTGCGAGCCTAAAGTGAAGTACCCTTCAAAGGACGCTGGTAGCAGTTTGTGCTCATATTGGTAAAGGAATTTCCCTATCTGGAGGGCTCTGATTTGGTCTATTTTTAAGAGTTTTAAATCCACGTATAGGGGCCCTGTATGGGCGCGTCTGTCTGCCCCAGCGATTATCCTGAATACTTTCTTTTGCAGTAATACCAATTTAAGTAGCCTCGAGTCGTAATTCGACGCCCAAATTATATTACAGTACGTACGTGAGATAAGGATAAATTAAAGTATAGTATAATTGTTGCCTTATAGTTTTGGGTAGTAAATATGAAATTCTATTTAGTATTCCTATGTTTTTGGCTAATTTCTGCGCTATATAACTAATGTGGTTTTTCCAAGTTAGGTGCTGGTCAACCAGCACACCCAAGAATTTTGTGGATTCCACTTGCGTAATTGCCTTCCCGTCAAAGTTCAATTTAAGGTCCAGGGGGTGGGCCTTTCTATGGGACGTAAATAGAATGAAATTTGATTTATCTAAATTTAGAGTTAGACCATTTGCTAGGAGCCAGTTGCTGACTTTTGATAACTCGGCGTTTATAGTTTTCATAAGAACCAAACTAGACTCATGGGAGAAGAAAATGTTAGTATCATCGGCAAAAAGTATATAATAAAGGGTATCAGAAACTTTAGCTAAGTCATTTATGTATATCAGGAAAAGGAGGGGTCCAAGGTTTGAGCCCTGGGGGACTCCGTAGGTAATGTTTCCTATCTCTGACGAGGCCCCGTTACAGACGACCCTTTGGCTGCGATTATCGAAATAGCTGTAGAACCATTTTAATTGTGTTCCCCTTATTCCATAGTTTTGGAGCTTTTTCAAGAGAATTTTGTGGTCGACCGTGTCAAAGGCCTTAGCCAAGTCCAGGAATATGCCCACCGAATATTCATTATTATTTACTGAATATATATATATATATATATATATATATATATATATAGGCCATATATAGGCCACGTAAAGGCCGACACTGGATGAGGGTCCGAGACAGATCGAGCTATGCCGATGATCGAAGACACAAACATTTATTTCACAGAATTTCTTGTTAAAGCCGATCCTCGTTTTAATTCTGGAGCTCGGACTAAGAAGACCTGCTTCACAAACAACATCGATCGCTGGGCGGTTTAGAAGGGTCCTATGAACTGAATGACGCTTCAGATTCCAGTGGCGTAACTTCAAATTTCGTCCCCCGTAGGCTAGAAACTCAAATGGTCCTCCTGGGACCTATGCGTACTTCATCAGTAACTCTGAGCGGGTTCCCTCTTTTACAGATTCGAACCAGGCTGCCTGCAGTTGCGGGCCTGTCGATTCGCCTCTGGGACAGGCCTAGATGCAAATTCGTCTGTAGGCCTATAGGCCATAGGCCTAGTTAATACACCAGACTATAGGCCTACACAGTCTTGTTGTCAAGACCGTAAACCTCAAGACCAAGACCAAGACCTTGAACCTCAAGACCAAGACCAAAACCTTGAACCTCAAGACCAAGACCTTGAACCTCAAGACCAAGACCGAGACCAAGACCCAAAAAATCACAGTCGTGTCCAGACATCTATTCCTTACTAAAAATTGTCCAGTCGGACTACTCGTTATTTTAATGAAAACATGAGTTTATTCTTTTATTCAAGCAAAACAACTCTAAATGGAGACTGCAGAGAATTCCGAATTCGTATTTACAAAAGTCCTTCATGCGAAATGTTATTCCAAATGCCTGTTGAATTTTATAAAAACCAATTTGCTCAGAATTTTCTGACCAAGACGTGACCTGTGGGGCCTCATAAAAATTCTGCCATGTGAAAAAACACGTTCTACAAGTGCTGAAATCGCTAGCACACAAAGCAGCTTTTCAAGAACCGGATGTAATGTACAAATTAATCATGAGTCTGTTTTTAAATCATTCCATGGTAAATAACCGGAAGTCAAAATAATTGTCCAAAACAACAGTGAAGCCTCATTCACACCGTGTAAATACTAAAGCAATAACTGTATGAGTAATTGTTGGATAGATTTTTAAAATTCTTGCCGTTTGTTAAAATTAATGACTGTTCATATTGAGAAAAGTCTTGGTCTTGGTCTTGTAGCGGATTTGGGCGCTGCATAAATGGTGATGAACCTAAGGGGTCCCACGGAGGTCCACACGGGTCCTAGGTACCTCACAGGGGTCTGGGACGGAGCCAAGTGGGCCCCCATGCTAAGGACCCGAGGTATCTCCCTGAGGTCCACACGGGATCGCAGGTATCTCACAGAGGTCGTGGGCCGAGCCCATGGGGTTCTGGCGCGAACCCGGGTATCTCACGGAGGTCGTGGGTGGAGAGCCTAGGGGTTCTGGCGCGAACCCGGGTATCTCACAGAGGTCGTGGGCCGAGCCCAAGGGGTTCTGGCGCGAACCCGGGTATCTCACAGAGGTCGTGGGCCGAGCCCAAGGGGTTCTGGCGCGAACCCGGGTATCTCACGGAGGTCATGAGTGGGGAGCCTAAGGGTTCTGGCGCGAACCCGGGTATCTCACAGAGGTCGTGGGCCGAGCCCAAGGGGTTCTGGCGCGAACCCGGGTATCTCACGGAGGTCATGAGTGGGGAGCCTAAGGGGTCTTGGCGCGAACCGAGGTATCCCACTGAGGTCCATGGGCGGGGCTTAAGGGTTCCATGTAAAGAGACATAGGGATCCGAAGTGCCTCACTGAGGTCCATGGGCGGAGCAACCCGAAAGGAGGGGATGGAGTAGGGGTTGCAAGGGGGTTGGTGGCGCCAAATACCCACATAAAAGGGGGTTTGCAACAGGGCTCAGGGGAGTAGTAGTCGTCGTCGTCGTCTTTGCGCAGAGTTCTCTTTGGTCTTTTCTGTCAGTTCTGTGAGTTGATTATTGCGTTGTCGATAGTTTTATAGTTTATTCGTTCATTTTGTCTGGAGTATTTGAGTGCTTTGAGCTTACGAGTATTGTACGAGTTGAGTGTGATCGTAATCGAGGCTGTTTTAAATCTTTCGAATCGATCTGGAATATATTTTGTCTGGCGAGAGCCTAAAGGAAATTCAGTTCATTTGGATAATAAAAGAAAAGTGTTTCACAAATTACTCGTCTGATCACATGCGTTCAAGAAGTCGGTCGGTCGGACTTGCCTAAGCCCTTCGACAAAAATCGGAGGCCTTATCCACGCGTAGCAGCAGTAGGGATAATCATCACCACTGCCGCGCCTGACAAGAGAGAGAGACATAGACAGACACCTATTTTCGCCACACTGGTACCAGAATCGGGGTGTTGAAACGACGAGTTTGATCGACAACGACCTCTTGACACCGGAAAAGCGATGGAAGACGAGGAGGTGATCATAAGACGAAGACCGCGGGGCATCGAGGATCCGTCCTCGGGCACTTCAACTCCCGTGAGAAGACGACAAACGACGGAGGTGTCGCCAGAACAGAGTCTCTTGGAGGACATTGGCGATGGTGACCTGAGGCCTGATGAACTGAGCGGACGAGAGAAACCAGACGAAGAAATGTCGCCACAGAAATTGCTGGATGGCATCGGAGGCCTATTGAAGACGAGACCGATGCAGATGAAACCGGGGAAGTTCGACGGAACCGGATCTTTGGAGTCTTTCCTGGCGCAATTCGAGGTATGTGCAAGGCATAACCGATGGACGGCCTCAGACAAAATCGACTTTCTGCGATGCTCATTGGAGAAAGCCGCGACTCAGCTGCTATGGGATTTCGGCGCCCGACAAGGTGTAACTTACGAAGAGTTGGTTGAGCGATTACGCCAAAGATACGGAACGGAAGGTCAAGCAGAAACCTTCCGTGCACAGCTCTACTATCGACGCCAGAAAATCGGTGAAAGCCTCAGTGATCTTCTCCATGACATTCGGAGACTGGTGGTACTCGCATACCCGGTACCATCAAATGAGACTACACAGATCATCGCCAGGGACTCCTTCTTGGAAGCCTTGCGAGACCGTGAGCTTTCGCTCAAGGTACGAGAGCGAGAGCCGAAGACGTTGGACGAGGCCTACCGGACGGCGCTTCGTCTCGAGGCCTACCAGCGAACGTCGGATACGGACGACCGTAGGAGGCAGCCGAACCGAGTGAGAGGGACGCAAGAGACCGACGTCAACGCTCAGATCCGGTCACAACTCGATCGTTTTCTCGCTGAGCAGCGCGAAGAGCAACGGAGATGGCAACGTGAGCTGGAGAGTAACATCGACCGACAACTCCGAGAACTGCGGGGCCCAGCTGCGACGACCGACGCGACCGGGCGAGATGCTCGGCCATTGGATAGCAACCAGGATACTTCGCGACGGGCGGCGACCTGCTTTAACTGTGGCCGACCCGGCCACATAGCTCGCAACTGCCGACAAGGCCGCCGGCCCTTCACTCGTCGGCCAGCAGCAGCAACGGTCGGAACAGAACCGACCGATGGAACCGAAGAAGTCGTCGCCAACCACACAGCACGGCCAAGGCTGCCAAACCGTGCGAGTAATAACGCCATATACATACGAGGTAAAGTCAACGGACGACCGCAGACCTGCCTGATTGACACCGGATCAGAAGTAAGCCTGGTGCCATATTCTACTATTGAAGGGTTAAACTTACGTCCTTGCAATCGTTTTTTGATGGCTGCTAATGGGTCTGATATACGGGTCCTAGGAGAAGTAAACATACCGATTAAGATTCGAGAGGGTTTTGAAATCAACACGGCTTTTCTGGTATCTGACCAGATCGTGGAACCCATGTTAGGTATGGATTGGTTAAGGGAACACCGATGTCGCTTAGGCTTTGGTGCTGGGGCCCTGTTTGTTGGCCGTCGGCGTGTTTCCCTTGTAAGAGGCAATGGGTCCATGTGTTGTTGGCGCGTGATCGTTGCCGAAGAGGTTGTGCTATCCCCTAAGAGTCAACAGGATGTGTCAGTCAAGACGCAGTATGGGGATTTAGCTACTAAAGCGCCTGCATGGATGACTGAGGCCGCGGAGGTCCAGCCCGGTGTTCACTTAGCCAGAGTAGTGGTGGGAGACTCTGCAGATACGACCCAGGTAAGGGTGGTGAACCTTAGTGAAGACCCGGTTAGGCTAAGTAAAGACCAAGTGTTAGGAGGTTTACATCCAGTAGAGGTTGAACATAGCAGTGTTAGTAAAGAAGGTAGAGGTCAGGTTAAGGGTGATTTTTCCTTTGACTCTCTCCTGGAAGATCTTCCGGAAGAGGTGAGGCCGGATGATCGCGTACAGCTGCGAAACTTGTTGATAGAATACAAGAATATATTTTCTGCAACAGAAAGAGATCTTGGTAGGACGACCGTGACTACACATAAGATTGATACAGGTGATGCAAGACCTGCACGACAGCCTTTAAGACGACAGCCATTGCCGTATAGAGTTGCGGTAGATGAGCATGTAGATAGCGTGTTGGCTGTGAGACAGAGCAGAATGAGAATAGCTAAGAGAAATATTTTCCCAGTTCTGCTGGTGTTTGTTGCAACAGCACTAACGTTGCCGTGCTGTTTGTGGGTTAACCAGGAAGCGACATCGGTGGCTAATGTTTCAGTCGAGACCGTAATTGTGAGATGCGGGGCCCCGTTGCAAATACTTACCGATCGGGGGACGAATTTTGATGGGAAATTGTATCGGAAACGTCGCAACTTATTAATAAGGTTATCTGCAGCCATCAAGAGGGATTGGGACTAAGTTTTGCCCCATGTCCTTGCCGCCTATCGGGTGTCGCTGCATGAAACCACGGGTTTCAGTCCGAACTTCCTCATGTTCGGTCGCGAGACGAGAGTCCCACTGGACCTTGTCTATGGACGACCCCCCGACGCCGCCCATACGGATGCCACCTACGTTGATTATGTGGAAAAGCTGGCAGAACGATTTGAAACCGCATATCGTTTTGTACGAGAACAGTTGAAAGTAACGGCGGAACGACGTCGTCACACTTACGACCTGCGAGTTCGTCCCGCTCAGTTCAAGACTGACGACCGTGTGTTCTACTTCAATCCGAGACGATATCGAGGCCGCACTCCGAAATGGACGCGTATGTATACGGGTCCTTTTGTTGTAGTGGAACAGAGAGGGGCAGTGAACTATGTCCTCAGGAAAACGCCAAACTCTCGACCGTTCACGGCACATGTCGATAAACTGAAGCGTTGTTTTGAAGAGGAAGAAGCTTATAAAGAAGATGATACGACCAACGACCAACCGGCGAATACGGTGATTGACTGTGGTCGGCCGCGACGTGAATCTCGCAGGCCGGCGCGATACTGCTTGTAGTGTCGGAAACGCTGTTAGAAGATGCTGGTTTCTGAAATGGCACGGATATTAAATTTAACCAGTAAGAAACAGAATGAAAGAGTTTGGCATCCGTTACGGTCATCTGATCCTGAAGTACCTTTGTTGTGTTACAGGACGTGGAAGGAAAGCGTCGTCTTCAGCATGTATTCCATTTGTGCCCAGTGCTCCACCGTCCTCGGACGGGGGATGGCAATTACTGTTCTCCTTCGGGGCGGTCACATCCGTACTGTAGGAGTGGCGAATACGGCTGTGAACTGTGAAATTGGTCTGGGTGATCCGCAGTGTGCAAGTTCGATACCAGAGATGCGGTGGCCCACAACGGAAGACGATGAAGATGACGGGAAAAGTGAAGACGGATCTGAATCGCTGAGAGTTCCTCCTACGCCTGCTAACAGTCTGGTCTCCGTGAACCCAAGTGAGACGGGATCTGTGGTGTCAGCAATGACGATTGAATCAAGCCGACTTGGAATCATCAGCAAAAATCAACAAGGATTCCGAGGGTCGCGGCTACTGTGCAACGCCCGTACTCCCTACCAAGGAAAGAAGCGCTGTGTTGGAGAGTTCCAGTGTTGGTCATGCGATCGGGAGTGGACGTCAGTAAATAGCTGGGCCAATGCCAAACAAAGCTGTGTCCAATGTGGAACTGAGATTTTTCCGCATCAGCAGTTCCCTCTTTATCGAGGCCGCGACCGAATTGTCAGAAAAAGAAGGGAAAAAGAAGTAGCAGTGCCAAGAGTCGATGAGTAGGGATGTCGTATAGTTGATAATATGAAAGCTGGTTTATTTGTTTGATGTACTAGCGCTAATTTCATTTACAATGAGTTACTTAGAGTAATAATTATTGTTGTGTTTAATTGTTTGGTTAGCCCGTCATGGAAGAGGAAGCATTAGATGAGTGGTGGTCGCTCTTAGAGACTTACCTTCCAGAGATTCTGTCGTCGGATGTCGACATATCTGAATTGGCATCATTTCTGGGTTATGCAGCCAGTGGTCCTGATTCACCATTACCACCCGATTTGGATGAAATAGAAATATCATCATTGTTTGGTTCGGAAGACCTGACAACTGGTCAAGACCAGCAGGGCCCTTTAGGAAGTGTTTTTGGAGAAGAGCAGCTCATTGAGATGTCCAGGGCATGGCCAGTTTGTATATGTTGTTTTGTGGCTGTGTGGGTGCCATATCGGTGGGGTGCGCCTCAGTGAACGTACTTGCCTTGATAGATTTTGATAATGCTTCGTTAAGTCTGTTTTTCTTCTTTTCCGTTATTTGAAATGCAAGATGTGCATAACCTTGTAATTATAGCTTGACTCTGTGGATACAGAGGGTGAGGGTGAAGACGAATCTCCAGAAGGAGGCACCATTGTCATCAGCTCTGACAGTGAAGTTGACAGACCGTGAAGGCAATGGACATGGCGAAAAATAAGTTTTCTGTGGTTGAAAAGAATTATGAATTTACTTTGGTCGGAAAGACAGTTCGAATTTTCTTTGATTGGAAAGATATTACGAAATTACTTTGATCGGAGAGACCTTACGAATTTTCCTTGATAAGAATAACCAGGGTAAGGGAGAATGCTGAGAATTGTGACTTTTTGCTGTTGTGTGACCACTTTTGTTCTTTTTGTGATAGAAGTTTATTTCAAGGGTGAGGACACCCTTTTCGCCTGGAGGGAGGTAGATGTAGCGGATTTGGGCGCTGCATAAATGGTGATGAACCTAAGGGGTCCCACGGAGGTCCACACGGGGTCCTAGGTACCTCACAGGGGTCTGGGACGGAGCCAAGTGGGCCCCCATGCTAAGGACCCGAGGTATCTCCCTGAGGTCCACACGGGATCGCAGGTATCTCACAGAGGTCGTGGGCCGAGCCCATGGGGTTCTGGCGCGAACCCGGGTATCTCACGGAGGTCGTGGGTGGAGAGCCTAGGGGTTCTGGCGCGAACCCGGGTATCTCACAGAGGTCGTGGGCCGAGCCCAAGGGGTTCTGGCGCGAACCCGGGTATCTCACAGAGGTCGTGGGCCGAGCCCAAGGGGTTCTGGCGCGAACCCGGGTATCTCACGGAGGTCATGAGTGGGGAGCCTAAGGGTTCTGGCGCGAACCCGGGTATCTCACAGAGGTCGTGGGCCGAGCCCAAGGGGTTCTGGCGCGAACCCGGGTATCTCACGGAGGTCATGAGTGGGGAGCCTAAGGGGTCTTGGCGCGAACCGAGGTATCCCACTGAGGTCCATGGGCGGGGCTTAAGGGTTCCATGTAAAGAGACATAGGGATCCGAAGTGCCTCACTGAGGTCCATGGGCGGAGCAACCCGAAAGGAGGGGATGGAGTAGGGGTTGCAAGGGGGTTGGTGGCGCCAAATACCCACATAAAAGGGGGTTTGCAACAGGGCTCAGGGGAGTAGTAGTCGTCGTCGTCGTCTTTGCGCAGAGTTCTCTTTGGTCTTTTCTGTCAGTTCTGTGAGTTGATTATTGCGTTGTCGATAGTTTTATAGTTTATTCGTTCATTTTGTCTGGAGTATTTGAGTGCTTTGAGCTTACGAGTATTGTACGAGTTGAGTGTGATCGTAATCGAGGCTGTTTTAAATCTTTCGAATCGATCTGGAATATATTTTGTCTGGCGAGAGCCTAAAGGAAATTCAGTTCATTTGGATAATAAAAGAAAAGTGTTTCACAAATTACTCGTCTGATCACATGCGTTCAAGAAGTCGGTCGGTCGGACTTGCCTAAGCCCTTCGACAAAAATCGGAGGCCTTATCCACGCGTAGCAGCAGTAGGGATAATCATCACCACTGCCGCGCCTGACAAGAGAGAGAGACATAGACAGACACCTATTTTCGCCACAGTCTTGCAAAACCAAGACCAAGACTTTGAACCTCAAGACCAAGACCAAGACCTTGAACCTCAAGACCAAGACCAAGACCTTGAACCTCAAGACCAAGACTTTTAAAAACGAACTCGAGTGCACTCGAGACCAAGACTGGGCTACATGATATGACGACCATACAGTATACACAAATCATGTAATCGGACAATGCATGCATAGGCGTAATTTGTGGGGGATACGAGGGGTACCCGTACCCCATTTTTGGACTGGGGTACAGTACCCCACACTTTTTGAACGATGCCAATCAATATTTTATTATTGTGCCTTCCCAGAGATCGCAGTCTTCGCCTTGCTTCGTGTATGTAAGAAATTGGTACCCCCCACTTTTTGGACCAAAGTCACGCCCCTGAATATATGTATCCAAGTATATGTTTATGTAGGCCTATCCGACTACGCATTATTTAGGAAACTAGCCTATAGGTTATACATACATCCAACTATACGCATATAAAAACGACAAGCATAGGCCTATCCTTTTTGTGAGTCCTCCTTTATAATAGGACCCACTGCAAGATTGCTAAGCGGATTCGAAATGAGTCGATAATACTAATCAATCGATTAAGAAGCAACTGTGGCCAAGGAATTAGCAACTTTACACGACTTTAGTAAGTCCTATGTTCTAATTATGCCTATAGGCCTACGCCGCAAAGAGATATACTGTGTAACGGACGAACCAGGTAGCTTCGAGGCTATCAACTGACCCGACATCATCATGATGTAGCCTACCTGTAAGCCTATAGGCTATACATGCTGCAAGAACGTATACAGGGTCTTAAATAAGAAAGTCGACGAGAAAAGCGTGCAAACTGCTGAAGAAATTGTCCGACAAATATTATGTAATGCGCCGTCGTTAGAAATCACCACAAAATCTATTCGATTTGATCAGGAATAAAAGCTTCCTTCTCTGCGCGAAGACTGGCATTAGAAAAGCCACGACTACACAATCATATTAATCTGCTTCTTCACGAAACAACTGATTCCAATCCACTGCACATTATACAGTAATCGACCAAGGCAGGCCGATATAACGCACACACACACACACACACACACACACACACACACACACACACACACACACACACACACACACACACACACACACACACACACACACACACACACACACACACACACACACACACACACACACACACACACACACACACACACACACACACACACACACACACACACACACACACACACACACACACACACACACACACACACACACACACACACACACACACACACACACACACACACACACACACACACACACACACACCCACACACCCACACACACACACACACACACACACACACACACACACACACACACACATTTATCGGGCTAGCACCTAAGAATAGGTACGGCTAGCACGGTTCGGGCACGAGGACCCTAAATGTGGCGGCATGCACCCATTCAATCGGGCAGCGGTGGTGAAGGATTTCATCCGATCAATATTCACAGCAGAGTCAAGGCCATACGGTCGCTATAGAAAACGCTTACATTGACATATTATATCCAGGAGCGTAACTTTGGTCTAAAAAGTGGGGGGTACCAACTTCTTACATACATGAAGCAAGGCGGAGATTGCGATCTCTGGGAAGGCACAGTGATAAAATATTCACTGGCATCGTTCAAAAAGTGGGGGTACGGTACCCCCAGTCCAAAAAGTGGGGGGTACGGGTACCCCTCGTACCCCCCACAAATTACGCTTATGTATGTATCTATCGAATCCAAGTCATCCAATGCTGCACTTACTTTCCATGATTTCCGTTACGTTTCCAGGCGTTTAAAATAGTAGTAGCATTGTCTACCATAATGCCATCGACAGGCGGGCCTTCCCCTGGATCGCACTGGACAGCTTGAACACCTGCTGTGTGTAGCTGCTGTGCTTGTTCGTCGCATTTCAAAATCTTATAACCATGTCTCGCATTATATGAGTGACGTTACTGACGTACGTAATTGACTTTCTAGTTTTCAGCCTATTGAATAACTGAATCTGTAAGATGTTGACCTTGATCTGACGATGCCTGCAGTTGGGAAATGGCTCTGTCTACTTTCCAGAGATTCGTTGCCCCATGGTTCCATGTCTGCCTGGACTTAGAGATCTTCATCTGAAATCGGATCCTTTCAGATCTGCGCGTTCATATTAACCAGAGACGCTGCATGCAACACACCTTCTACAAATACTTGACAATTATTTTCTCTTTAGCCGGGACTGGCCTGGGAGCACCTATACATATATATATATACACATGTATATATATATATATACATATATATACATATATATATATAACTGTTATGAATGAATATATAAATGAATGTATAAATATATACGCATAGTTTCTAGCTTTTTTCGACTGACCGATCATCCGTCCAAACTACTTCGCTTTGATCGTTTTCGCTTCAGTCGACTAAATCTTCAGCGTTTCTTTCTGTTTACTTCTCTCTTCACATTCGTATGAAAAGCTAAGGAAGAATTCTTCGTTTCTCGGCAATCCGTCTCTTTGTATGTCTGTCACTCTGTCTGTATGTCTATTTGTAACTGCATCTATTTGTTTACGTAGACCTATATGTATCGTAATCGTATACCCGTGGACATCTGTCAAGCGCTTTACTTAAAAGCTAAGCGCAGGACACCAGCTTAATCACGAGCGCTGCGTCACGTCAGATGGGCTGTAAACTTGTAAGATGTGAAGAACCAAGCCCGGCTGACAGAAGAGATGCATGTATGCCGCACATGTATGGGCATATTAAGCTTTATGTGTAGACCTATATATAGATGCAACATCGGTCGCGTCAGATAATAGACTGAGCAACAACCCTGTGTGCAACCAATGCCAACCATAACATTTCTTCGAGTCTGTTCCTCTCTGTCAGTTTCGTTAGCTCTCAGGTCTGTCTGTCTGTCTGTCTGTCGACCTGTATGTCTGCCTAAGTTAATAATATTCGATGACTAGCTGCAGTTGGTATATATCTTCAATACACTTATATAGCGCCCCTTCAAGAAATCTACTCAGTGGCGCTCCCGGCCCAGACCCCGTCAAAATGAAAGGTCTTAAGGCCATAGAAAGTACCTGAGAGATCCATAGAGAGGGAGCGAGGCGAAAGAGGGAGGTCATTCCAGACGGTAGGACCCACCACGGAGAATGCCCTACGCTGCGCTGTAGAAGGACGAACATATAGGGGACAAAAAAATCACCCCGAGAGGCCGAGCACAAGGCACGGCGCCCTGTACAAGCGGAAGTTAAGGTAAAGAGCTCGCAGAGGTAGGCTGGGGCTCGCCCTAGGACACAATGTCACGCCATGGAGGAGACCCTGTAATCAGTGGTTAAAGTGGTTTCGGTGAGCAGTGGGAACTCTAAAGAAGAGTTGCATTGGAACGCATGCGTGAGCAGTGGGAACGCAAGCAAAGAATTTCGAGAGCAGTGGGAACGTCGTTCCCACTCCTGTAATGAAGGCGATGCTGGACCGGAAGCCAATGGAGGACGTCTCGCATAAATTCAGAGACGTGGTCGAACCTGGAGACACCGCCAACATATGGGGGATGCGACACGATAGAATCGAAAACGAAAAGAGAATAGGGAGATCTTTTGTCTGCCTACACATGCATTACAGTTCAAATAAATGAAAAATCCTGTCATTCATTCAGAACATTTATATAGCGCCTCTCCAGATCGTAATCGTAATCTCCAAACTTATAAAGCGCCACTCGAAGGCCAAGCGAATGGCACCAGCCTATTCACGAGTGCTGGACAATTGTAGGTGTCACTAGGTGAGCAACTTGTCCAAAGTCTCTACGCAGTGGCTTGAGGTAGATTCGAACCTGGGACCCTCCGGTTATAATAAGGCACGGAACATACCGCTACACCACCGCGTCACCAGAATATGGGTCAGATTAGTTGGAGCGTGTCTGTCGACCTGCCTTTGTCAATGACCAGATTAAAACGATGCAAAAATAGGACACCCCAAATACGTTTAATCAGAGGACACCCCACAATCCCATACGTTTAATCAGAGGACACCCCACTTACGTTTAATCAGAAGACACCCACATAGCCTACGTTTAATCAGAGGAGACACCACATAGTATAATCAAAGGACACCCAATATACGTTTAATTATAGGACACCGCACGTATGTATACGTGCTCAAGAAATCGTACTCAAGTAGCGAATAGTAGCTACTCTTGTGCAGACTCTCAGCAGTGGCAACATGAATTGGAGTAAGACTGCAGACACTATGACGACGACGATTCAGAATATGGGTCAAAATTGAAGATAAATTGTGCAGAATTATCTTCACAAATACTCATTTTTTATTTATCACATTCGAGACATTTAGGCTATCAGTGTACATTAAAAATCTCCCGACAGCCGCAGTGGCAGCATATTAGCTGCTGTCAGAATGCGATCTGATCGATTTATCGATCAGTATAAACGTGCTTCCATCGGGTGGTAATTATCGTCGGCTGAGGACTTCCATTCAAACACAAGCAGCGTAACTATATTATATACAACGAGACTCAAGGCTCTGTGTGTACTGATTGCCAGGCAGGCAGGCAGGCAGGCAGGCAGGCAGGCAGGCAGGCAGGCATGCAGGCAGGCAGGCAGGCAGGCAGGCAGCGAAAAGCTTCTTCTGTGGGCATGAAAAATCAAATGAAGCCGAAAACTGAAATTATCATAAATTCTGATAAATGTAAATGTAGGCCTACACGTTTTTTCTATAGAGACCGTAAGTATGACCTCGACCCTGCTCATTAAAAATTTTCAATGATCGGGCGAGATCCTTCACCACCGCTGCACGTTTGAATGGGTGCCACGCCATTTAAGGCTAACTCGAGATTCAAATCTCTCAAATAAGACCATGCCTCCGATACTATCGTAGTCATAGCCGTCGTCACCACAATCGTCGCCGCCGTAGCTATACCATAACCATCACAAGCAAATATTGTCACAATATCGTAGATGAAATCAGATCGCGTTTCACTTAACACAATGTCATGTAAGTCTGATATTTTACGACTTCAAATTTCCAACAGCAGTTTCAAAAGACAATTTACACCAGCGAAAGAATGCTCATGGCCTGTGGTAGATAACGATAAGGGGCCGTCCATATATTACGTACGCAAAGAGGGGGGAGGGGGTCGGATTTTGGCGATTTTGCGTACGGGTGCGGACGGGAGGGGGGTCGGGGGGGTCAAAATGTGCACGTACGCAAAATAAATTTCTAAGTGTTCTCGGGGGGGGGGGGTATGCGTCAAGCGTACGTCAACATTATGACGTCAACATTAGCCTATTTATAACTCTGTATTGTCCTATAGTCGTCCGATGGCATTTTATTACATTATATAAAAGCCATGTGCAGTTATTCTGTGCTGTGAACGAGACACCTATAATTTGTCTATAAGCTTATTGGCCCTCACTCATCCTTCAATCTGGCCTAAAGTGCAGAGACACTTTCTGCGGCTGGTGTTCTGGGGGGGTATGCGTCAAGCGTACGTACGCAGGGGGTGGGGAAGAAAGTACGCTTGCGGACAGGGGGTCCAATTTTCCCGAATTTTTGCGTACGTAATATATGGACGGCCCCTAAGGTATACAAAGGAAGTAAAAACTTTAAAGGAGGAGGTGAAGGTGAAGGAGGGGAAGAAGAAGAAGGAGAAGAGGAAGAAAATGAGGGGGAATTGGACGTAAGGAAGAGGAGGACTATGGAAACTATATGAAGATCGCAAACTGTCAACAATTAATGTGTGCTACATCCGTGTCTAACTCTCCTTCGCCTCGATGACCTCTTGTCTGTGGGGCCAAAAACATCGAAGTGTAAGTATTGGCCGGATAGCGTCGGCGACGTGCTCGAACGGATCAATTCTGAATCCCACAGAAAGCACCAGACCGACAACGAAAACGGTTGCTATGGAAATGTATAGGTAACTCCCTGACAACGGCGTCGACGTCATCAGACCCTTCTTGTCCAAGGCAAACAAAACGGCCCCAAGCACTGTCAATTTGGTGACCCTGTAAATGTAATGTAATAACTGCTGAACAAGTCTGACCTGCGGAGCTTTTAGGCCAGACGTAATGTGCTGTCAAGGGATGTGATGCATTGTGCTGCAATACGTAGGCTAATTTAAATCACTCAGAAATGTGATGTTATAATGTGCTGTGATGCAATGCATTGTGCTGTGCCAGACAGACAGACAGACAGACAGACAGACAGACAGACAGACAGACAGACAGACAGACAGACAGACAGATAGACAGACAAGGTCGGCAGACAGACAGACAGACAGACAGGCAGGTAGGCAGACAGGCAGGTAGGCAGATAGGCATGCAACAAACAGACAGAGATTAAAAAAAGACGGTAAAAGAAAGTTCTGCTTACAAAGATGGCTTCATTGTTTCAATGTCTTCAGGGAACCACACACCGCAAGCGAGACGGTAGAAAAGCTTCATGTGAGACGGACCCGATCCTGTATAGATCACACAAACATCAGTTACCGTTATCATCCCACCAATGTAAACAGTTTGTAAGCTTAGGCGCAATAAAAATGGACCTCATTAATGAGCTCTTTTTCGCCATCTCAAGTCAGCAAAGACAACAATGACCGCGCTCTGCTGTCTGTGAAAATCTAGTGGTTTCTCACGTTTGCACATAACCGGACCTCTACAATGCAAACGTAGTGAAGTCTCGTATAGGTGACTTTAAAATTGGTGCATTTTGGACGGTATTTGTTCGCATGCCACTGGTGCTCGACGGACCACCATTTGAAACGGTCGGCCAATAGCACTTTCCCCGTTTGAACAACGTCGAGCCCTGCAGGAGATAGGGATATCTTGGATTCAGTGACGAATCTTTTGAGTGAATGCAGAAATTCTACGACCAACGGGCCGGCTGCTGACAAATGTCTGTCTTGCGCTGGTGCACTTCTAATATCCCGACCATCATCTACCATCTTTGAGTGCAAGTCAGTGAACATATAGGCCCCTAATTAACCGTATGCTGCGGCTTTCATTCGGCTGCTGTCATTCCTTCTGCTGAGTGCAACATCAGGGCTGTAGTGGTAAAATTAGAGGTAAGTACACGCTACCAGTTAGTTTTCAGAAACAAATTAGAGGTGAGTATACACTACAGTACTTTGTGAGTATACGCTATAGTATTTTAATATAAATATAAATATAAATATTCTGTGAGGTGAGTATACGGTCTCTAGAGGTGAGTACACGCTGTATACCCGCGTGTATACGCTCGACTGCAGCCCTGTGCAACATATATAAGAAACTCCGTGAACCCTGCATGGAAATCCGTTAGCTGGGTTTCACGTGTGTGTAAGAACCTACCAGTGGTGACTTTTCCGGTTATTTGAGCATTATCCTTGCTTACGGACGAAGTTTTGTTCGTGCTTAAAATCATCTAGGCTAACCATTAAGGATTGCCTTTGACAGGTAGGCCTATACTTAGACTGTTGTGTGTTCTGTAATTTCAGCTGCTTTTAATTTTACACCGTTTCTTAGAATTTATTTACTTCTAATTAAATCGATTGGACATTATTCAATTTATTTCCATATGTAGGCCTAGCCTACGGGGCACACTGCATTCATTTGCTTCCGTGAACAAATCTAGCCATACATAAACATGCAAGCTTAAATGCCTTACAGGGCTTATTAGCCTACTTTATATATGTTCAAAGACTATAAGCTTATATAAGTAAACAAATAATGTAATTCTGAAGACTACATTTTAATGTTTTATGCATTTAATACAAAGTGTAAGTTACATAATTATACGCCTACCTTTAATGGCGCCAATAATGCTAGCAAAGAAATAACTGTGTGGGAACAGCGTCAGCGACATAGTCACAGCTTCGTCAATCTCACGGGTTCGATGGACTTCCTTCAACACTCCGACAAAGATTTTGACTGGCAGGAAGAAGTAGACCTTTGGAATCACGTCCACTGGTGTATAGAACATAGCATACCTAAACAGAACACGTTTGCATCAATTACAATTTTGTGCATATTGTTTAAGCTGATTAATTAGGCCTAACAAGATAAATATTTTACACATCTGATATTTAACATTCTATATAAACACTTAATTGTATCAACTCTTCAGCATTACATTACATTGGGATTTAATCAACGTATGTTAGAGACAATGTTTACGAATCTGCAAATGCATGATATCAACTAACTTGATCTCAACAGAAGTTGAGGAACTTTATTAGGCACCTATACGCGTAATGCTGATGAAAGCGAAATGAGTTTACACCGAGTTTAGGTCAAGAAGAAATCACGCAGCTTCTAACTGCAAGAAATCAAGCCACCCAAAGACAATTAATGTTCCTAATCAATGAGTAGGTCTATAAGAACATACAACACATATATTGTGCATGAAACTTGTTACCTTTGTGCAGTGGCGGCGATCTTGTCTGAAAGGTGGGGGGGGGGCGACAAAGTCGGCCATGGTCTGGTCGATGACCTTTTTCTAGGAATTCATGTCCCCACAAAATATTTCCTTACTTTTCAGGAATTCATCCACAAAAACTTTTAGACTTTTCTACGAATTCATCTCCCAAAAAAAGTTTATGACCTTTTTTAGTCATTGACGTCATGACGTGTCCCCCCCACTCCTAAAGGTGGGGTCATGTCCCCCTCGACCCCTCTAGATCGCCGCCCATGCCTTTGTGAAAGAATGACAAACTAGGGGTACAGCATTACTTCACATTACGTGATTTATCAGCAGATAAGGAATCTTAACGCTACTGCTTAATTAAAGTTGTATGATTGGTATATAATGAATCGTTCTCTAACTGCAAAAGGTTCGAATGGCGCTATACAAATGTCACGATATACATACCAGACGATCGTTGCAATCAGCACATAACTGTGATTCTCTAGAGGTCTCAAAGGCGGTTCACCGAGAAGAAAATTCACCAGAATATCTCCAGAAAAGCAGGACAGTATGCAGGCGACGAATAAGGAGAGTGGATAACGTCGTGAAATGGCGAATTCATCTGCAAAGAAAGTACCATATCACCACTTCAACAACTGTTCTTCCTCTTCCGCGTTCTTAACTGATCCGGACATTTTGATCGCGATGCAGTGATACTTCTTACGATAATGTAACGGTATCTCAATAACTATGTCTCCATTGTGCGACTTATTGCCGTTGTTGGCCATCGAAATGCGACTTTGGTTCACTTTCTTGTCACCTTGTCGACTGTACTCGATGACCTGTCTCCTGTCCTTAGCAGTCTATCTCTCTGTCTTCTGTCTCCTTAGCGGCCTATGTAAGAGCGCGTCAAGAACTCGGTCGTCAACAGCTCAGATGAGACAGCGCAGACCGAGAGAGAGAGAGAGAGAGAGAGAGAGAGAGAGAGAGAGAGAGAGAGAGAGAGAGAGAGAGAGAGAGAGACAGACAGACAGACAGACAGACAGACAGACAGACAGACAGACAGACAGACAGACAGACTGACAGACTGACAGACAGACTGACAGACAGATACAGACACAGACAGACTGACAGACACACACAGACACACACAGACAGACAGACACAGAGAGAGAAGCTTCAGACAAATCAGAGACAGAGACAACCCTCCTCCGATTATGATTTGACTAAGCCCGTGTAATAAGCTGGTTCCCACTACACTTTTTTCGGCGATGTATAGAAACATCGAGATTACGATTACGATTAATGGGCAACTCCAGGTCTGATAATATTATGATGTTGGTCAACGAAACCTTCGTAGACCGCCTAATCAACCTCATTCTGGAGACCAGCTATAGGCGCCGACTTCTTGGGGGCCTTGGGTGCCAATGCACCCAGAGAGAAGTTCAGTGGGTGCCTGGCACCCAGAAGAACTCGGACCTTAAATTCAATTTTTTTACAACTAACGAATGAACTAATGTCACAACTTGAGAAGTACAACTAAAACAGAATGGGGGGGGGGGTATTCCTAAAAAAAAGGTCGTAAAAATTTTAGGAGAGAATTATCTTAAAATATGCACTGGCACCCAGGCACGGCACCCAGAGACAAAAGCAAAAGTCGGCGCCTATGCTGGAGACCGTATATGCTGTAAAACTATAAGACTGCTGCATACGGTTTCTTATAAACAGATAAATACAAAATGCAAAGAACTTTAAAGGCCTAGGCCTACTTGGTTTTTCCGCAAAGTCTTCCTTCACCATGCCACAATAGACTAAGCAATGTGCAACGTAAAAAACTGTGTCCATTTTCATTTTCATTTTATTATACCTCAATAATGAAAATTAATTAAAAGCGACGCGAAAGTCTTACAGCTAAGAAAACATTAAATGTTATTCAGCCTATTAATTTCGAATATAAACCGCTTGTGGTTTCTGTATAAATGACGCAAAAATGACGCAACCAAGGCGTGTATTACATTTGGCGGGATAACTTTAAGCAGAAAATTGCTTACAAAGAATCTAGATTTAAAAAAAAAATTAAATACGTCGGTAATTAGAGCAACTCCGCCACTGTCCGTACCCTGGTGTAGGTGGTGCCAGTCCCAAGTCTGGATAAAGGAGGGCGGCGGCCCTGGCAGCCATCAGATGTCGTTAACCGGAAACTACTAATTAAATATGAGGGCAGATATATGATAGCCTACTAGCCTACTATCTTAAAGCATTGGTCAATTATTGAAAATGACAACGTCTAATCTCACAAAGCTAGAGATTACAGTTAGGGCCTATGCAGAGTGATATTAGACCAGGCATCTAATTTAATAAGTTCGCATAGGCCTAAAGGCTAAAGCCGGGAAAGTACACAAATTAGGCCTAGGCTAATTGTTCGCCTCAGCACAGGTCTTACAATTTAAATGCGAATGCACGCTAACACTATTACTTATCATTTACTCTCTCAACCATCCCAGCGCAATGGAAAGAAGCTATCATCCATCCCAAAGCTAAGGTTTATAACTACTCTTTACCAGCTGACTTCCACCCGCTCCCTGTGCTACCAGTGCTCTCACACCTTGTAGAGCGCAAAGATGTTCGCAACCATGATTACTCTAGCTTCGACAAATTACCAATGTCCCTCGTCGACCAATTTGCCTTCCGGCCAACAGGCTCATCTACCGCCGCTCTTAAATCCATCCTTCAAAATGCCTCGGATTTACTCAAAAGCATCGAGTAGGCCTATGCGTTAGGGCCTATAATCATATCGATGGCTTTCGATTCTATCAGTCACTCTGCAATTACTAACCCATTTACCGGTACCACACTCAATGTTCATAGGCCGAAGTGTTAAATTTCTCACTCTATCTTTTCCCATCGTAGATCTTAAAGCATTTTCATGTGCTTTACATAACTATAGATCTTTCACCGCTGCAGTTATACACAGGAAGTGTAAGATATGGGGAACGGACATTATCCCCCCCCGGACAAAAGCCCCCCCGGACAAAAACCCCCCCGGACAAAAGCCCCCCCGGACAGAAACCCCCCTCTGTGTTATAAGCCTATATCTACATTTAATTGAGAAACTTTAATAGCCCTGTTGCCCTCGTGTCAGCTTGTTAATGATGTAAACGTATAGACTAAAGACTTGTTAGTGTCATTCAGGTGTAAAATAAGACTTGTTAGTCGCCTAGTTCTTAACTTAAGGCTTGTTAATGTCAGGATTCGCGAGGTCCGCTCCCCAAAAAGCGGGTCAGGCACAGCGCCAAGCAGTTACAAGCCGTCTCCCGCACCCTTGTTAGCGTCATGTTAACGAATGAAAGGAACAAATTTTGGACCATTATAGTCTTATAAACTTTTACGTTGGTCTGTAATCATTCTTCGAATTAAACAAACTGTAAATATATATTTCTTCTTATTAAACAAATTGAAATATATTCCGACTTATGTTGAGGTGTATGTATGTATTTATGTATGTATATATGCATGTATATATGTAGGTATATATGTATATATGTATATTATGCATGTATGTATATATGTTTGTATGTATATATGTATTTTATGCGTGTATGTATATATGTATGTTTGATATATATGTGTGAAATATAGGTTATTATTTCCTAGCCGGGGGGGATTTTGTCCTACCCCGGGGGGGTTTCTGTCCGGGGGGGCTTTTGTCCGGGGGGGCTTTTGTCCGGGGGGGCTTTTGTCCGGGGGGGTTAATGTCCTACACTCGTAAGATATATATACGCAGAACAGGGTGCTGAGGGTGGGAATTCTGGAGGGGTTGGGGTTCGACCCCTAGTCTTTCTAAGGACCCCAGTTAAGTCTTCATTACACACCCCAGGGGTCGTTTCCAACCTCCTCAGTTGTGCAATTGTGATTTAGCATTATTTGACTATGAGTCTCTGATAAAGAGGAGACATTTCCATGGTATATCATGTATGCATTGTTGAATTTTCTGAACAAAGGAGTTGATTTTGATTCGAGTCTGACTTGCAAAACTGCTAGCGTTGAAATCACCTGCTTTAAAATTTCGTTGACATCATGCAGTTTGCTAAATTTATACGGATAAAATGTTCACCCCCTCCTCCCCCAGTCTTTTTTTTCTACAATACCCAAACTGACGCAGAGCAATGCAAACATTCGGAAATCCTGATCGATTCCAAATTGCATTCCTTCATTTTATTTGCAACATTTGGAGAGGCGATGGGGTTTGGTTGGCACGACGGCAGTTGACTAAAAACTGCTCGCCTTGAATCCATTTCTCACAAGTTCTATATTCTCATCTTTCGAATAACGACTTTAAAAAGACTTTAAATATTCTTTGGAAGCATTATTTACTTCGTCGGCGCATAAAATGACAACGTTATCAAGTTCTGCCTATGCTTCAACTCTGTTTGAGATCAGCAAACGTAGGCCCTACGATAAAATCAACAATAACATAAAAAGTATCAGTTTTAAACTTGCTTTCGCCAGTCACTATAACAGCAGCTGCTTCATTACTGTCATCAGCTCTGCTCTTTGTACGACGTGCATGCTTTTCTTCAAATGCCTCGAGCGTTACAAAATTTGGTAGCGTCTTGGTGGTGTTGATCAAATTTGTTCCTTCCCCACTTTTTGAACAATGCCAATCAATTTTTTATTATTGTGCCCTCCCAGAGATCGCAGTCTCACTGTCTCAGCCTTGCTTCGTGTATGTAAGAAATTGGTACCCCCACTGTTTAGACCTAACTTACGCCCCTGTGTGCACGTATGGGTTTTATGACCATAGAACCGCAAGGAATTCGCATAAATCACCAGTTCGATGTGTCTTTTATTGCAGCATTTGCCAATTTTTTGACAAGTTATATCAATGACTATTAAATCGCAGAGATGTTAATTTAAGTCTGTTACTTTATCATCGTACAACTGCTGTACTATAACCGTGTTCAACAGTTTTCGGTTGACGAAAAAGCCAAATGAATTCTTCTATGCCCAGATCCATCCCACTTCTGAAGCACTCTGTCCATATCTGCAGCAATGTCTCTGTGTATGTAGGCAAGTGCAAATCCGTTCAGTCGTTCTTCGGATGTTATTGTTCTCAGCGCACTGACGGATCTTTCACAGCAGCAAGAACCGACCGGAAGCTTCGAAATTTCGATCGTTTTGTTGTTAACAATCAGGCTTCACAGAAGATTGGTAAATTCCTTGTCCTTGGTCAATTGAAGTTCCAGTATATAAAAAAGCAAGAGGAGGCCCTTGCCTCATAGGCCTACTGGCTACGCCTATGAAGGCAAGCGCACAACAACCACGAGCATTAGACCTAGGGGTCATCCATGAAGGACGTCCGCAATGAGGGGTCATACAAATGCGGACATGGGGAGGGGGTTTATGACCAGTGCGGACGTCTGCATCTAAATTTTTAAATTTGATAGTTTTTAAACTCCGCCTTGTTTCAACCTTTCCCGAAAGACGAAAAGGTCAGTGAGGTGATTGCCTAAAACCTCAAGCACGGTATAAACTTTACTGCGACTTTAAAGACGCTATTTATTACTACACATCCCGATATGAAACCCGAAACTGTCACTTAAACGTGCACAGGAACATTGTAAAAAGAATAATGATGACATTAAAATTGGCTTTGGCGTGCGGACATCCGCAAAGGGGGAAGGAGGAGGTATAGGCAGGGGCGGAGACTTAGGGGGGGACAGGGGGGGACGGTCCCCCCCGAAATTTGAGGTGGGGGGGATGGAGTTGCTTATATCCCCCCCAATATTTGGACATAATATCATAAATATTACATAAATATCATTCAAAATTTCTACAGTACTTTCCACTGTTTATCCTTTGTTTGGCGTTCGCGGCGCAGCTAAACTTAACGTACTTTTGAAGTACACATATATGCATATATGTGTATGCATATATGTATGCATATATATATATATATATATATATATATATATATATATATGCATCTCTTACTCGTATCCTTACTCATCTGTTCCTTCTCGCCCTAAACGAAACCCGCCTTAACAGCTGTTCTGCCTCCTCTCTTGATCTGGCATCTGGAAACCGGACTTTGTTCCCAACACTGCCAACAGGGGTACAACGTGAAAGCGGCGTGATGGGCATTTGGACAGCAAAGGCTTTTGGAGAGGCATGCTGCCCCATTCCCCCACTCCCGTATATACGACTTTGAACTTACGTGAATATATATATATATATATATCCACAGTTAGAAGGATGCAAGGCGAGAGAGGAGCCAAGCAGGGATTGCCAGATTGGTGGAAAAACCGAAAATGAGAGAGGGGCTAGAAGACGGAAGGGATAAAGAGGGGACGCGAAGGAAGAAAGGGATCGAAGGATCGGAAGATTGAAGAGGAAGTAAAGAACGAAGAGAGAAAACCCGAAGAGACAAGATTTAGAACATCTTAGAAATGCCTCCGAAGCGAAAGCTGCCTGTTGGGAATTTGGACATATCTGCCATGTTTAAAAAACAAGGTAAGAGGAAGCATCTTAAATCGAAAACGCCATAAAACTTACATGACTTGACTATTAATCAATCAATCAAATATTCGTTTATTGAGAGATTCCCGTTGACACAGAAGCGATGGGATTACACAGTGTATACAAAGACAATAATACCAAGTGAAAATAAATCAGACAACAGTTAATGACAGAGGCTAAACAGATTAATGGATTTTAAAATAAAGTATACATTATAAAACAGTATAGTGCTAAAATAGTTAATTGTTAATAAGTTTTCTTGCATAAGAGAGCTTACTATATGTTTGTTAAAACGCATTCAGTTAGCAAGAAAAGTGTCAAAACATTGCCAAACGTAGATTGTCAAAGAGATCGATCATCGACGGTCGACCAACCGCCCAACCCGGCCGCGTGTACCGTTTGTAAAATATTTCTGCTGTTGTTTCCTGTTCAGCAATTCAGGAAGTTCTTGAGCAATGAGGATAAGTTGATACACTTTTATCAGCATTGAAATAATATACCAATTTTGCTAAGATGACAGCTTAAAATGCTACCATTACAGTGTGGAAATTCAAAAATTTTCCGTGTTGGGGAGGGGGCACATCCCCCTCCCCAAACCCCTCCCCCTGCTCGGCGCTCTGCGCCTCGGCGACTTCGGCCGCTCGGCCTGTCCCCCCCAAACCCAAGACCAAGTCTCCGCCTATGGGTATAGGGCCTACGGTCAGATGCGGACAAATGCGGACAAGGGGGAGGGAGGAGTCCAAAGGGGTCGTCCATTAATTATGTCAACAAATTTTGGGCAGTTTTTTACCCCCTCCCTCCCCCTTGTCAACAACTGTCAAACATTCAAGGACCCCCCAGACAAAACAAATTCTCAAAACAAATTCTCTTTCCATCGAAAAAGAAACTCGAAATATTAGATTTTCAAAAAGAACCCAGGATATTCGCATTTAAGAGATTATGCAGCGCATTTTCTCATTAATCTTCGAACAATGAACAAGATAACTTAAAGTGAAGAAAATATCGCGTTTGATTAAATTACAGACAAGAAAGTTATAGGTCACTCATAAAGACTTTCCGAATCTATGGTTGCGTTTTGATTAAATTATTGACGTCAATTTGTCTTGAATCCCTCCCCCTTGTCAAGAATTGTCAAACTTTTCAAACCCCTCCCTCCCCCATTTTGTTGACATAATTAATGGACGACCCCAAAGTAGGTCATATTTTGCAGACGCTGTTTATGGATGACCCCTTACCAAAACAACATTTCAGTTTTCTGTAGACTATATAACTATGACTAGAACTAGGCCTAACTACTTACTACTTTCACTATCAAATCTGATGTTATAGCAAGTTTTATTAAGCATTTGAATTTTTTATGTTTTGAATGGCCAAATAAGTACTGGAGCTAAAATACACTCTTGTCCCAGAACCTTGGTGAGTACTGGGACGAAAGTCCCTGTTGCCTCTGTGGAGTCGGCGCCTATATGGAACTAGACCCCTATTTGTGAAATGTTTAGTAGGCCTGGGTTTGTGGACCCACTGGAACCGTGGTTAATCCAGGCCTGTGAAAGTTGTTTAAAAACATATACTATAGTCTCAAACAATGGATACACAACTCCTCTATGCCAGATAAGAACTCGATCGATCGTTGATCTTTATTCCTCGACTTTTGTTCAGTAGCCTAACATAATACTAAATTAACTAAAACCACTAATTAGTCGTCACACTGAACTTGTTCTGTGTAAATAAATAAATTCTAGAGATTAGAGTGCCGTATATTCGTAGACAGTCGATAAGATCGAAGCAACGATTCAGAAGCACTTGGGTCGCTACACAGTGGCTTGAGGTGGATTCGAACCTGCAACCCTCCGGTTACAAGGCACCGACTTACACCACTACACCACCGCGTCCCCCTAAAAACTTCAGCGTTCTGCCTGTTGTATTTGAAATAAACGATTATACATACACACATGTACATATTCCTATGAAGTCGCAATTTTGTAACTAAACACAAATAATAATAATTTTTTTATTATTAAACAACTCTTTAATGATATGTAGGCCTATAATAATTATATTCGTTGCATTTAAAGGTCTATGTTAGCGCTTTTTTGGATAGTCAGCTGCGCGAGTCAGTGACAACTGTTACAACGCATCTAAGAATAGGTATAGGCATAAGGCGCTAATTAGCTAAATCGCACTTCGTGGAGTACGGAAAAGATTTCGCAGACAAACGAAGTTCTTGAATTCTCAGCAAAAGATCAGTCTCAACTATTAACGTCCGAAAAACTAATTAAAGAGTACAAGCTTATTCATAGGCGCTCAAAAGTGGGTTGAAGTGGGTTATCGTTTAGATAAGATCATAAGAGTGAAAGAGAGTGCCCCGTTCTTAGCTTTCAACTGGCGCTTTCTAAAGACATTTGAAGATTACGATTACGATTATGAGTACGTACGTAAGTAATAGAGGGCATCTTTTCATGCTACCTATTGTTAAAGCTAAACTGTTTAAAATTAATTTAGCTTTATATCTAGATATAACTGTGAATAAATCAGACATTACGAAACTGTATATAATAATATCATTGCATCTGTTTTTGTTTTAGGCCTACTGATGTTGTGCCATTGTGCTACTTTTCGCCACTGTATGCATTGTTGTTGTAAAGTATGAGCGTTTGTCTCGTGCTATTACTTACTTAAGCAGAAGAGATAGGATTAGAAATGAGGTGACTAGAAGAGAGTTGGGACAGAAAGAAACAGTCATCGACAAAATCAGGAAGAAAAGACTGTCGTGGCTGGGACATGTGATGAGAATGGACAGCAGACTGCCAGCTGCGGCACTGCACGGATACGTGGAGGGAGACAGAAGTCGGGGAAGACAGCAAAAAACATGGATGGATAACATACGATAGTAGCAGATTTGGGAAATTAAACATGAATATGAAAGAGGCAATAGAAAAAAATCAGGAACAGAGAAACCTGGAGACGTCAAGTTGAGGACTCATCGTCGGCCCCGGCCTGACGGAAGAGAAACAAAGAAGAAGAAGAAGATTACTTACTTACTGTTGTGTGCAATCGTTATGCATGTGCGCTTGTCAGAAGCAAACAAAGACCACTTACTTACTTATTACTAAACGTATCCATACATCTTTGGTTATATCGCAACTGAAATTGAATCTATAACTCTGATATTATATATCTCAGAGTCACTACTCATATCATAGTAGCAGATTTGGGAAATATAATTAGTTTTTAGCTTGACAAAGTTACCCAACAGATCTTAGAGCACAGTATAAATAATTATTTATACTGTGCTTAGAGTTTAACTACTGTTAGCACTCAGCGATTTAGCTAAACCTAATCCTACCAGGTGCAATTACCCATCTCTCTCCTCTGGGGGTGACTGAGACTACGACTTCCGGTCGTCGGAAGACATCGGGTTGATGTTGTTAGGAAAAATAATTTATTTGTAATCCGTTACACTGTCGATTTATAAATTAAAAAGACCGAGTTTATTGGGATCAGAACTGTTTAACCTCGCTTACATACGGCGGTGGCTACAGAAGCTCGTAGTACTCCGATATAAACAGTAAGTTCAATTCGCGTTATTTCCCTATAAAATTCCGGCTGCTACACGTCATGCTTGCATGATGTTGGCAATGTAAATGTAGACGTTTTTATATATAGCGACCGTATGGCTTCGACTGTGCTCATTTTTCCAATGACTGAGATCCGTCACCACCGATTTTGTTTGAATGGGTGCCACTCATTTTAAGTCCCCGTGTACGGACCGAGATTTAAATCTCTGGGAGGCGATCCGCACGCACTCTCGCACAGATGTGTATGGGATCATTCATGTCGGAGCGTATGAACTAGGGCGAACATGTACAATCTGGGTGCCTATGTACTATCTGGGTGGGTGTCTTTGCATCGTGAGGGTCTGTTAGGGTCAGGGCAAGTTTCGTGAGGGTCGGTTAGGGCTTAGGGTTAGGGTCAGTGTAGCCTATGTATTTGTGCGACTAAAAAAGCTATAACTGTGAGTGGAAGCTGGATTTTAAAGTTCAGGGCTAGGGTTCGGCACCCTGATTGTACTTGTTCGCCAGAACTAGCGCTATAAAATTATTATAAAGCGGCCTTTTGATGGGAAAGGTGTGGGAGAACAACTTTGGAGAGGAGAAGCAGAGGAGACATACTTGAAGCTTGCAATGTTATCAAGTGCTGGAAAGGTGATGACTCAAGACCACCTATATAAATCATTTAAAAAACTGAAAGGAACAGCAAGGCAGAAATTCTTCAGTGCAAGAGGTGTACACTTTTGGAATAGTTTTGATGGCACTACTATCTTAGTGGTCACTATGACAGCTTGAAACTTTGACTTTAGTTTTTAAAAATCTAGGAAGGCTGGGAGCCCTATTAAGCATTCAAGGTTAACTTGCAGTGGTTCTAACATAGATTACATGTCATCTGAACCACTTAAAATTCTTATGTTAAGACTCTTTCTTTATTATCATTTTCACATAATAAACATGCACAAATATGTCTGGAAGAGATTTTCTGTGTAGGTTCTGTGTGATATTTGTACAAGGTCTTGCTAAACTTCCATGATTCATTACGACCTTGATAAAGATTGAATATGTGTGGATATGGATGACAGAATGAATCAAGTAATTCAAACTGTGTCAACTTTGTCAGCTGGAGGTTTATTAAATGACGTAAATGTGTATGGTACAGTTTTTTGATGCTGTATGTGGAACCTCCCCCCTTATCTAAGTTTCATTATTGATACAAGTTCTAAACATTAGATTTTAATGCAGCTGGAGTTAAAAACTTGTTACACATGTGTGTGCTTGTAGGACTTAGAGATGGGGTCCTTATATCGCAGTGAACCTATGACTCTGTGTCAGCTGTTTGTGCAGGCAGAGGCTGCATATGACTGTTTGTCAGAACTTGGGGAGCTGGGCATGGTCCAGTTGAAAGATGTAAGTAGCATTGATTGTAATTTTATCAACTGAAATATAACTGTTTTCTATTTGTCTCATTGTACAGTAGTTGCTTGATAATAAATCTGCCCAGAAAGTTGCTCAAACTGCTCTGGGAATTGCTGTCTTGCAGATAGATTAGAACCTGAAACTTGGATTGGTGGAGTTTGGAACTGTCCCACACTGACCAGCTTACGTTGAGCTAAGCTTGTGAGCGGTATGATTGCGGGATGATTTTGAATAGAATGCATTTATATAAATAAATGTGTTGAGAAGCCCTCATTCAGTTTGTTAACTATATTTCTTATGTATAGATAATAGATAGGAATCAACCCAACCAAAACTTCTGGTCCAACTAAAACCCAGATGATAGTAAGTACCTAACACATCTAATAAGTTTTATGCAGCAACAATGCATGGCAGATATACCCACGATCAGAACTTAAATGCTGTGTGAAACTGTGAGTGGACCTGCACTTGGAAATTAAAGGGTGAATGTAAAGAAGAAGTTTTACATGTATTTTTCATTCGATTTTGTAGCTGAATGCAAACGTAAATGCATTCCAGAGGAGGTTTGTGAATGAAGTTCGGAGATGTGAAGAAATGGAAAGGAAACTTCGTGAGTTAACAATCGCTTTGCTTTAAAAATTCTAACTCCTCATTGCATTTGGTATTCTGTTTTTTTTAGATGTGTTGGAATAATTTCTCAAGCCAGTATTACTTACTGTTAAGGTTGTATTCTGTATCGCTAGCTAGAAGATGTAAACGTCAAAGAGGTAAAGTTACACACTTCGTGACATGCCTGTGCAGCACATTTTTGTACATTCTCAGCTTGCTTTGACAGTAATTTATCCTTCTTAAAGGGATGGTTGGCTGAGTTGTGCAGTTGGATTGGGATGCTCTGTATAGTCATCCATCCAAGTACCTATAATTCTCAGCATTGCTTAACTTCACTGTGAATGCTTGCAAGTGCCATTTCGATAGAGCCAAGCAGCTATGTGTTTCACAATGTTTCCATCAACGAGTTGATATGTGTTTTGTGACATGTCTATCAACTAGTCTGATCTGATTTTGTAATCTGGTTTGGTATTTCAGTGACGACTCATTAGCTCATGAAACCCTGTGGACCGGTTAGTCCATGAGCCCTGCATGCCCTGCCACCACAAACCAGTTTTTGCCACCTGTTCAGTGTTCACCTTATCCACCCATCCAGTACTGTCTGGTTTACCAATGCCAACTGCATGTGATGCATTTGACTGCTGGCTCTGCCTTAATAAATGTTTTATATTTGTCCCATTGTACGGCAGTTGCTTGATAATAAATCTGCCAAGAAAGTTGCTCAAACTGCTCTGGGAATTGCTGTCTTGCAGATAGATTAGAACCTGAAACCTGGATTGGTGGAGAGTGGAACTGTCCCACACTCACCGACTTAACTAAGTTGTCCCACACTCACCAGTGTTCAACTAAACCTAATAACTTTGAGCGGTATAACTGTGGGATGATTTTGAATAGAATGCATTTGTATAAATTAATGTGTTTAGAAGCCTTCATTCAGTTTGTGAACTAAATTTCTTATGTATAACTAACAGGTAAGAATCACTCCAACCAAAACTTATGCCAGACATGTCTTGGCAGTTATTGTCTGGCTGTGTTTGTTTCAGCAACTGTGTTTTTGTTTAAAAAATTAGAATATATTTAAATGTAAAATTGAAATTAGATAGAATTTTGAGAGCAAGATGGTCATAACTATAAGAAAAATGGTTTCTCAATTTCCTTCTGCTGTTGTTAAATCTTTTATGCGTTACTTGGACCACATTGGGATTCTGGTGACAGAATCTGGTGTGCTTTGTGGTCTTGTGTGCAGCATAAACTGAGGATCAGACGTTATTCAGAATACTGGATTTTGTAGACCTACTGGTCCTAAATTACCAGTGGAAAACCTCCTAGCTGTGTGGGTTAAGCTATACGCATGATACACAGAAATGGACTTTTGTATCATATCTTTGGATCTGTACAGGATTCTTTGACAAAGAATTGAAAACTGATGACATTGCTATATTGGATACCGGTGATAATCCAGAAGCCCCAGCCCCTCGAGAAATGTCCGATTTAGAGGTAAATCTTTTCTTTGGTCCTGGCATAATGGTGTTACAGTATTACTTGTGTGTTTGTGTAATGGCAATGCTGGGGAAGTCATTGACACTGGTGTTTTTGCCAGAACGAAGACATTGTCTTAGTTGTATTCTTTATTCAACATCCAACACATTTGATGTGTACAAGAGGAAAGAATGCCTCCGCAGAATTATTAATTCCAAGGTAAAACTGGTATGCATTACAAGTTGAGCAGTTTATTTATTGGTGAAGGTAAAAATCACTTCCTGCTTGACTGAGCACTGTTTGTTCCTGTATGTGGCATCCATTTGCTTATCTGTACGTCTCACTGTCCAGATCTCTGTTCCGCTGACTGACTGATCATGACTGAGTGCAGCTGACCGTGACTGAATGCAGTGAGGTGACTAGATAGGCCATCTGCTTGTGTCGTTGGAGTGACGAGTAAGTTTCCATCATGATTCGCTCCCAAGCGTAGGTGTGTGTTTGTGTGTAACTGAAGGGAGCTGAGTTTCGGTGCACAGCGTGGCAGTGTACTGGCCCTGGAATTTTGTTTTGAAAAGAAATGGGGAACCAAGACTGTCTGTGATGCCTTTGAAAGCTGCTAAATTTAGTTTTATTTGACACTGGAAATTCTGGTGAGAATTTCAACACATGTCTGGCATGCTCAGTTATTCTTGTCAGCCAAATTGTGTGTGTTGTGTGTGCTTCCAATGAGGAATGGAGAAATCCAGCAATGAAACTGTGTCATGTGTATCAGTCATTGGTCATTGTCAAACTGCATTTGCCCAGTTCTCTTTGGAACTAAAAGTGGTATTTAGTTGTTTTTGTCATTCATATATTGAAGTAACTTGCAATTAACAGTGGTATTTAGTTGTTTTTATATTCTACAACACGTTATCCAACACTTCTGTGCTGAGTCAGTTATTTCCGGTGTCTCTCTTCACTAAGGTTTATTTCGAAGTTCCAGTCAATACTTAATGCTGCTGCCCTCCTTATTGGTGGTCTGTTGAAGTTTTCCCAGATATCTGCCTTCGTTCGGACTCCCTACACTGGCTTCTGTGCCCCAGTGCATCCAGTTCAAAATTTTGACTCATATGCACGACTGTCTTGTTGGAGTAGTTCCCCTATGCCTTAGTACCTTTTGCACCTTGACCTCTTCACTCCCTTGTCGCTCCATTCTCCGCTCAGTCACCAAGGGCCTTCTGGTTTTCCCTACATATGTGGGACCACTGCTTAGTCTAGAAGCTTTGTGTATGTTGGCCCCTGTAGTTGAACTACCTTCCACAAGAATTGAGGCTTAAGCTCCTCAATTGTTCTCTTCCTCTGTTTCCGAAATGCCTGAAGTCTCTTTTATTTGTTAGCGATAGCACTGACTTGGTTGGGACTCGGGAGCGCCTCTGAATCGCGTAGTGGTGCTTTTATAAATGCTCGATTACAATTACAAGGGGCAATGTTGTATCAAGCCACTTTAATCTAGCAAGATTATTGAATTTAAGGTATTGTGCATAAGTATGTAACTTTGTAGCAATAATTATTAAGAGGTGACCTGACACGAGGTTCGTGTTCACTTCAGATCAGTTCCAAAGATTGGCTGCATAAATAGGTAGCACTTTATATGACATTTGGTTGTGATACGATACATTTACATTCACAGAGACAACAGCTGCAGATCGCTATGTGCAAAGTGCAAAATTTACTCAAATGACATAATTGTGTGGTATTGTATTGTATTTCAAAACTTATAAAGCGCCTCTACCCAGTGCCCACCAATCAGTGCCCACCAGTCACTGTCATTGACTCATTGTAATCGTAAATGCACATTTGTTTAGCACCTGTTAAAGAAAACTATGCAAATTATTTGTTTACAAAAGCGTTGAGCATCAGGATGTGTGACTTCCTTCAATGAGTAACTGTCATATGATCCATACAAAGTTGTTTAAATTGTGACACTACACTACTTGAGTTTGGTTTCTGTCATCTGCCATGAATGCAAAACCATTGCATGATACGTACCATGTTTTTGTCTGAAAGCAGTGTAGTATGGCAAATACAGCATTTTGCATTTAGCTGAAACCTCTTTTCATCTAGACATCCCTTTTGCAATTCTTATATATCACACAATGCAGCTGACCTTAGGCTGCTTTTGCATTACAAAGATACAACAATTTAGCATTGAATTTCATGCCTAAGTCATTTTCATCAAAAACTGTAGGCCTGTATGACACTTTTACATTCACCTGACGATATGATTAATGTTTGGATATTTGGTATTTAATTGCATTTTGGAAAAAGAGAATAATATTGAATAATATATGGTTTTTCAATAACTCATGTTTTTATTTCATGAGACTGTGGTTTCTCAGCTCGTTTTCTATAAAAAATTTGAAATGTATTCAGGTGATCTTGTACATTTGATGTCATTTTAGTCAACATTTGAGCGTATGGAGAAGGAAATGAAAGACCTGAATAATAACACTGAGACATTGAAGCGCAACTTTCTAGACCTAACCGAACTGAAGCATATTTTACGGAAAACACATTCATTCTTCGAAGAGGTTAGGTCATCATGTTTGTTACTAGCATTGTTTTTGATTGCCTTATGAACTATGGTGACCTTAATGCAGTGGTTCTCAATGGTTTGCACACTCTGGAATGTGGACAGGTAACAGTGTTGTGTCACCTGCTGATATGGACCACAGTGCAGCTAAGACAGACAATTGGACAGCCGGAGTCGTTTCCTGTCTATGGAGGAACTGCCTAGGTGACCTGAATGTTCTAAGCTGCATGTACAATTAAGTGGTGTTGACGTACAGTGTCATACACCGAGCAGTGCATAATGGACCTGTAGTCGGCTATGCACATAACTGAATTATGCACGTATGCGATGTGCACAGTTGCCCATACCAGGAGTTGTATTCCATTGAAATACCCTATATTAAAACAAGACCGGCCAGCTTCTATGTACTTAAACAAATTATGCGCTTATTTGTTATGCACTTAAGTGGTGTGGGCCGTATTCATAAGATGCTCAATTTATGTAGCTGCTGTGATGCGGCATTATGTACTGTGACCTTGAATGTCTGTTTGATGGTTGTTTTGGTGTTAGGTTGATCGACACTACGATAGCTCGATGATCGATCTACAGGCTGAAGGAACAGAGTCAGTGAATCTACTGGCAGATGACAGCCTCAACATTCCTGCTCATCACTCGGTCCGATTTGAGTGAGTCTGTTGGCAGATGATCAAAGTCTTGCATGCATCATCTAAGTTATGGATATTTTTATAGAAGGAAAACACTTGTTTACAGACCATGTGTACTACCACACTCGTTATATATTTTATTATATGTTTAGTCTTATCAACCAGTTACATCTCTTCATTTTGGGAGGAGGGATAGGTGAATGGTAATACTCTTGCATGAAGAACATAAGATCTTGAAAGATGCGGTTCAGTACCCGCAAACCCCCTCTAAGTTGACTTAGCCTTCTGCTCCCTATGGGGCATCAATAAAATGAGCGGGCGCCTAATAGGCTGCCAAGACTTGTGCACTATAAGATCTTGATAGTTGTACTGTCATATGTTTCAATGTTACTTACTGCAGTTTTTCAGTGAGCTTGTCAATAAACACGAATATATTATATTATTATTGTGTAGGTTTGTGGCTGGTGTGATTCTGCGCTCTCATCTGCCTTCCTTTGAGCGTATGCTGTGGCGCACCTGCAGAGGCAACATCCTTATGAAACAGACTGACATCGAAGTGCCACTTGAAGATCCAGTCACAGTAAGGACCCGATGCCCTTTGTGCTCGTTTCATTCCATGTCTACACTTAATTGCATCTCTTTCCTTGGATTGTCTTCCTCTATTGTCTGTTCAGTCTTGTGTTCTAACATTCTAGCCATTCTTTTTTGGCTGGAATTTCTCATTGGTGAGGTTCACCATCCGAACGCTGAGCAAAAACCTGATAATAATTGATAATTACAAATATTTATTCTTCACGCATCAACCAAACATTCGTGGTCACACTCCATAATTTAGGTACATAAATTGAGTATCTTGTGCATGTATGTAGCTTGTTATAGCTTGGACGAGTGTCTTGTACTGTTGCTTCTGTCACCTCTGACTTGACTAAGTCCATGAGGTTTTTAAACAGAGTTTGTTAGAAGTCCTGTTTTTGAATTTTTTCACTGACTTGTTGACAAAAGCTGAGTTGTTTTCTTGACAGGGTGAATCTGTACTAAAGACAGTATTCTTAGTTTTCTTTCAAGGCGACCAACTGAAGACTAAGGTGAAAAAGATATGTGAGGGGTGAGTGATAAGACTTCATTTGCTCAGGAAGCCACTATTTGCTGGCTCTTGTTTGTGTTACTCATATTACAAATATTTATTCATCTGAGCAATTATTTGATTTTTGTTATTCATTTTTGTTCATCATTACTGATGTATGATCTAAATGGTGTGATTAATAGTTGAACAAGTGAAGAATAATTATTGAATTGGCTATTAATCATGCTTATTATTAGCATGGTTATCACCTTACGATATTCGTTGCTGTTGTTGTCATCATTGTCATCATCTTCATCATCATTATCATCATCGTCGTTGTTATCATCTTTATAATCATCATCATTCTTCATACTGTGATTGTTCATCTTCACTATTATTTTGGTCTTCATTGTTTGATTGTTGATTTGCCCATGAATGTCATTTGGTCATGATCTACACATAGATGACGATATCTAGAGTCATCATAATCGTCAACATTGCCTGGTATCTATCAGGATGATGTATACCTTTTCTTGAACAGCTTCCATGCTACGATTTATCCGTGTCCAGAGACGAAGGCTCAAAGACGAGAATTGGCAATGGGTGTTATGACCAGAATTGAAGATCTCAACACTGTAAGTTGTATCATCCAAATTGTTTATATGGATTATGGAATGATTAAATTTCAATAGCTTGACTGGTATTTGACAGTTGAGTTGATTATTAATCAATTTGTCTGGATAAACCAGAACTTTAAAATACTAGCAGCTTACTACACAAGTGTTCAAGTGTTCAGGTAGACCTGTACAGTGTACACTTTTACAGAGGATTATTGGTAAGATGGAAGTGGCTGGTTCTGAATAAATGCACAGTGTAGAGCCATGCATCTTTTGATTGATTCTTGTATTTCTATAACTTCAAATATCTTTTACTGTTGTATTATAAGTGGTGATCACTGAGTCTATTGTTTTGATGTTTTGGGCTCAATTGTCACATCCATTGTTGTTGACGGGTTTGTTCCCGCCATTTTCACTCATGTAGTTTATCCTGAGCCGTGACAAAACAGTCACCAACACAGTGGCCAATGTTTCAACTGGACAATAATAGCACGTACAATTGCCATTTAGTGATTTTTTATGGGCTCGAGTAACGCTCAGGGTTAGCGTAGTAAATACAGTGAGATGGCTTTTACCATGAGTGACGCTCGGGGTTAACCGTTTTTACGTAGAATTCCTGACCCAAGGGATGTTCAAGGTAATGGTAAGGAGGTAAGTGCTCAGTCTTCATACTAAGAAATATTGCACTTTAAATATCCACAGGTATCTAGGCTCTTGCTGTGTCCCACACCAGATGGTGTTGCTCTCTCAGGCCTTTGTGGCAGCTGATACAAAGCTTTGGAATTCACTACCCAGTGCTGTTTATTCTGTCAGCTCTTTGGTTTTGTTCAGGTCTAAACTTAATACTTACCTGTTTCAACTTGCTGATCTGCCATAACCTGATTTCTGGGTTTTAACTGACTTCTCAACTTTCAACTAGGCTGCACAAGGGTTATGATTCTTACTACGATCTCACTGGAAGCAGTCATCGAGTGATGCCTCGTGTTACGAAAATATTTGCGAGGCGATCATTAGATTAGATTAGACAAATCATGTCCTTGTTGCTTGTAATTATTTGTGGCTTTTTAGGTCCTTAGTCAAACAGAAACTCACCGTTTTGCTGTTCTGTCTGCAATCTCGAGATCGATTAGAATATGGTCGATCAAAGTCAGGAAGATCAAAAGTATCTATCATGCTATGAACTGGTTCAACATTGACATCACACAGAAGTGCCTCATAGGCGAATGCTGGTGCCCTGTTGCACAGCTGGACAAGATACAGCAAGCTCTGCGCAGAGGAACAGTATGTATTTTTTCATCAAGTCTTTACTGAAAGAAAAATTGCTGATTAAACATTAGCATCTGCAAGGGTGATTTATATTGCTTTTTAATTTTACCGACCTTGTATAAGCCCTGATATTATTGTTTGGGCGGTCAGATTCATAGTAATAAATATTGATAATGAATAGCAATATATATATTATATATGGGTGTTTTTATAGCAAATTCGCAACGTTATGACTATTAGTATAACTACTACTAATTGGAGTGTTATTAATAATAATGAAACAAGCTGTGAATGCAAAAGCAGTGACTCAGCTCAGTGTATTATCTACAGTTGACAAAGACCTGATGCGTTAAGAGGTAATAAGAAAAGTTACTTCGTGATTCTCATCAAAGTTTGCCATTTGAACAGAACAAGAGTGGTGGCTCGCCTTCAGCGGCCATCTTAACCCGAATGGAGACAAAGGATCCACCGCCAACGTTTCATCAGACAAACAAGTTCACGAGTGGTTTTCAGGACATTGTTGATGCCTATGGAGTGGCCAATTACAGAGAAGTCAACCCAGGTAACACATTTGTGATTGCTTTTGATTAATTTGTTTGCACCATTTTAATCATCCTCAAAGATGTAGGAACTGGAAAAGGAAATTTTGAATCCTCCTTGAAATCCTCTCATACCAAGCACTAATTATGATAATTAAGAAATTAGTTAGGTTTGTGTATTACCGAGAACCTACAAACAAGGTACATGAAATTTATCCTCCCATTTGGGGGGAATAAAAGTTGCTTTGTTGTTTAAATTGTTTTAATGGAAAATTGGGAGAATTGTTATGGTGTATTGGTTTAATAATCATCTAAATTGTCCCATTTTGCGGATTGACAACATTTCAGAACACTGCTACTTGAACATGGTAGCTGATTGGTTTGAGCATTTGCTGTGTAAGGCAGAGAGTGCGGGTTCGAACCTCCTCTGAGATGGTTACTGTGTAGGGACCTTGAGCAAGTCCATCACTCACAAGTGCTTGGCACCATCGATTGGTGCTTGATCGTCATTAGATAGCAGTGCTTAAATAAATGCATAATAATAATAATAATAATGAGTGAATATTTGACAGTTGGAAACTTTTGCAGCCCATTAGAAATGACTTGTGAGAATCAAGAGTTGTTCTTTCACCATTGATGTGAAGATTTGTTGCATTAGTTGTCCAATGTGTTGCCATTTGAATTGATTTTAAAGTTGCCATCATCCTTTAAAGAATAATAAATTGACACTTGTGAGGTATCTGTATCAACAGACGCTTTGAAGGAAGGCGTTACATATACTAAGTATTCTAAATAGTATATAAATAAATATAGTGTATGGCTGTAGGAAAATTTAGGCTTTTAATTATTGATAGAGAACTGATGTACAGTTAAGCATTACAAGCACTAATGATGCCGTGGTCATGGTTAAATAAAAGTTCATCTGCAGGTGAATTATGTGTGATATGTTCAGAAGGTGTCTCCACTGGCAGGCTCTTGCTTACATGTAGAACAAGACTGATTACAGTTTTGGAGTTTGCGATAGGTACTGTACTGAGGTTGAACCATTATGATAGCCACAATATACGATTGTACTTGCTGACTGGCACTCCTTGGGCTGATAGCAAACCATTGTAAGAGATACGTCGTGCTACCAGGCTAAATCCTAGACAGACTCGTTGAGTAAACTCAGTAACTTGGATTGGACATGACACTGGCTGAATGTACTCGATTATTGGGCAAACTCCTTATGAGATTACTTTGTTATTGGATTAAGCGTTTAACTGTGGCTGCATATAGACCTCACAGAGTTGGAGTAGAGTTGAAGAGTTGAAGCATAGTCGCAGTGCCGGCCTTAGGGGCGTGCGAACTGTGCGATCACACGGGGCCCGCAATTTAAGAGGGCCCGAAGATGTCACAGAAAATTAACATGAACAAGACACCCTATAGTATAATAATATTATGGTTTCGATTAAATCATCTCGTTTGCTAAAAAAAAGAAGCCAACATCCTCTACATCCCAGAATTTGAAATTCTCGTGTATATTTAAATTTGACTTGACAATCTACTGAAATAAAATGATTAGCAATGAAAAGCAGTTTGACTTGTGTCATGTGGGCCCGTAAAGTATACTCTGCATGGGGCCCAAAATATCCTAAGGCCGGCACTGATATTCGTAACCTTTTGAGTTATTGAAGTAGATGATTTTGCGGCAGTTTGTTACAAGGTTTCCTGCTTTGTTCAAGAGATTTGTTGGTTTAGTACTGCTACAAATATGTTTTTGGAGTGGACATATATTATTTCAAATGGTGTTCCTTTCAGCACTGTTCACCATCGTCAGCTTTCCATTCCTCTTTTCACTGATGTTTGGCGATGCTGGACATGGACTTCTGATGTTTATGGTTGGACTTCTGATGGTGCTGTTCGAAAAGCGGCTGATACAACTGAAGATGGATATGGATGTAAGACTGGCTATGAGTTACCAGACGGATTTCTTTGCTAAACCAAAATTGCATGAATAGGTCTTGAATTCTTCAGAGTTTTGTTTTCAGTTTAAATTTTCAACAACATTTACAAAAAAACAGATATGCTGAAAGAATTTTACTTTACAGATAATAGTTGAACAAACAGTGTGTTATAAAACTGTGTTGAAATGTATACATAGTATTTGTTTTACTGCGGGGCCCTGATATCAAAATCTGAATAGGATCTACTCTTTTTCTTTTTTATGTTGCTGACAAAAGATTGGTTAAAATGCCTATTACTTGCAAACCTAAAAACCTTCTAGCATACTCTGGTTATTTACACTGTTTTGTGAGTTGTTAAATTTCATTTCATTTCGCCCACATGGGATTTGTTTTCTCAATCTGTTTTAGTAGATTTGTTTGTTTCATGATTTCAGATGTGGAATATCTTCTTTGGAGGACGGTACATTATTTTAATGATGGGAGCATTCTCAATCTATGCTGGTTTTCTTTACAACGACTTCTTTTCAAAACCGTTGAATGTGTTTGGCTCAGCATGGAGTATAAATCTGTAAGTTTTGCTGGAAATATCTTCGGAATGAGTTTGTGTTTTTTTATAGATTATGGGTTAATGGTTAATGAAGTGGTTTCTAGTCTGCATTGTCATAGATCATATCACCAGTATATGATGTAACAATCTCCTTTTGATTCACTTTTAGAATGTATGTTTGCTTGGTAATAATTATGTAATTACCAGCATCAGTGATTTAGCCAGGCTGGCATCATTAGGCAAAGTAATATTAAGTTAGGCTATGGGAAAGGATACTTATTGTTTACTGCATAAACATGGAGAGCAGGGACTTGGTCTGTGAAATTTTGAATTAATAGACAGCTTGATGATTTCCCTCGAGGGCACATGACTGCCATGCAGAGATTCTGGAGTTGCATGAAATCCATCGGAGAGGAGAGATGCTTTGCTTGTAGAATGTTTTCCACAGTTAACTCCAGATCAAATGAAAGCGAACTGCTGTAATGTTCCTGTTGATTAATTTTGGTCTGCATTGTTTGACAATTGTTTATGAAGTCGAGTAGTGCGATTGAGCAAGGTGAGAAGGGACAGTAGGCGATTGAGCAAGGTGAGAAGGGACAGTAGGCGATTGAGCAAGGTGAGAAGTGACAGTAGGCTTTGTGTGTAGGTTGCTGAATAAACAAAGTCGCCTTCAAGTATCTTATAATTGGCCTCAACCAGATGACAAAGATTTGCCCAGAAAACTTAAAGGGTCTTGAAAATAATTCTCATTTGGACTATTGATTCACAGGTAGGAGCTTTTGTGCACTGAAATGGGTACAAACAGTTCATGTTCTGACATTTGCCGCTGCTTGACAGCAATTATGAAAAAGAATTGCAGTTGTGCTTGATAATCTTTGGATTTTGGTTTTTATTGGTTTGAGTGTTTTGACTCTTTCAGGCCAAAGGAGGCTGAACCCAGCCATTATGTTACACTGGAACCATCACCAAATATCACATACTCCAACTACAAAGGCATTCCGTATTTTATGGGAATGGATCCGGTGAGTATGCAAAATATCCTAATTTAAGCCTTGATCAGTGAATATCATGATCAGCTATATCACTGAAATGAACTGAAACTTATGAAATTGAATCACTTCATGATTTATTTATATGTATGCTGCTATTTGCGTTGGGTTATGTAAAAGTGTAGGTCTTCTTTGTCTAGGTTGCTTCAGCTTGCAAGGTAATGGGAAGATGGCCACTCAGGGATCCCGTCTTAAGCAAAAAAGAACCAGAACGCCGGCGTCAGACGCCATGTTAATCTAGGAATGTTCCTGTGAATCCTGTCTAAAAACTACCGGTCGTCCAAAAAGAACCGGAACGCCGTTCCGGTGCGTTCCGGTCCCAACCGATCCCTGTGGCCACTAAACCAACTGTGAGCAGTGTGGTTTGTAGAAAGACCCAGATTGGGTTCATTTGGTTCTATCAGGTCCATTGGGTTCATGCTAAAATTACTATGTTACCCAAATGTTCAGACAGACAGAGACAAACAGACTTAGACAAATTTGTTCATATGAGTATTCAAGCATTTCATGAGCTTCAGTAGCAGCTGAAGAATGAGCTTCAGTTGGACATCAGTGATCATCCTTGGGGCAGCTGGTTAACACTTGAAAACAGAAAGAGACAAATTTGGTCATGCAAGTTTATCATGACCGAATGAGCTTCAGTAGGATATCAGTGATCTTCCTTGAGGCAGCTGGCTGATGTTTGGAAACGGCCATTGAGCTTCTTTTGTCTGGTCTTGATTTCAGGTTTGGCAGATGTCATCAAACAAGATAACGTTCCTGAACTCTTTCAAGATGAAAATTTCCATTATCTTTGGTGTTACTCAGATGTTCTTTGGTGTCATACTCAGCTTTCAGAATCACAGGTAATGAGCACTCTGTCTTTCCATTCTATCTTTTGATGGTGATGATTGGAAGCTGTATTAGTTTCTCTAAGTTAGTGAAATGCATGATTTTGTGTCAGTATAGTTGTGATTAAATACGATTAAACTTAATGCTCTCATGTAATGTTGTTTGTTGTTCTTAGTGTGACACTATTTCACATGTGTTGTTCGTAGTGTGACATGTTTTTACATGTCTTGTTGTTAGTGTGACACGTTTTCACATGTGTTTTTCTGTTGGCAGGTACTTTAAAGAACGCATCAACATCGTCTGTGAATTCATTCCGGAAATGATTTTCCTCTTCTGCATCTTCGGTTATCTTGTGATTCTCATCGTCTATAAGTGGATTGCGTACGATGCAGACGACGCCAGCTGTGCGCCTAGTCTACTCATTGGTATGGTTAAAGTTCATTGCAAAAGGTTACGACTAAAAGCAACATGTGTTTATTTTGCGTCACCATATAGAATCTCCTGCCGAGTTCTTGCATGGTACTGAGGTTGAATGAGGAGCACACCACGCAGTCACACCAAGTAACAGAACGTTTTTTAACATTCCAACTTGTGTGGGTTCTTATTCATGGCATGGTCACGGGTTTCCTCCGAGATGCTGTATACATGGACATATACATACATACAGACCCAGAGGGTGGATGATTGACTGGACAATATACGTCTTTGGAATTCCACAAATATTATCCAATGCACTTGGCTGTCACCTTGTATCGCATGCTACCGGAGTTTATGCTGTATAGTCTGTTGCACTTTGTAGGAAGCGTTGAGCAGTTTCAATAAAAATTGAATTGCTTTTATTACAGACTACTTCAGTGAATTTTGACGGCTAGGAATCTTTTGTTGGTGTGAAGTGTTGTTACATTATGGCAAAATATATGTAGCACTTACAGCAGGTACCAGAACGAATTAATATAACTGAGGAGAAACCGTTGATCGATTTGAGAGTAATCTGGTCTCTCGTTATAGGTCTTATCAATATGTTCCTGATGCAGTATGACAGAAATGACCAGTGTTCTATTCTCTATCCCGGACAGGTAAGTCTTGAGTGATTTTACACATGTGATAAGAATAGCACTCCTGAATTATTACTAATTTTCTAATCAGGAATGTCGGTGGACATAGGAAGATTAATGATAACTCAAACAATTTTTGTGTGGACTATGCTGAGAGCAGTGGGGTTATCTTGCTTAAAATAGTACTGGTGAACTTAAATTACTCGTCCTAAACTGTCTATCTGATGGTGTAATTAAATGTTGGTATAACTCACTCAGTTTAATTCCAACAGTAGACTACTGTTGACAGATGAAACTAATTCCATGCAATTATGATTTAGAGTAGTGCTTGTGTTGAACTCCACTGTGCTTCATAAATCATGGTGCAGTGTAGAGGTTTTAATTTGCATTTCCTCTACTTGTTCTTTGACAGACTGTCGAGTTTTGTGGACTTTGACGACTTTTTTTAATGAAGCTTCCACACCTATTCTAGCCTATTCTACTTCATGATGCAGTGATTTGGCTTATTTAATTATCTCTTCTTATGGTACATGTTTATCAGAGTGGAATGGAAAAATGAGCCAGAGATCGCAGTCTCCGCCTTGCTTCATGTATGTAAGAAATTGGTACCCCACTGTTAGACCAAAGTTACGCCCCTGTATATACATACACACATGCATGTGCTCACACCCATACACGCATTTATACACACCAATTCCATCCAACTGATTGCTATGTACAGAGTGCCTTTGAGGGCCACTCTGCATGTAGCTATCATTCGGTTACCTGCATACATACATACATAAATACTCCTGCTTTCCAGAGCATTCATTACAGATTGTTTCTTGTTTGATTTGACAGGAAGGTTTTCAGAAATTTCTGCTGTGTCTCTGCATCATCTGCGTCCCTTGGCTACTCTTCTCTAAGCCATTATACCTACGCTACAAGCAAAAACAGAGACAATCGGTATGACTGTAACTAGTAAACCTTGCTAACAGCTTATGTTTTGTTGCTGATAGTTATTCATCAAGCTGGCTGTGGCTTTTGATGTGAATAACTGACTTAGTAATTTTTAGTACTAACCTAGTCATTTTCAGCTCTGTTCACCTGTTAATTAAAAGTAGTTATTTAAAATTGTGTCCTTTGTTTATTTTATGCATAAAATTAACTTGTGTAAAACACGAATAAAAATTCTAAGAGGTTAGGAAATGTGAATCTTTTGTACTCATTTAAAAGTTTTTTTTACCTTTGTATGTCATATTATAATGGTATCATTTGTGACTGGTATAGTATAATACTGTAGTGGTTTCTAATACAAGCTCAATAACTTTTAAGGTATAAATTTGTCTGTTTCCAGTAGTGCATGCTTTAATTTGTGTGTTTATCTGGTAATGTATTTCATAACTTGTTTTAACATTTTTATTTCTATGTTTGGTGTTCATATTTTAGTACATGATTCTTTGTTTATAATTAACTAGACATTTGATTTTGTCATAATAAACTTAAATTTCTTTAAATTTTATTATTCTGTATTTAACAAAAACTAGGGCTGGTACTAATTAAAAAATTAATTGATTAATCTCTAAAATTTGACTTCGCTTAATCGATTAAATTTGATTAATTTGGTGTGTTTATGTAAAGTATGAAAGACTGTTTAAAATGTAGTCAGTGAATCAGTTCCTACTTTCTTTCTACAATAAACTTAAATCATTCCACATGCTGAAGTTCAAATTGTCAAACTGAAAAATGCAGTGTTTGAACCATGGTAAATGACCTGTATATTGCAATGAAGACGGTTAATTTTGTCGCCAGCTTTGAATTTTCCATCAGCAATTACCTTAAATGCAAAATGATTGCTTAATTTTCCAATCAGACATTTCACATTATCGTTGTTCGCCATATTGTTTACTCCAGAAATGGGCCGCTCAACGTCGTGAAATAAGTAAGAAAATTAATCGAACAAGCCGAAATTAATCGATTAAAATTTTTAACGATCAATCGGTTAATTAACCATTAAAGTCTGCAGCCCTAAAAAGACATTTGGAAAATCTACTTTGTCTTTCTTACTTGGGTTAGAACGTTTTCCTTATCTTTCATTCCTGCATGAAATGCCATACTTTAGTGCATTTGCATGGACAGTCAAGCTGAAAAAACACATTATGCACAAGATGCAGTTGTTAGTGAACGTATTAATGTGATGTTTTTGGATTGCGTGCCTATCTTTTTTCAAATGCGGTTAAACTCTGGCAGAAATTTGCTGTTACTGCTAGATACTATGTAGTACTAGTGGTGACTGCATGGTTTTAGTTACTGACTGAATCCAAAATTTAGTTATATATATCTGAAAAAGTTATTGGCAAAAAATGCCACATTTTGTAACAACTAGGCTGAAACTGCCATGATGCCAGTTAGGTTGACATCAACAGAAGTTGTTGGTTGTCTAGACTTGACTGTCAGCTCACAGTAAGTGTTTTATTAGTGTATTGCTAGTGGTTTACGTTGGCTATGCTGAGCTGTATTAAAGTTGTTTGGCTGTGATCTCACAACAATGACGTTAATCCTTGGTGTGCTGTGCAGAGCTGCAGTTGGACATTCTAAGGTTAACCATTCTGTGATAGTTAGATGTTGTGTTAAGTCACGTGACGTTTGTTCCATTCCGTTCTAGAGTGCAGGCGATCGAGGTGACTATATGCTGATGAGAAATGGTGACATAGAATTGCAGGTCTGCACAGTTGTCTGCTTTATTGTTTATTTGCAACCGCTTTTGGTTATCTTCGTTTGTCTGTTTTCGTGGTTTTGACGGCCTTACTTTATGTTGCAGAATTGCCTGCATGCTAATTAATTTTCTTCTGTTGACCTTTTAGCAAAGGTGAAAATGGTAATGATATCTTTATGGCGGCTGCTTTGTTGACTGTTTGATTTAGTTTTTCATCACTTCAGTTTGTGTCAATTAATTGGTTTTCTAATCAGTGCTTTGCTTTTTCAGTTGGAGCGCCTCTGAGTAGATATCTTGAAAGGGGTGCTATATAAATGCCTGGAGTGAATGGATGACTGAATGGTCAGCTTCTTTTTCAGGCATCTCAGTCATTACTCTCCATTCAGAGTGGCGACATCCGTCTTCTCGACCAGGAGGGTGGAGAAGTTGTCCACCATACAAATGACGAGGACGTGTCACCTGGAGCCAGCGAAGAAAAAGAGGTATATCACTTAATGCCAATCATGGAAAGATGTACAAGAAAGAGGTGTGGAAAAGTTTTGAGAAAGATGGAGAATGTGTGGAAAATCACAGAAATTATGGAAAAGGTTGCAGCAGATAAGGAAAAGCTAGCATGTGGCAAATGATTTCATAAAAATGGTTTAGAGTTTGATTTAAACGAGATTCACTGGATTGTTAATTCCGAAATTTAAGTGAATTGCTACAGACTAGAGAATTTGCTTAATGTGTGCTTCTTCCTTCAGCCACTTGGCTTTGTCCGTGAAGTCTGGCTTTGTGATTATTGGACGGTAATGCTGTCTTCATAGAAACATGAGAGGATGTTCAGTCAGAGGGAGGGAGTCTAGGGGTTAGCGTGCTAGGCTGTCAGTTCAGTGATTTGAGGTTCAAATCCCTGCTAGGGCAAAAGATGTGTTGAAATTTCTGTTCCACTTGAGCCCCTAGCAAACTTGGCTATAAGGCCAGTAGGGTACAGTCTCATGGGAAGATCAGACGGCAAGGAAGAGGACTGGCGACTGGCCTTGATATGCTAATGCTAAGAAAATGAAATCACTAATATTTCATACCAGTGGCTGCCTCTTGGAGTAGCTCAAAGGAATGTTACTCTTATCTTGAAGGAGAAATTGGCTTTTATTAAGTGGGCATTGAAGTGGTTTTAATGCAGATGGAAGTCTTCTTAACTACTTTGAGACTGCCATTGTTTGTTTTTATAAATGCAGAACCAGGTGTATGTTGAATAAGTCAGAATGAGATTGCCAAGGCGATATCTAGACCTGAATATTGTAGATTGGACAGCTATGTGGCTGAACTTGGAGCAAGTTTCACTGTGGATTTGCTAACATTTCAGTGTACCATTTTTCGTCTTAATTTTGCAGTATGGATTTAAACTTTCTAGATTGAAAATATGTGCTGCTTTTTTTTATCTCTTTCACTTAACTGTAATTGAACAATTGTTTGTTTTGTTATTAAAGTTCGATTTAGGTGATTCCCTCATCTACCAGAGCATTCATACGATTGAGTATTGTTTGGGCTGCGTCTCTCATACAGCTTCATATTTACGTCTTTGGGCCTTGAGTTTGGCACATTCAGGTATGTTATTTTGTTTCTTCTGTTTGGCTTGTGTGGGAATTGTGTATAAAACTTTGAACTCTGGCCAGCCACAATACTTTAAATCAGTTCTTATTCCCCAGACTTGTCATTATTCAATGAGGTCATCTGATTATCTTTGGTCAACTGTACCTAAACCAAGAACTGTTCTTGGTGAACGAGCTTTTTTGGTTACTGGACCTACTTTTTGGAACTACCTCCCTGTGTTTGTGCGCTCTGCTCAGTTGCTTGTTGACACAAGATACAAACCATACTCAACCTAAAATCTTATTGCTTATTCACCATGGGCTGCCTCTCTGTCTTACAGACTGATCTTTTTGGTATTAACCTGATTATTTACTATTATTTGTGATAATTAGTTGTACTCTGTTACAAGTTGTGATTTGTCAACTTGCTTTTGAGAATAAACGAAATTGATTGATTGGTTTTGGTGCATCATCGGTTGATGTCTTGTGCATTAGACACCAGCACAATAGAAGTTACTAATTACTATTGTCACAATAGAAGCCTTGAGATAGGTCACAGAAAAACAATTCTTAACCCCATCTGTCAAATTCGTTCTGCACATCGTAAGTTTAGTGTTGAGATTGTTACTTTGATTGTTAGCTTATAAGATTGAGACTTTGATTCAACTGATCAGATTAGCTAAGTAACCAGTTGAAAAGTTGGTGATTGGTTTTGGTTGTAAGTGGCTTACTGATTGAACTAATTGGTTGATTTGGTGATTATTGTATGGTTTGTCTGCAGAACTCTCAGAGGTTTTGTGGACCATGGTTTTGCGAAAAGGATTCACGATGTTCAGGGCTAGCAGTGCTTCTGGAATTTCAACGTTTGTCATGTTCACACCGTTCATCTGTCTCACAGTTGTCATTCTGCTCCTAATGGAAGGCCTTTCCGCTTTCCTACATACTCTTCGATTACATTGGTATGTATTTTGTACAAGCAGATCCCTAGACCTGCACGATTATTTTAATGTTAAAATTGTTAAAATGTTGCGTTCTACAGATATCACATAAATTAATTTCAGTTAAATTTTTCAGATACTGTTTGTGGCATTTTAAATGATTTCTGTGAAATACGGATTTCGTAATTTAAATTGGATTTGTTAAACCACCACGAATTTTATATTCTTTCTACAAAAGTATTATTTGTCGTTTGTCTTTAGGGTTGAATTTCAGAGCAAGTTCTACAAGGGCGAGGGATATCCGTTTGAGCCGTTTGTCTTTGACAAAGTTGATGCCATTTCCTCCGAGTCAAGTCAGACCTAATGCCTGGATTTTCCATCAGCTGACCTATGTCAAGACTTGCGTGCGTGATCAACAGTGTTTTGTCAGAACTTCTCGTCTGCTTCTTCTTTCGTGCAGTCAACATCATCAGTTGACTTGAAAACTCGGCCTCGGCTTGGAATTTTTATCGTACGTTGCTTCTGAGTAATTGCGTTGTTGTGATGGACCGAATCCTGCAGGGTTTATTTCTTTTACAAAGACCACACTGCCTCCTTTCTGTAGTGGTCAAGGTGTGAGCCCCAGATGCCTCCCATTCACTACTAATTATCAAATCTTGAGCATTGTGGACAGATCGGATCTGGATTGAGTTTGGTTCATTTCTTCTCATAAGGAGGTTGCTGGCATGTCACTAGTTCACAATCACTGAATTGCGATGCTTGTAGGGTTTGGTGAAGCTAGGATGAGGGCTAGGATTAACAGAGACATGAATTACTTAAGTGCTTGGGCTTCAATGACATGGAACCCGTGAAAAAATAATTAGGTCTATTGTAAATTGTAGAAAGGAGCATCCCTCTTGGGTGGTGAGCTGTGCCAGACAGAGTCCTGTGTGTGTCGGTATGTTCTTGGAAGAGATGCTGAATCCAGTGCAAGTACTTTTGTGTTTGCAGTTGTGATCTTAGTTTGGCAAGATGTAAAGAATGTGTTATGGTGTACTGTGACTATACAGAACTATGCAGATGTATATGTAGATGCCACATTATCATTATTATTATTATTATAGCAGTTTATATAGTGCCCCTTCAAGATTGCCTACTCAGGAGCACTCCCAGTCTTATACCAGCAAGTGAAATGTATATATGCTGTGACACAGTAATCTGCTATAAGCCTGTCATTTTGAATAGAACAATTTTAACATTTTAATGACAAGAGTGCACTAAAAGCGACTGGGAAACCAATGCAGCTTGTCATTAGTGTTAACTTGCCATTTTTTCATGCCGGTCTATGACTGGTGTAGCAATGACTTCTCTCACAGAGGCTGTTAAATTCTCCTTTGTCATTTTGGGTTTGCATAACAGCTATGAACATCTAAATCTGTGTTGTAATCTAAGCATGCGGATTGTGGAACAAAAATCCAGAATGTTCAAGACTTGTTTTTAGGCATATTCGTACCTGTATGGTTTTTAGTCAAGAGGTCATAAGGTCGGTTTAGCATAAAATCTAGAGCAACTGCAGCACACTTTTCCAGAGTTGAAGCTTCTCGTAAATCTGTTGAATAGGGTAGGGGCTCTACAGAAGTCCATTAAAGACATCTGTGGAGGGAAGTGTCGCCCAAATGCAACTGGGGTGGGATTGAGTCCAACGCAGATGTCCACGGAGGCCCTCTTGTTTCACCTGCTTTACCTTACCTGGACATTATGGCAATGTGGAAGAGCCCAAGAGCAAGGCTTGTTGGTGGAATTTCCAGATGAATGTGACCATATATCGCGTGATATTCGCGATGTACATGTAATTTGTTAGTTGCTGGCTTTGCAGCACATTGAATTTAAGATCTCATGTAGGTCTGAAGATGTCTATTTGGGGATATACTTCTCTACATGCATAAGCTTGTTGCCCCATTTTGGCTTGGCTGGCCACAGACATCTTTGTTCAATGATCCAAAGTGAACTTTTTGTTCCTTCAACATTGCAACATTAAGCCATTTCAGTTGTTGGCCCATCTTGATCTTTGGGTTCTGGTTAGGGAATCACCTTTCACAAACACCTCAAAACTGTTCTGTTTTGCTGGGACTATCTCTGGGTATGTAACTGTAAGGGTGCTATATAAATGCTCTGAATGAATAAATCAAACTTTCATACATACAGCACTGCAGTGCAAGCTGTGTCTGAAACACAAACTACATTGGATCAAATTATTCCTTTGCTGGGTATGGCAGTATCAAAGCACCCCCTCTAGCACAGTTTAACCGTGCAAGATCACCACGACAACTTGATCTAGGTATTGACACCCTGCTGGAGTGCAGATGTCTGCAAAGAGGTAATGCCAAAGAGGACAATGGAAGAGGTCAAAAGTAGGCATTTTTTGTAGATTCCTTTAAGGACAACTCCCTCTGTGATGTTCATTAAGAATAAATACAACAGATTTTGCAAGAAAAAGCATAACATTTATGACAAACAAGATAACACATAACAATCATGATGTGTACAAGGTAACTGTCCATTCATAACAAACATTGCAACTTTCATGACTCAAACAAATTAACACTGATAGTGTGTAAAGCTACTAAGAAACCATGAAATAGATGTGATGACTTTCAGGAAATCTTTACAGCTTGGACAACAAGAGAAAATCTTGATATAATGCTCCAAAGTAATGTCTCGATACAAAAGCTCACTCATACATTACTTCATTATCGTGTAAAATGTTTAATTGATAGTATCTTCTGTCTGTATCAGCACCCCCTCCAGCACAGTTAACCCTGCAAGATCACCAAGGCAACTCGACCTAGGCATTGACACACTGCTGGAGTGCAGACGTACTGCAGGGGTGCTGTCTATATATTGTAATAAACCTTAAAGGCACTAACAAACAATTTAGGCATATTAATTGGTGAAAACAAATTCTTGTTAATGTTCTTGGGTATGTTAAGACCCTGAAACATGAAAATCTTAAAGTTCCAAGCACATGCACTCACAGGTGCAGGCATTTTTAATGACTTGACCATTAAAAAAACGATGTAGCACATTCGCAACATCACTTCTATGAAAAATTTTTATGAGATGGGTATTGTATAAATGTCCACATACATGCACATTAACTTTCATACATGCAACACCACACATTCCTACCAAAGATCTCAAATTCTGCATTATATCACGATTAACTGCTCATGGATTGCTATAACTAATTCAAAAACAAATAACAAAATATTCTCGAACATTAAGCCTTCATTTGCTTAAAAAATTACCGAGAATGATCGACTCAATGAATCTGTTGCCCGAGAAAATGCAGATCAAGGTGACTCAAAGCGACTTGCGATAAAACAAAGTAAATACAATAATTGCATTTAAAAGGCATCGATTGGATTTAGAAAAGGGACTTATCTATAAAATATACTTCCGACAAACGGGTTTCCACCTATGGAGAGATTCAAAAATAGACTTAAAGCCGGTAACTTGCTCGAGGCACGTTTGAGTTGACGGCCATAGTACCCCGGCCAATAGCCACCACAGGACCAGGCACAACTGGGACCCGAGCAGGATGGGGTGGTGGAAGGTAGGGAGAGGCCACTGGTGGTGGGTTCTGACAGTAAGGACTTGAGATCGTTGGGTACTGATACATACTTGTTGCAGGGAAGTTATAGTTGGGAACAACTGAATACAGTCCATTGGAAGCAACTGAGCCTGGGGTTCCACCCATCACAAACGAGATACCCTGCTGTGGAGCAGCACCAATTGGCCCACTGACATAAGGCCGAGGTACAAGTTGGGTCACTGGACCTGAGGGTGGTGCCACTCCCATTGGCTGGTACGGTATGTTTGATGGAGCCACCAAAGTTGGTCTTAAACCAATCTGATACGGAGCCAAAGCCATTGGCGCCATCATTGGCTGGCGGTAGACGTGTCCCATTGACTGACAAGATGGAAAGACGACTTGGGACATGGGTGACGGTCCCATCGAATGACCCATGTGAGATGCTGGAGGTGGCACAGCCGTAAGTGAAGGTCTTGCGAAGACTGTCGAACCATCTGGACCTACTGTTATTCTTGATGTAACTGTACCATCTACTGGCTGGTAGTAGTAAGCCATTCTGCAAGAAAAATATGAATACCAAATATTTAACAATTCGCACATTTCCTGTAAAGCAATCATATGGTTATATGGACCTTTTACTTCAAGTTCAAATGCATTGACAATCACACAGCTGCATAAAACACTAATTAATATTATTAATGGTAACACTCATGGCCAGGAGAGCAGCAGTACACGGTTCGATACCCGCAAACCCCTCGGGCGGGCGCCTTGCATGGCTGCCATAACGTGTGTTTAGTTAAGATACTGATAATTGTACTGTCATGTCTCAATGTAATCTTACTGCGTCTGTCGGTTTTAATTAATAAAGAAAAGATTATTATTATTTATTATTATTAGGCAATGCTTTGATCCACATATGGACCCGTGCCAAAAGTGTACTGTACATGGGTTGACTTCTAGTCACCAGGAACACTTGGTTATTGACTTTAGGAGTTCCAAACGCTCTACACTGTTTTCATTATTATCCACAGTATGTCCCATCCCAAGGAATCTACTACCTCCGGTTAAAAACAATATGATTAATGAAGGCACATATCTTGCTTCTTAGTCCTACCTGTTCAATGGCTTCGACACCAGGTTTTAGTTTTTAGTCCCGTCAAAATACGGCGATGTAGTAAATTCAGAGCCTTCTGTAAATCGTTATGAAATCGAAACAGCGAAACGTTTTAAATACAGAAGATTAATTCAGCAAACTCATAAGCGTAAACTTTGTTTAATCCCCATATTAACGGAAATCACTGACCACCACAGATAAATCAGTGGTAGAGGGTCTACCAACCGCATACGTCACGTAACGCACATGATTCGTATCCTTGGAATTTCTAAAGTGCTACTCCAAATGGAAATGTACACGTTTTCTATTGCGACGCATTTTAAGCCATTACGATTCATAAAGCATCGTTTCACTCATTGTCAAAATCCTGTGTTTTTCGGACTCAGCTAGACCGAGACTGACATCTCTGACATAAGGGTGCACCATCGGTATGCGAACCAGCAGTTTAACGCGCTGCTTCAGCTAACTCACGAGTGCTGTGTCAAGTCAGAGGGTTTGTTTTTTAAAGAGTTTTTACTCTTCAAAAGCAGAAAAAGCAGAGGAGCTGCTACAGTAAGCCTATTATATAGCCTAAGTTTGGTAATTACTTAATTTAAGATAGGGCCTACGAGAAACTGGAAAACGGCGGATCTGTGTGGATGAATAAGGGTAAGGTTTTAAAAGAACTTTAGTTTCGAACGGAAGGCCCGAGGAGTGGCAGATAAGTTTGAAGTTGGTGAAATATGCTGAACGTACAAGACGATCGAGTAGGGCAACGGAGAATTTTCGGAAGTCAGACGGGAAATCGTCCCAGCCGAGTCGATAGAAATTAAGGAGATCGATATAGTGCGCCTACTATATATACGTACTATATTATAATTATTTTAAAGCCCTAATTATTATAATGATAATAATAATAGTCCGTCAATGCACATCTGTTGCTCAATTTAAATCAAAATTAAAACCTCATCTACAGGGACGTCATTTCAGCTTTTTTCAGGGGGGGCAAGGACGTCAAAAAAGAGGTCAAAAATTTTTTCGCGCTCCGCGCGAAGAAATTTCACACTTTTTGGGTGTTTTTTCACAATTTTTGGGGGAAAACTGCATAATGTGCCCCTCCGCCCCACAGTCAAACAGGTGTGGTCTTGTGAAAAAACCTACGCAGGCTCTTGTTTTGTTAATAGTATATAATAATTCCATGAATTTGAGTATAATTTTTTTCTTTTTTTACCCCTTTCTTCTGCCTCATTTTCTTGTTCCAGCTTTTTCATTTTTTTTCAAAAATCAGGGGGGGCAAATGCCCCCCTTGCCCCCCCCAAATGACGTCCCTGCTCATCTATTCACATTGTAGCTACGACTAGGAAGTAGGAATGCAGCGCAACTCTCTCGTGCAAGACTTGTCCTGTGAAAGTTAGCTAAAAAATCTTTAATTTTATTGTATTGTATTGTAATTATACGCCAAAGCTATATTGCGTCGTGTTTTTTTAAGAATTTAAGTATTTCTGAAGACTTATGTTAAGTTTTGTAGACATGTAAAAGAAAACAAAAAAAATACAAAATTGTATCTCTCCACCGGGATTTGAACCCAGTTTCCTGCCATCCGGACACATTTACCGAGGCGAGCTGTCCTGCATTGCTACACGATGAGCTACAGCTGCCAGACGTTAACTATAGGTTAAAACGTCTACTTATTCAACATTTAGTGATAATTGCCATACGTTACCAAGGTTACCTCAAATTCAAAGGATTCTATATTAGAGGAGAGGTAACTTGTAAAAATAATGGGTATATCCGTTTCACCGTTATCAAGAGACGTCGCCCCACGTCAAATTTGTTTTGACGATTAATATGGTGTTTTAAATATCCGTAGACAATTTTTACTTCGCAAACATAATTTTTCGTCGATTTGCCTTCATAAATATAATTAACTGAATGCATTTATTATGTAAGTAAGATGCGACATTTTCCTGATGCTGATTATCGTTCAAAAACTAGACACACGAGGCCGTATAAGGACTTTCCAGTCCTTTGTATACCTCAAATTAAGCTTACTTCGGGTTTGAGACGCTGTGAAATATTCATTTCGACACGATTTTAAAACAGGAATTTACCAATTTGTGTGCATTTAAAAAAATCATTTTATTAATTTTTTAAGCTGTTAATTGTATGATTTGTTATTTATAATTTTTTATAATGGAGTTTTGTGTGCAGTTTAGAGTATATTTTGATCACGAAAATCTACCCAGGAAATCGCCGCATTTTAGGCTGGTAGGCCCTACGATAATTTTTGTTTCCATTACAATTATCGATGCAAACAGTTTGTATAAGATCAATCAAGCTTTAAATTAAGTAAATAATGTTTAACATTTTTTAAATGCGTAATATATTGTGTTAATATAGCAGAGTTGTTTAATCAGCTAAATGTCTTTCTTTTCCCAAAGCTGTTTGAAAAATGCCATCGTCTTCAACCGATCTTCAAGCTGCTTGAAAGAAAATGGAACAAGGTCCGAAAAAATCACGAACGAAGACTTTAGAAAGTTGAGAAGCAAGGTTCGAGTTTGAAGATTGAAATCAAACGAATGTAAAAATAATTTTGTTTTTCAAACTCATAAAAAAATGTCGTTGACTAACCAGACCAATTCAAACGAAAATTAGCACTGCACAAAATCCTTAAAGCTTACCTAGGACCAGAATTTTTAAAATGTATTTCAGACAGAATTGTGTAAATTTATGCAATAATTGTCACCACATGGAACTTTCCGATTTGTTCACTGTTCAATGATTTGGTTACAGAGTCTGCAGGGCCTCTGGCATGATATAAGTGCACATGAGCCTGTTTAGAGTGCAGGGTGTGTGGCTTGGCTTACAGAGCAGTAAGCCTGTTTAATCTTTTGTATAAATTATATCGTGTGAAATCTGTGAACGAGATAGTAGCCTCTGTGTAATATCTGTGTTTGTTGTTTCAGAACTTATCTATAAGGTGCGACTAAAACAGTTCCCACATATATTGCAGAGTGCAGCGATCATCGACCCAACTGGAGGTAGGTTGTGAAAGAGAAATGGTTGTCTTCTACCATCTGATGAATCTCCTCAACCACATGACACACAAGGAGGCATCCGATACTAATGTCTTTCAGATCTGGGCTAATACAACATGTGTTTCGGATTGGGTATTGTGTGTAGACTGTCTCTTGGAATTCAGTTTTCTTTGAAAGATGACCAACAGTTGATTTTGTGTGTTACAACAAAGACAATATGAAGTTTTCAGAAATTATTATCTTAGCCAACACCTAATAAATGATAAACGAATACTAAATTCACTAAACACACTCAATACACTATAAACTCATTAAAACACTGTATTTTGGTATTCATATCTAGACCCTCCTTGTAAAATATCGTTTTATAGCAAGGTTAATCACTGTAGCTGCAACTGTACTGTTTTTGTGACCCATGTCCCAGACTGTTTTATCAGAATTCTTGTTGCAGTGAAGGATGTTCTAATGCTTCTTCGGTTTACTAGTTTATCAGTTGCTTTAGCTTGTTTCCTGGTGTGCAGATCTTTTATAATTTGCTTTGCGTTCTTATTCTATCAGCAAAATGAAACTGGCTATAGACGGTTTTGCTGTATAGAGAGAACTTTGAACTCATCTGGAAGCTGTATCTGACAGAGAAGAATCATAAAAGACACAAGTGCTAATCAAAGAAGATGATGAGCTATCACGAATTTTGGTTTCCCAATTCATCTAATCAAGAAAGACCATGTGCCAACCAGTGTTATTTCAGTTATGATTTTTCAGTTACAGTTTCAGTTACAGTTACCTAATTTTTCATTTACAGTTACAGCTACAGTTAACTGCAATCTGATTTTTCAGTTTCAGTTACAGCTTTTTATTTTTCATTTAGTTTCCGTTGTTATCACGTGTCAGTGTCACGACTAATGACACACTGACCACAAGTATTTCGAACAGTTCCCAGAAATATTTATGCAGCAAATCAATCTGATTTAATGTGCTGTCGGTTTACTTTCAGTGGCGTAACCAGAGTGAAAATGGAACCCGGGCAGCTGCCCAACTCAACATTAATCATAATTATGATCATTTTAAGTAGGATATGGTAGAGGCCATTTTTTATTAATTCGAAAGTGGCAAGTTAGCAACTACCTATAATGTTATTATAATTATAGCCTAATAATTCAACAGTTTGCTACCAGATAAAAAAAACTGTTTACATTTTACATTAAAAACTGCATACGCGAATTGTAATCAATCTGCAGCCCCAGTTAAGATATTTCAAACGTGTAGGGCTGTAGGCCATAAAGACAACTAAGCGAAAACATCAAGCGACTAACAAAATAAACTTAGAAAATGCCAGATTTGCAGAGTTAGCACTAGCAGCTGTAGCCTGTAACTAAGTATCCAATTATATAAATGACACTGCATCAATATCTTTTGTATCATCTACTAAAACTGAGAACATACCCGCTTCTTTGAAAATTGACGACCTTCGATATTACATCGGAAATGCAAGTGGCTATGCAAAGGGCGATATCGTTCTGGATTGTTGGCGATAGATAGGCCTATAGGCCTATGTAGCATTGTCAGGCAGTGAACACAACAGAATATTCCAACCATGGAAATCCGCAAAGAAAGAACTTTGAAAACGACGTTTGACTTATTTAGTCACTCAAAAATATTTCCATGGGTAGGCATATAGTATACATGTAATTTAGGTTGAACCGGGCTATGCAGTTCTCCTTTGGAATTGGAAATGTCTTCTGGAAACTTCTGTAGAGGTTTAGCTTGTTTGTTTAGTTCATAGTCTTGACTTGGTAACGCGTCATCAACGAAGTCTGATGGTGGTCGATTAACTTGCTGACTAGTTATTGAATTTGGTGTAGAAGCTGTGTCATTTGAAGTTTCCAAACATGAGGCAGCCATTTTCTTCCTTTTTGGATTTATAATAAATGCGAGCGCTGACAACTTTTGCGATCCAGACGATGCTGTTGCCAATGCTTCATTTTGTTCTTTGGTCTAGAGTAGTAGGCCAATCTGTGGCTTGTTTCAATTTTTTAAAAACCTGACGTTTAACGTATTATGTCATATAGGCCTACCTATTAATTCGCCATCTCGACCTACGATGGCACCTTCGTGCCAGGGGCATAGCCATGCAAGGTGCGTACGCACCCCGTGCTACATTCTGCTTTAGGACCCTATTCTTTCATTTTCTTTCTTTACCGCACAAATTTTATACTTGGCCAATTTTTCCATTTAGCCTACGCTGTTCAAAAGTGCCACAGCAAGGGTTACAAGGCCTGTGTATACCTTTCAGCCTCTCTGCAGTCTGAACTATAGCCTGTATACTGACAGATGATACATGATATACGCAGGGCCACAGACGTTTACATCAACGATGGAGAGGGCTAAGAGTGGTTCGTGAATATTTCGGTCTTCACGTGTAGCATCTGTCTAGGTCACCCTGATGTGTCGGGTGGTTTTTGACCCTGGATGACCCACAGCACCCAGTTTCACATGAAGATACGTTCATTCGCATGCACACTAATATACAGCCAGATTCTCTTTTCAGGCGTACAACCAATGCATACACTAACTCAGCTTCATGCTAAGAAATGCCTGAAATACTATCTGTCTTTAGCGCCTAGTCTGTCTGTCTGTCTGTCTGTCTGTGTGTCTGTCTGTCTGTCTGTCTGTCTGTCTGTCTGTCTCTCTCTCTCTCTCTCTCTCTCTCTCTCTCTCTCTCTCTCTCTCTCTCTCTCTCTCTCTCTCTCTCTCTCTCTCTCTCTCTCTCTCTCTCTCTCTCTCTCTCTCTCTCTCTCTCTCTCTCTCTCTCTCTCTCTCTCTCTCTCTCTCTCTCTCTCTCTCTCTCTCCATTCTTCAAGAGCCTTGGTGGGTAGGGACGGGATGGGGGTGACAGGACGCAAAGGCAGGTCGACGCGATGGGCTGATGGAACATCATATTCTGTATCGTTTGTCTGAAGCAATGTCAAGCTCAAAATTAAAAGTTTCTCAATTTCGTGGGTGCTTTGTGCCATCCAGTTTTCTTGAATAATACTAAAATAATAAAATATAATTTCTCTGGCTTGCACAACCCGGGCAGAATTAATTGCAACCCGGGCACTGCCCATAATTGCCCGGGCGTGGTTACGCCACTGTTTACTTTAAGGAAAAAACACGACTTTCCAGATTAAAACTTGCTCTGTTCCACTTTCATGCACATAAGTCCCCTCAAACTGAGAAAACACGCTCAATATATGCTTGTGAAGCTGGCGCAGATACGAGGTCTTCTTCTGTAAGTGCCAGAGTTGGATAAGCGTTCTGTCGAAAGCGAAATGAGCATAGAAAACTAACCGGAGACTAGAGTAGGATTACTATTCAAAAAGTAAGTAAGGAAAAACCACTCATGTTTCATTTTCAAGTTAACACTGTGATTCGTCAGTTATACAGTTTTTGTTTTTCAGTTTCTATTACAGTTTCAGTTATTCAGCATGTTTCAGTTACAGTTAACTGCCAAACATTTTTCAGTTATTATTGCTATTTCAGTTACAGTTTCAGAACACTGGTGCGAACAGCCATGAATGCAGAGATGGTTTAAGTGGTTTTTGGTTTACTGAATGTGGAGAACTGGAGATGGTACCTAGTTGCGGAGTGCGTAGATGAATTAACAGATTTTGAATTTAAGGTTTGATTCTGAATTTCATTTAACTGATTTTTTGGTTTTGTAAATGTATCGATAGTTTAACTGATTCTTGGTTTATTGAACACTGAGAAGGTTAGCAACATCTTTCGTTTACTGAATGTATAAATGGTTAAATCGAGTTTTGTTTATTGAACGTGTGTAGATGGTTTCACTGATTTGTCGTTTATAGATTCTGTTAAATGGTTTGATTTTTGATTCTGGTTTATTGAGTTTTGAGATGATGGAGCTGATTTTTGTTTTATTGGATGTGGAAATGGCTACACCGAATTTTGGTTTATTTAATGTGCAGATGATTCAACTGATTGTTTGGATTTTCCTGTTGAGCCAGAGACGGAAGGAATTTGCAGAGACGAAACAACGACTTCTTGTTATCTTCAAGTTCTGAAATCACCGAGTAGTCAAAAGTATTAAGAGCTTTTTTAAAACATTGGCTGATTATGATAGGCCCTATACTTTATTTTTTGCATGACTGATGCAGTCGACAATCAAGACTGAGGTTTTGACTATTTATATTTTAAATGCTACACATAAATCTTTGCCACAAATATCATCCAAAGTTGCAGTCATAACTGCAAAATCTTTGTTAAAACCCACTCAGGGTTATTATGTTTTGCATGTATAGTGCTTCTGCTAATGAACAATAATTGTAAGTGGGAGTATAAATATGGGTAATTATTGACCCCCATGAGTTTCTCTTAAAGTGTGCGCTATGTAAATTTGCAGTTGCTATTAATGATTAAGTGCCTCTAAGTAAGAAGTGCTGCTGACAGGGCTTACTTGGTGTTCAAAACAATTTTAATTTAAGGCAGTTTTTAATTGTATGTTGAGCAGTCAGGTGTAACGGTGCTAATATGCAATGGCAGACTGTTCCGAGAAGACCCAGCACGGATTCAAGTTGGTTTTTAGTATTATTATTAAGTATTAAGTTCCACTGTGAAAAGTTTTATTAATGGACTGGGCAGGCTGAAACATTATAGTTGAAGGCTTTGATGTGTGGGCTGTCTCACAGCTTTCTCTGGTATTGCTGGGTCATCTTAGAGCACTTACAAACATGTGTAACCCACGTCAAAATAACTGAATTCCCTTACGTATAATCCAAAATGTTTACCCCTCACCTCCATTTGGGGTTAACTCTGTCTCTCCAACTGGACCCATCCTTGATTTGTAAGGTTACCCTTCCATTAGGAAATGTTGACTGACTAAAGTCATCAGTATCCTCTGAACCAGGCCTAGGTAGGCTAACAGATATAAATTCAATACTGAAAATAAACAGTGCTACAAAAATTACACCTACTTTATGATTATCCCAAGGAAATACAATTACTTGAGTTGCAAGTACAACTACTTGAAAGTGGTACTCAAGAAGTGTTACTCAAGTACAAGTGCCAAGAACTACATCCCAAGTCAAATGTCAATACATTACTAATAGGCTTTTAATGTTTGCTTGCACTTTCAACTGATCAAGTGCATTTGGAAGCCAAAACACATTTGCTTAAAAACTGTTTGGAGCTAGTTTTTGCTGCCTACCTAATCATAATCGTAAACTCCAAATTTCTAAAGCGGTTGCTACTCTAAAGCTAAGCACAGAGCACCAGCTTAATCATGAGCATTGTGTTGTATCAGAGGTGTTGTCCAGAGATCGATGTCCAGTGGAGATCTGAGTCCGATCTCCAGAGAGGCAGAACAGCTCAGCTGTTACGGCGGGTTTCACTGAGGACAAGGAAGCTTGGAAGGCAGAGGATTGGATGGATTAGGGTAGGAATTCTTGAAGAGGTGAGACTTTCATTTGGACTGGAAAGCCTGTGGGTGAAGAGCAGAGGAGCCTGATGCCATGGCAGTATTGGTGGAGGCAACGAGAATGTGTGGAATTCAGAGGGAAGGTCATTCCAGAGCTGAGGTAGTGTGAGACATGGATCGGTTGGAGAACTTGAGCAACTTGACTGGACAGAGAATTGAGGATTAACGGGTATGGTGAAGAGTTCGCAGAGGTACTTTGGCTGAGAGTATTGTAATGATGCAACCATCATTGATGTCGGGTTTCACATGGTTTGCAGTAGTCTGCAGTACCACATAGTTTCGTGAATAAAATCCTTGTCTTGCATTGTAAATGTTCGCATTATCCTCAAGCTACAGTTCTTTCAGTTTCTTTAAGGAGAAATGACATCAGTTTCATTCATGGCAATTTGTTCGTCATCATCTTTGGGCAGCCGAGTGATGGCGAGAACATGGCTAGAGAGGTAGCACTATGATGACCAGTGTTAGAAATTCCTCGTGAGCTGTGGGAGTTTTTCACTGGGAGGCTGAAGTCAGACAGATGTAGCAATTTCCTAACAACACAGGGAATGAAATAATCTCAACATCTTCTCAGCATGCCTGAACTCAGCTTTTCAGCCAATTCTCCAACTAAGCAACCCAATGAACCAGAACTATCCTCTTTGTCACCACCAAAGTCAGTTCATCTTATCTGCTGCTGCTTTTGCATCTTTTGGATGGTTTCATCTTCGTCTGTTGCGTCTAAGGAGCTAAGTGATCCAGCTAAGCTTCCAGAGCCCTCGTATGCATACTCTCGAACACTGTCATACGGAGGAGCGTTAAGGTCGTGGTCCGCTTTCCAGAGGTGTTGTTTCATGCAGGCAACTAGATCTGCATCAGCAGCATATAGCAATCCTAAAAAAGATCAAATCAGCTTCCCTTGTAAACTACCATCTGGTTTCCTTATCATTGCACAGAATTCAGATATTTTAACATTGATATATTTGTTTCTTTAATAGTTAAATGATTTCTGACCACACAGATCTGCAGTTGCCAGGCAGTGTGACCTCTGTACATAGAATCAGAATCATACACAGTGACACTGAATCAGGCCACAATCTTACGTTAGCCAACCTCAGAATAGTCTGGAGTCTCGATAGTCCTCACCAGTGCTTTTTTCTGGAAAAAAGGTTCCGAAACGGAACAATAGGTTCCGGAATGGAATAATTATGGGCGGGCTAAAATCACGAGAAAAAACCGGATTGGGGGGTTGGGAGGGGTCTCAGTAAACACTGAAAACAGTTCAAAACACTTAAATTAAATGAAAATAACTAAATTATTGTTTTTATTATTAAAATAAATAAATAATTTTTTAGTACCAGAAAAAAGGTGCCAGAACGCCGTTCCGGCACGTTCCGGCTGAAAAAGCACTGGTCCTCACAATACAATGTTGAAAGGATATTAATTTCCTTAAATTATTTCTCTGGAAGAACAAATAATACAGCATACATACATACACACCTAAGTCTCGATTTACGATTTTACTTCTGATGATCACATCATCTCCATGACAACCAGTGCCGATTGGTTTCCTCAGTTTGTTTATGTCATAGACGTCCTGGTCTTCCTCGCCTGAAATATTAGCACAACTGGTTTATTGGCTGTGTAACTGAAAATTACTGGCACATTATGACAGTGCTTAAGTCACTTTCTAAACAAAAGACAGATTGTGCAGTGTGTGCACAGGACTTGAAGACTAAGTGTGCCAAGCAAATACTTGCAACGTGGTAGATTTTGGTAGACAGCTTCACTGAAAAATAAATTCTGTTACAAAACATGTCTCTAACCTGACAGTACATGAACATTTATATTGTGATTAGGTCTGTCTGTCTGTTTGTATCTTCATGTTTACTTCTAGTGCCTTTTAAGAACAACCAAAGATGTTGAATATGGCTGTCTGGTTATGTAAAAGCTGTACCTATATATAACTTAAGAAACAATAAGAATACAGGAGTCTGAGTTGCATAGGCCATCCTCATTCATAATCTAATATCTCTTATCAATGACCTAAAGTGCCATTATCATAATGCCCAATTGCTGGTCACTTCAAGTGAAATTGAAATAAAAAGTAATAATACGTTGGAGAAGCAAGGTTGAATTCCTCTGATAAGTCAGCAATCAAGGGCACTCAAAAAGTGGGAAAGTCATTTGGCCAAGGGTGCGAGATGTAACATTTTGCACTAGAAGGTGCGCAGGGAGGGAAAACTGAATATCCCATGAAAACCATGATGAGCAAAAGTCATAAGAGAATTTAAGACTTGAAACTGGTCATCAAAGGGGTTATCTCTAGCACAATCTTCCTTGCATGGCTGCCTGTCCTTATCAAGCTTCTGGATCTGAAAACAACAGTGACCCCACCCTCAAATTCATGCTGACACCCCTATCAAACACAATTCAAGTGATTTCTTCTCACAGGTACTACTAGCAATGTCCCTACCAACTCCCTCTTCGTCGTAGTGGATGATGTTTTCCCTGACATCATCAAATGGATCGACTCCTGATGTATACGAATCCATCTGACGATGATGACGAAATCGACCGTAAATAATAAACACCACGACCAGCACTAAAATCAAACACAAGCATCAACAAGTAAGGTACACAAATCCAGACACAAACATACATACATGCAACATTGAACCTTTTAACATCTAATGAATAGTTCTGTTCATGATCGCTTCCTTTCTTCAGCTTTCCGCAGCATTGCTCAGCCCTCGCATGTGCATATGTGTATCTGCAATTTATGTAGCACCTTTCGATAACCTCACAGGCAGTTGGTGTACATGATTAAATGATAGTTTGCCTCCTGTCATGTCTCACATCAGGACAGTGTTGGGTTACGTGGCTGTTTCATTGGCTGGCCAAAGCCCAGTTTAGATTCTTTATATTCGGTCAGTTCTCTAAGCTGCACATAGTAAAAACGCATTTGTTTCAACTTGACCACCATGCCTGATTTCTTGTTTTCCTGACCTATCAGATTTTTACAGCACTTCTCCAATGAATTAAATTTTTTACTCAGGCTTCAGTTGAGGAAACAATCAATTGATGCCTTGTCCATTAGGATAATGGTGTTATAGAAGCCAGCAGCCTGCCTATTGCGCACTTGATTTGACATAGCGTCAGTGTAAGCTGCTCTCCCTGAAGTGGTTTTTGGCACTGAGAAATTTAGGAGATTTATATTACATTACATTAGATCAGATTAGATTTTAACATATTACGATTTTCCATAAACAATCAAAGTCTGTGTGGTTAAATTATCTGCAAAAGACTGCTCTGTTAATGGTTGTGGTGAAACTTAACTTCTCTGCTAATATTGTAAATTGCTGTACATCTGCAGTGGGCAAGTGACTTGTGAGCAGTAAAGATTATATTATGCCATATATATAAGAGAAGTTTATCAATACAACTCGATCACTGACCAATGCTTAACACTGTAAAGTTACATCCCAATGTGTTTGCACTGAGATTTGTTCTGACACCTAAATCTTAACACAATATACTCTCACATAGAATGTAATCCACCTTCCATGGCCTAGTATTATTATTTTGTAAGCCCCAAGGTACATATGATCCCTTGGGGCTTAAATAATAATTAAAAGATATTATTATTATTTTTATTGTTATTATTTTCTTAATTTATTAAGGTTACTATCAGAGCATCAATTTCTGGTGCTGAGCAACTGCACGTGAAGGACTTGCCCAAGGTCCCTACAAGGCAATCGTCACAGAGGGGGTTCGAACCCATACCACCCATGTTACAAAGAAAGCTTTTCAACCAATCAGCTACCATGTTACACAACTGAGAAGAACTTACTTGAGTATAATCAATCAATCTTTTTAAATATTTCATAAGTATCCACAACTGCACAGCACAATATAACGAAATGCAAGAATTAACAAATACACAATATGACTGTGGCACAGATGATGATGGTGATGATGGCACTGTTGGTAATTAATATGGAAGGCGTTCCGTGTCTCTCAGTGCAGTGCGACCCGCCATAGCCACTTTGACAGCGACAGATGTAGCCTTGATCTGTGTCGTGACATGATCCATAGTTGCAGACGCTGGAGCTCTCGTAACATTCATTAATGTTTTCGCATAATTCAGTTGAGTCGATCCTCACAAGTCTCTTGCCCACTGGACATCTACAGCAATTTACGATTAGCACAGAACAGCTAAGTTGTACCACAACCACAAAATGTGCAATTCTTTTGCAGATATTTTATCCAGCATGGTAAATTCAGTTCAATGGCATGAGCCTCAGCCAGAGTAGGCTAAATATGGTCTCAAATCATTCACATCTGAGTCATGAAGAGTATGCTAAATAAGGTTTCAATCAGAAGTTAAGTTTTGAGCCATGAACCACATAGCAGGCAGAGTATGCTAAGTGCAGTTTAAAATCAGCAGCTGTCTCTTTCTGAGCCACAAACCTTACAGCAGTGACAGTACGATAAATAAGGTTTCACATGAGAAGCTATGAACTTTAGAGCCGGCAGAGTAAGCTAAGTGAGGTTTACTATCAGAAGTTATTCAGTTCCTAGTCACAATCTAGTTAAAGTATACAGAGTAGGCTAAATAAGGTTCAAAATCAGAAGTTGTTCGTTTCTGAGCCACAAGCCTCTGAGCATGCAGAGTAGAGTAAATGATGTTTTAAAAAGAAGTTACTCAGTTCTGAGCCACAAGTCTTACAGCATGCATATTACCGAGGTACGCTAAATAAGGTTAAAATCAAAGTTGTTCATTTCTGAGCCACAAGCTTCTGAAGAGTCAGAGTAGACTAAACGAGGTTTAACATTTTTATGATGACAGTGTACTAAAAGTAACTAGGAAACCAGTGCAGCTCGACATTAAAGAGTTAGCATGAGAAGTTGCTCAGTTCTGATCCACAAGTCTTACAGCAGGCTATTAGACAAATAATGTTTAAATCAGAAGAAACTAGATGAGAAAATACTGCCAGATATAGAAAAATCACTTGCCTGCACTCAGCATGTCTCCAGAGGTCAATACACTGTAGGCCAGCGGGACAATGAAGACCCTTCGGCCAGTGACAAACTTCAGAAGGACAGCCATCCACAACGTTCTGGCTCCTTATCAGATATTCTGCTGCAATGCTCTCCCTGTTCTGAGTCACATCCATTGGAAACCATTTACCATTAAATCGGATATCTTTCATACAACCTGAAAAATACATCATCCAAAACTGGTTTCTGACTTTTCCTCAACATAGACCACTCAAAGAGTCTAGCAAAAGATTGCTAATAACCTGAAAGTAACACTACTCTGGTTCTGGCTTCTCTTGTAGATAACTGTGCACATGATCCCCACTGTACTGAACAACCTGTGAAGACCAAGAAGTCTGTACCTCTTTTTATATCGAATTAGATGCACAGCACTTCATTGTGCATAGAACCATATTTTTGAAATAATTTTCCACCCAAAATTGTAAATTCCCCTGGAAGCAGCTCAATAAACATTTACACCATTTCTCGTGTTTCAGCACCTCTGAGCAGGTTTTAACAAGCAATACACAAATATTGAGATACATATATACATACAAACACATTACACATACATAAATGCTTAATCACCCATCAGTGGACTCCAAACAAGTGTGTTTCGTACAACGGCTTCACCACCAGAACACAGAAAAGTCAGCTTCTTGCACAAATAAAGTTTCAACAAACCATCACCATCAGAAATGTTGTCTTGTCTTATCATCTCTAATTCACCTAGACAAACTATTCAGTTTAATTACTACTAACTTTAGTAATCGTTTCTTGCGGTATGTTGTATCTTGAAACCCATTCAGTTTCAAATGCCATTGGAATTGCTAAACTAAAAACTAAACTTCTAAGCCAGAAGGCAGCTACTAACGAACAGAAAAAACTGGATTGTTTACTATTTTCAAAGTCGTGATCAACCAAGGGAGGGTCTCTTGATGATGGAAATCTTGCTTCTCCACCAGCAAATAGACTCCGTTGACTGACATGAATTTGCAGATGTCCACCAGGAATCCCAAAGGATTGGTTGAAGTTGATGCCTTCACCGCTGTCGAGTTGAAGCTGGACCCACTGACCGATACGGTGGACACTAGCACTGTGCCAAACACCGTCCGAGACATTCACTTTCAGCAAGGCCACCTGTTGCTCTCCACACCCAAGGTTGTAACGAAACCGAAGACGATAGTCATATATCTAGCAAATGCACGTGCAATACCAAACATTTAAATTCAAATTTAATTAAGTCATTTCAGTTTTAACTTCAGAAAACCACAAAACCAAGTATGAATATGCATATTCAATGATTTATCAATACTGGAAAAATTTATAGAATGTTGCTTTTATCATTATCTTATTGGGTTAGACACGGATTATTACACACATCCGAAAAACTGACTTATACACTAGACCCTCCTTATGAAGTGCTTCATTTGTAACACAAATTCTGACATTACATAATCATGTGCATGAATCCCAAATTTAGTTCTACTTTAGAAAATGACCTCAATATAATACAAAGTCATTATTAGGTAGTTGTTGATATGGCTTGCAAAGACAGTGTTATTACGAGGTTCCTGTATTGGCCAACCGGAGTTAGGAATTTATATAAATAAACCACTATGTGTCCATCAGTTTGAACCACCAGTAGTTTCTTTAAAGCTTTACTTGATTGGAATTGCTCTAATACCTCTAAGATGACATATTCCGATTTCTGAGCATTCTGTGCTTTGAACAATAACCCAAATTCGCGACGTGTGCGAAACATCAGTTGGATGTCAGTTCGATGAGCTCCATTCTTGTCAAGATTGGCATAGAATTTGTCCTTGAAATCCCACTGAATGAAACTATGCTGCCTGAAATCTCTGACAGGTGCTTCTGCAAATGTAAAACACAAAAATACTCTTCACAGCAGCAGTTGGGTGATATTTAAGTAAAGTGATTACTAAGTGATCATCACTTTAGAAGAACAGCATATAAAGTTAATTCTAAAATGTGTTCTTTTCACACAATTATCAATGCATGAATGCATCCAATATACAAGAAACATATAAGAAAGTTTTAAGAAATTCACTGATTTAACAAGCTAAGTGTTAGCACTGCATATTTATTATTTTTAAAAAATCTCAAAGAAAATCTTGAGATCACTAAATAGCTAACATTTGATATGATTATTGAATCTACATCTTGACAGCATTGGCAGAAATATCCAATTTTAGCCATGAGTTTTGGTCATATTGAGGCAAAGATCTAAGAAAATCCACAAAGTTCACAGCAAAAACAGAAATGTTAAGTAGGCCCTATGTTACCAAAAATGGAACAGAAAAAGAGTAAACTTCACCTTTTACATTTAAAAAACCATCTACAACTGTATAGCAAAACTGAGAAGCCTGTAGCTATGCTCACCAACACTGCACTGGTTGCCTGTCCATCCTGGATGACAGATGCAGTAATGTGAATCAAGGAAGGTACCAACACACTTTCCCTCGATGCCACAGTTTGTGAGGCTTGTTGATTCCTCACTGGAATCGCCTTCTCGCCTTCTGCAGCTCCGGTCCTCCCTCTGGCAACCATCCTCCGAACCCTTCGCTTCACCAACTTTACCAATGTGCAAGTCATACAACTGCAATTTTGTATCAGTAAGAATGTACAACAGGAATAGTAAGCTAATGATGACAGAAATGATGATGAGAACAGTGATGATGGTGATAGAAACATTTAAGGCAGAATCGTTACTGAAATGGTACATTTAAATTTATGGTTTTAAAAGACGAATTATGATTCTATGACAGAAATCCTGATTAATCCCTGTAACAAAAGTCTGTAGCTCGCAAACAGCGTGATGGGAAATGCATTATGTAGGTGACCTTGTAGGAGGAAGACATGTTTTGTTGCATCTGTGGGCGGAGATCCAAGAAAGTTTTACTTTCATATTTTCTGTTCAAATGAATGTTTAATGCTGAGAATGACATTTCTTATTTTAAATATCAATCTCGGCTACATTGGTAAATTGTTATTATTGTTCTTTTCTGATGGAAGTCTTGTCTATAGAGTTTATATCAAAGGGGAGTGAAGAAGACAAGACATCTATGGTTTATTTGCCGTTGCTTTTGTTTTCATGTTGTTCAACAGCTTCGAGCATCTTGACAGTTTTGAGTGTTTCTACAGTTTTGAGTAACTCAGAAAGTTTTGAGTAACTCAGAAATTGTTCCAGAGGATGAGCTTTTCAGCTTTCATTTGTGCCTGGAGGATTACGTTTTCTAACTTTCATTCAGTGTTTTGAGGGAGTGATTGTATCTACCTTCAGTCATGTATCGACAGAAGGAGTTCTCTTACCTTCATTCTTACATGAAAGAGCAAGATGGACCTTACCTCTTCAGAGGTAATCTCAATATGGGTACCCAACACATATCTCTGATTGCATTACCTTACCCAAACCAAATGGCCAAGCTCAGCCTAACTACACAAAACATGACTTAAATGTGTAATTTTATATCACAGTGAATAAATGAAATAAAAATCAAAACGAAAAAACCCATTCACAAACATTTTGAAATGGAAGTGAAATAGACACTGCTTGCCTTTCCATTATGAATCAGGTTTTTGATGCAGCCATTGAATCCATCTTGTGGGACATTTGCAGGAAAAGGAATGTTGACGACAGTTCTGCCTCCAAGTTGAAGTGGAGTGGTGACCGAGAGATATATGTCCTCTCCTGGAGTTTCACTTGTCGCCTCACAGGCTCGTCTGTCCTCATACGACGTCTGGTCATTCTCATTTTCTATTATTTTGGCATTCTCACATTCGTCAACCACCAAGCGAATATTCTGAACAATAAACCACACACATATCTCACCTCTCAAGTAACACAGCAAAAACTCCAGAGTATGAGCATTTCAGCCAGTTCACGAAATCATTACAATGCCTCCCCATCTTTATCTTTAAAACTGATACAGATATCTCCCATGTCATCATTCTCATCTCATTTACTTTTAAGTGTTCAAAAACCTAATTCTTCCTGTTTGTGAAAATTTCACAGTAGTTGACAAATTACATTTTAGTTTTTAGTGTGCAACAGACTGCGTCAACAATATTTTTGCCCTGAGGACAACTGTTGATCATTTCCCTACTAGAGGTTGTGCAATATTTTTGGATATTAGAAAAGCATTTGATAGCACAGTACATAATTTTATCAAACTGATTCATCGTTACATGTGGGCATACCTTCTGTCTGTCTAACAGAACTGGTATAGTAAGCTACTTGCTAAAAGTGCACTGAAGCAGTTGTTTATCATAAAACTTTTCAGTAACTGATGTGGGGCAGAGAGTAGTGTTTTGTCGCCCTCTCTAATAGTTTCCTAAATAGTTATGTTGTGCAGCTGTCACAAAAACTCATTATTCACAGGCTGTCTGCTCTGTGCTGATGATATGCTGCTACTGTGCCTCTGTGTTAATGAACTGTATGATATGCGTATATGTTTCCAGTGCCACATCCCAATAGTTTAATCCCTCACAGTCCTATGGCACTGGTAATTCCATGGATGAAGGGGATGCATCAATTCCATTGGTGGCATTGTGATTAACCCTGAGAAATCATTAACTATCAACAGGGATGCTGTTAGACTATCTGTTTTCTGAGTTACTTCTGTATTTAAGCACATGCCATTCTCTACAACTGCAATGCAAACTCTGTTGACATAATTTATAAACTTCTGTGGTTTACATTGACACTTTAACGACCAGAGTGTCTTAAAAGCGACTGGGAAACCAATGCAGCTCGTCATTAAAGTGTTAATTTGCTTTTAGCACTTTTTATGTCTTCACAGTACTCTTTATTTTTGTAACACTGTTATGATATTTTTTCTTGGCCTTTGGGCATAATACAGTACTCAGTGCATCCTTATGGGACTTCACTCGCTGGCAAGAGGGCTCACTGAGGACTCACAAACATACCTTTTCCCCACCTTGCTTTAGTCCCGATTCCTAGAGCCTAAACCCATTCGATCCATGCACCTGACTGTCACATCTTGACATTTCCAAGACTAAGAACAGTTCCAAACATGCATGTGTTGTTTTCAGAGTTTGATCTCAGACTTTGCAACTCTTTTGCTGCATATGTCTGTTCTGCTGACTTTACTTTCTCTTACGTAACAGCTGAAAAATATCTATTCTAGACCACATTTCCCTGTAGGATGCTACCATGTTGCAGAGGGGTTACTCTTCCAGATTCAACCAGCCCAATCCTACACAGCCAGGTGGCAGCTGATGCGATGCATGAAATAATACAGGAGAAATATCCTGTGCATAATAAACACCTTTCCGTACCTTACCTTAGCTGCTCATTTTCAACGGTTAAACCCATTTATACTTTGCCATTTCTGATGACATCCACTTTGTGCCAGAGTCCGTCGTTAAGCTTTTCCAGACGAACATAGCCTTGTTTATCTCGACCATCGACTGTCAACTTTGCCTCACCAGATCCATGATTTATCCTTAGAAATGGATAACCGTTTCGAAGTTCAAGAATGATGAAGTCCTCTGGTTCCCTCTCTTGCAGTTCTTTCATTGGACCATTGTAAAGAATAAGTCCGTTCTCCTTCAGAGTCACGAACTCAAGGCTTGTGTGGCTCTCCTCACACTGCGTCAATGGTTCAAACCAAGCCCATCCGTTTCCATGGAAACTGTGTTTTGTTTGTTGACATCGAGGTCCGTCAAAGCCTTCTCGACAATGACATCTAAAATAATGATCAACATAAGAAAGATCTATGATAACAGTAACAGACTATATTCAACCAAACACTGCAGGACAACAAAATGCACCCATAAAGAGCATTGATAAGACTTAAACCAATAAAAAATAATAGGATGACAATCACAGAGGAAAAAAAAATGCTAGAATACAAAACAAATGCACTTAATATGGCTTTCTTTCCATTCATTAGTGTGCACACGGCAATAGCACAGAGCGCCAGTGGCACTGAGCAACTGTTCATGAAGGACTTGCTCCTACACAGTGACCCCTCAGTGGAGGCTCAAACCCATACTCTCTTTGTTTCAGGCCAAGCGCTCTAATCAATCTACTACTTGCTCAGTTGCTGACACAAGAGTGAAGGACAATGGTTATATTAAAGTAAAGGACAATAATACCAAAATTAACAATATTGTTTATGTTGTACTAAACATCAGCTCATAGGCGCCGACTCCTTGGGAGCCTTGGGTGCGAATGCACCCAGAGAGAAAGTTCAGTGGGTGCCTGGCACCCACTGACGTTAAATTCAAATTTGTTTACAACTAAGTAATCTCACAACTTGAGAAGTGCAACTGCAACACAAGTAGTCCTACCCAACATTGCATGATCTTATAGTCACAGCTTGTACATAAATAAATTATTTATTTATTTATTATTTAAAAAAATACTAACACTGGAACATCGTCACCAAGTTCCAATACTTTTTCTAACCTCGTAACCTTTGACAAGAAAACAATTTTCTTTCTCCGAAAATCCGCTAAAACTCACCTACCTAAGGAGAGTGGGAACGGAAGAGGAGAGAATCCAGGCACCCAGAGACAAAAGCAAAAGTCGGCGCCTATGCATCAGCTGATACTCACTCAACTTTCTGTGGTCCCTGTCGAAGACAAGTTCCTCCATTAAGGCAGCTATTTGGTAGGCAGTCGACCTCACCACTCCCGTCCTCTCTACTAATGCCAACCTCGATGGCACAGCGACACTCGGCCTTGATATAGGTCATGATCCCAAGCAGTGAGGTGTCGTTAGTGTTGACCAGGAGTGGCTCTGAAGTGGTTACAAGGCGGTTGGAACAGCCATTGCTTTCACACAGTTTGTTAAGGCACTCGTCAATTGGTACGACCACGTTCCAGGCATTCAGTAAAACCTCAAGCTATGAAAAACAAGAAACACACAACATAAATTAGTTCAAATACTTGTCCTGCTCAACTATAGGAACTAGTTTGAGAGGTGGCAACCAAATGGCCTCTCTCTCCAAACAGTATAATTTGGTATGAGGAAGAGTTTGGAATTTAGCAGCAACTATGTGACGCCTTGGCCCCATTTCGAGGGCCTTCCAGTTCGTCCACAAAGCGCTTGGCCTTTAACACACAGAGTATGGATTCACGCTGAGGGGGTAGTTTGAGCAAGTCCTTCATGCACAATTGCTCAGTGACAAGAGTCTAGAATAGGAAATAAGTCAAGAGTCTATGAAATGAGTCAAGAGTCTAAGAATAGGTAATGACTCAAGAGTCTAAAAATAGGAAATGAGTCAAGAGTCTAAAAATATGAAATGAGTCAAGAGTCTAAGAATAGGTAATGACTCAAGAGTCTAAGAATAGGAAATGAGCCAAGAGTCTAAAAATAGGAAATGAGTCAAGTGTCTAAAAATAGTAAATGATCATCTCCTCCATGCCACATTGAGGCAAAAGAAGACTTTGCTAAGCTATGGTTATCTTTTGTGGCTTGGCCAAGAGAATGTAACAGCTGATTCTTTGAATTGTAGCCAGCACTATTAGAAGTCAACTATACATAAAGAAATGAAAACTTCAATCTGCTCTTAACGACATAAGTCAGAACAGAAAATTAAAGCTTAATTACAAACAATGCAGTTTATTTGACTGCATAGAACAAATTACAAACTGCTCGAATGAACTTTGCGATCCTTTTGACAGTTAATATCAGTTGTAGCTTTGATATGAAACATGATCTACTCTAATATGTTTCTTTCAATTCTAATACCACAGATGTCAGCACAACTTAGTAACTGTTGCATAGAAATATGCTGCTTTAAGTCTCAGTTTAGATTCTGACCTCGCTCCGAAAGAGGGCAAGAATTCCATTGAGTTTCACGCTTTGGAAGTACGAGGCGCTTTCACGTGCAGAGTATCGAACATCAACAGTCCTTGGCAACATGGGATGATTCATGACGGTAAAAATATCGACATTAGACATCGGGATGTCCAGCTTCTTGGCCACAGTCATTCGCAGCAAGTCATACTTGCTCCAGCCATAGTCAGTAGGAGTTGGTCCAGTTTTAGGACGACTCATCAAGGCTTCAGCAGTCATGCCTATACAGCATACATGGAAATTGGAAAAGAATCAATAACAATGACACGAATAAACAAAATATACTAATTATAGTATGGATCCAAACTGGGACCGACCATTTGTAATAAGGGACAAGCAGTGCCTTTTGAATCTCTACTAGTAACCCTGTGAATCAGGCAAGATTGGTGACTATTTCCTATCCCCACTTAGATGATTGGCTTACTTACTTCCCAGTTTCTGTATGTGGAAGTGGGTCTTTGTAAGGACTTGACCTATGCTAGTCCCACAATTGTAAATAAGAAGAGCCAAGAACAGTTGGCCCAAAGGGGACTTATGGGATTGTCTGCAAAATGGCAAAAGAGGTGATATCTGCCTTCATGCCATAAATGACATCATTTGCATGTACTGCAAAGTGCAGACATCGTAGCACTAAGGAATCACACGTCTTTTGAGGACTGACAGCATGCAACCTGAATGTCTAAGCTTTCCTAACTGTAATCATAAACTCTAAATATCTAAAGTGCTGCATAAAAACCAAATGCAGGGCACCAGCTGATTCAAGAGCACTCTGTTGTGTCAGAGATTTCATGCGACGAACCAAGCCTGGTTACTAGAAGACCATCGAGAGAGGGAGGCAGAGAAGCTGCTAAGGTGAGGTTTGTCTAGGAGTTTGGAAGGCAAAGGAGTGGATGGATCAGTGAAGGAATGCTTGAAGAGGTGAGACTTTAATCTGGAGGTGATAGATAGAGCAGCTTGAGGCAATGATGGTGGGTGAACAGCAAGACCGGTGGAGGGATGAAGAAAGTGTGGAATTCAGGAGGGAGGTTGTTCCAGAGTAATTGTAATTGTAATCAAAAATTTATATAGCACCACTCGAAGTCAGAAGTGCTCTGTCAAGCTGCAGCATGGGATATGGATCAGTTGGAGAACTTAAGACGAGTAGGGACCGAGGGTGAGAAAGAGTGAGGTAGAAGGATGATTGGGTAGAGCGGAGTGGATGGATGGTGAAGAGTTCAAGAAGGTACTTTGGCTGAGGTATTGTAGAGAATTGTACCAATTATTAGAGAATTGTTAGGGTACTGGATCCCAGAACACCAAACTAATGTCCTTCTACATGTGTCCAATGTTATTGCCTTTAGATGCACCTTTCTCGATGGTAGCGTTTCAGTCATCAAAAATTAGCTGGGGGTAGAAAATTTTGCAGATTACCAGAGTACATGAACGCAGGTCAAAATCTAATGATGTTAAAATGTCGCACAGGACACCACTGACGACTCATGAGATATTTGAGTTTTCTGACCCCCAACATCTTTCAGTTGCTTACCTGAGGGGTTAGAAGAAGAGCTAGAGGTTGACCCACAACCTGCCCGACAATTAAAACACTGGTCTTACAGATGATGCCTGATTTTTCCAGAAATAACATTTCTACCCTTGATGCAATTTTTAATTCCTGAGGGATCATTCCTACCTCAGGTAAAAAAAACTACAATACTAAACACAAGTAATAACTTAATTTGCTTTGGTCATAGTAATCACTCTGTACGGTCATTAATGAATAAATTTCTATACGACTCGTGGTTCTTACCACTTATTCGAAGTGACCCTGAGTTGAAGACTGCATCATCACTGATATCCTTGACCTGGATAGCAACTGAGGACACAACCTCCCGCTTCCAAACTATGTCATGTACTCTGACCTTAAGTTCGTATGAACCCTCCATCAGTCGACCCTTTGTCTCAAGCATTCCGGTTTTATGGTCAAGCCTGAAGAAGAAAATGAAAAAATGAATTAACAAAAAAGAATGAAGAGGGAATATAAAGTAAGAAATTACAAATACAATGCTTTTATAACCGACCTATTAATTTCCACACAACGCATCTATGTAATAACAGTCAACTTATCTACAAAACCAACCAATCAAATCATCCATTTAGTTCATCACTGCTGCATAACCCACCAACCCAACTTCAGTTCTCCTCATGGGCGTCTGGAGGGGTGCAAGGGGGCATTTGCCCCTGGATTTTGAAAATATAAAAAAAATCTTTTGATTATTATGATTATTCCAACAGTCCCAACATGATTTTCAATGCTAAAAAAGTAAGTAAGTAAGTATATTCTTAGTATTACCAACTGCTTATACCGCACTTTGGTTTACATATAGTTTATACAAAATAAAGTATTCTTGTCAAAAATGTTTTCCTCATTAAAAAACACTTAATTATTTAGGTAAGTCAGCTATTCTTTTGCTCCCCCTACAAAAATTCCCCCTACAAAATTTTGCCCCCCTAGAAATTTTTACCCCTTTCTAGAAAAATTCCTGTGGATGCCCATGGTTCTCCTTCATCTTTTCCTCTTCCACCAGAAGAACCCAGTTATCGCATAAAGGAGGAGCAAAGGATCACCTGAAGTACTTCTCTGCATCCCTTGGATTGACAAATGCAAATGATTTACTGGTGACATCCCAATCATCTTCATCTTCAGCATACACATTTCCAAGTGGCACATCCTCAAATTCACCTAAACAAAAATACTCGATCTATCAGATTTATAAATTTTAACATTATTGTTCATAATTATTTATAATTACTGTAAATTCCCAAATTTGCACAGGGTAATAAATAATCCATCAAACAGCGCACTGATTGATTATTTAATAGGTATAATTTTCTTATTCATTAACTTAGTTTGATTAGCTGTAATGTATAACAATCTCAAATCCTCAAACTATGATCAAATGCTTCATTGTTTCATTCATTCTTTCCCTCTTTCATTCACTCTATCATCTGCTTATTGTATTTCAAAATCATGCACTATATAGCCTAAAATAAAGTAAAACCATTCATGTTAATTTTGGAGTTTGCATCTCTGCCCTTTGTGACTTCTGGATTACTGTAGGAGCTAATAAAATTTGGAAAAGGTTACTAAAGGAATTCTAGAACTGTTGGTAGAAGTGCAGTTCAATACAGTAAATAATTGACTGGGCAAATAGTTTAGCAAACAAAAAGGTTATGAAAAATGTATGAAACTAACGGTTAGACAATCTCATATCAAGAAGTCCAACAAGTTATGATATTTGGTTTGTTGAAATCAAGAACGTACTTAAAGTTGAGACTTAAACTGCCACACAATCAATCTAGGAGACTAATTAACCTGGTTCTACTACTGGAAATGTCAAAGAGAAAGAAAATGTGCATCACAGTAGCAAATTCTACTGATTTTGAAGTAACTCTTGATAAATTTGCTACAAAAGTACACTCACCATTCCAACCTGCATGCCAGCATGAAAACAAACAACCACTACCTACATAACTACACCAAGCTTTCTCCAACCACCACCAACAAATTAAATAATACAATAAATGCTGTTAACACCCATCAATACATAGACAACAAAGCAGAGGTGTAGGTTAGCAGATATAATATAGGTCAAACACCCCACCTCTTGCACCTCTCCACATGTCTTTTATTCAAAGCTGAAAACACTGGCCTGTCACATCTTCCCATCCTGATTCCTTCTCCTTTTCTTCTTACCCATCTTGCAGCTTCAATTCTAAACACCATCCACCATAGCCATCTGACTATCTGCCTGCCTCAATCCTTTGGATCTTGACCTGGAACCGATTTTTATCCTACATGCCAATCGATTTTGTTTTGACTAAGCACCTGTAAAAACCTGGTTCCACCCGATTTGGCTTTTTTGGGCGCTGTGGAAATCTCGAGATAACGATTACAAAACATGTTTCCACCTATCATTTGGACAGAAAGTCAGCAAAAGATATTACATCTCTCAGAAATTACATATTTGATCATACAATTCAATTTAAGCCCATTTATATAAAACAAAAATAATTAAATTTGATAAATTTCTTGTTGCTTATGACAGGACATATGAATTTTAATTGAATATTATAACAGAAAAATTAGTAAATAATAACCCCAATGAAACAATGATCGAACAAAATGGTCTTCAAGTGTTTACAGAAAATAGGCACAGAGGCTGAGAAGTTCATGTAGCAAGTTATTAGGCATTTATTCCACGATGGGCTGACCACAGCAAAACTACTATGCTGGAGAGAGGAAGTCCGGGCCGGTGGAACAACCAGGTCACCTTAGACAGTGGTCAACTTGCTTATCCAGAGGTGGCGGATCTCCAATTCTCGAATTCTAAAATATAAGAGTATCTGCCAAAACTGTAACGTAACCGATACTCATTCGCTGTTCGAATGAACATAAAATGCGTACAACATGATGTATGTTGTCTGTTATTGTTATAAAAAACAAATGATGGCACTGATGGGTCTTCTTTTCAGGTGGCAGATTTTATAGGTCCGGTGGCTGGTCTCAAATCAGAGGTGCTGGATCTCAGATCCGGCAGGATCCAGCTGAATTTGGCCACTGGCCTTAGGTAAGATAAGATTATATAAACATCCATGCAACACTGTTCGTCAATCACCTTTATAGTTGTAGACGAGAACATTTTTGTGTCCAGGGAAGTGTTTATTGTCATTGATATCTCCAATTACGATGGTCAATGTGTTTGTGCCACTGATCGGAGGATGGCCGCTGTCCTTCATGATGATCGGAAGATAGAACTCCTTGCGTTTTTCTCGGTCAAATGTCCTCAGGCTGGTCACTATGCCAGCCCCATGACCATTGTCACCACCATCTATAGTGTAAGTAAGCTGAACATAGTGACATCTCACAAGCACGTACTATATATGGTACATTTTGCAAAACAGTGACAAATCAGCACCGGAGAAGCATTCCTTTTTACAGGGTGTGCAATTGATCCAGCTAAGTTCCGTCCTATTTCACGAACAGCCACTCAGGAACTCTGAACACAGAGTCTACTATCAGCTCACGATGGAAATCCCGTGGTTGGGCTCTGTGTCTGTTGGAGTCCACCATCAGTGACTCTTTCAGTTATCTGAGCACTGTTCAATTATTGATAAACTTCTTGTTCTCAATGATTTTAACATCGTTTAGGCGGCCACAAGCAGAGCTTTTGTAGAGTACTTAAAGCTGATACAGCAAGATTCAAACATGCATCTGGTTTCCTGACCAAGTAGATTTCAACCATGTTTTAACGAATCCTGATTCTCAACTGTGATTTCACTTGAAGCGAATCTCAATTGATGTCTTGTGCATTATGATAACAGCGCTCAGAGGTGCCCGCAGGCTTAAAAAAATTGAACGCACAGCCCTCTCGTAAACAAATAATATGGCCACTTGTCCACTTTGCTACCATAGATATATGTGTAAGTAGGAAAATTAAAATAGCTGCAATAGATGGAGTAGTGAGTAGTGACAAGCGTAACAAAACAATTTAAATTTAGATAACATCCAATGCTTTAACATGCCGCATTGCCGTTGAACAAAAATATCAATGCGATGCCTATTCTTGTGTGGATTTGATTTTGTGGGTGGACGCACGTTCGTCCAGTGCGTAACGCTGCGGACGCCTCCGACGGCGCTATAGAAGTCATTAGATTAGATTCATATCTGTGGTTACATAAATGCAGTAAACTGAACTACAATGTGTATTCAAACAAACCGGTAAACAGCCCATAAAATTCTTTAAATTACACGATTGAGTCTGTTTGCATGAACACAGATAAAATGTTACCAACCTGGAAGGAACTTAAAGGAGAAGTCATTACAATTCGGATTGGAATGACAAGGGCAACCTCCACCACATGGCAACCAGAATTCAAACGGAGGACCATTTGACACCATATCTCTGTCAACGGCACTTATCTGGATTATTGTCTGCCCTGGTGGTTGGTTCTCATACACAACAGGTAGATAATCAATGGCAAATTCCGGAAAGTTATCATTAACATCCATAAGATTCATGATCAGGGTTCCAGTGCCAGTCTGTGAAGGAATACCTAAAACGAAAATTCCGGTGACAATTGGAATTCTCTGTCCAAGTGTATTCCTAATAGATGGACCTTTGACAGGTTGCTAAAATTGTATTGTATTGTATTTACGAATTTATAAAGCGCCTCGCACAGTTCAACCTAATTAGAGGCACTCGACGTGAACGTATGCACTGTGTATGTATTGCATACATACACATATGTATGTACATTTAGAAAGTTAACCATGAGCTTATGCATTTCAACATTACATTTATTACAAAAACACTTGTCAAGAAAGTAACAGAAACTACTTAAAACACAAATTTCTATCATAAATAAAAATAAATAATCAGCAAAGAAGAAAGCATCAGTCCTGCCCCCAAGAGGAAGACATATGTACCATATGCTACTAGCATTATTTCCTAAGTCAGTCCTCTCCCACACTTATAGGAGTTTGAAGGTGTCTTCTTACCAATCTCTAAAGATAGACTTTCTTGAGTTAGACAACTCTGCTAAGGCTTCAAACAGGAGTGTCATTAATAATTTCTTTCAGGACACAAACTAGAATCAGATGATTAAAATCTCCAGAAAGGACGATACGTAACCTTTGTCAATGGCCAGGATGTGAATTCGATGGCCTGGTAATGTTTCTCGGTCCAGATGTTTTGAGGTCGTCACAAGTCCATTGCTGTCGATAGAAAACTGTCGATCTGGATCAGTATGTTTGTCAATGGCATACCTAACAACAGTCAATCAAAAGATCAGTCAACTGACAAATTGACATCTTGTGCATTTTGACACCATGTCTCAGTAATCAGCATGCAGGAAGGAAGGAAGGAAAGTAAGTAAGTAAGTAAGTATATCCTTGATTCTACCAATTGCTCACCGCACTTTGGTTTACAAAAAGTACTCGGAAGGAAGGAAGAAATGAAGGAAAGAAGGAAGGAAGGAAGGAAGGCAGGCAGGAGGAAGGAAGAAAGGAAGGAAGGAAGGAAGGAAAAAAGGAAGGAAAGAAGGAAGGATGGAAAGGAAGGAAGGCAGGCAGAAGGCTCTACATTAAAACTTGATTAGAACAGTTCCAACTTCAACAAGCCAGTGGAACACAATTTACCCATGCTTGAACTTCACTGAAGTAAGACAAACTTAGCCACAGAAGCATGCAGAAAAACTAAAAGACCAAAGTAATTGCAGAAAATTCTAGCCTCTAAAGGCTTCTTATCAGTCATAGGAAGCAGAACCAAAGAATTTAAATGTGAATTGAACCTCACGTAAACTGTTTATTTATGCCGGTGTCTTTATCGGAGGCACTGAATCTGTGAAGCGTTGTTCCAATCGTTGCATTTTCGTAGATCGTTATTTTCTTGCTATTTGGAACAAACAACGGTGGGTTGTCGTTGAAGTCAGTCACTGCGATTTCAATAGTCGCTGAACTGATGTGAGTTGGGTCAATGTCTTGAACGTAGATTGTTACGTTGAAGAAAGGCAGTGATAAAGTATCAAAGTCAACCGACTACAAAGCAACAACACACTGGTAACATCATTTAAAAAATTTGGAAACAGCTCATGCGACATATATTAATAGATCACAATTCATTAAATTAGCATCATAATAGTTATTAATCATGCATTTGTGATATAAATTAATTAATTTATATTACAAAATGCATGGTCAATAAATGTCAATTGATGAGGCAGCATTCAGTTAAACATCTCTTGTGGTCAGGATTTGAACTCTAGTACATTGGCTGGAATTCACAACCTTTGTGAAGCAAGTCAAACAGACAACTTTGAGGCCTACTTTTCAAAAAGGTAAGTTATACATGAGGGATTAGCATAATGTACCACACCTAACCTGGCATGCCTTGTAATACTGGTTGTTTAAATCTTTGTTCAGCCACTCAGCATTTAAAGGAAGGTTACAAGTTCAGTTCTGAAATCACTCTCATGTCAACACTCACTACAACTGAAATCTGTAAACATGGATTGTATGCACTTTAGGACTGGTTTAACTAAAGATAGCAAATAATAAATTAACTGTATCTTACTCTACATTACAAAAACAACCTACAACATGCTTTGTTGTCGTACCTTCGACACCTTGAGAACACCAGAGTTCGTTACTTCGATGTTGCTCATACAAAAGAACTCTTGATCCTGTTCTTTAAGCATATATGTCAGCCGAGCATTGTTGCCAATGTCAAGGTCGGTGGCGGAAACAGAAGTTATAGAAGAACCTGGAGGATAGCTCTCAGAAATGGTTGCACGGTAGACAGATTGCGTGAAGCGAGGCGCATGGTCGTTGATGTCATCAATCAGGATTGTAACTGTTGCGCTGGCTTAAACGAGTATCAAACAAAGAAGATACCACCAAACTTAAGACTGGTCAGTAACAATCTGATACATGTAACAATCATATTCAATTTTATTCTAGACAACGTCTAAAAAAAAAGTTTGGGGCGATTCCAAATGGTGCTTTTCAGGAATATTACATACAAGACTTGCATGCCTTTGTCGGTCATGAGATCAATGCCCCAAAAACTGGGAATACCGAAGAGATTTTTATTAAACTTTAATAATTTTACAGTTAAGTCAAACAAAACAAATTGATGCCATAACATGTTCCAGCTGGCATTTCCACCATGTACACTCTGTAGGCAGCAACTAGCTCAGAGCAAAATTTGTTGCACCATTTGTACGAAATTTGGATTACACGTTTGGAATATATGTACCAGTAAAACATCCTTCTGAGTTTGCTTAATGGATTCAAATAGATAAAATCTTAAACCTACAGCTGCAAGTATTTGCAAAGTGAGAATCACGTGGACAATCAAGCGGCATAGCTACGTGACTTGATATTACACAGTTTGTATGTAAAATACAGTCAAAGAGGACACTGTCATAGCCTAGCTTTTAAGAGGAAGCTAGCAAGGTCAGCTATTGAACACTGGGGTAACTTGAAGTGGTTCTGAGACAGAATAAATGTCTTCTTACTACTTAAATCATGTTATGTAAATGTAGGATTGGCAATCAGCTTTCCCAGTAATTTGCAGTGTTCTAACACACATAAAAAGTGTACTAAACCACTAAAACTCGTTATGTTAGGTTTTGTATGAAATGAAGTAATAACTGCATTATGAAGCTTACATGACAGTGGTGGTGAACCTCTGTCTTTCGCTTGAACAATGACAAAATACTCAGACTGGGTTTCGCGGTCAAGAGCATTGTTGAGAAGGGTAGATATCAACCCCATGTGGGAGTCGATGGAAAACAACGGCTGACTACCCTTCATTGGAACCTGCTTCAAGGAGTAAGTCACAGAACCATTGTTTCCATTGTCAGCATCAGTTGCAATCACAGTCAGAACCGTCATTCCTAAGAACAGAAGGACATCATGAATCACAATCATTTAAAATCTCAACCTCAATTAATTCTAAGAAATTTTGTCAAATTTCATTCACAGATGAGATTAGAGAAATGGCTGGGTTAATCTACACTGAAATTGACAGTTCTCATCATGGGCGTCCGAAGAGGGGTAAGGGGGGCATTTACCCCTGGATTTTGAAAATTGTCTCGTTTTCAGTGTTCATGAATAGCTATTATACGGAAAAATGTGATTTTGCCCCCTAGAAAAATTGTGCCCCCTCAGAAAAATTGTGCCCCCTAGAAATATTTTGCCCCCTAGAAAAATTTCTGTGGACGCCCATGGTTCTCACTATACAGCATTACTACATTAGTTTGAGGTAAACAGTATTGTGGAGTAACCACTGTGTAGCAGACAAAGGACCTAGTTGAGCAATGAGTCCACACAATGAATAATGTGGAAACCAGCAGATTCTGAAAGCACAGGCAACAGCCAAAGCCACAGAATCCTCAAACAGTTGCAATTTCATAGACTTAATTGATTCCAGCTATGACACAATTTAACATTTAAATACTGTCTTACCTGCACAATCTGCACCTGTCTCTCCTATACCTGTCTCACCTGTATTTGTCTTACCTGCATTTGTATAACCTGTATTTATCTTATCTGTGTTTAAATTACCTGCTCTCGAGTGTTCTGGAATCTTCCCAATCAGTCGGTTCCTATCGAACACTGGAGCGTTGTCATTGATATCCTTTGGCATGACCCTGACTTCTGCATATCCGGTCAGTGATGGCTGGTACTGCTCCAGTTCATCATGGGCTAGGACGTTAAAGTTCCAGACCGGCCTACCATGAGTCTGATCTCGATCAAGACTGTGTGTGAGATAGACTTCTCCTGTGTGGTCATTGATAAAGAATGTTCCCTCATCAGCAAACTGACCAGTAAGACTATAGCGTATGATTGAGTTTCGATCAATGTCTGGATCGGTTGCTCGAACCTAAAAACCGATCATCAGTGTCCAGGTTAGTTCTGTGAAATGTTAGCCTAAAAGAACTAATTGATCTATTCACCACCAATCATCGTTTCGCTGTACTGTCTCCATTACTCCAGCATAGCTTGTCTTATACAGATAATCCATGACAACCGCTCCTTTGCCTATCTTCCATCTGCATCTGAAAACTGCCTATAAAAGTCTAGTCTAACCTAATCCAAAGACTTATACAACACCAACACCTTTATCCACCAGGCATCAAATGATGGTCGCTTTAAGCATACGGTACACCATATGACAAACTATTCTGTCTAATGGTATAATATAATATAATTATATATTCGTGTTTATTGACAAGCTCACTGATAAACTGCTGTTAGTAACATTGAAACATATGACAGTACAATTATCAAGACCATGTAGAACACACGTCTTGGCAGCCTGTTAGGCGCCTGCTCATTTTACACCTGCTCCCTAGGTAGGGGTCCACCGGAAATTGCCTCGGACATTTGCCTCGGCCGGAAATCCCGTTTCCGGAACCATTCACCTCGGCAAATACTGTAGACGCAAATAGTTGCAAAAAATTTTTTCTTTGAAAACATTTTTTTAATTTACAAACTTATTCAATAAACTTACGTATATAAAATTATAAATGCCTTAAAACAATTACACATCCATTGAATTCAATTCCATTTTCTTGAAATTATGTCAATTTATTGAATTTAATGCAATTTTAGAAAACTTCACAACTGCACAGAAATGACTAAAATTCAAAATGTGTCAGTCACTTAGGCCTATTACAAGTACACAAATTTATTTCGATAATTTTTTATTACATGAAAATGTGAAGCTTCGCATATGGAACAAATGGTACCCGGTTCGTTTCCGGATCCGGCAAATAGTACATCCAAATACTCGGATTCAGTGCTCGGTGGAAAATGTCTTTTTGGTAGACCCCTATTCCTAGGCAGGGACGTATCTAGCGTTGGGCTTGGGGGGCTTAGCCCCCCCAAACGAAGTTGAAGCCCCCCCCAAACAAGTCAAGCCGTTGTATGCTTACGGCTAAAATTCGTATGAACAGTGTATAAATGCTGCCATGTTCAAGGCTTAAGCCCCCCAAACGAAAAAGGCTAGTTACATGCCTGTTCCTAGGGAATGGAAGGCTGAGTCGAACTATACGGAGCTTATGGGTATCAAACAGCGTCTTTCCAGATCTTATGTTCTTTGAGCAAGCGTGTTACCAATCAACAAACCCATCCCCATTCATCTATCCCCTCCCCCATTCATCTATCCCCTTTCCAGCTTGGTGATGTAAGGATGGCTCCACTTCCTGGCAGTGGGGAACACAAGGGTTTAATTACAGTCATGGTATGATCACTGATACAAACACTTCTTTTACTGTAAGTAGAATAACGACTAACAAATTGTATTCATAGCAAATGTCTTTTGCATTGGTCACTTACAGAGAGCAGGTATTTGGGGTTGTTTTTCGATATTCCTCGCTCTTCCTCCATTACGTCAGTCACGTTGTAGATGGCGTTGTCAAACTTTGGTGGGTTGTCATTGACATCAACAACTTGGACAAGAATTATTGTTGTATTTGTAAACTTGTCATCAAACACTCGATACAGCAAACGATATTCCTAAACAAACATCAACTATGACTACAAATGAAGTATAATCCATTTAACTTAAACTTTACAGACAATTCCCAAGATGCTGATCATTATTATTCCATTTTCTTTACACTGTACAAAATTTTTGTCTATTTCATATATTTTACCTATCAGGAGCTCAAGTCAACTTCTGACTTAACACAGTGTTTGTAAAAACATTGGTTTTACGCATTTTTTTAGCATAAACAAAACAATATTTCTGGACAGCATAATACAACACAATAACAGAATAGTAGGAAATATGCCTAATGACATGTAAACAGGGTGAATGAAAACAGTATTTTATTTGAATAAGTGATGGAATGATGAAATTAAATGTCAGAGAAATTGACTCCTACCCTCATATCACTTTCATAATCCAGATGACCTCGTACTTTAATTTCACCCAAATCAGGTACAACTTCAAAGGCATTGCCTGCATTTCCATCCGTGATTGAGTATGTTAATCGATTCTCTGACAAAAATAATGTCAATACATTTATCCACAACTCTGCAAGAAGATGAGACTATGATGTCCACAGATATTCTAAATTGCTTTGGCTCCTGCAATAGCATTACCATATCTGGTCCTGCAATAGCTAACAACACATAATGTTTACTTTACTTAACCTTACCTTACCCTACTCATCTTATAATACAAAAATCTATAGCTTACTGTTGCTTGATTACAGTAGCAATTGCTATACCTAATGATTTATCAAGATAAACTTTCAAATCAAGATAAACTTTCAAATGTTAATTTTACAGATTACCATGGGGTATTTTGCAGAAAAAGTTCACATGGAACATGTATTTTGTCTTTTGATTCTTTACTGGGAGCATTTGACTATTGTATTGTGGTGTTTACAATGATGGCACTAACTAAAATGACAGATATGAAAACCACAAAGAAAAAGGTTATCATCAGAATAGTGATAACATTCCTTGGTGCCCAAGTCTTGCCTGTTCATCTGGGTAATCACATTGACGACAGTTATAATATTAAAATGACAATGTTGGAAAATTCAAACCTAAATGTTAACATCGGCATAGTGATAATGATCCTCTGCCCAAATGCTGCCTGTTTCATTTGGGTAATCACAATAATGACAATACCTGGTAAGAGAATATTAAAATGTGGATGATAGAAACTTCAAATACAGGTTTACCATGACAACACTGATAAGGTTTCTCTATTTCCATGTACTGACTGATCTCTGGGAATTTCCTAATAATAGGCTACATGGTCTTGCCTTCATCCTTGTCTTCTGCGGTGACAGAGATGATGACTCTGCCTGGATCGGTATTCTCAGGAACTCGGACTGTATACAGACGATCTTTGAAGTATGGCACATTGTCATTCATGTCTGTCACTTGAATCTGAACTTCAGCCTCACCTGAAACAACACAAATATGGTGGATCACAATTTAGAGGCTAACAATACAACACATACGGAATTATTATCCACTTGTTGGTTTGCTGAACCAAATTGTATTGTCAAACATCTAACAATTCTCCTTAGAATTTAAATTCACCTGCCTTATTTATAATAATGTGGCATTTGACATGTAGTGTAACTAAGGTTATCATCAGAATAATTAAAATACCAGCGTCAAGGCGCCAGCATCATAGATTGTAATTACAATATTAAAATTAGGCATCGGGAACTGACAATACATTGCCTATAGTAGTAGCCTGAACAGCGGGGACACAGTGTGAGATTTTGAATTTAGGAAAACCACAACAAAGCTAACGGATCTGGTACAGAAGCAGATGACATTTTGAGGAAAACTGCTACAGGCTAGCTTCAGTTAGCGGAGTTTGTTGAATTGATAGGACATTTACAGTGAACCTCCAGAAAATTCCCAGATTGATATCGAGCAGAGTCAAGTGATTGATAATTTACTAAAGGATAGAATCGATTCATCAGTTTGTCATAGACAGTCACTCGTGATACCGGATGAATGTAGTCATAGTTGAATCCAAACATTCGGTTCCTCGAGCTATGAAATTCTGACAAGTTAACGAAGGATGATCATGTTTCTTGGAAACGAAGGCAGACAGTTAATTGCACATACGACAGCTAAAGGCTGGCTGTGTACAAACTCTGCACCGACTTTCATTAT